>CM060441.1:81871245-83121245 GCA_030545235.1 Helianthus tuberosus | reverse complement strand
GTTTCAGACATTCCATGACAACAGGAATGGGGTGTCAAATCCTATAGCGCTATATCATACTAACAATCGGTCTGGTGAACATAAAATAAGTACAATTCAACATTTTATTTTATGTTCTTTGAGAAATCAATGCTTAAATCATAGATAGTCATTCAATCTGTCAATAGATAAGTATTAACATGTATAATCAATTATACTTTTGGAAAACACGAAAGTAACAGATAGGTACACATGCTTCACCCCAAAACAGTTTGGAAAACAGTAAAATAGGGGAACTATGTACTCACTTGAGATTGCTCAGATGTCTAAAGATAACCACCAAGTAATGCTAGAGATCTCGGAATATCAAACGGCACCTAATATAGGTAACTACATTAATAAACCGGACCTAAATCGGAGGATTTAGATAGAATGAGGGTTCGTAAACCAAACGAGTATAGAGACTCGTGTCATATGGTTTAACAAAGCCTACAGACTAAATGAAACCTAACCTAATTGTTTTCGACCCATTACGACCCGTTTAGGTAGCTTATGCTACTTTAACGCGTCGTGCGCGTGAAACGCGTTCGGACCGTCTAACTAGTCCTATGACAAGTATTATATGCCTAAACATGTTACATAATCAGTTATGTGACAAAAGTTTAGGTTACATATGCTTAATTACCAATTATACATGAAAAGGGTATTCTGGTAATTTACCTAAGGCATATAAACTACCTATCATACAACTACTTAAACGATGTGACCATAGGGTATAACCTCGGAAGGTTATTCCCTACACTAAGGTCACCTAATGTATTTGGTCGGATCCTAATGATCGACCAAACTGGGTCGGGTTCGAAGGTATAAGCGATTTATCAGATCGCTTACCCTACGACTCTAGACAACGTGGTAATCAGTAGGCATAGTCCCTAGGGACTATGACCATCGTGATTACAATCACGTTGCGAAGTTCAAACGAACTTCGCATTGACCATAAGCTGGTCAACGCTGAAAGTCAAACAAAGTTTGACTTTCGGACTCGAAAAGCAGTAAAATAAGGAAAAGAACGAAAGAATACTTACGAAGGGTCCCCGAATGCTAATCTAGATCTTAATAACTCAGGTATGAAACAATGGTTTCAACTTAGAGTCACTTAGATCAGATTCTAGTGGTTTTGGAGTAATGGGGGGTGGGGTATTTATAGTTTTCGGGTAACCGTTAAGATCGTTTGTCGAATATCGTGCCTTAATCGTATCCGTACAAGTGTCGGAAAGTTGTGGTGGCTAAAAATGATGCTTATCAGCTGAATATGCAAGTTGTAAGTGTGTGGTTGTGGTTAAAACAGCTGGTACACGCTGACTGTTCATTCTGATCTGTTCTGGGAGTCTGACGCGGGCCGCCTAAGAATGTTAAGAAACTGAGGCGGGCCGCCTGGCTGTCTGATCAGCAAACTTCTTGCAGAATTGACAGTTTTGGTCCCTGCATGTGTTTAAGGCCATTTCCGACACTTCTAAGGCCCGTAAAGCCAAATTTAAGGCCCTAAAATGATGCCTAAACATTGTGGACATGAAACATGCTCAAAAATATGTCGGATGTTGGTTCGTTTGGCCGTACGAACGCGATGTTCGCTTAATTACGATGGAATGCGCACAAGCGCGAAAAACGATCCAAATGACGCAACGAATGGATTTTTGGCAAGCCAAACACTAAAGCATAATATAGTCATGCTTACATAAATTTTTGGATGTCCGGATGTATTCAGAACATAAGTTATGCGCGAAAATGCAAACTTGTGCACTTTTTGACACTTTTAGTCCCTGAATGACCCAAAAGTTTATTTTAGCATACCGAACCCCTCAAAGCCTATTTCTAAGCTATGTGAAGGATATTTATGGTATGTTTAACTTATGGTCATGTTCCGGAATGTCTGTTACAGTTCAAATTGCCATACTTTCGCAGTTTGTCAAGTTTAGTCCCTGTAAGCGAATTAACTTGTTTTTGCCATACCAAAACCTTCAAAACTTATTTCTAAGTTATGTAAAGGTTATTTAAGGTATGTTAAGCCTATTTCACTATTCCAGAGTGTTCGTTGGATTAAACTGGTTATATTTACGCATCAGAGCGCGTATAACCTTCCAGAAAGCGATTTAAAGCTTAAAATCGAACAAGAGTTGATATGTGCAAATGATACACATATTTTTACAAATCCCAAGTATGAAATACAATATTTCATTGGTTTGGCATTTGTTTGATGGTTGAAGTGACACAGGTGTCACAGAATCTACTCGTGTGCATTCAAAATATACTATATCTTGTTAATATACACATATGTAACCATTTTTAAATATAATACACAGATGTATAAAAGACTATAGACATGTGTATAAACTTACAGATGTGTATCTTATATAAACTGATAGTTAGCGATACTGTACACATGTGTATAAACTAACAGTTGTGTATCTTGTATAAACTAATACTAGCAAGACTGTACACATGTGTATACACTAACAGCTGTGTAAAATTAACATCTGTGTATCTTGTATAAACTAATACTAACGAGACTGCACACACGTCTATAGACTAACAGCTGTGTATCTTGTATATACAGAAACTAGCGAGATTTTAGGGATTTTGATTATATTGTTTAATAAATGCAATTTACAAAAGACGCAAATACACTTCTGTCAATTATTTTAAAGGGAAGTTACAACATTATAATTACAATCTTGTCATTGTTTAAAATCTCTAGATGATGTAATCCAATGGCCTAGATTAGTTGACACGGTTCACTCTCAACCTAGTGTTCACTCTAGAACCTACCCTATATATATATCTATACTTCTATACTATTTATACTATCTATACTATATATATAATACATATCCCAAGGGCAACTTAAAGTAATTTGCCACTTCCCTTAAAATTTAATGAGTGAACTAATCTTGTTCCTTGATATTTTTTAGATTAAAAGTGCAAGATTGACATTAGCCAAATATGTTTAACTACAATCACTTAATTTTCTCATCTCTTAACCCCCCCCCCCCCTCTCTCTCTATCATTTTTAATTATTTCTCCGTCATATCTTTATCCATATATTTTATTTTAATTTTAACTTGAATATTGTTTTTAACTTTTATAATTTTCAATAAATATTGAAATATTTCTTTGCGATTGAAATTGTAATTATTTTTGGGTATTAATTTTTTTTTTGAATATGTGATGAAGTTATTTATTTTTGCATACATGTGATATGTTTCGTTTTCATTAATTTCATAATTTTAATATGAATCTACTCGTGTGCATGCAAAATATACTATATCTTGTTAATATACACATATGTAACCATTTTTAAATATAATACACAGATGTATAAAAGACTATAGACATGTGTATAAACTTACAGATGTGTATCTTATATAAACTGATAGTTAGCGATACTGTACACATGTGTATAAACTAACAGTTGTGTATCTTGTATAAACTAATACTAGCAAGACTGTACACATGTGTATACACTAACAGCTGTGTAAAATTAACATCTGTGTATCTTGTATAAACTAATACTAACGAGACTGTACACACGTCTATAGACTAACAGCTGTGTATCTTGTATATACAGAAACTAGCGAGATTTTAGGGATTTTGATTATATTGTTTAATAAATGCAATTTACAAAAGACGCAAATACACTTCTGTCAATTATTTTAAAGGGAAGTTACAACATTATAATTACAATCTTGTCGTTGTTTAAAATCTCTAGATGATGTAATCCAATGGCCTAGATTAGTTGACACGGTTCACTCTCAACCTAGTGTTCACTCTAGAACCTACCCTATATATATCTATACTTCTATACTATTTATACTATCTATACTATATATATAATACATATCCCAAGGGCAACTTAAAGTAATTTGCCACTTCCCTTAAAATTTCGTTAAGCAGCAAATATTTCACTCAATTTTGAAATCCCGCCCATTCCCTTTTAGGCGGTCATTCAACTTCATTTGTAGAGAGAGAAAGAGAGAACAAGAAAGAAAGGCAGAGTGCCAAAGAAAGAATCTAATCCCGAATACCCATTTCATTGCCTCCCTTTTAGATCTGAGACCCTACAGTGTGACACCCCAGGAAAACCAGGAAAACTACACAACCTAACTAGCTTCCTCAGTAACTACGTGCTAAATTTCGGGACGAAATTTCTTTCAAGTTGGGGATGATGTGACAACCCGAACTTTCAAGATAACTGGCGGTTAAGCGTGTGATTATAACTTCTCTTTATTTCTCTTTTATGTGTTATATGTTCTGTATTGGTAATATTCTGTTAAGCTTAAACTAGAACGTACGATAACTCTATTATGTTGCTACACACTTAGTTACACTTAGGTATGTGGGCCGCACCCACCTCAAGTGCTATTGGGCTGCTATTTTATTACCTAACCCGACCCAATACCCTTAGATTAGTTCCTTGTGCTCACAACTCCTTGGACCAGCCCAATACCTCTAAACAAGTCGGCCCAACCTTCCTATTCTCCTTTTATACGGGAACTAGATATTATGTTGTAATTAGTTGCTAACCCTAAAACAACCTCTACCCCTCACTTGGATCGCGAAGGCAGACGGTACCCCCCCCCCCCCTCGTGATTACCATCACCAGACTCTCCATAATTCTTCGGTTAGTATATCAAACCATTGTGTTAATTTGTTTGTGGTTCTGGATGATGGCATGAACATATGCTTATATGTGATATTATGTGTTTTAGTATTATGCATGAACATACGATAAATACTGGCGGATTATTGTTGATGAATTGTTAATATAAACAACATAGTTAGAGTATGTAAATGAGGAATAATCAATGTGATGGATGCGTCATGTTAATGATGAATAATCGATGAAGCGGACGTGTATATCTTGTTCATGTGTATATCTTGTTTATGTGTATATCTCGTACATATGTGCATCCTGTTTATATGTATATTTTGCTCATGTGTATGTATTGTTACATGTATGTGTCGGCAATAGGGGATTGCATGACATCTGTTATGATGAAGGTGAGTAATGGATGCTAGTAATAGTCTGATAATATTAGAGTGTTAGGTTCATACTTGGGCCATGTTATGTGAAGGTGGAATAGGTGGGGCAACGTGATAATGATCATCACCCATGATCAAACAACCTATTAATTGCATGAAACATGATAGTATATTGTAGGTTTGTATTATAAATCATAGTGGCTGTCATATGAATAAAAGTGGCGGCCATGTGGTCTTGATCTAATCAAATTATATGTGTATTTTAATAAGGATGTCATTGATTATATACTTTTGCTGATTTCGATGATATGATTTTATGTTGGTAATTTATTCAAAAAATATTGGATAATGATGGCATATTGAAGCAATAACTTGGACTGTTAATATTCGGCTGCACGCATCATAATTTGTGTTGGGCTGTTAAGTCGTTGTTTGGCTTGTGTGGTTGTGATACGAAATAGTGTGTGGCCTGAATGTTTAGTTTGTTATTGTGATGTTTTTGTGATGATGCAAGCTGCTGGAATACTCAAAATGTTGGCCATATTGGATAAAGTTTGTACACATTTAATAGTTTGTCAGTATCACATGAGGTTGGTATAATCAAATGATAACTCTTTCAAAATTTCATGATAAAAGTTTATAGGTCCAATAGGCTATCAATTTGTGTCAGCCATTATTTAGATCCCATTTAACTCATATTCAGTTTTGTGTAATAACCAGGGGCCGCACACCTTGGGCCGTCGCACACACACACACTGTTGACTGGGCCGAAGACTATTGGGCCTTGTCATTTAACGAATTGCAGCAGGCCATTCTTTGGGTTTGAATATATATTGTGGGCCTTGACTGTTGGGCCGCACACTTGGCATGCATAAGCTGGGCCACTCACAAAATTATTCAAGGACCAACATGTGTGTAATTGTTTAAGTGACTTACATATCATAATTTATGATATACTACTTAATTTAAATGTAAATACGTGATACTTGTGCTACGTGTTGAATACGTGTTTATGTGTTGTTATCTGAATACAAATCTAATGAAAAATGGTAACTATAATAGGACGTGATTGACTAAAAGAGTTTTAACAAGTAGTTATCTTACCGAGCAAACCAAAGGTGAGTTCATTGCTCTTTCTCAAGCATGGATCCCAGGGAAGGGATAACGGGTAACGTTCCGAGGGGGAATGCATGTGTAATGGGATGTTGGTTATCGTACTCAGTTTTCTATCATTGTAAGACCACAATATCTACCGGTACATTGCTTGTAGGGCAACGGGGGGGGGGGGGGTTATTAGTTGATAGCGCTATTAGGTTTGGCACCCTCACGACGTTCGAGGAGAACGGGCGTGAACTAATTACCTTAAAACATGACCAATGCTTTGATAGAGGCATTGGGGTTGGCAATCACATATCATATGGCCATTCGGTAATCGAGTAATAAGAACATCGAAACATCAAATCATCAGAACAACATAACAACATTTCATTTTGTTAACTGTTTTACACACGTGACGGATAACTAAACTCGGTAAACAAAACTTTGAACTCACCTGCGTAGTCTGACACACTTGTTTGCATGCTTGTAGGTCGTTAGCTGTTACACACTGGAACTTGTGACCTGGAGCGACTGGAGTGGACATGGTCTTAACGAACATATTTACCTTATTGGTTTATTGATACATTATATACATTATTGCTTCCGCTGATTACTTTGGTTTTCATTTAAACTTACAAACAGTATTTTAGTTCAATCAAGTATTTTATCATTTTATTGAACATGTTTGATATAATTAGTGGCTCGTTGTTGGATCGTCGCACTCCTAATAGGGACATGCCCTAGGTGAGAATTTGGGGGTGTGACAGTTTCGTATCAGAGCCACTGGTTATAGTGAACTTGGTTTTAAAAACGTTTTCATAAAACCAGACTATAGCCGAACCGATCCGAAACCGACCATGACACTCAGCTCCAGATTGCAAGGTTCGTCTCTCGTATACTCATTGTACTGCGTAACTAGTGAACACTTACATATGATATTGCATGTGCTTGCACGTTTAGCACAACAGTATGAATTTACGTATTACTTGCATGTGTTATATGACTGATAGGGTGGTATTTCCCTAGACATTCGTGACTCACATTTTGTGATGCTCCTTGCTTGCTACTCAAGTTTGAGGAACCATTTAACATGAGTTAGGAGGAGCTGAGATGAGCATGCAAATCACAATATTATTATGGGTGCACACATAATAATAATGTGGGGTGCATGCGAGTCCCAGTGAGACTTAACAAGTGAAAAAGGGGTTCCGTTCTGTTATTTGGTTGATGTGAAACACAACAGTCTATAGGAGCTATAGCAGTGATTGTCTCCTACTCGAACATGACCTTCTCACTTCTCTCTGAAACCCTACGAATCTCGATGCTATCGAGTATTACCAGAACACCCATCCGAACGCCTAGCGAACTGTGTAGAATGTTAGGTGCTTGTACGAACGTCCCTGAGTTGGATGTCGCAATGTCGACTGATCGGTTTACACCTTTCTCACTCAACCTCGTTTGTTGGAACTCAACGTATTGACACCTTAGAACCTGAAGTGCGATCACTTCTGCAACACCTTGGAAACATACCATGTATTACTCAGTCAACTTGCAAGAGCGATGGACAGGAGGGTAAACGTAGTACTTTACCGACCCCAGTATTTGGATAACCCTGATTTCCGGCAGCGAACATCAGCAATTTGACTTCAATTGAATCCTTAACCCTTGTCAGTGACTCATGGGAGTCAACTCTTAAAAATCAATCGAGACATAAGCAATGACAATCGACTATAGCGTGGAATGTATAATTGCCGGCACAATGAGTAGCGCATTAGGACTTAACACGGAATATGAAAGGGAGGACTCTGTTAGTAAAAAGTCGCAGGACTCCGTTACAAGCAACGACACTAGAGGCAATAATCACGGCGACACCAACGTACTCATAATCGTAACTTATAGTATGGAAACGAAGGTAACTTCGACATGGATTAGCTGTTACTAAATCAAGGCGACGACAGCTGAGGGAACGACGGCAGTACAGTAAATTCTCCTAGCGAAAACAACAACACGATGCTCATGGAAGGGCACTTGGGGCTGGCATGGGCAATGCCAGGATTACAGCAACATGGTGGCCAGCACGTTCTTGGGAGCTAATTGTTTCGTTCCTGATCTGCACAACCCTGATACTTCCTGAGACCAGACCAATTGTGGAATCGGCTGATGGCAAGACAATTGAAGCCTCGTATGTTTGTAGGGATGCAGATTCGACCGTGCGGGACAAGTTTTCGACATCGATCTTCCTTCTACTATCCACGATGGTGTTGATGCAGTAGACAGCATGGGTTGGTTAACCAGACATCGCGCAGTTATACCCTGTGAGGGGAAAGTAGTCGTCTGTTATAAAGTATCCGAGTGGTGCAGAGGTTAGCATCAAATCAGCAGTGAAGGCCAGAAGTGTCCACGGAAGGGTTACCCCGCTATGATAGCGCTCGTTACTGATGTTTAGGCTAAGGAAAAGAGAATCGAGGATCCACCAATTGTTCGTGATTTCTTCCTAAGTGCTACCAGAAGAACTATCAGGTTTACCTTCACATCGTCAGGTGGAATATCAGATCGGTATCATGTCAGAAGCAGCCCTCGTTACTAGTATTCCTTATTGTCTTACACCAGGAAGGTTGCAGGAACTGCCTAATCAACTTCAGGAACTATTGGACATGAGTTTTATCGGATCTAGTTTTTCGCTTTGGGGAGCCCCAGTTATACCAGTGAAGATAAGACTTTTTCGTATGTCGACCAGTTGCGAGGGAGAAGCTTCCATTCGAGGATTGGCTAGCGAACGAACTATCATCAGAAGGAAGTCCAAGAGGAGAATGCTCTTAGAACAGTATGTCGAACGCAATGCAGCCATTTCAACTTTATACACCATGATCATTGAGTTGATCAACACACCAGCAGCTTCAGGGATCACATGAAATCTACCGTATTTGTTGATGACGTTCTGAATCATGACCAGTAGAAAGGAACATCATGGGTGGCACATGTATCCTACTTTAGCGCTCCTGTGGAAGGAGCCATTACGTGCGAAGTCTTGTTAAATGTCACATCTAGATTCGAGAGATGCATTTTGATCATGTAACCAACTGAGTGGGAATACATGTGGATCTCGCTAAGATGCATCTTGTTAGAAACTGATCGACACCAAAGATTCCTTCGGGGATGCAACAACTCCTTGGTTTCGCTAGATACTATCGCAGCTTATTCACAGGATTTTCGAAGGTCGCACAGCTTAAATCTCTTTAGCACAGCAGGGTGTTGTGTTCGGGGAAGACAAAACAGGAGGACTTCTTTTCAGCTTCCGAATTCCAACTCTGCAATGCACTGGGCATCGTCTTTACCCGAGGGTGCGGGTGATTTAGTGGTGTACCATGATGGTCCGAATCAGAGTCCCAGTTACACACCGACGCAACACGAGAAAGTGATGACTTATGTAATGGAGTTACAAAGAGGAACTGCACGACACACAACCAGCTGTGGAAACCGTGGTCTTTGGATTTACTTGGAGGCATTACTTGGGCGGTACCGAATGCGCTACTTAGACCGATCACAAGGGCCTCCCGTGTACCATGGTTTCGAAAGAGCTAAATCAGTTAATGGCATCGCTGGAGGGAACTTTTGGATGATAACAACTATGAAACTTGAACGTGCACGAGCTTTGCAGGTCATTACCGACTCTAACTTACCTGATTAGACATGCTCTGTTCAAACCGGAGAACTGAAGGAAGAGGATTTTCAAATTGAACCCATGCGGGGCATGGAGATGCAACCTTTCACAGGTCGGACGATACTCGCTACCTCATACAACGAATGTGGACTTCACTATACGACTAGTCAACTGGGTTGTTGATGAGAGATACTAGGATCTATAAACCTGGTACTGGTAGTCGGGCACGAAAGCCTACCTAGCCAGGTATGGGAATGATGTTTGACTTGTGGGAAAGTCAAAGTGAAGTGTTAACAACCAGAAACACATATATCAAAAGCGAAAACAGGCTGCCATGGGTTCGGTTGCTAGCCTACTACAACTCGAAACGGAAACAATATCAACTGGATAATCGTTGATTGTCTCAAGTAACCAGCACGCTGCTAGCCAGTAAGCTGCTAGCCAGCAAGAAAATGGATAAGTTTTCTACACTTGCAGTCATTTACCCGAAAGAATCGGCTGCTAGGCACTGGGTGCCAACCTCCATTACCTCTAATCGCAACCCACGATTTTCATCTGATTTGTGGCAAGCGGTGCACGAATCCTTTGGCTCGCGTCTAGGCATGAGCACAGTATATCATCCACAGACGGATGGGCAGACTGAACTCACCATCCAAACTCTTGAAGACATGCTTCGAGCACGTGAAACCGACTTTGGCAACAGACGGGAAAGACACCCCTCTTTAGTGGAGCTTTTGAATGACAACAACTACCACACCAGCATCCAAGTTGTTTCGCTTGAGGCATTGCACAGACATAAATACCGATCGCCTCTCTGTGGGGCAGAGGTTGGCGACGACCAAAACACTAGCCCAGAACTTGTAGTTGTTACAACCGAAAAGATTGCTCAGATAAGACAACGAATGGCGGCGGCTCATGACCGTCAGAAAAGCTACGCTGTTAAGCGCAAGAAACCACTCAAGTTCCAAGTTGGGAATCGAGTACTATCTAAAGTCTCACCTTGGGAAGGTGTACTTCGTTTTGGTATACGAGACGAAACTCAAACCGCGATATGTTAAACCGTTCGAAATCATAGAGAAAATAGGCAAGGTGACCTACAAACTGAATCTACCGAAGAACTCAGTAGAGTTCACAACGTATGCCATGTGTTGAATCTGAAGAAGTGTCTGTCAGATGAAACCCCCACAGTTCCTTTTAAGGAGCTCACCACCGACGATCAGTTGCGATTTGTCGAAGAACCGGTGGAAACCTTTGACCAGGAGGTCAAGATCATCAACGCACCAGATTACCTCTTGTTCGAGTTCGTTGGAACTCCCGTCGCGGCCCAGAGTTCACCTGGGAACGAGAAGACCAAATGAGACTCAAGTATCCCCAGTTGTTCGAGAACAATGAAACCACTACTGAGGTTGAAGCTACTTCGGAATTTCGGGACGAAATTCCAAACCAACGGGGGAATGATGTGACACCCCAGGAAAACTACACAACCTAACTAGCTTCCTCAGTAACTACGTGCTAAATTTCGGGACGAAATTTCTTTCAAGTTGGGGATGATGTGACAACCCGAACATTCAAGATAACTGGCGGTTAAGCGTGTGATTATAACTTCTCGTTATTTCTCTTTTATGTGTTATATGTTCTGTATTGGTAATATTCTGTTAAGCTTAAACTAGAACGTACGATAACTCTATTGTGTTGCTACACACTTAGTTACACTTAGGTATGTGGGCCGCACCCACCTCAAGTGCTATTGGGCTGCTATTTTATTACCTAACCCGACCCAATACCCTTAGATTAGTTCCTTGTGCTCACAACTCCTTGGACCAGCCCAATACCTCTAAACAAGTCGGCCCAACCTTCCTATTCTCCTTTTATACGGGAACTAGATATTATGTTGTAATTAGTTGCTAACCCTAAAACAACCTCTACCCCTCACTTGGATCGCGAAGGCAGACGGTACCCCCCCTCGTGATTACCATCACCAGACTCTCCATAATTCTTCGGTTAGTATATCAAACCATTGTGTTAATTTGTTTGTGGTTCTGGATGATGGCATGAACATATGCTTATATGTGATATTATGTGTTTTAGTATTATGCATGAACATACGATAAATACTGGCGGATTATTGTTGATGAATTGTTAATATAAACAACATAGTTAGAGTATGTAAATGAGGAATAATCAATGTGATGGATGCGTCATGTTAATGATGAATAATCGATGAAGCGGACATGTATATCTTGTTCATGTGTATATCTTGTTTATGTGTATATCTCGTACATATGTGCATCCTGTTTATATGTATATTTTGCTCATGTGTATGTATTGTTACATGTATGTGTCGGCAATAGGGGATTGCATGACATCTGTTATGATGAAGGTGAGTAATGGATGCTAGTAATAGTCTGATAATATTAGAGTGTTAGGTTCATACTTGGGCCATGTTATGTGAAGGTGGAATAGGTGGGGCAACGTGATAATGATCATCACCCATGATCAAACAACCTATTAATTGCATGAAACATGATAGTATATTGTAGGTTTGTATTATAAATCATAGTGGCTGTCATATGAATAAAAGTGGCGGCCATGTGGTCTTGATCTAATCAAATTATATGTGTATTTTAATAAGGATGTCATTGATTATATACTTTTGCTGATTTCGATGATATGATTTTATGTTGGTAATTTATTCGAAAAATATTGGATAATGATGGCATATTGAAGCAATAACTTGGACTGTTAATATTCGGCTGCACGCATCATAATTTGTGTTGGGCTGTTAAGTCGTTGTTTGGCTTGTATGGTTGTGATACGAAATAGTGTGTGGCCTGAATGTTTAGTTTGTTATTGTGATGATTTTGTGATGATGCAACCTGCTGGAATACTCAAAATGTTGGCCATATTGGATAAAGTTTGTACACATTTAATAGTTTGTCAGTATCACATGAGGTTGGTATAATCAAATGATAACTCTTTCAAAATTTCATGATAAAAGTTTATAGGTCCAATAGGCTATCAATTTGTGTCAGCCATTATTTAGATCCCATTTAACTCATATTCAGTTTTGTGTAATAACCAGGGGCCGCACACCTTGGCCCGTCGCACACACACACACTGTTGACTGGGCCGAAGACTATTGGGCCTTGTCATTTAACGAATTGCAGCAGGCCATTCTTTGGGTTTGAATATATATTGTGGGCCTTGACTGTTGGGCCGCACACTTGGCATGCATAAGCTGGGCCACTCACGAAATTATTCAAGGACCAACATGTGTGTAATTGTTTAAGTGACTTACATATCATAATTTATGATATACTACTTAATTTAAATGTAAATACGTGATACTTGTGCTACGTGTTGAATACGTGTTTATGTGTTGTTATCTGAATACAAATCTAATGAAAAATGGTAACTATAATAGGACGTGATTGACTAAAAGAGTTTTAACAAGTAGTTATCTTACCGAGCAAACCAAAGGTGAGTTCATTGCTCTTTCTCAAGCATGGATCCCAGGGAAGGGATAACGGGTAACGTTCCGAGGGGGAATGCATGTGTAATGGGATGTTGGTTATCGTACTCAGTTTTCTATCATTGTAAGACCACAATATCTACCGGTACGTTGCTTGTAGGGCAACGGGGGTTATTAGTTGATAGCGCTATTAGGTTTGGCACCCTCACGACGTTCGAGGAGAACGGGCGTGAACTAATTACCTTAAAACATGACCAATGCTTTGATAGAGGCATTGGGGTTGGCAATCACATATCATATGGCCATTCGGTAATCGAGTAATAAGAACATCGAAACATCAAATCATCAGAACAACAAAACAACATTTCATTTTGTTAACTGTTTTACACACGTGACGGATAACTAAACTCGGTAAACAAAACTTTGAACTCACCTGCGTAGTCTGACACACTTGTTTGCATGCTTGTAGGTCGTTAGCTGTTACACACTGGAACTTGTGACCTGGAGCGACTGGAGTGGACATGGTCTTAACGAACATATTTACCTTATTGGTTTATTGATACATTATATACTTTATTGCTTCCGCTGATTACTTTGGTTTTCATTTAAACTTACAAACAGTATTTTAGTTCAATCAAGTATTTTATCATTTTATTGAACATGTTTGATATAATTAGTGGCTCGTTGTTGGATCGTCGCACTCCTAATAGGGACATGCCCTAGGTGAGAATTTGGGGGTGTGACATACAGCGCGCACTCTCTCTCTCATATTCATGTACGCCATCGCAACAATAACCACCGCTAAAACCAGTTGCAACCATCATCCATCGATCTTGCTGCTAGGGTTCAACGATTTGGTTGCTAGGTGACTGGATTTCAACTCCTTGGTCGAGTTTTGCATATAGATCTGGTAAAACCTTTTATTATGTGGCATCAAGTACTCTATTAAGGCTTAGGGTTCCATTTGGGCTTCGCATCATTTAAGGGTGTATGTCATTCGAGCTTTACAGGTTCGATTACAATGTCTCAGTTAGGGCTTCCAATCTCTATTAGAAAGCCATGGATAAAGATGATGTCCGTACCCCAAGCATGTGGGGCTTCTGATGTGAAGGTTTGATTTATTTTATTCAAGTTATTACCCTTTTTTCTATATTTTATTATGATATCAAGGAATTTGCTTTGAAGTTCAATTTTAGGGTTTGATTTCTTTGCGTATTGTATCCATACTGCCATCAAGATTTTTGCTTAATGTTTTCTTTATTTATGTGAATTTGTTCAATATGAGATGAAGATGAGTTTGTTTGATGTCTTATTTATGTGTATTTATTTGATGTTCACCGTGAATTTGTTTGATGTTCACCAATGTGCTTGTATTCTGATTCATGAATAATAATTTTGTTCACAAATGTTTTAGGTCATTACCGATGTAGAGGAGGTGTTGTTGATGATACGGGCTAAATTCGACAAAGCAAATGAAGAAGTAGATGCTGATCTGCATATATTTGCAGGCGTTCATCCGGACCTGGACCTGCACGGCGCTTCAACAACCACAGTGCTAACAGATCTACTCCTTACCGTGGACCAGCTAGGTTGATTAGTTAGTTTAAATGATGGTTGTTAAGTTGAATTGGGTGGAATGTTTATAAAGGTTTTGTGCGTCTGATTTAGGCACCCGATGCCGCTGCTTGGAATCATGATATATTCGGTGGTGTGGATCAGATGTAACACCCCAAAAACAGGTTTGATAGTCAAACAACGTTAATATTAATGAACAGGTAAAATACCGTTAGTGGTAAAATTAACCCGGTAAATATTAGGATTTAAATAATTAAACCTAATATTAAATAAAAAGAGAATAAAAGTCTTGAGAAAAACAAAGCTTATGACAGGCCGACTTAGCGGACTTAAATAAGACGGGTTATAACTCCCGGAACCCAATAAGTTAACTAGGAATAATAATAACCTAATTAGAAGAGAAGTCTTATAGTGACATACTAGTTGGTTAAAACACTTAAAATAAAAACCTGATAGTTGAGGGGCCAAAAGTGTTTAAATAAAAAAAAATAATTATAATAAAACATAAATTAAACCCAAAACACACATTTGTGTGTGTGCTGGGTCGATTAAAACACAGAGGGGGCGACCAGGTTTCTTCAAGAACCCTAACTCTCATAAATCTCACAAATTGAAGGCTCAAATCTGTTCCAAAACGAAATCCGGGCTAAGATTAGTGATCCCCATTGCAAGGAGGTCATAAGGTATGTGTAATTTGATATCAAATCTCTATTTGAAATTCTGATGAAATTAGAGAAATTCGAGATTTGTTGATGCATGGTTGTTATAAGATGAAATTGGAACAATATAGTGTCTAGGAACAAACCCTAGACAAATATATGATGAAATTAGGTCTAATCCTTGTGAATTCATAATCACCATGAAGTAAATTCAGATGTGTTGATGCTAAATTCATGCATGTGATGATCTTAGGGTTCTGATTTGCTAAAAATAGTTTTATAATTGTCAAGAACATGCTTTAACTGAAAGCTGAATTCAAACAGCTCCTGATCAGAATTTACAGCCGACTTGTATTGGCTGTAACCTGAACAAAACGTGACAAAAACATGTGTTTCTTGAGTCTAAAATGTAATTCCAGGAAATATCTTTAAAACTCCACCGGAATCGCATATTTTCGATGAAAATTGAGCATTATATGAATTTTTCAGTATCAAAGGTTGAAGCTGCGTTTTCTGGCGGAATTTACAGCCCATTACGAATGTCATAACTCAATTTAGGGATTTATTTATGATCTCAAATTTTTACTGTAGATAGTGTTCAGCGATTAAAAGAATCTCCAATTGGAATTTCGTCAATCGGATAAACGAGGAATTTTTAATGAATTTTTCCGTAAGCTGCAGTCAGAAGTGACGAATCTGATTGCAGCTTAGTATATGAATATTTACGAATTTTTGGTAAAGAATTAGATCTTGAAATTTTAACACAAGGCCTAACCCTCCGAGAGGTACGCCACATAAAAAAATCTTAATTTTTGAAGACTTGTAAACAGGTTAAACAAGTCACCAAAAACAGCCCATTTTTCAGTGATAGAAAATGCCTAAACTAGTGATAAACTTGAATGTGCATTTATACACTAATGGGCATTGACTTTTTAAAACTCAAACCGACCTACAATACAATAAATGATAATTTTTATATGAAATGTGTAAGGTGGAATAGTCATAATCAATGATGACTAATCTAACCGTCTTATGAATCATGATAATAGTTTGACGCTTAACAAGCTAGGTGGAGGCCTGGAAAGGAAGCGGGTCAAACGAATCAAGTGTAAGGGGAAACCGTACTTCAGATGCAAGGTAAGTAAAGCTTACACCCATTGTAGTATACGTATGTATTTTATAGGTGATAAAGGTGACAACCGATTATATTCGAAATTTGAGTTCCGACACGGAACGAAATGAGTCGGAATGAATAAAAACGATCAAAACCATGGTTAATGGTAAAAATGGACAAAATGGTAATTTATTCGTGAATTGACTAAGAGTTAATAAGTTTTCTTTAAGGTTACCTTATAGCGTAACTAGTAATCGGAAAAAGGGAAAAAGGATCTTGTGGAAAAATCCGAAATGGGTCGGATGTGTGAATGGGTAATTAAAAAAAAACATGTTTTGACATAAGTATAAATGTTTGGCCATAAAGACTAAATGGGTCAAATGGTGGTGATGACACCATTTGACAATATCGACTAATGTTTGGTTGTCAAGTTAGATGTTCACAGGAGTGAACGGGAAGTGGATTATTGCGTCGCTATAAAGTAGCGGTTAATAAAATAAAGGTACAAAACGGGTCTATATGTTGCCCTGAGCCAGGTACGCATAATTTAGATTATAGTTAAACGTGCGATTTTGGTCAAATTCTTAGTGAAAGTCCTTCGTCTTAAATGAGGGACTAAAGTTGACAAAAACGCCCTTGATGGGTAAACCGGGTAGACGAGCCTTAGAGGTTGTTTAGGAACATGTAGTACGACCATATAATCTTTGATAAGTATAAAGGTTTTAGGCATAAGTCTTTTTGGGTCAAATTCCTACAAATGGATATTTTCCGTAAATGACCTTCCGAAGGGTAAAATTTGGGATTTTGGGTTCCTTATGTTGAATCCACCATAGAAATAGTTTGGGTGGAAGATAAGTAGTTAATTAGCAAGAAGAGAAGAGGCGCGAAAAGAAAATAGCGAGTTTGAATGCTCAAATGCATGAAAACTTCTAAACGGGTCAAAATAAAGTAGGTGGTAAAATGTTGGCTTAAGGGTAATAAAGAAAAACGTAAACCGGGTAACGGGAGCGTAAACTATATGAATAATGGATCCGGGTAATGGATGATAGCTTAGACATGTTAAGAAACGAACCCCAAGCAATTAAAATGAGTTTGGATAGGTTTGGATGCAAATTTGATGAAAAATAAACGTGCAGAGTTGACACGGGCGGGTGAAGTGTTGACACGGTCGGGTGAAGGGGCTGTGAAAAATATATGTTAAGCTGACACGGTCGGGTGAAGGGGCTGAAAACAAAATATATAATTTCTTGTATTTAATTATTTTGTTCAAATGCCCTGATTTCTAATCTTTTAAATGAAATTGTATGATAGGTAAAGATGCTCTTTAGACCCCGGAGGATGATCAAGCCATGTCAAGAACCGAACACACCGAACAAAGCTTCCGCATTTTGTCTATTTTGTTTTAGTGACATGTAAACACTTGAAATTATGTTTTGAAAGTTTATCTAGCATGATGTAGGCTTGAATGTTATGATCAAGTATGATCTTAAAACCATGAAGTTTTTGTAAACTCGGAAAATTTTGTACTAAATGCAAGATAAATGTCATAAATCCTGTTATTTTAAGTTGGGTCTTACAAGTTGGTAATCAGAGCTCATGGTTAAAGAGTAAAGCGTGTTCGGTTCGAGGCTTGATCGCAAATCCGGTAAGTACAAGTATATAGTAATGGTTTAGCATGTTAAAGTGTTGAAAACAACACATAGGGTTATCGTGTAATACACGTTACCCCAATTAAAATGATTGATATAGTTAACAAAATTACGTGCGTTAACACGTATAGTAGAAAAGCCTTGTATTATGATACGGGCGTTTAGTAAAGTTGACATTACTAACTTTTGTGAATGTTTTAATTGGAGGAAACTCGCATTTGAAGATGACGAGGGTTGAACAAATTACGGATATGATAGAAGAATGGTCCGAAGTATGAAAAGAGGAGCATGCTCACCAAGGACCAAATCGCGTAACAATCCCGAATAAAAGTAAAGGCAAGGAAAGCCCGTCGGGGCAAGCATTACCAGGTGCACGTTTTAAAATTTAATCGTACAAGAAGTAATATGCAACAAACACGTAAGTAATGACAGTTGCATATATATGATAGAACTTGGAAAACCTGATTTCCAAGAGAAATTTAATAGAAAATGTGTTACTCACGATGATGAATAACAAATAAATAATAGGATTAGTTTATATGGAAACTTGGACGGGGGGTAATTATCCAAGTGGAAAACTCTCAATATAATGCTATCACGAAAAGTAGCGATCACATTAACGAATGTGATTATATAATAGTTCGATAGAGAGGAAAATATTTTTATGTTCGAATGTAAAACTAGTAAAACTAGTGATTGTTGTTTAGCAATTAAATAAAGTTTTACTTAATGAAATCAGTGATATGAAATAAATAGAGGCATTACTTACATAGGGCGTGATGTGAAAACTATGAAAAGGTCATGTGTGTCATGTGTCAATCGCTTACTCTGGCCAAGTAAGTAGTGGCGTATGATACCATGAACTTCTTGTAGCGGACACATTTACGTCCGATGTAGTAAGGGCGGGGTGAATAGGACGAATTAAAAAGTTACCCAAATGAATCAAACAAGTAAGATGTTTGATAGTAAACGTAAACGTAAGTCAGAGGATGGAAGCGTATTACGTTAGGATAACGAGCCCGAGAGAAGGGACAAGGATCAAGGTAAATTAAAATACAAACCGACTAATGGGAATGCTAAGGCATAGGGATAAAAGTTTGGCTGTCACAAGTGATGAACTTCACACGGACAAGTCAAACAAATTAAATAAAGAATAAAGGACACGATTGAATAAAAGCGATGGATTTCGCTAAGACGACCAAATAAGTTAAAAATGAAGTCTAAAATCATATCAGAATGATTACTTTGAAAATGACTTCGATAAGGATAGCCGATAGATGGGCATGATTTTAAGAATATGCGTAACCCAATAGACGGGAACGCGGATTTGAAAGTCAAAAGACTCGGATTATGGGTCATGACTAAAAGATGATAAGATTTTGCAAACAGAAATTTTTGATAATTACGTTCAACTATTTTAAGATGAAAGGGGTCAAATAAAGAGTGAAGTTGACATTCATAAGTGAGGAAGTCTCACACAAACAAGTCAAACGAGACTAATAAAGAAATATCAATGAACCTATGTGATAGGTCGTAAAAGAGTATAGAAAGGAAAATGCAAACTAGTGAAACTGGAGTGTTAAAACATTAAGATGAAGAACCCGGGTAACGGGTCGTAAAGAAGTATGGGTAAGCACCGAGTAACGGTAGGCGCAGGACAAACCGACGTGTAAATGATGTTAGAAGTCATAAAGTCGGAAAGATACATTCGAAAGAAAGAATTTCGATGTTGAAAAGTCGAAAAAGACTTAAACATGACGTGAGGTGATCACGATCACAAAATTGATATAGAATATAACCACGTTATAACATGAGTTATAAGTTATGAAATCATAAACACGCAAAAGGACGATGATGGCAATATAGTAAACCCGGGTGATGGGGTATAAGGTGACCGGTGACTAACAAGTCTAACCGCCAAATAAATAATCAATAAAAATAATGGATACAAGCTGAAAGTAACGGCCCACTAGGCCTTACACATAAATGACGCATGCGCCAATATAAAAATGAAAACTTTTGACCAAAAGAAACGGGTGCCTTGAAAACGAAACTAGGTTCGTTTGATTAAACCAATGAACTACATAAATAAGGTTTCGAGGACGAAACCTCTTTAAGGGGGATAGACTTGTAACACCCCAAAAACAGTTTTGATAGTCAAACAACGTTAATATTAATGAACAGGTAAAATACCGTTAGTGGTAAAATTAACCCGGTAAATATTAGGATTTAAATAATTAAACCTAATATTAAATAAAAAGAGAATAAAAGTCTTGAGAAAAACAAAGCTTATGACAGGCCGACTTAGCGGGACTTAAATAAGACGGGTTATAACTCCCGGAACCCAATAAGTTAACTAGGAATAATAATAACCTAGTTAGAAGAGAAGTTTTATAGTGACATACTAGTGGGTTAAAACACTTAAAATAAAAACCTGATAGTTGAGGGGCCAAAAGTGTTTAAATAAAAAAAATATAATTATAATAAAACATAAATTAAACCCAAAACAAACACTTGTGTGTGTGCTGGGTCGATTAAAACACAGAGGGGGCGACCAGGTTTCTTCAAGAACCCTAACTCTCATAAATCTCACAAATTGAAGGCTTAAATCTGTTCCAAAACGAAATCCGGGCTAAGATTAGTGATCCCCATTGCAAGGAGGTCATAAGGTATGTGTAATTTGATATGAAATCTCTATTTGAAATTCTGATGAACTTAGGGAAATTCGAGATTTGTTGATGCATGGTTGTTATAAGATGAAATTGGAACAATATAGTATCTAGGAACAAACCCTAGACAAATATATGATGAAATTAGGTCTAATCCTTGTGAATTCATAATCACCATGAAGTAAATTCAGACGTGTTGATGCAAAATTCATGCATGTGATGATCTTAGGGTTCTGATTTGCTAAAAATAGTTTTATAATTGTCAAGAACATGCTTTAACTGAAAGCTGAATCCAAACAGCTCCTGATCAGAATTTACAGCCGACTTGTATTGGCTGTAACCTGAACAAAACGTGACAAAAACATGTGTTTCTTGAGTCTAAAATGTAATTCCAGTAGGAAATATCTTTAAAACCCCACTGGAATCGCATTTTTTCGATGAAAATTGAGCGTTTTATGATTTTTTCCGTATCAAAGGTTGAAGCTGCGTTTTCTGGCGGAATTTGTAGCCCATTACGAATCTCATAACTCAATTTAGGGATTTAGTTATTATCTCAAATTTTTACTGTAGATAGTGTTCAGCGATTAAAAGAATCGCCAATTGGAATTTCGTCAATCGGATAAACGAGGAATTTTTAATGAATTTTTCCGTAAGCTGCAGTCAGAAGTGACGAATCTGATTGCAGCTTAGTATATGAATTTTTATGAATTTTTGGTAAAGAATTAGATCTTGAAATTTTAACACAAGGCCTAACCCTCCGAGAGGTACGCCACATAAAAAATTCTTAATTTTTGAAGACTTGTAAACAGGTTAAAAAAGTCACAAAAAACAGCCCATTTTTCAGTGATAGAAAATGCCTAAACTAGTGATAAACTTGAATGTGCATTTATACACTAATGGGCATTGACTTTTTAAAAGTCAAACCGATCTACAATACAATAAATGATAATTTTTATATGAAATGTGTAAGGTGGAATAGTCATAATCAATGATGACTAATCTAACCGTCTTACGAATCATGATAATAGTTTGACGCTTAACAAGCTAGGTGGAGGCCTGGAAAGGAAGCGGGTCAAACGAATCAAGAGTAAAGGGAAACCGTACTTCAGATGCAAGGTAAGTAAAGCTTACACCCATTGTAATATACGTATGTATTTTATAGGTGATAAAGGTGACAACCGATTATATTCGAAATTTGAGTTCCGACACGGAACGAAATGAGTCGGAATGAATAAAAACGATCAAAACCATGGTTAATGGTAAAAATGGACAAAATGGTAATTTAGTCGTGAATTGACTAAGAGTTAATAAGTTTTCTTTAAGGTTACCTTATAGCGTAACTAGTAATCGGAAAAAGGGAAAAAGGATCTTGTGGAAAAATCCGAAATGGGTCGGATGTGTGAATGGGTAATTAAAAAAAAACATGTTTTGACATAAGTATAAATGTTTGACCATAAAGACTAAATGGGTCAAATGGTGGTGATGACACCATTTGACAATATCGACTAATGTTTGGTTGTCAAGTTAGATGTTCGCAGGAGTGAACGGGAAGTGGATTATTGCGTCGCTATAAAGTAGCGGTTAATAAAATAAAGGTACAAAACGGGTCTATATGTTGCCCCGAGCCAGGTACGCATAATTTAGATTATAGTTAAACGTGCGATTTTGGTCAAATTCTTAGTGAAAGTCCTTCGTCTTAAATGAGGGACTAAAGTTGACAAAAACGCCCTTGATGGGCAAACCGGGTAGACGAGCCTTAGAGGTTGTTTAGGAACATGTAGTACGACCATGTAATCTTTGATAAGTATAAAGGTTTTAGGCATAAGTCTTTTTGGGTCAAATGCCTACAAATGGATATTTTCCGTAAATGACCTTCCGAAGGGTAAAATTTGGGATTTTGGGTTCCTTATGTTGAATCCACCATAGAAATAGTTTGGGTGGAAGATAAGTAGTTAATTAGCAAGAAGAGAAGAGGCGCGAAAAGAAAATAGCGAGTTTGAATGCTCAAATGCATGAAAACTTCTAAACGGGTCAAAATAAAGTAGGTGGTAAAATGTTGGCTTAAGTGTAATAAAGAAAAACGTAAACCGGGTAACGGGAGCATAAACTATATGAATAATGGATCCGGGTAATGGATGATAGCTTAGACATGTTAAGAAATGAACCCCAAGTAATTAAAATGAGTTTGGATAGGTTTGGATGCAAATTTGATGAAAAATAAACGTGCAGAGTTGACACGGGCGGGTGAAGTGTTGACACGGCCTGGTGAAGGGGCTGAAAACAAAATATATAATTTCTTTTATTTAATTATTTTGTTCAAATGCCCTGATTTCTAATCTTTTAAATGAAATTGTATGATAGGTAAAGATGCTCTTTAGACCCCGGAGGATGATCAAGCCATGTCAAGAACCGAACACACCGAACAAAGCTTCCGCATTTTGTCTATTTTGTTTTAGTGACATGTAAACACTTGAAATTATGTTTTGAAAGTTTATCTAGCATGATGTAGGCTTGAATGTTATGATCAAGTATGATCTTAAAACCATGAAGTTTTTGTAAACTCGGAAAATTTTGTACTAAATGCAAGATAAATGTCATAAATCCTGTTATTTTAAGTTGGGTCTTACAAGTTGGTAATCAGAGCTCATGGTTAAAGAGTAAAGCGTGTTCGGTTCGAGGCTTGATCGCAAATCCGGTAAGTACAAGTATATAGTAATGGTTTAGCATGTTAAAGTGTTGAAAACAACACATAGGGTTATCGTGTAATACACGTTACCCCAATTAAAATGATTGATATAGTTAACAAAATTACGTGCGTTAACACGTATAGTAGAAAAGCCTTGTATTATGATACGGGCGTTTAGTAAAGTTGACATTACTAACTTTTGTGAATGTTTTAATTGGAGGAAACTCGCATTTGAAGATGACGAGGGTTGAACAAATTACGGATATGATAGAAGAATGGTCCGAAGTATGAAAAGAGGAGCATGCTCACCAAGGACCAAATCGCGTAACAATCCCGAATAAAAGTAAAGGCAAGGAAAGCCCGTCGGGGCAAGCATTACCAGGTGCACGTTTTAAAATTTAATCGTACAAGAAGTAATATGCAACAAACACGTAAGTAATGACAGTTGCATATATATGATAGAACTTGGAAAACCTGATTTCCAAGAGAAATTTAATAGAAAATGTGTTACTCACGATGATGAATAACAAATAAATAATAGGATTAGTTTATATGGAAACTTGGACGGGGGGTAATTATCCAAGTGGAAAACTCTCAATATAATGCTATCACGAAAAGTAGCGATCACATTAACGAATGTGATTATATAATAGTTCGATAGAGAGGAAAATATTTTTATGTTCGAATGTAAAACTAGTAAAACTAGTGATTGTTGTTTAGCAATTAAATAAAGTTTTACTTAATGAAATCAGTGATATGAAATAAATAGAGGCATTACTTACATAGGGCGTGATGTGAAAACTATGAAAAGGTCATGTGTGTCATGTGTCAATCGCTTACTCTGGCCAAGTAAGTAGTGGCGTATGATACCATGAACTTCTTGTAGCGGACACATTTACGTCCGATGTAGTAAGGGCGGGGTGAATAGGACGAATTAAAAAGTTACCCAAATGAATCAAACAAGTAAGATGTTTGATAGTAAACGTAAACGTAAGTCAGAGGATGGAAGCGTATTACGTTAGGATAACGAGCCCGAGAGAAGGGACAAGGATCAAGGTAAATTAAAATACAAACCGACTAATGGGAATGCTAAGGCATAGGGATAAAAGTTTGGCTGTCACAAGTGATGAACTTCACACGGACAAGTGAAACAAATTAAATAAAGAATAAAGGACACGATTGAATAAAAGCGATGGATTTCGCTAAGACGACCAAATAAGTTAAAAATGAAGTCTAAAATCATATCAGAATGATTACTTTGAAAATGACTTCGATAAGGATAGCCGATAGATGGGCATGATTTTAAGAATATGCGTAACCCAATAGACGGGAACGCGGATTAGAAAGTCAAAAGACTCGGATTATGGGTCATGACTAAAAGATGATAAGATTTTGCAAACATAAATTTTTGATAATTACGTTCAACTATTTTAAGATGAACGGGGTCAAATAAAGAGTGAAGTTGACATTCATAAGTGAGGAAGTCTCACACAAACAAGTCAAACGAGACTAATAAAGAATAACGCTTGAAAATGAAAGTAAGGGCAAGCTGAATAATGAAAGCGCGATTTGAAAAAGTATTCTCACATGGATGAACTTAATTTACTATGCACAAGAGCTTTTTTCAGAAGTCGGCGATTTGAAAAAGTATTCTATTAATTATGATAGAAGTGGGAGATCAAAGGTATTTATTTAAAGTTCGGGTATTTGTATTGCAGAAATTTTTATTTTATTTTTATGTTTTAAATCTTTTTCTTTTCACCGGTTTAGGGACGACTGAGGTTGTGTTTGCAAGACGGCAAGACGCTCTAGCAGCTATCAAGAGGTATAACAACGTTCAGCTTGACGGGAAGCCTATGAAAGTAGAGATTGTGGGAATAAACCTTGTGGCTCTTCTTGGCAATGTTCCGTTGGTAAACAACCCTAGAAACATGAATGGTTATCCTCGAAGGTATGCTTTTAGTAGTAATTAGAATGTTCGAATGCATAATTTTGAAGATTATATAACAATGTATATGAAACAGGGGACAAGGTATGAGTGTTGGATTTGGAAGACCGCGCTGTGGTGGTGGAGGGCGGGGATTTGTTAGGGGCGACCGTGGACGTGGAAGTGGAGGTGGAAGAGGAGGGCGTGGCGAGAAGATATCTGCAGATGATCTTGATGCTGACCTGGAAAAGTATCATAAAGATTCAATGGAAACCAATTGAATCGATGCTTGTTGATCTTTCTTTAATGTGTGTGTGTTGCGACAAGTACTGTCTGTATTCTATGAACATCAATCCTCTAGACTAAGGACAAAAGTACTAAGGGGAGGATCTAGAACCTTAGTTTTTATGGCACTATTGTTTTTATTTTACCAAGTTTTAAGAACATCACCTTAGTTAACGAGTCATTGCATTTATTCTCCGATTCTGTTCGTGGCGCTGTACCTTCTTTAGCTTGTTTTTTAGGCATTAAAGGGACATTCTTGTCTATATCTTCGCCAACATGTGTGGAAGAGATGGAAGATACATCAGGTGTTAGGCCGTGTTCACATGATCTGTTCGAGTAGAACGTGGCTGGATCGATCAGAATCAAGGTGCGGAATCCCTTGATAATGTCAGAGAATCAACAACGACAAGTTCAACGTTTAACGCGTCTGATTTCTATTGATTGATGGTGAAAATACAATGCTTCCGGTAGAAAGTCAGACAAGCAGAGGTTCCTTACAGTGATCAGCCAAAAGTCTTCTATTCCTAGTACTAACCTGCTATTTATAGGCAACCAGGGAGGATTAAGTGTCACCCGATCGGATGACATACGTCGTCCGACGGATTTCACTTTTACACTTCAGCACCGTTCCCTGAGTTGTTTATACACAAACATACATACATGTTCATACATATACAAAAATACATACACAGGACAAAATATACAAGACTCGATGCAGACGGAAGCTACAGACATATGTACTAACAGACTCCCCCTTGGATGTAGCTGTAGTTCCTTCCTGCATAGTCTTCACTCAGTCTTCCTGCTGCGTCTTTGCTCCTTTGCTTTCTGACGTCTCTTTTCCTCTCTTACTTCAAGCATCTTTCGCCTAAAAGGCCTTCCAACTTCATTCCACCACTTTCGGCATTCAGGATCACCGTCGTGCTTTCTATCCCACCGTGGGATCTTGTTTTCTTCCTTCTCGATTGGTGTCTGGTCTGTTGGAGGAGGTCTCATTAGCTTGTACCTTCCAAGTCTCGCAGCTTTATCAGCCATCTCTTTGAATTTCTGATTGCGCTTGTACTTCTTCAAGAATTCATCAATCTCCAAATCTCTCAATTTCGACTTCCAATATCTGCCGGAGTTGATATCTTTCGCATAGCACAAATCCTCTAATTTCTAATATTGCATAGCTTGGACTTTGTCTGGCTTCTCATAAACGATCTTGTTGTAGAATAAGCAATCTATATCCTTCTTGGAGCAGTTAACAAGCCACATAGGATCCAATACGCTGATCCTCCTTGATTTTCCTATAGACTTGTCATACAAGGATATCACCACTTCCACTGTGCTCTGGTTGTGTTGTACATCCAACCCTGAAAGTCTTCATAAAAGTCTTGCTCCATGGCACGTAGCGGCATATTTTTCAAACATCTCGGCGGCTTGATTATCAGAGTAATGTCTTTCTCTCCAGTGACTGGATCAATCTTTATATTTTTTTAGGAAATTGTGGCTTCCAATCTGGAAATCTGTTTGCTGCTTGCAGCTTGATATAATCCCACAAGTGTTGATCATGCTGCTTTACATCCAAACCGTAATAGAATTTCTTTATATTCTTCGTTTGCACCAATTCTTCAACATCCCACCATGGGAGGGTTTTAATGTCTGACAAAAATGCGAAGTACTGAACTCCTTTTTCCCGTCTGATTGCATAAATTTGTAGATCTTCCAGATAACCCCATGATAAGATATCTCCCCATGATATATCAGCATTATGCGTGAACAATTGTAGAGGTCTTATGAACTTTCTCTCCTTGGGCATCACCTTGAACCATTTCTTTCTTTCTTCAACCAAAGTTTCTCAAGGAATCGTTCTAGGAATACCTTCAGTAGTGATCTTTTCCACAACTTTCTTCTAACCTCATCTTCATTTTGTTCTTTGAACATTTCGGCAAGTGTGGGAAAAGTTTCATCAATTCCAGAATAATGAAATACCGTATCGTCTTCCGAACTATCTGAGCCATCTTCAACGATCACATCATTGTAGTTATCAGCTTCATGAACATACTTGAACTGATACTCTTTCTCTGGCGAAGAAGGTATTTCATCTTCTATATCAAACTTAAACTTTTCGTCATCTAATCCCAATTCTTCTAACATTTCAGCCCTTGACCTAGGCACCTCTATCTCCCCCTCAACTCAAGCATTCAAGTAAATAACAGTTGGTTATGTGAGGAATACCTGGTCTGAATGTTGTTTCCCAGAAGAAGAAGACTCCTGGTGCTGATCATCCTGCTGTTCATTAAGCTCTTCGTTCAGAAAATCATTAATCTTTTGTTGAAAAGAGGGATTCATAACTAATAGCCATGTTGACCCTTGATCGTCTTTGTAGTTATCCCAAGATGGATCATAGTTGTCAACTGCTTCCAGGATATCTTTCAACTCTTCATCTTCTTCCTCTTCTTTCCATCTTAGTAATAACACCTCAGGTTCTTTTGCCTTTCGTTTCCTTTGTTCTACTTGCACAAGGCGAATAATATCATCAAGATTGTAAGATAGAGGAGAAGCTTCACCAACAAGTACGAAGCTTTAAGCTTGATCATCTTCAACATCTACCATTTCAACATCAGGTTGACTTGAAGAACCACCAGCTTCAGGTTGACTTGAAGACCCAAGTGTTTCTTCTGTATCAATAACCAATCCTTTCCTTCTCTAAGTTGCTTCCTGAGCCAACTCTCTTTCCCTAGCAACCCTTCTCTCTTCAACTCTTTGGATCTCCAGATTGTTGTAGATAGATTGAAAGTTGATACCTAGACGACTTTCCATCACTGTATACAACATGTTGAGCTGCTCATCCTTTACTGCTTTGTCAGCTCTGAGTGCTTCCATTTCTAGCTTCATTGCTTTGAATTCATTTGTAGACGCTTCATGAAGTTCACTTATCAACTGATTTAGTGTTTTATTTATCTCATTCAATTTCTTGTTCTTCAAATGCAGATCAGAAATCTCTGTTGATAGTAACTCGAACAGATTTGCATTATCATCAACATCTCCTTCCATTTTCTTTATCTTCTTCACATGTTTGATCAAGACAGACTTTATCTCTTCATTCACTTTCGTTAACTCTGCAAGCTGCTTCTTTAACTCGTCACGTCTAGCTTCAGCTTTCTCTTTCTCTTTCTCCAGAAGACTCATTTTCTTCTTCAGATCTTTGACAGACTCATCATGAAACATATCAAACTCATCATCAAGAAGAATGTCATCTTTGAGTTCACCTCGAACATTTAGAAAACCTTCAAAAAGATCAGGAAGAACAGTTTTCTTTGGCATTGAAGACTCATCACTTTCTGGAATAGGTTGATCTTTCGGTGGTGGTGATGGTGGTGGTGTAGAAACCCTTACTTCAACATAGTCATCATCACCAGCTTTTTTTTCAACATTCTTAACTTGCTCGACCTCAGGAACTTCAACATGTTGATCTTTTACTGCTTCAGGACCCTTTGAAGTTGTCACGTGCTTTTCACTTTTGCCACTTTGACTTTCAGGTATAGTAGCACCTCCTTTCCTTACCCTTACATTCCTTGGAATGATGCCTGTTTGAACAGCTTCACGCTTTATACGAAGTTTCTTTTTCTCTTCAGCTGTTGGCATGTAAGTAGAATCCTCATCATCAGATCCTTTCTTCTTCTTTTTCTGAGATTTCTTTTTAAAGTAACCTTTCCAACACCTAGCTTTGACATATCAATCTCTGGCTCTGGCTCTGGCTCTGTAGACTCATCATCAGCATCACTAGAATCGGTATATGCAACACCTTCAGGCTCTTTATCCTTGACACTTTCAGTTTGAACATTCTTTGAAGCCGCAGCAGCCTCTTCATTCTTCTTTAAGAATCCTTCCAGTGACTCCTTCATCAACCCAACACCTTGTTGTATAACATCTGTTGGATTCAACACTGGTTCATCCACCAATCTTGGTGGTGATTGCTTTGAAGGCCCTGCAAAGTACGCATTTAAACATTCATTAGATAAGTATAACAATTATCGATCTAATTTTTCTTATAACTCCCCCTTTCAACTATACCCTTAACAACTATCTTTGGTGTTGACACTTTAGGAGCAGATATAGCTGGGGAGCTCTTTGGTGTTCTCTTCCTTTTTCCGTCTTTCACAAACCAATATCTGAGCTTCTTCTCATTCATCTCCCTCAATCTATCAGTTTCATCTTCTGAATTGTTGTTTACATGTGTCCATGCATCGTTTTCAGGAGCAACATATCTTAGATTATCAATCCTGCAAATCATTCTCCTAGCCCTTGGTTCAGGTTCATCTTTCTTTGGATTTTTATATGAAGCTAATCTGCTTATAGCATCAGCTGTCATGTTTCGTAGACCTAATATATCAGCAGGATCCTTTGGTAGGTCTTTAACTTCATCATCTATCATCATTTGGATAAACATGGGATACATTATGTACTTACCACTCCCCATATTGTCTACCATATGGTCAAATATCACCTGAGATACATTGTACGGCCTGTTCAGTATATTCATGATATAGTCTGATGTCTCATCATAAGCTCTCTTTCGATGTGACAAAGCATGCACTACATAGTTAATTAGGAACTTATATGGAGGACTAAACATAGTCTTAAGATATTTCCTGTTCAAATGTCCTGTAAAACCCATTCTGTACCACAAACCTTTGGATAAACGTTCAGGAATAATGATAAGATAATTATGAGAATCTCCTAACTCCAAAACTCGTCTTAAGTCTCCAACATTAAACTTAATCTCAACATCTATATCTTGATTATTCTCGTCCTTCTTTCTAACAACTGAACAGATCATCTTTTCATCCTTATCATACCTCACCGAACTCCAAAACCTTCTGACATGTGATTCATACACTGTCGTTCTGTCGGTTAAGGCCTTATTAATCTTACTCTCCCTTAAAAATTTTGCAATGACTTTAAACGGAGTTGCGTTTGTACAATATTCATCCAACAAACAGTAAATATTGTGAGATTTGTCCCAGTCTGATGCTCTTGTCTGCATAAATGATTAGCATTAGAATTTGCACAAAGTTCGAGACAAGAAGTGAAAAGAGTCAAAAATTTGAAAACTTCAAAAATTTTCTAACTATGGAACTCTCACCCTATACAGTACTGAGGATCGGATGGTCATCCGATCGGATTGCCATCCGATCAGGTGAACCATCAACATTAAAGTATAGAAACAAGTGTCATGTGCATATGGATCGGATTGCCATCCGATCGGATTCTCACTCGATCCATGTGACTAATCAGAAAGCACCTTTGACAAGTCAACTCTCTTGAGTAAGTGGCATGAATTGGATGACCATCCGATCGGATTGTCACTCGATCCATGACAAGTTTGAACAAATGAAGGTCAGACATGATATAGTGTGACAAGGATTGGATGGCCATCCGATCAAATTGCCATCCAATCGAATTGCCATCCGATCGGATTGCCACTCGATCATTGACAAGATAGCACAAAGTTAAACAGTTATGACATGATATGATGAGGATCGGATGGCCATCCGATCGGATTGCCATCCGATCAGATTGCCACTCGATCAAATTGACAATCACATAAGCTTATGAGAACAAAACATCAATGAATGTGTGCTTTGGATCGGATGGCCATCCGATCGGATTGCCATCCGATCAAGATGCCATTCTTTCCAAACCATCTGATTAACAAATAGGGCACAGATATCAAGACAGGCACTTAGAAAAATTCAAACATATAATGCATTGGATCGGATGGCCATCCGATCGGATTGCCATCCGATCGAGTTGCCTCTTGAACAATGAAGAACAGTTTGAACATGCTATAAATCATCAAAAATTTTCTAAGTTTTTCTCAAAATTGAACACAGATCCATGTAGAGATTTCGCCGATGATCAAAACCCTATGTTCAAAATTTTCTAACTCGGCCTGATTTGGGTTTAATTTGACAAAATAAGGTCTGAAAGCCGACACCTTTAATATACTCTAGTTTCAAATCTAAGATGTTTCAAGTCAATTCCTTCAGTGAATCTATAGATCTAAGCCTCGTGAACAAAACCCTATGTTCAAAATCTATCAAAAATCATCAGAAATCCATAGATCTAAGATCTTAAGTCCGACAGTCGCCGAACATCAAAAACAGCATCAAAAACATAAATTTAACAGTCAAAGGTCAGAGAACTTACCTTTCCCATAGTGAAGATTGTGCAAGCTAATAATCCTATGAAGTGTGGAAAGCAAGAGTGAAGAATCAAGATCAGAGAAAGTGAGAGTGTTTGAGAGAGTGTCGGATGGTAGCCCGATCGAGTAAAGGTTTGACTGACAACCATTGACTTCTATTTATAGGGGTGACCAAGTGTCGGATGGCCATCCGATTGGATTGTCATCCGATCCAAACACCTCTCTTTTGACTTTTGATGCTTTGACCTTTTGAGTTTTGCCGTTTTATCAGTTTTGTTCAGTTTTAGAAATCCACTTAAGTATCTAGGTCCAAGTTAATGACCCTAGGCACTTAATTTGTCTACCAGGTCCAAGTTAATGACCTTGGTTGACCCGAAATGAAACAAACTGACATTTTGTTCAAAAAATTTTAAACACATTTTCATGAAAAATTTACAAGTGTCAAATTAATGAACTTGTTTTGACTTTGATTTTTTTTCAGAATTTTTCAAGATTAGCTCCCAACCCAGTTGTCCAGTACAGAAACTTCCTACTCCACTTCACTTCTCAGAATCTGAAGATCCGCTTTCCACCTCGGTTTGTCGCAAAACTAAAGCAGAAATGTAAAATCCTTTTTTGGATTTTAAGAAAGTTTAAACTAGAAAACTATGAAATCTTTTTCGGATTTTGAAAATAATCACTGAAATGAAATGCAGTAAAAGTAAGTAGTAAATGAAACTATTTACAAACATATTTTTGGTGAGCGTGTTAGGGGATCATATCAGCTACCGACAAGTTACAAGTACCATTGAGCTGATAACACACTAAGTATTAAACAATTCGCTTAGATTGCCGATATACTGATCCTTTTTAAATTTTCACACAAATTTCAACTAATCAGGATACGATTTAGGTGTTTTAAGATCTTAACTTATACGCGTGTTCCACCTCAGAATATACTCTCATATCCAGACTCCTATATTCAGTCTTATAGGTGAACGTACCATAATGATATCTCTAACGGGTAATGCGAGGCCATGTGAGCTCAGGTTAGAACTTCCGTTCAGATAAAGAGATGATGGCTCGACTTTCGGTGTGTCCCGTTTGGGGATCTTTTCTTCAACAACACATGATTAGCATTTTGCAATGTTTCATAATTTTTTTTTGCTGAGGGTAGCCTTTAAGATTAAAGCAGTGCAAAGTATTATACGAGGAGTAGGCTATTGTTTCCGCAAAATCAGAAGTCCTGGTATAATACCCTAGATATCATCAAGCACATAGACCTAGTATGTCAGAAATAGAAAGCCCTTCAAACAAGATTTCAGGGGTTACCTATATATCCAAAAGATGTTCCTCACGAAGATAGGCAAGTTGTGTTTTTAGGTTTATATCCCAAAAAGTCTACTGAGTGTATAAAAACCTATCGACATATCATCAGCGAGACTACTTAATGCCTTTTAAACAATACATATCTTTAGCATGCCGTAACTGTCTAGCTGATGTACTATCACTTCCCCTTTTTACACAAACTCTTTTTGGGTTTTCTATTGTTTTTTTATTTTGAAAATATCTCATGTTTTTGGATTTTTGCATTTTTTTATTGTTTTTGTATTTTCTGAAAATATTATCTATCTCCCCCTAAATACCAAAACAACTAAAAATACGACAAACTAAAGCAGTCTGCTTCTCATCATCATCTGCCTCGGTCTCCTCATCAACGCCAACAATTTTCTCCGCATCCGACCACAATTTCATACCATTTAGTTTTAAAAGATATTGAAAACGAGCTTTATCGAAATCTTTGGTATGTAAATCTGCCTTTTGTTCATCGGTGTGGACTTTGTCAAATCGTATCAACTTCTTTTCATAACAATCGCGTATGAAGTGATGACGAATTTCTATATGTTTGGTTTTAGCGTGATGTACCGGATTTTTCGTTATGTTTATTGCTGCCTCATTATCAACAAAAATAGGTGATGTAAGAAATTACAAACCGTAATCGATCATCTGTTGCTGAATCCACAGGATCTGAGAACATCAGCTGCTGGCAGATACGTACTCTGCTTCACATGTTGATAAAGCAATAGAGGTTTGCTTCTTACATTGCCACGTGACCAATCGGGGTTTGAAAAATTTGCATCTTGCAGTTGTTGATTTACCATTGACTTTGCAGCAACTGAAGTCAAAATCAGAGTACCCTTCGAGCGTGAAGTCACCATCCTTTGGATACCACAACCCCAAGCTTGGGGTTCCTTTCAGGTAGCGTAGAATCCTCTTGACGATAGACATGTGTGAAGCTCTAGGATTCTACTAATATCTGGCCGCGAGGCAGGTTGGGTACATGATATCAGGTCTGGATGCTGTCAAGTACATCAGCGAACCGATCATTGAGCGGTATAGCGTTTCGTCCACCTTCTCTCTGGTGAGATCAGGTTTGATACCATGATTGGTCGCTAATGGGGTGGACATTGGAGCAGTCTCAGACATCCCGAATTTCTCCAGAACGTCATAAACATACTTCGTTTTATGTATGAAAGTTCCCTCGGGTATTTGGTCGACCTGGAGCCCTAAGAAGAATTTCATCTAACCCATTGAAGACATCTCGAACTTCTGCTTCATCACCTTCTCAAAGTCTTTGCAGAGTTCATCATTTGTTGACCCAAAGATTATATCATCAACATAAATCTGTACAATCAGAAGATGACCATCGACTTCCTTTGTGAAGAGGGTAGCATCCACTTCTCCTCGTATAAAGCTGTTGGCAAGCAAGTGTTGAGAAAGTGTCTCGTACCAGGCTCTCGGGGCCTGATGCAAACCATACTGCACTTTTTCTAGCAGGTAGACCTTGTCTTTGTGGATTGGGTCGGTAAAGCCCGGTGGCTGACCGACATACACCTCTTCTTTCACCTTGCTGTAGAGGAATGCCGACTTGACATCCAGCTGATATACTTTGAATCCTTTCCATGAAGCAAAAGCTAGGAAAATTCTGATGGCTTCAAGACGTGCAACCGGAGCATAAACCTCTGTGAAGTCTATCCCCTCTTGTTGACTGAAACCCTGGACCACGATTCGAGCTTTGTTACGAACAATAACCCCTCGGTTGTCTCTCTTACACTTAAACACCCACTTCGTGTTTATTTTCCTGTGTCCGTCAGGTAGGTCCACAAGCTTCCATACACCAAGCTTTTCAAACTGACTCAGCTCCTCCTGCATTGCGTTGACCCATGAATCTTCAGTTAGGGCTTCCTTGTAGGTTCGCGGTTCAATCTGCGAAATGAAACAACTGAGTGAAAATTTAGTTTGTAAAGGAGCAACTTTAGAATAAAAACAAGTAAGGCCATGGTCAATCTGGCTTCTGGTGCGAATGCCTGACTGCAGCTCTCCTATTATCAACTCCTCAAGATGGTAAGAAAGAGTCCTCGGCATAACTTCGCCAGGAACATCCACCTCGCCTTCCAGGTTAGAGATATTTTGATCCGCAACTTGTTCATTGTCAAGAATTGTCTGATCTGAAGATTGGATTTGCTCCCCCTCAGACTCTGAATCACCACGATCAAATGTTGGAATATCATCAGATTCTGAATTATTATCATTGACCACCGTCTGATTTTCAGGAGCAGGTTCGCGTTCCGAAGTAGTCGGAGTTTGCTGAACTTCTTCATTATCTCCAGTGTGACTTGGACCAGCTTCATCATCATTGGAAGTTTGTCGTTGACGTGTAGAAGACCTTTCTGGTAGTCTTCCCTGAGATGCTTCATATTCTCGTAAAATATCCAAATCATCAAAGAACTCTGGCTCTTCTTCTAACTCGAATGAACCCCATAAGGCATCGTAGTTGAATCGCCATGAGTTTGTGGGCTTCTGTGTAGGCATTGTATAACCTTGACATTCAACATGATGTGCTTCGATGATCCTTTTGAGACTTGGAACAAAGACGCGTCTGAGTGGACTTGCATACCCCACGAAGATACCTTCGATGCTCTTTGAACCAAACTTGCCATCGGGATCTAGAACTGTGTAGGGAGACCCGAACGGATCTAAAAACTCGAGATTAGGCTTGTGATTGTTGATCAACTCGAAACATGTCTTGTTGTGCTTCTTCACATTAAGTACCCTGTTGAGAGTATAGCAAGCGGCTGATACTACTTCTGCCCAGAAATTGATTGGTAACTTGGAATCAGCTAGCATCGTTCTCGCCGTTTCGATCAGCGTTCTATTCTTTCTTTCTGTGACTCCATTCTGTTGCGGAGTATAAGGTGCGCTGAACTCTTGCAATATACCTCTTCTATCACAAAATTCCTCCATTTTGTTGTTCTTGAATTCCGTACCATTGTCACTTCTTAATCTGCGAATACGTGTTCGGTACAAATTCTCAATCTTCCTGAATAACCTCAGCAAACTCTCAAATGTCTCGTCTTTCGACTTTAGGAATGCCACCCATGAGAATCTCGAATAGTCTTCAGTGACTACGAGGCAATAGAGATCACCCGTAATACTCTTGACATTCACAGGACCAAAGAGATCCATGTGAAGTCTGTCTAGAGTCTTCGAGACAGAGTTCATCTTTTTGCCAGGATGAGATTTCTTTCATTGTTTTCCTTTAATGCAACTAATACACTCCCCCTCAAGATGAAAACTCTTCAAGTGAACACCATTTACCAAATCGTTATGCACCAGGTGGTTCATCTTGCGTAGGTGAATGTGACCTATCTTTCGGTGCCACAATACAGACTCCTTTTCAGTAGCTCTTGACATGAAGCAATGAGTTTGACCCATGGTAGTCGTAGCGACGCTCATATCTAACACGTACAGATCATTAACTCGTGGTGCTCTCATGATGATCCACTCCTCGGGGATGACAACCCCCGGCTTTAGGATTAGACATTCCTTATCAGTGAAATGTGTCAAATACATTCTATCACAAATTTGAGAAATGCAAAGAAGAATGTTCTCCAGCTCGGCTATGTAATTGACTCTTTCAAACGTGATTACACCATTTGATAATGTTCCTTCCCCAACAATACGTCCTCCCTGATTTCCTGCGAAACTGACGTATCCACCGTTAAAACCTCGAACATCGTACAACAGGGCTTTTCTCCCAGTCATGTGCCGGGATGCTCCACTATCCATAATCCACTTTGAGATAGATCTCGGGAGCTCATGCACATTTCACAAACATTTAGTTAGAAAGTGAAGCAACCCAAGCCTCCTTTGACTCGGGTAGCTTGACGTCAATGTGAGTTTTCTTTGTGTACAGTGGTGGGAAATTCTTATCATTCATTTTCAAGCTTTCTTCAGACCTAACCTCAACCTCTTTGTATAAGAAAAATTCCTCTTTTTGAGGTTGACCAGATGGTTGGTCTTTCTTAGGAACATACTTCTTCCCAGGTGGGGTCGAAGTTTGTTTCTCCAACTTCTCATAATAATCCAAAGGTACATTCATCTTGACTGATTTGGTCGTAGATGATTGTTTTGCAGAATCAGAAACCTTTGGTTTTGGAACACTTGATGTCTTAACCTTAGATTTTGGCTTCCAAGTTTGTTGTGGAGAAGCGACCCTTTTGTAAAATTTATTAGTTTTTATTACCGACTGTTTTACAGGTTCAGTTTTGACTTTAATGTTTTCATTTTTTAAAATCTTCATTTCAACAAACATTGGAGCTTTTCCTTTGACATCGTTCTTCTTTCTTGGATTCTCAACAACCACAGACTTAGGCTTCGAGTTGGTGCACTTTCGTGCCATATGTCCAACTTTATTGCATTTGAAGCATGTGCGGGTGTCAACTTCCTGATTTTTGACTTCAGTCTGAGGCTGTGAGGTCTTCTTTGCAAAAAAATTCTTCATTTGATTTCGAAAATATTTCCGATTCTTGTTCGGAATGTGAACTTGAGCTTTTCACAAACACTTTCTTTTTGACAAACTTTTTGTTTTGAAAGTTCCACTTTTGATTGTTCTTACCACCCTAATAACCACCCGACCATCTATTTTGGTTGTTATTGTTAAAACGTGGTGGTACAGCAGGTTTCTTATAGTAAGATTTTTCTTTTTCAAAGTTCAACATTCTTTTGGAACTTTTCAATCCCTCAATTTCCGAAACTTCAATCACCATAAGTCTGAAAACTTGTTTCAACTTGTCAACATTCACATTCTCAAGTGGAAATTCAATATCCGAATATAACTTATCAGAACCAGACATCTTGTATATCACAAGAGTAGGTTCGTCATTTGAGTTGTTTTGGGATTTTGATTTCGGAATATAATTATTGAGAAAACATTCTTCATCTTCAGTCGAATCACTGTCTGATTTTAAAACATTTTCAACCACATTTTTTACGACTTCAGATTGAACAATATCTTCATCAGATGATGAAGTGAATGTGACATCGATTGTTTCCGGAGGTTTTTCAATATCTGATTTCTCATTTGTTTTAGAAATCTTATCCAACCCAGATTGTTTCTTTGAAAAATTGTTTAACATAGGCAGTGGAACTTGATGATAACCCACCCCCGTTCCATCTAAGTATACATCTTCACCAGCTTTGTTCTTTCCAATTGGTTTTGGAACTATGTGTTGAAGAACAAAGCTCGCGGAGTTGTAACAGTTCAATTTCAAATTGATTCTTTCATTCTCAATCTTAGCTTCCTGAAACTGAAGCTTAAGATTTGCGATCTCGTCCAATTGCTAGTTAATTTGTCTTTTTCTTTTGCCTGAAGAACTGCAGACAATTGAACATTTTCTTTATAAGTTTTACCATTTTGCTCATCAGATTCTTTTACTGTTCTTTTCAACTTTTCATAATTTTCAGAAATTTGTCTGTTCTCATGAATTAACTTCTCATTTTCTTTCTTAAAGCATTCAACATCAGTTTTATCATTTTCAATCTTTTTGGTTAACTCATCAATTCTTTCATTTGAAACTCTAAGAAGTTTGTCTTGATTTAAAAAACCAAGTTAAGTCGTTTCGACTATCTCAACCAGATCTTGGATCTTTTTCATTGTGAGATACGCATTTGTGCTGCAAACTTTGCATTCTTTCATGCAATTTTTGCAATCACTCTCTATTTTAGCCCCATCAGTCTTACCTGATTCATTGTTTGAACCACTATTACTGACCTTGCTTGTTGACTCAGATGCTGATTTGGAATCTACCTCTAGTTCCTTTGCCATAAGCACTTTGTCAGCTATCTTTGTCAGGTTTTCAGCCGTCATCTCTTTTGTGGTGTCGATTATCCCATTGTCGACCTTCCTTGACTCTAGCTCTTCTTCTTCAGCTTTCTTTACAGCATCTCTCCCTCTCTGTGTTCATCTCCTTGCTTTAAAGATTCTATGAGAGTTTCGAGTATGAGCGATGATGGTTCCGCAATTATCTTGGCTTTCGGGTCCAAATAGCATTCACGATCCGGATCCCATTTTTTTGCCTTCTTGGTTTCTTTCCAAGCTCGATAGTTTCTATCCTTAATATTTTGAGCTATCATCTTTCGATAGGTGTATTTTTGCTCTTCAGTTCGTGTATCTTTATATGGTTGAGTTTGTGCCATGAAAGCAAATCCCACTACATAATCTTCTGGCAAAAAACTCACTCCAGTCGAAACCTTCGTCATCTTAAATCACAGCTAAGGCTCTCGACTTCTCCTTCGGAGTCTCCTCGATTTGCTTCATTCTAGGCGGCTCTTCTCGATTACGGTGATAAACAACTTTCTTATAATAGTCGTCATGAAACGGATTAGCTGTTTCATCTGCTGCTGAGTTTCTGCAATCCCAGTTGAAGTGCCCCTTTTGTTTACACTTAAAACACGTCACTTTAGACTTATCGAAACCCAACTTTGTCGAAGGCCCTCCGATGGAATTTCTTCCAGTTATCTCCATAAACCTTTGTGCCATCCTGATTATGCTAGCCATGCACCAGCGTATGTCGTTTAATTCCATCTCTTCGGGATCAATCTGATTATAATCTTCCTTTGTCAGATTCGTATTCCCGATTTTCCCAGCGACCAGGCTTTCATATGATTCCAAGATCGATGCAAGAAACACCATTTGTTGTTTTGCAGTTTCTTCATTGAAGTTTTGAGCATTGTTTAGGTTCACTGCAATGTTACATTGAAACACGTTTTTAGGAACAATTTATTGTTGCTGGCTTGGTGCAGATGAAGAAGAACCTCCATGATAACCACTACTTTGAGATGAACTGCTACTTCGTCTTTCTTCAGTCATCGTGTTTGAGCTTTCAGTAGAAAATGCGGTTTTCGATGAAATGGTTTTCGGAATCATGCTACCCCTATAGTAGAGATCAACATTTTGTTGATATGGGGTGTTGTTGACTTTCTTCATTTTCTTAATTTCAAGCTCATGACTCTCAAACCTTTCGATCAGCCAATCAACAGTCATTTCAGACAATGCCTTGGTATTTCTCAGAACTAGGCCATAATACTGCCAATCTTTTTCGTCAGGTAAAGATTCAAAGAATTTCTCAACCTTCTCCTCTTCAGTAACTGTGATACCATGTCTAGCAAGTTCTATCTTCAAATGGCAGAACCGTTCAATCATCTTTAACACATTCTCATTTTTCATGCACGCAAATAGGTCAAACTCTTTCTTCAGCAGACCTTTCTTGTTTTTAACGATCTCTGCTCCTCCAATAAACTTCTTCTCTAACTTAGCCCATAAATCTTTCGAATTTTCGTAGCTAATCATAGAAATAATATCATCTCTAGCAGATTGATGTAATAAGGCTACACATTTTTGTTCAGCAACAAATGTCTCTTGTTCAGATTCGTTCAAGTTTTCATAATCTTTTCTTCCAATATCATAACCGTTTCTCATACACCTCCAACTCTGATAAGTAAACGCTTTCAACCAATCCTCAAATCTGCCTGCCCATCGGTTGTAGTCTTCAATCACCATCAGTTTCAGCGGCTTGTTATACATACCATAGGCGTTGTCGACACTAAGTGAATATGTGATCGCCTTCTTCGGATTTGGATTGGTATTGGTGGTGGTATTTGTCGATGAATCCTTAAGTACCTGAAAAATTTCAAACACTTAGAAAAATTTTCACAATTTTCAAAATTCTCAAACTAATGCACTTGGGTCGGATGGTGATCTGATCGAGTGGTGATTAAATCGGATAACACAACCAAGTAACAATCGTCGGATTACCAAGTGTCGGATAGCAAGTGTCGAGTGGCTATTCAATCGGATGGTGATCCGATCGGATGGTCGTTCGATCGAGTGACATAAGGTCCTTTTAAAAACATTAAAATTCAACACTTCACCGATCGGATGGTGATCCGATCGAGTGAGATAATGACGTCAGCTGTAAAACTTTCAAACTATAATACCACTTCAATCGTATAGTGATCCGATCAAGTGAGAATGATGATGTCAGCAAAATAATCAAGAATAGTCTATGGCAATCCAATCGGAAGGTGATCCGATCGGGTGGATAACGTCAGCACGAACGAAGAACTCAACATTGTTTTTGCTTGATTTGATTCAGATTTAGTTCGAATTTTTCAATGAAACTTTGTAAGATTGATCTATGTTCAATTCCGATTCGAATGCTATGAAAATTAGTCAAATTTGTCCGTGAAATCTTGCTTAATTTTGAGTTTTTCCTGTTTTAAAGTGTGAAAATGTAAAAACTGCTACAAATGAACTAGAAGATGAGAAATTTGTCAAAATTTCCTGTGAAATTTGACAGAAATCGGCCGAAATTCACTGAAAATCCGGTGAATTTGTTGTTGTCGTCTCTGATTCAACCTCCTGTGGCTCTGATACCACTTGTTAGGCCGTGTTCGCAGGATCTGTACAAGTATAACGTGGCTGGATCGATCAGAATCAAGGTGCGGAATCCCTTGATAATGTCACAGAATCAACAACGACAAGTTCAACGTTTAACGCGTCTGATTTCTATTGATTGACAGTGAAAATACAGTGGTTCCAGTAGAAAGTCAGACAAGCAGAGGTTCCTTACAATGATCAGCCAAAAGTCTTCTAATCCTAGCACTAACCTGCTATTTATAGGCAACTAGGGAGGATTAAGTGTCACCCGATCGGATGACATACGTCGTCCGATGGATTTCACTTTTACACTTCAGCACCGTTCCCTGAGTTGTCTATACACAAACATACATACATGTTCATAGATATACAAAAATGCATACACAACACAAAATATACAAGACTCGATGCAGACGGAAGCTACAGACATATGTACTAACATCAGGCATGAATCTGAGGTAGCTTTCCACTGAAATTGACCATCTTATGATATAATGAAATGTGAATTCTCTCTTGCCTTTGAGTTGACCTGTTGTGAAATTTTGAAAATAGGTTACTTAGGAACAGGGGCGTAGCTGCAATTGGTTGAAATATTTTATTAGAGGTGTGATTTTAATATTTCATTAAGGTAATCAGATCACTCATGTTGTGGTTTCGCTCCAATGGGGTGGTGGTCCATTGGCAAAGGCAAAACCTTTAAACACCTGGGTTTGGAGGGGGAGGTCTTGGGTTCAAGTCCCACAGACGGCATGGATGAAAATAAATTCTCCATTAAAAAAAAACATGACGAATTAAGTTAAGATTTTATTCTACTTTAAAAGGATTATATTTTCATGTCGAATCATAGTAAGGTGAGGTTTAGGGGTTGACCTGTTAGACCGGCCAGAACAGAGTGGCTCTAGCCAACTCAGCTCAGGTGATACACACTTGGGCTGATCAGTTTTCATGTAGAGGAGGTGATTCGGGTGCATACATGGTTGCATCTCGGTTGGCTATTGCAAGTGCACCACTTGCTTACGTGTTTAGCAGAGTCATTGGCTAGCAAGTGAGTTGGTATTTCCTAATATTGATCAGTTCAAGCCATGCTTTATCTTAGTTAAACCATATGAGTTGGTTGAAATTGTTACTTTCAAAACTAAGTAATCTTTATTTTTTGATATTTTGGTTTTGAGACGTGCAACTTTTTTATATTATAGTAACTTGATTTACATGACATTTCATTATTTGATGCAGAGTTTGGTAAGACGTTGCAAAAATTGCAAGCTCTTGTTTGCCAGAAACAATACTTGGAGTCTATACATGACCAAATGGAAATACTCAACTTAAGTTTTAGGGGAAGCCGGTTGAAGATATTTGCTTGGATTTCACACTTCCTGGCTATCCTGATTTGGTTCTCAAAACAGGCGATGATATTGTACATCAAAATCATGTCTTTATGTTATTCTTGCGTTTATTATAAGATTCTCTTAAAGGGTTGATTTAAACAATTTGGACAATTTGGAAAAGTACATTTCTCTGTTAGTTGATGCCGCTATCAAGATTGGTTTCACACGACAGATGAAAGCATTTAGAGCTGGATTTAATCATGTCATTTTTTATTCTTATTTGATGCGCTTTTTTATTTATAGAAACCAACAAATAGGGATGAGCTTGGTATCAACCGGTACCGAAAATCCCAAAAAAGCGTACCGGTACCGAAAATACCCGGTACGGTTCGGTACCGGTATGGACTGGTATCTGAGGGTAAAATTCGGTAAATACCGCTACTGAAAACGGTAAATGTCAGTTTGGTACGGGTTTCAAACCGGTACCCGGTACCATTTGCTCATCCCTACCAACAAATGTTAATATGTTAGTTTGGGCTTAATTGATGTTAATAATTGAAGACGGTTAAAGATAGTCAATTTCTAAACATGTTCATGGTATTAAATATTTGTAGATTTTAGCCAATATATTAATGTTAAAAATTGAATATACTTTATGCAATTAAAGACATTCGATTTCTAAACATGTTCATGGTATTTTGAGTTGCTACATTAGTGTGTGGTGGCTTTGTGTTCCAAATCTATTGGTACATAACATAATGTAATGAGCGTGTTGTAATATTTTTAATTTTCAATGAATGATTAGAATTAGACGTTTCAAGCAACAGGGCACCCATGATAGAGAAACTCGTAGAGAAAAGGTGTGAGAGGGGCAGAAAAGAGGGAGATGTTGGGTTGTGAAGATGGAAGAGAGAAAAGACACCCGATATAAGTTTATATGAAAGTGAGAGAGGCATGTGGTTTACATTAACATTAGAGCTTAGAAGCACCCATATTATAGATTGATGTAGTTATTATTTTTTTTATAACTACCATATATGTTGGTTTACATCAACATTAGAGCTTAGAAGCACTCATATTTTTATAACGTACCATCATAAATTGATGTAGTTATTACCATAAATGCGTTTGTACAAGATTTTATTTGTTTCCTATATAGAAGCACTATACAATATATACGGAGATAATTGATAATGTAACCGAAAATGGGCATCACATCGTAAATTGTCGTCTGCTACAGAACTTGCTCAATATATGGTATTTCACTCCTCTCATGCGATCCCAGTTTTTTTCTTCGTGTTATGCTAATTATGTATGTATATCGTATTGTCTGAAAGGTATCATCTTGTGGTATGAGTGATGTTATTGGTCCAGTTCATATAAAAGAGAGACCAGGGTCTCAGATGCAGTCACGTATTGATGCAGAAGTATGTTTCTAAAGCTTTTAATTTGCACAATTAAGGATCATTACTCAAGTATGTTAAAACCCATTATAAAACTCTGAGAGGCAGTCATGTACAATGTTCCTTAACGTACGATGTGTACGCTGGGAAATTACGCACATTATAAAACTCAAAACCCCTAATTGTGCATGTTGAAAAACATAATCACGTATGTTAAAACCCATAATCACGCATGAACATAATCACGTATGTACAAAATCAGAAATCACGCATGGGTAAAAATCCTAATCACGCATGTTATACAACTAATCACACACTATATATAGGATTCAGTTCAAGGAGGAACCACTAACAGTTGCGAGAACCATGAGAACTCCTTCCATCCAAAAGAATTTCAACACTTCACCTATAATCAATTTAATTCAAAAGGGTATTTTAGTCTTTTTCTCTCATTGTCACATCCCTTCTCTCTTATCTCTAAAACACATCACGTCATCGTTTATATGTCTTATCTCTCCTTTCATCTCTTTTATACTTTTTATATTTAAAATTAGAAAAAAATATCTTAGGTTTTAAATTCAAACATCAAAGGTATTACGTAATTTAGAAAATACAAAAATATTAAAAATGATATTTATTTCTTTTTCCTCTATTTTTTCCTAATTATGACATATTGTTCTTTATAAAATACAAACTACATTTGTCTTATATGTTTATTAGAAATACAAAATTATCGAAAATGATATCTATTTCTTTTTGCTCAATTTTCCCTATATCTGACATAATGTTCTTTATAAAAATGCAAGCTATATTTGTCTTATATTTTATTGAGAATTTCTATTTCATTCGTTAATGTTTGATGACTTTGCACTATGATGACTTTGCACCAGGATTGCAGGTATACGATCCACCTAAACCCAACCACCAGTTTCCAAGCCCTTATTCATGACCCATTTAAGTTCAAATAATTTATAATTATCTATGGATCTCACACTCAAAAGAATACAACGCCACCTAATCCCGTTTCAAGTTTATAAGGTTAAGAGATATTTAATCTACCGTCTTATATAAAAAAAACCATTATGTTATTCCAATTAAACTTATGATGGATATATGGATGATATTGCGAGCTTTACATGCTTTTGCTTATGATCAGTTTAGCGGACATACCCCACACGAGTCACCATCCCCATGGTTAATGCCATAAACTTCACATAATTTTTTACAACTCCACCTAGAGGGTATGTACCGCATGTGTCGTTACCCCGCGCAATACCATAGGCTTCGTTTTTTTCTTTTTTTTTTCAACATGTGCTCAAATGAATGGATGGAATATTTTTTTGGGTGCCACACTATTTCGGATTTATTTAAAAAAAAGAAACAGAATTTAATCAGAAAAACTCATATGTTTTTATTTTTATAACGTACCTCTTATACTCTCTCCACAGTTTCAGTTTTGTCACAACTTCTAAGGCGAGAACCCACATGATTCCTAATTTAAGATATTTTATATCAATCCTAAGGAACTCATCAACTGGCTGGGCCTACCCACATATCCTAAGTTAGACACGTGACTGACTATTTATTATCTCATATATATAGTAATCCAATGCCAACGATCTAGTTATATCTATCATTTTCCATTTATTGCAAAAACTTCCTAGAGACATTTTCTATTTTTCATTTTTTTGGATTTTTGATTTTTCAAATTATTTATTTATTTATTTTTTTTAATTTTTTATTTTTATGACACGACACTAACACAAATTAAGACACGCTAGACGCTAATCTCCCCTCCCACAATTAATTCCAACATTGTCCTCAATGGAGAGTGAAACTCACGACACACTAAAAACATAAATAAAAACACATAGGTAAATCGGACAAACTCTCCTGATTTTTAAGCAGCTGAATCATATGAGCCTCGTTCCACAACAAACGTATAACATTTCATTCAAGGAATGCATTCAACTTTGGATTCTTGTCTTTAAATTGTTCGAAGCACTTTCGTCCAAATGGAGATTGAGTATGGACAAAAGCGATCGAAATCTACAAAATTAAAACTCACAAGCTCCCAACACAGGTTAAACCATTAGTAAACGACGAGAAACGAGAGGCAAACAAGTTTATATTTTATTATATATATATATATATATATATAGGGAGGGGCTCATGCGAGAACCACCCTTATTGTGAGAACCTTGAGAACCAATGTGAACACAACCTAAAATAGCTAAAAAAACCTAACCCCCACCCCCCACCCCCAAAAAGCCTAAACCCCCCACCCCCCCCCCCCCCAAAAAAAAAAAACCTAAACCCCCCCCCCCCCCAAGCTAAATGCTAAAAAAAACCTAACCCCACCCCCCCCAAGCTAAAATGCTAAAAACTAAACCCCCAAAAAACCTAAAAAAATCTAAAAAAATCAAAAAAAAATCTAAATTTTTTTTTTTAAATTTTTTAATATTTTTTATGTTAAAATCGCTACTTTTAGAAGCAAAAAAAAAAAATTTTAAAAATTAAAAAAAAAATTTTTTTTTTTTGGCTTCGGAAAGTAGCGATTTTTTTATAAAAAATATTAAAAAATTCAAAAAAAAATTTTTTGTGTGATTTTTAGCTATTTTTAGGCATTTTTTGTGTGTTCACATTGGTTCTCGCGGTTCTCACAATAAGAGGTGGTTCTCGCATGATCTTCTCCCTATATATATATATAACCAATATATACACTACCTGAGTCTCGACTAAATCATCTGGTCCAATTTTCGCTCAAACTTACTTCGAATAACGCATCGACTTCTAGGCCGCGACACGCGGAAGTAAGAGTGAAAACTCTCGCGACCCGCGGGAGCGTTTTATTACTTTTTTTTTTGACTTTTTGACTAGATTTTCCGCGACACGCGACAACGAAGGGAAACCCCCCACGACATGCCTACGGGCAAGTTTTCCAATAGAAACACTCAATTTTTGGGGTTCCATGCCTTAGAAAAGTCGTTCTTTTTTCGTGTTTTCACCTCCCGAACGAATTTTTTGTGATAAGTGTTCAATAAAAACATACCTGGGGCTCTTCCTTTCATGATTCCCTTCTCCGAATCATCTCATATCCCTGAAATACTCCGAAAATATACTGAAAACAACCGGAAATTGTGCCAAAACGCTCCAAAAATCATTTTTCCGGGCCGATTTTTTATGTAATGTTATAATCACTTGCCCTACCCCCCCCCTCAAACAAGTGTGTGTTGCCCTCAACTGCACTAAAGCTTAGCCAAACCTCCTCAGACTTCACCACACTGGTTAGACTCGAAGACTCACATAAACACACTAACTAACTATAAAAAACAAAAATAAAAACAAACGAACCTTAGGCTGCCTCCTAAGAGAGCTAAGTTTTAGATCTTCAGCCAGATCGTACCTGTGTGATTACTCAACGTATTCGCGCACGGTGCTCACATATAGCACCTCCATATTCTTCTCAGGACCGTTAATTTCTCGAGCATTAAAATATGGTTTTAGTCTATGACCGTTTACCATATGTCGAATATGATCATCAAAGTCCTCGATTTCGACATCTCAGTGCTTTCCAACCTTCGTAACACTATACGGTCCTGTCCATTTTCTCTTCAGCTTTCCAACGAACAGTTTCAACCAGGAATTGTACAACCAAACAAGTTGGCCAACTTCAAACACTTTCGGCTAAATCTTAGCGTCGTGCACCTTCTTCATTTTATCTGTCACACCCTGGCTTTGCGGAAGCGTGGTTAATTTTGGTGTGACTTCTTAATACCATAGCGTAATCATAACAAAGCTATATGAATTTAAAAACCATGCAAGTCATCATTAAGTTTAGAAATCGACATACAATACCATTGTTTTAAAACATACGACCATAACCATGTTCGGTAACATTACAACTTATAACAAACATAAACGAGGGTTAAGGATTGTGTCTTGTCCAGGTAAGAGAACACAACCCCTAATCCTTGATGACTTCATGAAGATTGCAGCGGGAAAACGTTCATACCGTGCCAGAATCCGTTTAATTTCCTGAAATACATGTGAGTTGAAAAATCAACAATAATGTTGAGCGAGTTCATGTGCAAGTGAGTAAGTAAAACACTTGTAAGTATAAAGTTTCCTGGTATGTAGCAGTGTAAGAGGACTTGTGATCACCAATGGTTTGCAAGGCCATTAGCATGTCGTGAAATGCAAGTAAGTAAGAAACAACCCTAGCCGATTTTGCGTTGGGTACCAAGTCACTCCGGATCCGTTCTGTTAGTCCTCCGAGAGGCCTGTTCTGTTGGACCGGGAGCTGGGCTCGCTACACCCAAATAGATCTACCGCTCGAGTCCCTCGGGGTTCTAACTACCCATTCACATGATCTAAACCTCCTTACGTTATTCATACCGTGTATAAAGTACTTGGAAACAAAGTAACATGTATTTCACCCCCGCAGTTAAGAAAACTGAAAACAGTTAGAGAAAAGGGGGACATGAACTCACAGTGGATGCGTAAACTCTATCAAGCGTCTCCTGGTACTGTAAGCTGTGCAATGACCTACAAGTGCTAATTCTATTAGACGGACGGCCGTGCTTTAGCTTTACAGTTTATGTTTGCGGGAAATAGTTAGACAACTATTTCGTGTTACATTTTGTATATGCTTGATAGTTATTTCTCCTTCCCAAGGATGGGGGATACAATACATGTGCGTAAGTTACGTTTTATCATTCTTGTGGTAATGTAATTACCGGTGTAACTTATATGTTTGCGTAAGCGTTTGCAAAGTTTTGGAATCATTAACGCTTGTAAATATTATTTTCACTTTAAAATAATATTTATGTGTTTCACAAAATAATCATAAACAGTGTTGTGACAAATATATTTATCACGTCAATCTTTGTGAAAATCTCACCTCCGAATGTTTAGTAAAATATAGTGCTGGCGAAATTTATGTTTCGAAAGTATGTCCAAAAAATAGTTCTAACACTTGTTGTGTAAAAAGTCTAAGTGTTAGGTTTTTAGAAAATTTCGCCAGAGTTTCCTCTGTAACTGGAGGTGGCCACGCTTTCAAGCGTATCATTTTCTTTTAACAATCAATTCAACAATCTTCTTTATTTCAATCAAACAATTTCCGACACATCAAACTAGTCAATAAATATGTAAAGTTGCATAATCGCATGAACTTGTAGTTTTTCCGAATCTATATTATAAATCCCATTTATATACGTAGATCTTTATATAAAGTACTTTCAATCCTGTAAAAACCTCGTTTTTAGAGAAGTCCGACTTTACAACTTCTAGTTATTTTTCCCCAAAAATAGTCATTTTGTCGAAATGTGCATTACACAAGTGTTTACACACTCGTGTGTTCTAAATATCATTCTTAACATTGTAAGATCCGTTTCTTTAAAACATGATTTCTTTAAAGTGTGGTCCCTTGAAGATACCACTTGCGGATACGTAGATCCGCTAGTTTTAAACACCATTTTACCGGTTAAACCACTTTTACACAAGTAAAATATTTCTTTACAAGTCCATGTCTCTAAAATGTGGTAGTGTTTCATCTTTAACCCTTGTATCTATCAAAAACAAGCTTATGTGATGATACGTGATTTTTCAAAGTCGGGTTAAACGAAGTTTTGAGCTACCACATTATAGATCGGGTCACAATAAGCACAAATTTCAAGTCCTACGACTTTTACACAAGTTATATGCTATTAACCACCATTTTTGTGATTTTACTAGACTTTAAAGGTTCAAAACGCGTGTTTACGATATTTAACCGACGAAAGTTCTTTTAACCACTTTAGATATGTGTAAAAACGAGTTTTAAAGGTTATACCTCTAGCTCAAGGCTAGGGAAGAGTTGTGACGAAAAACGTGTGGATAAAAGCCAACGAGAGTGGTCCTTCGTGTTCCGCTTGCACCAAACCTTCTAATACGCAACCCTTAGAACTTGTATGACCTTGGAATGAACAGATCAAAACCGAAAATGTGATGTGTGTGTTTGGTGTGTTCGGCCGAGAGCCACAAGAAGAGAAGAGAGAGTGGTTTGTTGAGTGGTGTTTAGTGATAAAGATCTCTAGAGGTTAGTGAGGGTTTATATAGGCAAACTTTGTGTTAGTGTCCAATGGTTCATGTGTAGGGTGGATATTAAACATGGCAAGATCTTGGCAAGATTCCAAGTACCATTTTGTGCTCCCTAGGTGACCGATCGGTTGGGGAGTGGGGGCCTTTGGTCCGATTTCAAGTAGGTAATTAGGAGTTTAGTTAAGGTTAAGCAAGTTAGTTTAGGTTTAAACTCCGTTAGTTACGTGTAACATGTTATGGCGGGTGTTAGGGTAATCAGGGACCCTAACTGGCTCAGAAAAACAATAATAGTGAAAATACTAATATTTTCATGTTTCGGGTAAAGTCCGGGTGTTCGGTTGGATAGTAATCCGTTAAAGTGTTACAAAATACTTTAAAGTGTCGTTATTACATCTTTAGTGACACAATTTGTTTTCCCGACACTTAGAAAGTGTCTAGTAATATTTTCTCATTTTTGGCACTTTACTAGTCAGCTAGAAGCTGGTTAAATTGTTAAAGTGCTGTGTTTGGTACTTAAAGTACGTTCTGGCACATCCGAATCAGTGTATCTTATCCCCTAGAGACGCGGTAATACAACCCTTATATCCTACACTCACTACCAGTGTAGCCAAAATATATGAGGCTCTTAACAGGCCTTAGAGGCAGTATTTGCCTGATGCTGGTTATATCAGCATGTTCACTGTGTATCCGTTTAGTGCTACTGTGCTTTTTGTGCATCATGTTTGTCACTAGGGTTCAGCATGTAAATAATGTAGTGACAGCAAGCAAGTATGATGCAAGTAAGTGCATGTATCAGTATGCAGGTAGCAGTTTATCAGCTAGTTTCAATCAAGCACAGTAATTAAACAGTAATCAATCATTAATTAAGTTGTACGGATACCTGGTTTTGTGCGGGTTGTCACATACTCCCCCCGTTAAACAAATTTCGTCCCGAAATTTTAAGTTCTGCTTGTAGATGCAGGGTTCTTGGGAAATAAGTGGGGGTACTTTTCTTTCATCCGGTCCTCACGCTCCCAGGTGAATTCAGGACCATGTCTGGCATTCCAGCGAACCTTGACGAGTTTGACACTGCTCCGGCGGGTCCTGTTAACTTTCCAATCTGTGACCTCGACGGGTTCTTCTACGAAGTGGAGCGTGTCGTCAACATGAATTTCGTCGATAGGAATGGCAACGTCAACTTGAGTTGGACTTTTCTTTAAATTGGATACATGAAAGGTATCGTGAACGCCGTTAAGTTCGGCAGGTAGGTCCAACTTGTATGCTACTGTCCCGATTCTCTCTAGAATTCTAAAGGGACCAATGTAGCGTGGATTCAACTTTCCTCGCTTTCCAAAGTGCGCTACCCCTTTCCAGGGTGAAACCTTCAATAATACCATCTCTCCGACTTGAAAATCCACATGTTTACGGTTTGGATCCGCGTAGGCCTTTTGTCTGTGGCGAGCGGCTTCGATGTTTTTAAGAATCTGCGCAATCTTGTCCGTCGTCTCTTGGACGATTTCGGGACCGGCAAGCTGCCTATCACCTGCGTCAGCCCAACATAGGGGTGATCGGCACTTGCGTCCGTATAGGGCTTCAAAAGGCGCGACACCAATGCTGGTGTGGTAACTGTTGTTGTAAGAAAATTCGACCAAGGGTAAGTGTTTATCCCAGCTACCGCCCAAATCCATAACGCATGCTCTCAGCATGTCTTCCAAGGTTTGTATCGTTCGCTCGCTCTGGCCATCAGTTTGCGGATGGAATGCAGTGCTCAGATTTAATTGAGAGCCAAAAGCTTCTTGGAAGGATTGCCATATTCTTGACACAAACCTTCCGTCTCTATCATAAATGATTGAGAGAGGCACTCCATGACGTGCGACGATTTCTCTCATGTATATTTCAGCCAATTTGCTCGTGTTATCCTTTTCTCTGATAGGTAAGAAGTGTGCTGTTTTTGTTAATCGATCCACTATCACCCAGATAGTGTCGTGGCCTCTTGGCGTTCTTGGCAGCTTTGTGACAAAATCCATGGAGATTTGTTCCCACTTCCATTTGGGAATCTCCGGTTGTTGCAGAAGTCCCGAAGGCCTCTGGTATTCAGCTTTAACTTTAGCGCACGTTAAACATTCGCTCACGTAGACAGCAACATCGCCTTTCATCCTAGGCCACCAATAGTAATCTTTGAGATCGTGGTACATCTTATCCGCCCCGGGATGTATAGAGTACCGTGACTTGTGCGCTTCGTCGAAAATAACATTCCTTAAACCTCCAAACAAAGGAACCCAAAGTCTTTTCTCGAAACATAATGTTCCTTCTTTGTTTGGTGCCAATAACTTCTCCATCCCACGGAGATATTCATCCTCAAGATTTCCTTCTTTAAGGGCTTCTTTTTGTGCAGCGCGAATGCGCGAGGGAAGATCGGTTCGTACAATCATTTCTAAAGCCCTAACCCTTATGGGCTTGATTCTTTCTTTACGACTTAGGGCATCGGCGACCACATTCGCCTTCCCTGGATGATACTTGATCTCGCAGTCATAATCGTTTAGCAATTCAACCCAGCGTCTTTGCCTCATATTCAGCTCTTTCTGGTTGAATATGTGTTGCAAGCTCTTGTGATCTGTGAAGATTGTGCACTTCGTACCATACAGGTAGTGTCTCCAGATCTTTAAGGCAAATACCACGGCGCCAAGTTCTAAATCGTGTGTGGTATAGTTCTTTTCGTGCACCTTCAATTGGCGAGATGCGTAAGCAATAACTTTCTGGCGTTGCATCAACACGCAACCCAGTCCCTGACGCGATGCGTCGCAGTATACCACAAAATCTTCAGTACCTTCCGGTAGTGCTAAGATTGGCGCATCACAAAGTTTGTTCTTCAATAACTGAAACGCTTCTTCCTGTTTGATTCCCCAATCAAACGTCCTATCCTTCTGTGTGAGCGCGGTAAGGGGTTGAGCGATCTTTGAAAAGCCTTCTATGAATCTTCTATAGTAGCCAGCCAAACCCAAGAATTGACGAATCTCGGTTGGCGTTGTAGGCGCTTCCCAATTCTTGATAGCCTCGATCTTTGTGGGATCAACATGAATTCCATCCCCATTAACCACATGTCCAAGAAATTGGACTTCGCGTAACCAGAATTCACACTTAGAAAGTTTGGCGTACAGCTGTTCTTTCTTTAGCAGCTCCAGAATGGCTCTTAAGTGCTGTTCGTGTTCGGCCTTTGTTCTTGAATAAATCAAGATGTCGTCAATGAATACAATCACGAACTTGTCGAGGTATGGTTTGCAAACTCTATTCATCAAATCCATGAAAACTGCAGGTGCGTTTGTCAAACCAAACGGCATAACCAGGAACTCATAGTGCCCGTATCGAGTTCTGAAAGCCGTCTTCGGGATACTTTCTTCTTGAATCCTCAGCTGATGGTATCCAGATCGAAGATCGATCTTAGAGTAACAACTTGAGCCTTGAAGTTGGTCGAACAGATCATCAATTCTTGGTAGAGGGTATCTATTCTTGATTGTCAGCTTGTTCAACTCTCTGTAATCAATGCACATCCGAAAACTACCGTCCTTCTTCTTAACAAACAGGACTGGAGCTCCCCAAGGCGAGAAGCTTGGTCGAATAAAACCCTTGTCTAACAACTCTTGAAGTTGTGTCGACAGTTCCTGCATCTCAGATGGAGCAAGTCTGTAAGGTGCCTTAGCCACAGGCGCGGCGCCTGGAACTAAGTCGATGTGAAACTCGACTTGTCTCTGAGGTGGCAGTCCGGGTAAGTCCTCTGGAAAGACTTCTGGATACTCCCTCACGACAGGGATGTCTTCGATTCTTGGTTCAGCAGCCTTCTTATCTACGATGTGTGCCAGAAAAGCAACACATCCCTTCTGTAAACACTTCCTTGCCTTCAAGCAGCTGATAAATCTCATTGGCGTCTCACGCTTTTCTCCATGTACCACAATGGTCTCACCATCATCAGTTGGAATACGAATCACCTTTTCGTGGCAAACTATCTCCGCTTTGTTGCCAGATAACCAATCCATTCCTACTACCACGTCGAAGCTTCCCAATGGGACCGGTAGTAGATCAAGAGTAAACTCGCGTTCTCCCAATTCTATCACACAACCTCTGATTACTTCGTCGGCTCCAACTAACTTTCCATCAGCTAATTCGATCGAGTAGGGTATGTCTAGCTTATTAGCAGCTAACCCAAGCATATTCTTAAATTCTAGTGATACGAAGCTATAGTCGGCACCAGTATCAAATAAAACAGATGCATAGCGTTGATTTACAGGGAACGTACCGGTAACAACGTTGGGATCCTGGCGCGCTTCCCGTGCATCGATCTGGAACACCCTTCCACGGGCTTGGTTCAGTTCTGGGCAATCTTTCTTAAAATGCCCAGCATCACCGCAATTGAAGCATCCAAGCCTTTTACCACTTCCCGCACCATCCATAACTGGCGGGTTGTTCTGGTTAGCATTTCCCGCTTGGTTGGCATTGTTGTTTCGATTATTCCCCTGCTGGCGACCTCCAAAACCTCCCCGGTTGTTATTCCTATTTCCATATCCTCCCTGGCCTCCCCGGCCAGTACCAACCCAACAAGTATCTTTAGAGTGACCACGTTTCCCACACGCTTCACATACTTTTAGCCCACAATGACCAGAATGATGTCGCTGGCAGGCACTACACCTGGGATGGGTGCCCATATATCCCCTTCCTTTCCTTCCACTGCCAGTCGTACCCTGAGCTGGCGTGTTTAGTGCTCCTCTCTTACCATCACTGCTAACACTTTGTTTGAAGTTTGAAAACTTTCTTTTGTTACTTCCGGACGACTCAACATGAGTCTCTTTCTCCTTTGCCTTTACATCACCAAACTTGTTTAAACGAATCCCCTCCTCGGTGAGAGCCACGCTCAAATCGATGGCTTCAGTGATAGTTGCTGGTTTGGAGGAGGTTACCATGCTTATTATTTGGGGAGCCAAACCCCAAATGAAGCGCTCGATTCGTTTGTATTCTGGCGTAACCATGTAAGGAACCACTTGAGATAGGTCATGAAACCTCTGAACGTACTCTGCTACTTTCGGACCATCCATCTTTAAGTGCCAAAATTCAGTCTCCAACCTCTGAATTTCTGCGCGTGAACAGTACTTTCGGCGCATCAGTTCTTTCAATTCGGCCCAAGTCAGGGCGTAGGCGGCAGCTTCGCCTAAGGTTTGGACTTGTAAGTTCCACCAAGATAGGGCTCCGTCGAGAAATAGCCCTGAAATGTATGTGACTTGTTGATCCTCAGCACACTTGCTCATGCGTATGACAGAGTCGGTCTTCTCAGCCCAGCGGGTAAAGGCAACTGCACCTCCCATGCCATCGAAGTTAACTGGTTTGCAGTCTAAGAACTGCTTGTAGGTGCATCCTGCACGTATGTTTAAACATGTGTTTGGCATTAGCATCACCGCTAAAAATCTCCAATTAGTTCATGGTAGGTTCGAATGGCGTAGTATTACCGTGAGGTGGATTGTTATTGCCTTGATTAACACTTCCGCTCCCTCCTGGCTGAGAAGCTGCGTACTGCGTTATGGCAGCAGCAATGACTTGTTGTAGCTCTTCCTGAGTGGTAGGCATAGGCTGCTGTTGTCGTCTTGGTGGCATCTTTCTAAAAGATGTGTTCACGTTGGTCAGGACAGAGTACAGTGTACGTATATAGTAATAATAATAGTATAATCACATAACATCTCATGTTATCACACATCACAAATATCAATCACACAACATCCCATGTCATAAAATATAAACAAGTAATCAAGCGAATCCAAAATATGGTGAGAAAACTGCGATTGCCATAATAATGAGACCACATCGTAAGTGTATACATACAATCATGAATCACTGGGGCTACATCACCCCTGTCAAAAGCTACGTCAGTATCAATACAACATCAAGTACATAACAAAAGTCAAATCATAACGTAGTCTCCCCAAAATGCTGTGCAAGTAAAAGCAATCGCTGACTTCTCACCTCGCCTACCCTGTGGCACTGATGAGCTCAAGCAGATGGTGGTGGAGGAGGGGGAAAACGGGTATAAAACAAACGGCGCATCTCTAACCAATCTGCCTCCATCGCCTGCTGTGTGCGAATAACGGAGGCAATCTGCTGCTCCAAAGTAGCAAGACGAGCAGCATAATCAGGGGGTAATGATCGAAACGGCTGTAACGGAGAGGGTGCCTGACCATGGCACTGACATGGCTGGACTCTCTCGAGCTCCTGTAGTCGCTGCTCGTGCGACTCATGCTGGTAAACAAATGACATCAGTACGTCCTCAATGGTGTGGCCCACATGGAATCTGTGGTATGGATCAGTGGGTGGCATAGGGGAAAACGGAGACCAAAGCAGTGGATCTCGTGTGGGATCGAAGGGTGCTACGCCAAAAGGAGCAGTAATAGGTGGAACAAAAGGCATCTGTGGTAAGAAAGGCATGGGCATCGGTACATGCCCTGATGGGTGGGCTGAAGAGCCCTCTCCAGGCCCCGCTGGAGGTATGTATGTGGGAATCTGAAACGAAAAGTCAGTGTGTCTAGCGTCTGGAATCTGTGGGGGTAGTGGTGGGACGTCCTCATCAGCCGGGATCCACCCGTGCTGTGCGGCCTCGTCCGGTGGATCCATCTGTGCCGCGAACGGTGCATGTCCGGGCTCTATGGGAACGGGATCAAATAAAGGGGCTACAACAGGGTCAACAGGTGCCAAGTGCTCAAATGGTGGGTCAACAGGTACAGCAACAAGGGGTAGAGGATCAATGGGATCAATAGGGGCATGATCGTCTGCAATCAAAGGAATACCTAGGTGGTGATCAACAGCAATAGGCTCAAGAGGTACATCAGCATGCATAAGATCATGCTCTGGTAACGGATCAAGAGCAGCTGCCTGCTCAGGGGCAATGGCAGGCTCCCAGTCATCAAACGCCATATCAAAGTCAAAGTCAGGATCGATCGGATCAAAAGGATCAATAGGATCAGCAGGATCCTCCATCATCTCGTCCATAGGGACAAACTCCAAATCGCGGTCAGGATCGAAGCCTGGGGGAAACATAGGGTCTGAATCCCCCTCGTCGTCAGTATCATAAACAAGTCCCGGTACGGGAGCAACAGAAAGAGCCTGGTCAGAATCAGACCCGTGGGAATAGTGCTGCACGCTAAGAGCATGTGTCGAGGCAGAAGCCACAGACTCAAAGGAGTCCTGGGCTGGGGAATGTGCAGGTGCCTCCGCAGCCGGAGCATCTGCAATCAGTAGAGGGGCAACAGCAGGTAGGGCCTCGCCCTGGGCGTCCTCCTCGTAAGGCTCCTCCTCAAATAAGTCGACGTCGTCCTCCTCGTCGATGGGTAAATCATGAGCAGGGTAAACAGCGAGGGGTATGGGAGCAGGGATCACCGCTAGTGGCAAATCCCCGGCCGGAATATCAACAGGGAGCTCATCGTCGCCATCAGGTAGGGCGAATGGCTGGAAGTCGTCATCGTCGGTACTGGTAAAGTCTGACGTGTACACCTCGTGCTCCGAGGACTCTAAATCATCCGACACTATGGGTCTGGGTCCGGTGGTGCCTGAACCACCTGAATCTGACGAGTCCATGTACCTGTAACACAAACATAAGTGTGCACAAATTGTCAATCATATAGTCAAATAATCACGTAAATCACCAAGTAAGCATTCAAATCATCCTTCTAGTCCCACTAGCCAACACTTCTAGTCCCACTAGCCAACACTTCTAGTCCCACTAGTCAACACTTCTAGTCCCACTAGCCAACACTTCTAGTCCCACTAGTCAATACTTCTAGTCCCACTAGTCAACACTTCTAGTCCCACTAGCCAACACTCCTAGTCCCACTAGTCAACACTTCTAGTCCCACTAGTCAATACTTCTAGTCCCACTAGATCAACACTTCTAGTCCCACTAGACCAACACTCCTAGTCCCACTAGTCAACACTCCTAGTCCCACTAGACCAACACTCCTAGTCCCACTAGACCAAGCCTCAGCCTCCCGACTGGGCCTAAAATAATGAATAAAATGTGCTCAACATTTGTTTGTAAAAAGTTTTGGATTCTGGACTTAAGTGGTATGCAGAAAATGTTTTCGTGAGAGCCCTAGTGATCATAGTCTAGACTCAAGAATGAATCCTAGTTCGCTATGATCAGAGCTCTGATACCAAGCTGTCACACCCTGGCTTTGCGGAAGCGTGGTTAATTTTGGTGTGACTTCTTAATACCATAGCGTAATCATAACAAAGCTATATGAATTTAAAAACCATGCAAGTCATCATTAAGTTTAGAAATCGACATACAATACCATTGTTTTAAAACATACGACCATAACCATGTTCGGTAACATTACAACTTATAACAAACATAAACGAGGGTTAAGGATTGTGTCTTGTCCAGGTAAGAGAACACAACCCCTAATCCTTGATGACTTCATGAAGATTGCAGCGGGAAAACGTTCATACCGTGCCAGAATCCGTTTAATTTCCTGAAATACATGTGAGTTGAAAAATCAACAATAATGTTGAGCGAGTTCATGTGCAAGTGAGTAAGTAAAACACTTGTAAGTATAAACTTTCCTGGTATGTAGCAGTGTAAGAGGACTTGTGATCACCAATGGTTTGCAAGGCCATTAGCATGTCGTGAAATGCAAGTAAGTAAGAAACAACCCTAGCCGATTTTGCGTTGGGTACCAAGTCACTCCGGATCCGTTCTGTTAGTCCTCCGAGAGGCCTGTTCTGTTGGACCGGGAGCTGGGCTCGCTACACCCAAATAGATCTACCGCTCGAGTCCCTCGGGGTTCTAACTACCCATTCACATGATCTAAACCTCCTTACGTTATTCATACCGTGTATAAAGTACTTGTAAACAAAGTAACATGTATTTCACCCCCGCAGTTAAGAAAACTGAAAACAGTTAGAGAAAAGGGGGACATGAACTCACAGTGGATGCGTAAACTCTATCAAGCGTCTCCTGGTACTGTAAGCTGTGCAATGACCTACAAGTGCTAATTCTATTAGACGGACGGCCGTGCTTTAGCTTTACAGTTTATGTTTGCGGGAAATAGTTAGACAACTATTTCGTGTTACATTTTGTATATGCTTGATAGTTATTTCTCCTTCCCAAGGATGGGGGATACAATACATGTGCGTAAGTTACGTTTTATCATTCTTGTGGTAATGTAATTACCGGTGTAACTTATATGTTTGCGTAAGCGTTTGCAAAGTTTTGGAATCATTAACGCTTGTAAATATTATTTTCACTTTAAAATAATATTTATGTGTTTCACAAAATAATCATAAACAGTGTTGTGACAAATATATTTATCACGTCAATCTTTGTGAAAATCTCACCTCCGAATGTTTAGTAAAATATAGTGCTGGCGAAATTTATGTTTCGAAAGTATGTCCAAAAAATAGTTCTAACACTTGTTGTGTAAAAAGTCTAAGTGTTAGGTTTTTAGAAAATTTCGCCAGAGTTTCCTCTGTAACTGGAGGTGGCCACGCTTTCAAGCGTATCATTTTCTTTTAACAATCAATTCAACAATCTTCTTTATTTCAATCAAACAATTTCCGACACATCAAACTAGTCAATAAATATGTAAAGTTGCATAATCGCATGAACTTGTAGTTTTTCCGAATCTATATTATAAATCCCATTTATATACGTAGATCTTTATATAAAGTACTTTCAATCCTGTAAAAACCTCGTTTTTAGAGAAGTCCGACTTTACAACTTCTAGTTATTTTTCCCCAAAAATAGTCATTTTGTCGAAATGTGCATTACACAAGTGTTTACACACTCGTGTGTTCTAAATATCATTCTTAACATTGTAAGATCCGTTTCTTTAAAACATGATTTCTTTAAAGTGTGGTCCCTTGAAGATACCACTTGCGGATACGTAGATCCGCTAGTTTTAAACACCATTTTACCGGTTAAACCACTTTTACACAAGTAAAATATTTCTTTACAAGTCCATGTCTCTAAAATGTGGTAGTGTTTCATCTTTAACCCTTGTATCTATCAAAAACAAGCTTATGTGATGATACGTGATTTTTCAAAGTCGGGTTAAACGAAGTTTTGAGCTACCACATTATAGATCGGGTCACAATAAGCACAAATTTCAAGTCCTACGACTTTTACACAAGTTATATGCTATTAACCACCATTTTTGTGATTTTACTAGACTTTAAAGGTTCAAAACGCGTGTTTACGATATTTAACCGACGAAAGTTCTTTTAACCACTTTAGATATGTGTAAAAACGAGTTTTAAAGGTTATACCTCTAGCTCAAGGCTAGGGAAGAGTTGTGACGAAAAACGCGTGGATAAAAGCCAACGAGAGTGGTCCTTCGTGTTCCGCTTGCACCAAACCTTCTAATACGCAACCCTTAGAACTTGTATGACCTTGGAATGAAGAGATCAAAACCGAAAATGTGATGTGTGTGTTTGGTGTGTTCGGCCGAGAGCCACAAGAAGAGAAGAGAGAGTGGTTTGTTGAGTGGTGTTTAGTGATAAAGATCTCTAGAGGTTAGTGAGGGTTTATATAGGCAAACTTTGTGTTAGTGTCCAATGGTTCATGTGTAGGGTGGATATTAAACATGGCAAGATCTTGGCAAGATTCCAAGTACCATTTTGTGCTCCCTAGGTGACCGATCGGTTGGGGAGTGGGGGCCTTTGGTCCGATTTCAAGTAGGTAATTAGGAGTTTAGTTAAGGTTAAGCAAGTTAGTTTAGGTTTAAACTCCGTTAGTTACGTGTAACATGTTATGGCGGGTGTTAGGGTAATCAGGGACCCTAACTGGCTCAGAAAAACAATAATAGTGAAAATACTAATATTTTCATGTTTCGGGTAAAGTCCGGGTGTTCGGTTGGATAGTAATCCGTTAAAGTGTTACAAAATACTTTAAAGTGTCGTTATTACATCTTTAGTGACACAATTTGTTTTCCCGACACTTAGAAAGTGTCTAGTAATATTTTCTCATTTTTGGCACTTTACTAGTCAGCTAGAAGCTGGTTAAATTGTTAAAGTGCTGTGTTTGGTACTTAAAGTACGTTCTGGCACATCCGAATCAGTGTATCTTATCCCCTAGAGACGTGGTAATACAACCCTTATATCCTACACTCACTACCAGTGTAGCCAAAATATATGAGGCTCTTAACAGGCCTTAGAGGCAGTATTTGCCTGATGCTGGTTATATCAGCATGTTCACTGTGTATCCGTTTAGTGCTACTGTGCTTTTTGTGCATCATGTTTGTCACTAGGGTTCAGCATGTAAATAATGTAGTGACAGCAAGCAAGTATGATGCAAGTAAGTGCATGTATCAGTATGCAGGTAGCAGTTTATCAGCTAGTTTCAATCAAGCACAGTAATTAAACAGTAATCAATCATTAATTAAGTTGTACGGATACCTGGTTTTGTGCGGGTTGTCACATTATCCTTGTAAGCCTCGGCACACTCGTAAGCCTCATTTCTTATCTCCTTGAGCTCGTCTAGTGCTAGCTGTCTCTCCTTACCTGTAGTATAATAATCGATGTTAACATGTTTAACCGCCCAAAGTGCATGGTGTGCAATTTCTACCGGTAAGTGACAACCTTTTCCATAGACCAACATGTATGGTGTAGTTCCAATCGGCGTTTTGTATGTCGTACGATATGCCCACAAAGTATCATCCAGTTTAGTGGACCAATCCTTGCGGTCGGCTCGCATGGTTTTTTTGTAAAATTTATTTGATTTGCCGATATACTTCGACTTACCCACTCGTTTGAGGATGATATGGAGTGGAAATTCGATGATCAACACCATACTTCTTAAGGAGTTTGCCAAAGTTAATTTTTTTTAATTGAGATTCTCCATCACTGATGATCACACGAGGAACCCCAAATCTAGAAAAGATGTTTGGTTGAATGAACTTGCAAACAACCTTATGGTCATTGGTTTTGGTGGCAATGGCTTCAACCCATTTAGATACGTAATCCACTGCCACCAAAATGTATAAATTACCAAACGAATTCGGGAATGGGCCCATAAAGTCAATTCCCCACACGTCGAAGATATCGACAACGAGGATTGGCTGCATGGGCATCTCATCCCGTTTCGTAATGCTACCCATTTGTTGACACCGCAAGCAAATTTTAGCATATTCAAACGCATCCTTGAACACTGTCGGCCAATACAATCCACATGATAGCACTTTATGTGCCGTCTTCTACCGACTAAAGTTCCGTCCACATGCGGACTCGTGTACCATAGAAAGGACAGATGGAATATCCTCATCTTCAACACACTTCCTTATGATCTGATCAGCTCCAACTTTATACAAATCCGGTTCATCCCAGATGCAATGTTTTGCTTGTGCCCAGAAGTGTGTTTTCCTACTTCTTAACCAATGCTCCGGTATGATACCTGAATGAGCAAAAGTAGCAAAATTAGCGAACCATGGTTGAGTATTAACATTTAATAATTGCTCATCTAGAAATGTTTCTATAATATCATGTCCATGCCCTTAAATCTCATGCACCACTCCTAACAAGTGGTCAGCCACCGCATTCTCGCTTCCTTTCTTATCACGTATTTCTAGATCGAATTCCTGTAGTAAAAGTATCCATCTGATCAACCTTGGCTTTGCATCCTTTTTCTCCATGAGATACCTGATTGTAGAATGGTTAGAAAACACAATCACTTTACTACCAAAGATATAAGACCTAAACTTGTCTAAAGCATAGACCACCGCCAACAACTCTTTCTCAGTGGTGGTGTAATTCAACTGAGCTTCTGAAAGAGTATTGCTTGCATAATAAATCGCTACCGGGTTCTTATCCACTCTCTGCCCCAGAACTGCACCTATTGCATAATCACTAGCATCACATATTATTTCAAAGGGAAGTGACCAATTAGGTGATTCTAAAATAGGTGCCTCCACCAACTTTTGTTTTAATGTTTCAAAGGATTTTAAACAATGTTTATAAAAAACAAAAGGAACATGTTTCAGCAAGAGATTACACAACGGTTTAGTGATAATTGAAAAATTCTTCGTGAACCGTCTATAAAAACTGACGTGTCCAAGGAAGGAACGAATGCCTTTCACAATTGTGGGTGGTGGTAAAGTTGAGATAACTTGAATTTTAGCGTGATCTACTTCTATCCCCTTACTTGAGACGACGTGCCCCAACACAATGCCCTCTTGAACCATGAAATGGCTCTTTTCCCAACTTAGTACCAGGTTTGTTTCAACACCTCTTTTTAGCACTCGTGATAATTGTTCCAAACATGCCTCAAAAGATGTGCCAAAGATTGAAAAATCATCCATGAAGATCTCCATAGACTCCCAAACCATATCTGAAAAGATACTCATCATACACCTTTGAAAGGTGGCTGGGGCATTACACAATCTGAAGGGCATTCGCCTAAATGCGAAAGTAAAGTAAGGACAGGTAAATGTAGTGTTTTGTTGATCATCAGGATGAATAGCAATCTTATTATAACCTGAATAACCATCTAAAAAATAATAAAAATTCTGACCTGCGAGCTTTTCCACAATCTGATCTATAAAGGGAAGAGGGAAGTGATCTTTTGATGTTGTTGTATTTAATTTCCTGGAATCGATGCAAATTCTCCAAACGGTTACCAGCCAGGTGGCTACTTCCTTACGGTCTTCATCTGTAACTATCTGGATGCCCGCTTTCTTGGGTACCGTTTGTGTTGGACTCACCCATGTGCTATCTGAGATGGGATAGATGATCCCAGCATCCAACCACTTTAAAACTTCCTTTTTCGCAATTTCCCGCCCGTTCGGGTTCAATCTCCGTTGTGCATCTAGAGCCGGTTTTGCACTTTCCTCGGTGATGATCTGATGCATGACAATGGATGGGTAAATCCCCTTAGGATCAGCAATCGTCCACCCAATCGCAGCCCGATTGGCTACCAATACCTCCATTAACGCTTTTTCCTGTTCAATTGATAAATTGGATGCGATAATTACCAGTAATGTGTTGTTGTCTCCAACAAACGCATACTTCAAGTACTTTGGTAATGTCTTTAGCTCAACTTGTGGAGGTGATTCAAGTGATGGATTAAGATGAGTGCCGATGTGCTCCGGTAAATTCTTCACTTGATGTGTTCAAGTAGGCTTCAAATCCCTAACTGCCATCACCTCCAATTCCTTTTCCGCATTTTCCAATTCCACTTCCAATTATGCTAAATCCCTATCACAAACAAAGAAACTCTCTATAGCATCATCCCCACTTTCATAAGGGTGGCACCCGTCAATAATGTCTGCCATAAAGCACTCATCATTGACTAGAGAATAACATGCACGGGAAAAAGCATTTAATCTTACCTTACGATTCAAAAATGTGATGTTGACTGTTCCATTTCTACAATCAATTAATGCATTCGTAGTTGCTAAAAACGGTCTACCAAGTATGACATTAGGTTGTTCAGTTTTTTCAAATTGAACATAATCTAAAACCAAAAAGTCAACCGGATAGTAAAACTCTTCAACTTTGTCACTGACATCACATAAGATCCCCCGGGGTAGTTTTAACGTCAAATCAGCCAACACCACGGTGGTGCCAACTTGTTTTAATGGTCCAAAATCGTATTGATCGTATAAACTCCCCGATAAAATTCTAACACTCGCTCCCAAATCCAGCAAGGCTCGACTCATCTTGAAGTCACCCACTTGCATGGGGATTAGAGGAGCGCCTGGATCTCGGAGCTTTGGTGGGAGGACACCCGGTAAAACGGCACTTACGTTTTCGGTAAAAAGCAATTTTCTTAGGAAATTTATTATGCCGTTTTTGGGTGCAAGGCTCTTTCAAATATTTTTCTTAAGCCGGAACCTGTTTGATTGCATCAAGCAACGGGAGATTTATTTTGACATGTTTAAAAACTTCCCACATCTTATCTTGTTGTGGGCTCCGTTTGTTAACAACTCTTGTGGCCGGATTTATTAAAGCCATAGGAAAGGGGACGATATTACCCCCGTACCCTTTTCCTTTGTTTCGATCGGTTCGACTTCTATTTCCCTATTATTTTCTTCTTGAAAAGTCACTTTTTTATTCTTTTTAGGGCTATTAGTTTCCGGTTCAGCATCCGACTCATTTTCCTCATCTACTTCCTCCATGATACCCTCAACAAATTGTGGAGGAGACCCAACCTTGTTATCATAAACCTTACCAGAGCGATGAATATTTACCTGAATAACTCTGGCATTGGATGAGCTTCCTTGAGGTTGTGGGTTTTTCGTAGTATAGCTCGGTAATCATCCCGACTCCTTCCTCACTTGCGCCACATCGATCGCCAACTGTGTAACACCCCAATCACATAATACAACACGCGACGGAAATATCGGGGAGTCACGTTACAAATTGCTCACAACCACTGGTACTAAGTTTTTTCTTTATTGTTAACATTGTTTTACACTATAAAGAATACACGAAATTGTCTTTTGTTTAAAAAAGTCTAAGGCTCGGATGCGTTCCTATGTGTAACATGCTGGAATAATCAAAACCTGAAACATATGTGAAAATGAGAGTTAGCATAAAAGCTGGCGGGTACATAGGTTTCCTTAGCCAAATTAATGGAAAAGGGTTTAGTATTTCAATACTTTGACAACTACGAAAGTCGTCATTTGAAAATGGACTCTTTGAAGACAAGGAATGGTAAAAGGTTTAGCATTCCAATACATTATCTTGACTGTGAAACTTGTGACAAAAGAGTTTAGCATATGGCAATATGATTATTACTAGGTAATTTTTATGCCATTGAAAATTGTACTACGATCTTTTAACCATATTGAAATCGGTCATAAAACTTGTGAGAGTATAATTAGAAATCCAATCAACGATTAATAATAAAAATCTTGAAATCCGTCATAACTTGTGTGAGCGTTATTAGAAATCCAATCAAGGATTAATAATAGTACTTGGGATATCCTTCTATGAATCTAACATATGAAAATATGGAAGATTCTACAAGGATTTGGATAGTGAACATTTGAATCAACTAAACATAAAAATCCTTAAGTGATTCAGATAACGCTACAAGGGTAATGCAATAAGAACACTTATATATAGGAACTACCAGCGGCGTATCCACCATGTTCTATGGTATTACACTCGTTTCATTATCTAAATCACTACTAATCACATAAACACATAATCATCAACTTGGTTATAAACTTGTACATACGTATTAAAGTACACAAAGAATTCAATCAAGGACTTCAATTTAGTACTTTAAACATCCCACAAGAATCTAACTATGAAGATAGATAGATACTATAAGGATCCGGTTTGGTCACAGTGAATCATAACAAACGCATTAAAGTACATAAAGAATCCAAACAAGGACTTCAATTTAGCACTTTAATCATCCAACAAGAATCTAACTATGAAGATAGATAGATGCTATAAGGATTTAATTCGGTCTCATTGAATCATAACATACGCAGTAAAGTACATAAAGAAATGACTTCAATTTAGCACTTTAAACATCTCACAAGAATCTAACTATGAAGATAGATAGATGCTATAAGGATTTGGTTCGGTCTCATTGAATCATTGAATCACAAAATCCTAAATCCTAATGGTGATTTGGATAATGCCACGAAGGGTAATACAATAAGCACACTTATATATAGGAAGTACCAGTGGCGTATCCACCATGTCCTTATTGTATTACTCTAGTTTTATTTTCTAAATCACTAACAATCTCTACACATAAACAATAACCATCGGTGTGTAAAGCACTTCTTAGAAATCTCACTATGGAGATACAAAGATTTAAGACTGTACGGTCACACCCTGGCTTTTGCGGAAGCGTGGGTTTATTTGGTGTGACTTCTTAATACCATAGCAACAATCATAACAATGCTATATGATAAAAACACAAGATGTTCATCCATTCATTAAGTTTAAAAATACCACCACATCATTGTTTGAAAATGTCGACACTTAAAATAAGTTACAAACCATACTTGTCTATGACGTGTTCATGAGACATAGCAAAATACTTTAAATAAAACATTGTTTAAAGACATGTAACCTGTCCAGGTAAGGGTTACACCTCCTAAACCTACTACCCTGGATGACATCTTTTATTCAACGCAGCTAGACATATGCATACCCCGCCAGATCCGCTAGTTTCCTGAAATACATGTAGTTTGAAAAATCAACAAAAAGTTGAGCGAGTTCATGTGTAAGTGAGTATGTATAAACCTTTGTAATGTGTCTGTATGTATGAAAGTCCCTGGTATGTAGCAATTAAGGAAAAAGAGATCACCAATGGGTTGCAAAGCCACTGGTATGTGTGAAACGGTGCAGGAAGTACTCAAACCTAGCAAATTTGTACCGGGCCTCGGCTGTAAGACACAATCACCACTATCGGCCGCCCCGGCCTCATGGGTGTGGGCTCGCTACACCCAAATAGATCTATCACTCATGTCCCTCGGTCCTAACAACGAGGATTAATGGCCTTAAGTGTTATACCCACCTTTCACATGATCTAATTAGTAAACCCTCCTTACGCTAACCATACCATGTATAAAAGTGTCTGTAATAATTGTAACATGTATTTCACCCCCGAAGTATAAAACTGAAAACAGTTAAGAGAAAAGGGGGACATGAACTCACAGTAGTGCGTCTCCTGTATCGTACTCAAATCTCCGGTCTCGTCAGCAAACACGACTCCCTACAATGTACTACTGTCTATTAGACGATCGGGCCGTGCCTTGCCTTTGTATTTACGTTTGAGTTATGATTCCTTGACATTATTCCAAGTTATAATCATTTTAACTTAAATTATTTTTAAGGTTTTGGAATAATAGTTAGACAACTATTTCGTATTCATACTTTTCAAGTATTTTAACTCCGTATTTCCTTCCCAAGGATGGGGGTATTTATACATGTACATTTGCAGTTTAAAAAAATATATTTTAATTCCCACTTAGAAAAATATATTTAACTCATTTGTCCAAAATAACTTATTCCCAAAATATATGTATTTTCCCAAAAATAATATATTTTACTTCTTTAGCTTCCAAAATAATATTTTACCAAAAATATATGCGTAAGAGTATTTTCTAGAATATTTTATAAGTTATGTCTTTGCGTTTGGTTTTACAATACCAAGTGTGTAACTTAAATATTTGTTCCGTGGGATTTTTGGTATTATTTTGGAGTTGTAATTGTCAAGGTATTTTGTTAAGTTATATTATTTTACCTTAAAATAATATACTAGTTCACAAAATAAACAAAAAGTCACATAAGTGTTTTAGTATAAAATATATATTCTAAATATATATTTACCCCTTTTTTATTTATAAAACCGACATCCGATACTTTGTATTTTTGTAACAAAACTTATGGCGAAGTTTATATTCGAAACACAAGTTGTAAATATACTTGTAACATTTGTTAGAAAAATATTTTCTAAGTGTTGGGATTTTAGAAAATTTCGCCAGAGTTTCCTTTGTAAACAGAGGTGCCCATGCTTATTAGCATATCATTTTCTTTTCGGAAATCATTCATTCAATCAACAACAAGTCACTAAACAATATTACATCTTTCAAGTGCAAAAACAATGCACTTTACATAATAACATGAACTTGGTTTTTCATAAAATCGCGTAGTAACTTAGTGGGGGGGGGTTTAGTGGGTTTAGTTACCCTCCAAAGTGCGTTTACTTTTGTTAAAATCTTACTCTCGGGGTTTTTAGATGTTCACAACTTGTGAACTTATTTTACAAAAATATTTAGTTACAATATTTTCTTGTTTTACAAGACTTACTACATTTATTTTGTTACTAAAACAGTGTAGGTTTAACAAAATTCATAACCTTTCAAAAATCATTTTCTACTCTTGGTTTATTTAGGAAAACCATTCTCAAGACTTGGATTTACAAGATTACTAGTTTACTTGGTTTATTATTTTTCAAGAAAAATCATCCTACTTTCAAGTTCATGTCTTCTCTAGTGGATGGTTATTTCATGTATACATAATCATCCCTAACTTGATCATAACTTAACAAGCTTCATATGAAGACTAACCATCATATTACTAGTAATCATCAAGAAATCATCAACATAACCAAAACAACTTTATATTTTTATTATTTCATCTTGTTTCATCATCATGTTAGCTTTATGTTCAAGACTTATATTTATGATCTTTTAGTGTTCTTATATTTTCATCAAGAAATAACTATTAACCACCATAAACATGAAGTAAATGAGGATCAAAGAAGCTTACTACTAGCTTTTAAGCTAGGGAAGATACACTAGAGAAAATGAGTGGATAAAAGCACACGAGAGAGGTCCTTGATGATCCGTGAGCTCCACACTTCGTGATTCACCTTGGTGCACCTTGGGATGGTCTTGGAGAGCTTGAAGGAAAATCGAAAAATGGTGAGTGGTGAGGGGGTGTTCTCGGCCGAGCTTTGTAGAGGGAGAGAGAGGAGTTTGTTGGTGATAAGTGGAGGATGATGGTTATGTGATTTTATTATAATCAAGTTCTTTTATCCATTGGTTAACATGCTCAAGAAATACACAACAATATCTACATGATCTTGTGGAATCCAAGGAGGGATTATGGTTGCGATTATGAAGATTTGAAATGATCTTGTGTTGTGGGGCCATGAGAGCCGAAAATTAGGCGGGGGGGGGGGGGGGGTTAAATGTAATATTATTTGGTAAGTAGGCTAATTAGTGGAAGGTTATAGGTAAAAGTCTAGTGTTTAGTGTGTACCATGTATTATGTAATGCGTTTAAGTGTTCGGGAACCAATACTAGCTCAGAAAAAGTGAAACAATGTGTTTAACAATATTTTTGTGTTCCGGGTATTGTCCGTTTGTTTGGTTAAATACCGTTCCGTTAAAGTGCTAAGTGATATCGTAAAGTGTCCTTTATGTAACTTTTAGTGACCCTTTTAATTCCCGACGCTTTGGAAAGCATACAGGACCATTTTGCCATATTTTTGCAAGTGACTAGCATATTTAAATGCTGAATTTTGTTAATAGATGCAGAATTTTGCATTTTAAGTGGGTTTTAGGCACTTTCCGGCACCTAAACTATCACCTAGTGACGCAGTTTTATGGTCCTTACTTCCCTGCACTCCCTACTAGTGTAGTACCTTGTCCCTGGCTCATACTGGGCCTTAATATATAGTCTGTCTATGTGCTGGCATTGTCAGCATGTTTCTGAGTTATCCGCTCACTGTGCTAACTGTGCTTTGTGCATCAAGTATGTCACTAAAGTTTGTGTGTAATAAATGGAGTGACAGTATGGATGTGATGCATATATATGTATGATGCAAAAATCATAAAGCAGTTTAATCAGCAGTTGAGATCAAGCACATTCATTAAGCACAAATTTAATATTAATTAATTGTACGGATACATGAAATTTTGACGGTTGTCACATTCTACCCCTGTTAAGAAATTTCGTCCCGAAATTTAAGTTCTGCTACGAGATGTAGGGGTCTTGGGGAATAAATGTGGGTACTTCTCTTTCATGCAATCCTCACGTTCCCACGTGAATTCTGGGCCGTGTCATGCATTCCATCGAACTTTGACGAGTTTGTCACTACTCCGGTGTGTCTTGTTAACCTTCCAATCAGTAACTTCAACGGGCTCTTCAGTAAAGTGGAGTGTGTCGTCGATATGAACTTCGTCTGCAAGAATGACTACTGTTTCTTGAGTTGGACTCTTTTTCAGATTAGATACATGAAATGTATCATGAACGCCATTAAGTTCAGCCGGTAAGTCCAATTTGTATGCTACAAGCCCAATCCTTTGCAGGATTCTGAATGGAGCAATGTATCACGGATTCAACTTCCCACGCTTCCCAAAGCGTGCCACACCCTTCCAGGGTGAAACTTTTAACAAAACCATATCACCAACCTCAAATTCCAGAGGTTTCCTTCTCAGGTCCGCATAACTCTTTTGTCGATCCTGAGCCGCTTTGATGCACTCTCGGATCTGTGTAATCTTGTCTGTCGTTTCCTGGACCAATTCCGGGCCAACCAGCTGTCTATCACCCGCATCAGCCCAACATAAGGGTGATCGACACTTGCGTCCATAGAGAGCTTCGAACGGTGCATCTTGGATGCTTGCATGATAACTATTATTGTATGAAAATTCAACCAATGGTAGGTGAGTGTCCCAACTTCCACCTAAATCCATTACGCAAGCTCGCAACATGTCTTCTAAGGTTTGAATTGCTCGTTCACTCTGTCCGTCTGTTTGCGGATGAAATGCAGTACTCAGATTCAACTGAGAACCAAATGCTTCTTGAAAGGATTGCCAAATCCTTGACACGAAGCGTCCATCTCTATCAGAGATAATTGAGAGCGGCACTCCATGTCGTGCAACAATCTCCCTCATGTATATTTCAGCAAGTTTACTCATGTTGTCTTTCTCCTTGATTGGTAAAAAGTGCGCAGACTTCATTAGACGGTCTACTATTACCCAAATCGTATCATGGCCCTTGGGCGTCCTTTGCAATTTTGTTATGAAGTCCATAGAAATCTGTTCCCATTTCCATTGGGGTATTTCAGGTTGTTGCAGAAGACCTAAAGGCTTCTGGTATTCGGCCTTTACCTTGGCGCAAGTTAAACATTTGCCAACATATATCGCAACATCGCCTTTCATTCTTGGCCACCAGTAGAAATCCTTTAGGTCTTGGTACATTTTGTCCGATCCTGGATGGATCGAGTACCGTGACTTGTGAGCTTCATCAAAAATAACATTTCTCAAACCACCAAACAAAGGAACCCAAATTCGTTTCATGAACCATAACGTTCCTTCTCCGTTTGGTACCAACTGCTTCTCCATCCCACGGAGATATTCATTCTCAATATTCCTTTCTTTAAGAGCTTCTCTCTGCGTGGCACGAATGCGCAACGAGAGGTCCGTTTGTATGATCATTTCCAAAGCCCTAACCCTTATGGGCTTGATCCTTTCCTTCCGACTTAGGGAATCGGCGACCACATTCGCCTTCCCTGGGTGATACTTGATTTCACAGTCATAATTGTTCAATAGTTCAACCCAGCGTCTTTGCCTCATGTTAAGCTCTTTCTGATAAAAAATGTGTTGCAGGCTCTTGTGATCAGTATAGATTGTACATCGCGTGCCATATAGGTAATGTCGCCAGATTTTCAATGCAAACACCACCGCGCCCAATTCCAAATCATGGGTGGTGTAATTTGTTCTCGTGAATCTTCAACTGGCGAGATGCATATGCTATAACCTTCTGTCGCTGCATCAACACGCAGCCTAAACCTTGACGTGAGGCGTCACAATATACCACGAAGTCGTCAGTGCCTTCGGGTAGAGATAAGATCGGTGCGTCACAAAGCTTGTTTTTCAACAATTGGAATGCTTCTTCTTGCTTGTCTCCCCAATCAAACTTCTTTTCTTTCTGTGTGAGGGAAGTCAAGGGTTGAGCGATTTTCAAGTAATCCTCAATAAACCTGCGGTAATAACCAGCCAAACCTAGGAACTGCCGAATCTCGGTTGGCGTCTTAAGAGTCTCCCAGTTCTTGATCGCCTCGATCTTTGTGGGATCCACGTGAATTCCATTTTCGTTAACCACGTGACCAAGAAACTGAACTTCACGCTGCCAGAACTCGCACTTTGAGAACTTTGCGTATAACTTTTCTTTCTTAAGCATCTCTAGAATAGCTCTTAAGTGCTGTTCGTGCTCTTCTTTCATCTTTGAATAAATCAAAATGTCATCAATAAACACAATCACAAACTTATCCAGGTACGGCTTGCAGACTCTGTTCATCAGGTCCATAAACACTGCTGGTGCGTTTGTCAGTCCAAATGGCATAACCAAGAACTCGTAATGCCCATAGCGAGTCCTAAAAGCAGTTTTTGGAATACTTTCCTCTTGAATTCTCAACTGGTTATAACCTGATTGAAGGTCGATCTTTGAGTAAAAACTTGAACCTTGTAACTGATCGAACAGGTCATCAATTCTTGGCAGAGGATATCTATTCTTGATTGTCAGCTTGTTCAGCTCCCGGTAGTCGATACACATGCGAAAACTACCATCTTTCTTCTTAACGAACAAAACTAGAGCTCCCCAAGGCGAGAAGCTTGGTCTGATAAATCCTTTATCCAATAGTTCCTGATGTTGCGTTGACAGCTCTTGCATTTCCGATGGAGCAAGTCGATAAGGTGCCTTCGCTACAGGCACGGCGCCTGGAACCAAGTCAATGTGAAACTCGACTTGTCGCTGTGGCGGCAATCCTGGCAAGTCTTCTGGAAAGACTTCAGGATATTCCTTCACGACTGGAATGTCTTCTAGTTTCGGCTCAATGGCTTCCTTATCTACGATGTGTGCCAGGAAGGCAACACATCCCTTCTTCAAACATTTTCTAGCTTTCAAACAGCTAATGATCCTCAAAGGCGTATCGCGCTTCTCTCCGTGAACCACAATCGTCTCTCCATTCGCCATTGGGATGCGAACAGCCTTCTCGTGACATACAATTTAGGCTTTGTTACTTGACAACCAATCCATCCCTACTACCACATCGAAGCTTCCCAACTCGACTGGCAGTAGATCCAGTGTAAACTCGTGTTCTCCCAGCTCTATTACACACCCTATGATGACTTCAATCGTTTCAACTAGCTTTCCATTAGCCAGTTCAATTGAGTACAGAATATCTAACTTACTTGCAGTTAACCCAAGCATTTTCTTAAATTCTAGCGATACAAAACTATAGTCGGCACCAGTATCAAATAGCACAGATGCAAAGCGTTGATTAATAGGGAACGTACCAGTAACAACATTTGGATCCTGGTGTGCTTCCCTTGCTCCAATGTTGAATACCCTTCCACGAGCTTGATTGAGTTTTGGGCATTCGCGCTTGAAGTGCCCGATGTCTCCGCAGTTAAAACATCCCGGTCCTTGACCGTTACCATTACCATTACCACCTTGAGCATTGTTTGCTCCCCGGTTCCCAGCTTGGTTCCTAACATTCCCACGATTACCATTTCCACCGCTGCGGTTCCCATTTCCATTGCCACCGCGATTGTTGTTACCAAAACCCCTTTGACCATTGTTACCACGACCAGCACCAGTACCAACCCAGCATGTATTCTTCGAATGGCTCTCCTTCCCGCAAGACTCGCATTTCCTTAACCTGCACTGACAAGAATGATGGTACGGGCATATGTCACATTTGGGCAAAGCGCCCATGTATCCCTTTCCCTTGACTTCAGCACAAGTTTTAGCTTCAACTGGTGGGTTCACCTCCTTCTTCCTGCTGGCGCTGCTGGTACCCTTTTTGAAGTTGGAGAACTTCCGTTTGTTCTCGCCAGATGACTCCACATGAGTCTTCTTCTTTTTCTGATCTGCATTTGAAAACTTGTTTAGCCTGATGGCTTCCTCCGTTAGTGACACGCTCAGATCGATGGCTTCAGTAATTGTTGCTGGTTTTGACGATGTAACCATGCTCATAATCTGAGGTGCCAACCCCCAGATGAAACGCTCCACGCGTTTGAATTCAGGCGTAACCATGTATGGTACCACATGGGACAAATCATGAAACCTCTGAACATACTCAGCGATCTTTGGGCCTTCCATCTTTAGGTGCCAAAATTCCGTTTCCAGCTTTTTTATTTTGGCCCGTGAATAGTATTTCTTCCTCTTGAGCTCCTTCAGCTCAGTCCATGTCAATGCATATGCCGTCGCCTCTCCCAGGGTCTGTACTTGCAGATTCCACCATGATAAAGCACCATCAAGAAAGATCCCTGAGATGTATGTAACTTGATGTTCAGGAGCACACTTGCTCATCCTTAAAATAGAATCCGTCTTTTCTGGCCATCTGACAAATGCAACAGCACCTCCAGTGCCGTCGTAATTTAAGGGCTTGCAATCCAGAAATTGTTTGTAGGTGCAGTCTGTACAGGCGATAACATTTACAGAAGGTGTTAGCGGATGTGTAAGAAATATCCAAATGTGTCGTAATGTGTCTCAAGGGACTTGGATATTACCATTGGGTGGGTTGTTATTATTGTTGTTTGAGGTATTCCTTCTAGTTTCTGCGCGGGAGGTCTCATATTGTGCTATCGCTGAGGCAATTCTCTCCTGTAGTTCAGCCTCAGTAGTAGGCAAACGTATGTCTCGTCGTGGAGGCATCTTCTAAAAGAAGATCATATTGGTCAGGTCATAGTAAGTATAGTAAGTAAGTGATATGCGTATGTAATAACATCCATCAACCTCACAACACATAACATCCCATGTTATAATATAAAACAAATAATTCAACAATGCATGTAGTGAGAACATTGCCATTGAGCTTTCATTTAATCATGACCACAATATAGTTTTACATGTTTCACAGTACATCATCCATCAAAATAAGATCATAGGGTTACATCACCCTAAAATACAAGTCAGTCTACACAAATCATATAAAAAAACATGGTCTTCCAAAAGTCTTCATATGTTGGCCCAATTGCGACTCTCTCACCAAAACAATCTACCTGCACCAAACCAAAAATATAGCTACGCTGATGGCGGAGGAAGAGGTGGAGGAGGGAAGAAAAGCAAACGGCGCAAATGTACCCAATCCTCCTCGAGGGCGTGGATAACGCGCAGCAGGTAAGCAATCTGCTGCTTAGGAGTGAGGAAGTGGACATCAGAATCCGGGTGTAGTAGAAGAGGAGTTGGTGGTGTAGCAAATGGAGACTGGCAATGACAAGGGGGAGGACGCGGAGTCCTCTCCAGCTCCTGGACTCGTCGGCTCAACGCATCCTGTTGTAACTGCAGGGATATAAGTATGTCATATGTGGTGCATCCAACATAAAAAGGATGGTAGGGGTTTGACAAAGGCATGACATTGGGCGAAGACCACATGAATGGCCAGCCCAAGGGTGCAAAAGGTGATGTAGTGCGAGGAAGCTGAGTCATGAATGGAACAGCTGACGACACAGGCGGGACAAACGTAGGCTGCTGTCTCGAAGATCCCTCCCAGGACGAGGTGGAGGAATGTCCTGGAGAAAAGTGATAGGAAGGTCGGTGCGATGGATATCTGACACATGGGGAAAATAAGGGGTAACATCAATCGGTGCAGAGATGGGTGCATGAGGGGGAGTGACTGGTCTAACATATGAGGGATAATCGTCATCATCGACCCACCCATTGTGGGTGTCAGCATATCTAGGATCGATGTGTGCGGCAAACGGAGCATGGTCATCAAACACAAGGACTGGATAAGGTAATATCGGTGCAATATCAGGTATCTCAGCAAAGATAGAGTCATGGTCTGGCGATGGGACAGGGTCAGCTGGGGCTAGATCTAGATCTGTGGGTACAACAGGGGGCTGATCGATCGGAGCAACAGGAGCCTATAGGGGCTGATCATCGTGCATAAGCCCAATCTCGTGATCTGGGTCGAAATCGTGAGGTGAAACAGGGGCCTCGAATGGCTACTCATCTGGAGCATAGTCTATCTCATGCTCGGCATCATCAGCAAGGTCAAACTCATGATCGGGGTCATCAGCAAAGTCAAAATCATGATCGGGGTCATCAGCAAGGTCAAAATCAGGGTCATGATCGGATGCGGTTGACATGGCCATATCGGAATCTGAGTCGGTGGGGTATCGTTGTAACCCCAACGCATGGAGAGTAGAAGATGCTACTGACTCAAAAGAGTCTGGACCAGAAGAATCAGAAGGAACCTCCGCAACAGGAGCCCCAATGACAGGAATAACGACATCATCATCAAGTGGCAGATCCTCAACAGGAACTGCAGCAAGGGGAACGGGAGCAGGGATCTCAGCAAGAGGTAGATCCCCGACTAGAATACCATCAGCGAGATGAACATCGTCTCCGAACTCCGGCAAAGCAAAAGGCTGGAAATCGTCATCATCTGTACTCGTGGTATCCGATGTATAGACCTCATCCTCAGAGACAATCTCATCGTCCGACACAATCGCCATAGGATCCAATGTGTCTGACACTCCGGTATCAGAAGATGATGGCATGATATCTGTAACACAACCACACATATGCACATATATCAACATGTAATCAAATAAGTATGTAAGTCAAAACAATGTAAGCAAGTAATCATCCTAGTCTTCCCCCGGCTATCCTCCCCTGTCTCTCAGACTAAACTCCCTGGTCTCTAAGACCAACCTCCCAGTCTCTAAGACTAAATCCCTAGTCTCTAAGACCAACCTCCCAGTCTCTAAGACTAAATCCCTGGTCTCTAAGACCAACCTCCCAGTCTCTAAGACTAAATCCTCCCTCAGTCTCTAAGACTGATCCTCCCTTAGTCTCTAAGACTGATCCTCCCTCACTCTCTAAGACTGATCCTCCCTCACTCTCTAAGACTGATCCTCCCTCACTCTCTAAGACTGATCCTCCCTCAGTCTCTAAGAATGAATTATAAATATACCCTTTTGAAATGTGTATTTGTGCCTTTTGTTTGTAAAAATGTTTGTACCCTGGATCTGGACGTATAGTGTATGTAATGTAAAAATGTTTGAAAACATTTTCGTGAGAGCCCTGATGATCATAGTCTAGACTCGAGAAAGAATCCTAGTTCGCTATGATCGAGGCTCTGATACCAAGCTGTCACACCCTGGCTTTTGCAGAAGCGTGGGTTTATTTGGTGTGACTTCTTAATACCATAGCAACAATCATACCAATGCTATATGATAAAAACACAAGATGTTCATCCATTCATTAAGTTTAAAAATACCACCACATCATTGTTTGAAAATGTCGACACTTAAAATAAGTTACAAACCATACTTGTCTACGACGTGTTCATGAGACACAGCAAAAGACTTTAAATAAAATGTGGTTTAAAGACATGTAGCCCGTCTAGGTAAGGGTTACACCTCCTAAACCTACTACCCTGGATGACATCTTTTATTCAACGCAGCTAGACATATGCATACCCCGCCAGATCCGCTAGTTTCCTGAAATACATGTAGTTTGAAAAATCAACAAAAAGTTGAGCGAGTTCATGTGTAAGTGAGTATGTATAAACCTTTGTAATGTGTCTGTATGTATGAAAGTCCCTGGTATGTAGCAATTAAGGAAAAAGAGATCACCAATGGGTTGCAAAGCCACTAGTATGTGTGAAACGGTGCAGGAAGTACTCAAACCTAGCAAATTTGTACCGGGCCACGGCTGTAAGACACAGTCACCACTATGGGCCACCCCGGCCTCATGGGTGTGGGCTCGCTACACCCAAATAGATCTATCACTCATGTCCCTCGGTCCTAACAACGAGGATTAATGGTCTTAAGTGTTATACCCACCTTTCACATGATCTAAGTAGTAAACCCTCCTTACGCTAACCATACCATGTATAAAAGTGTCTGTAATAATTGTAACATGTATTTCACCCCCGAAGTATAAAACTGAAAATAGTTAAGAGAAAAGGGGGACATGAACTCACAGTAGTGCGTCTCCTGTATCGTACTCAAATCTCCGGTCTCGTCAGCAAACACGACTCCCTACAAGTATTACTGTCTATTAGACGATCGGGCCGTGCCTTGCCTTTGTATTTACGTTTGAGTTACGATTCCTTGACATTATTCCAAGTTATAATCATTTGTTAAAATAAATTATTTTAACTTAAATTATTTTTAAGGTTTTGGAATAATAGTTAGACAACTATTTCGTATTCATACTTTTCAAGTATTTTAACTCCGTATTTCCTTCCCAAGGATGGGGGTATTTTTATATGTACATTTGCAGTTTAAAAAAATATATTTTAAGTCCCACTTAGAAAAATATATTTAACTCATTTGTTCAAAATAACTTATTCCCAAAATATATGTATTTTCCCAAAAATAATATATTTTACTTCTTTAGCTTCCAAAATAATATTTTACCAAAAATATATGCGTAAGAGTATTTTCTGGAATATTTTATAAGTTATGTCTTTGTGTTTGGTTTTACAATACCAAGTATGTAACTTAAATATTTGTTCCGTGGGATTTTTTGTATTATTTTGGAGTTGTAATTGTCAAGGTATTTTGTTAAGTTATATTATTTTACCCTAAAATAATATACTAGTTCACAAAATAAACAAGAATTCACATAAGTGTTTTAGTATAAAATATATATTCTAAATATATATTTACCCCTTTTTCATTGATAAAACCGACCTCCGATACATTGTATTTTTGTAACAAAACTTATGGCGAAGTTTATATTCGAAACAGAAGTTGTAAAATATACTTGTAACATTTGTTAGAAAAATATTTTCTAAGTGTTGGGATTTTAGAAAATTTCGTCAGGGTTTCCTTTGTAAACGGAGGTGTCCATGCTTATTAGCATATCATTTTCTTTTCGGAAATCATTCATTCAATAAACAACAAGTCACTAAACAATATTACATCTTTCAAGTGCAAAAACAATGCACTTTACATAATAACATGAACTTGGTTTTTCATAAAATCGCGTAGTAACTTAGTGGGGGGTTTAGTGGGTTTAGTTACCCTCCAAAGTGCGTTTACTTTTGTTAAAATCTTACTCTCGGGGTTTTTAGATGTTCACAACTTGTGAACTTATTTTACAAAAATATTTACTTACAATATTTTCATGTTTTACAAGACTTACTACATTTATTTTGTTACTAAAATAGTGTAGGTTTAACAAAAGTCATAACCTTTCAAAAATCATTTTCTACTCTTGGTTTATTTAGGAAAACCATTCTCAAGACTAGGATTTACAAGATTACTAGTTTACTTGGTTTATTATTTTTCAAGAAAAATAATCCTACTTTCAAGTTCATGTCTTCTCTAGTGGATGGTTATTTCATGTATAGATAATCATCCCTAACTTGCTAAGCCATGTTTTTAATCATAACTTAACAAGCTTCATATGATGACTAACCATCATATTACTAGTAATCATCAAGAAATCATCAACATAACCAAAACAACTTTATATTTTTATTATTTCATCTTGTTTCATCATCATGTTAGCTTTATGTTCAAGACTTATATTTATGATCTTTTAGTGTTTCTATATTTTCATCAAGAAATAACTATTAACCACCATAAACATGAAGTAAATGAGGATCAAAGAAGCTTACTACTAGCTTTTAAGCTTGGGAAGGTACACTAGAGAAAATGAGTGGATAAAAGCACACGAGAGAGGTCCTTGATGATCCGTGAGCTCCACACTTCGTGATTCACCTTGGTGCACCTTGGGATGGTCTTGGAAAGCTTGATGGAAAATGGAAAAATGGTGAGTGGTGAGGGGGTGTTCTCGGCCAAGCTTTGTAGAGGGAGAGAGAGGAGTTTGTTGGTGATAAGTGGAGGATGATGGTTATGTTATTTTATTATAATCAAGTTCTTTTATCTATTGGTTAACATGCTCAAGAAGTACACAACAATATCTACATGATCTTGTGGAATCCAAGGAGGGATTATGGTTGGGATTATTAAGATTTGAAATGATCTTGTGTTGTGGGGCCATGAGAGCCGAAAATTAGTAAAGGGGGGGGGGGGTTAAATGTAATATTATTTGGTAAGTAGGCTAATTAGTGGAAGGTTATAGGTAAAAGTCTAGTGTTTAGTGTGTACCATGTATTATGTAATGCGTTTAAGTGTTCGGGAACCAATACTAGCTCAGAAAAAGTGAAACAATGTGTTTAACAACATTTTTGTGTTCCGGGTATTGTCCGGTTGTTTGGTTAGATACCGTTCTGTTAAAGTGCTAAGTGATATCGTAAAGTGTCCTTTATGTAACTTTTAGTGACCCTTTTAATTTCCGACGCTTAGGAAAGCAGACAGGACCATTTTGCCATCTTTTTGCAAGTGACTAGCATATTTAAATGCTGAATTTTGTTAATAGATGCAGAATTTTGCATTTTAAGTGGGTTTTAGGCACTTTCCGGCACCTAAACTATCACCTAGTGACGCAGTTTTATGGTCTTTACTTCCCTACACTCCCTACTAGTGTAGTACCTTGTCCCTGGCTCATACTGGGCCTTAATATATAGTCTGTCTATGTGCTGGCATTGTCAGCATGTTTCTGAGTTATCCGCTCACTGTGCTAACTGTACTTTGTGCATCAAGTATGTCACTAAAGTTTGTGTGTAATAAATGGAGTGACAGTATGGATGTGATGCATATGTATGTATGACGCAAAAATCATATAGCAGTTTAATCAGCAGTTGAGATCAAGCACAATCATTAAGCACAAATTTAATATTAATTAATTGTACGGATACCTGAAATTTTGATGGTTGTCACATGTACTATAAATATCCTACAAGAATCTAACTATGATGATGATAGATCATATAAGGATTTGGTTTGTGTTCTCAATCGTCGTGTCTTGCATAATAGGAATAATACACAAAAAAAGCACTTAGTAAACACATATATGACATACATTTGAGAAAAATTGATTACACATATGAATCACCCCAAAACATTTGAAAAACATAAAAGAGGGGAACTATGTACTCACTTGGGATTGCGTATAGGTCTTCTTCAAATGATTAACCAGAGCTCAAAGGATCAAGAGTTCAAGTGTTGACATGGTTCCTAGTTTATCGGGTGACTACATGTTAGTGTGTCGAAACTTGAAATGGGAGATCGGGTAGAATGAAGTCTTATAAACCAAATAAGTGTTGGAACTCATATGATATGGTTTAACAAACTTAACATTCTGATTGGAATGATCCTAAGTGCTTTGACCCGTTGTGACTCGTTAAAGTAGTTTACGCTACTTTAACGGGTCATTTGCATAAATATACGTTCGGATGGTTAAATATGTCCCATGATAAGTCTTACATGCCAAAACATGTTTGATAATGTTGTAACATTAGTTTATATGTCAAAACTATGGTTACACATGCTTAAAATTGATTTATGCTCAAAAATGGCATTTTGGTCATTTTTAAATAACATAGAAACGACTCATCATAACACTAACCAAACAACGTGACCATAAGGTATAACCTCAAAAGGTAATTCCCTATACAACTATGGTCACAATATGTGTTTGGTCATATCCTAAGATCGAGCAAACGGGTCAGATTCGAAAGTCAAAGCGGTGGTCAAGACCACTCGACTTACGACCCTAATAAAGCACTAAACTTGAAGTGACGAGTTAGACATGTTGAAACATGTCTAACTAAGTTATAAAATTGATATGGTATCAAAACTTAGAGTTTTGATCCTGAAAATAGTTTCGTCGTAAAATGCACATTATGTCATCTTTGACTGAAACTTTGATTCGTCACTTCGACTAGTAAACATGGTAATCAGAAGGCGCAATCGCAAGGGATTATAACCTTTGTGATTACGATCACGTTGCAAAGTTCAATTGAAATTTTACTTGACCAATTAAGGTTAGAACCGAAAGTCAAACAGAAAGTCAAACAGTTTAACTTTTAGCTCAAAAACAACTAAAGAAATGGAATTGACTAAGAGAGAGTACTTACTTGTGTTGAAAATACTATAAGAACTCAGTAGGAGGTCTCTAAAAGATGGAAACAACTCCAAGAAGATGGGAGGAAGAATTAGATGAAATGAGCAAGGAAAAGTGATGTGACACCTGTGTCACTGCGACCATCAAACAAATACCAAACCAATGAAATATGGTATTTCATACTTGGGACTTGTATAAATATGTGTATCTTTTGCACATATCAACTCTTGTTCGATTTCAAGCTCTAAATCGCTTTCTGGAAGGTTATACGCGCACTAATTTGTAAATATAACCAGTTTAATGCAACAAACACTCCGGAATAGTGAAATAGTCTTAACATACCTTAAATAACCTCTACATAACTTAGAAATAAGTTTTGGAAGGTTTGGTATGCCGAAATCAAGTTATATCGCTTGCAGGGACTAAAGTTGACAAACTGCGAAAGTATGCCAATTTGAGCTGTAACAGACATTCCGGAACATGACCATAAGTTAAACATACCATAAATATCCTTTACATAGCTTAGATATAGGCTTTGAGGTGTTCGGTGTGCTAAAATAAACTTTTGGGTCATTCAGGGACTAAAAGTGTCAAAAAGTGCACAAGTTTGCACTTTTGCGCATAACTTACGTTCTGAATACATCCGGACATCCAAAAATTTATGTAAGCACTAAAATATTTTATTTTAGTGTTTGGCATGAGAAAAATCCATTCGTCGCGCAATTTGGATCGTTTTTGCGTTCATTACGACTTCCATCGTAATTTACCGAACATCGCAATCGTACGGCCAAACAAACCGACATCCGAGATATTTTTGGGCACATTTTAAGTTCCCTATACTTTAAATTCATTTTAGAGCTCTGAAATGGGGTTAACGAGCCTTAAACGTGTCGGAAATAGCTTAAACGGGCTGCAGGGACCAAATTTGACATTCTGCCAAACTAGGTCCTTGCGCACCGCAACAATATAATTGTTACGGTGCGCAAGCAGTGCCCAGAACAGCAGAATGTTGCAAACAGCCTGTTTTCAGCTGTCATACACTCCAAAACCACTTGCAAACGGTTTTTACAATACCATGGGCCATTTCTATGGGTTCTAATGGTTTAGTAAAACTAGGGGCACACTTGGACGGTTGAGATCGAGGCAAGTTTTTCGACGAACGATCCTAACGGCTCTATATTTACTATAAATACCCCCCCCCCATGTTTTCTCATTTCCCTCACACCTAAATCTGATCATAACTCTCTAAGTGGAAGTATTTGTGCTTCCTACCTGAGAGTGAGTCGGGTTAAATACTTGCGGGGACCTTCTGTAAGTACTCCTTCGTTCTTTTCTTTCGTTTTTATGCTATAAAGTCAAACTGTGTGTGACACCCGTGTCACTGCGACCATCAAACAAATGCCAAACCAATGAAATATTGTATTTCATACTTGGGATTTGTAAAAATATGTGTATCGATTGCACATATCAACTCTTGTTTCGATTTCAAGCTCTAAATCGCTTTCTGGAAGGTTATACACGCACTGATGCGTAAATATAACTAGTTTAATGCAACGAACACTCCGGAATAGTGAAATAGGCTTAACATACCTTAAATAACCTTTACATAACTTATATATAAGTTTTGGAAGGTTTGGTGTGGTGAAATCAAAGTTATATCGCTTACAGGGACTAAAGTTGACAAACTGCGAAAGTATGCCAATTTGAACTGTAACAGACATTCCGGAACATGACCATAAGTTAAACATACCATAAATATCCTTTACATAGCTTAGAAATAGGCTTTGAGGGGTTCGGTGTGCTAAAATAAACTTTTGGGTCATTCAGGGACTAAAAGTGTCAAAAAGTGCACAAGTTGCATTTTCGCGCATAACTTACGTTCTGAATACATCCGGACATCCAAAAATTTATGTAAGCACTAAAACATTTTATTTTAGTGTTCGGCATAAGAAAAATCCATGCGTCGCGTCATTTGGATCAGGTTTGCACTTTCGGGACCAGATTCGATGTATTAGCCGTTGTTTAATTCACAACCACACATTCTAACAATGCTTAGTCAGCGGATAAGGATGGAATTTTGGCACCATAACTTTGCAACACATGTATGGATGGAATTTAAACACCTAAACACCATAACTTTGCAACACATGTATGGATGGAATTTAAACACCTAAACACCATAACTTTGCAACACATGTACGGATGGGATTAAGGCACGTTTTCCATGAAACGATCTTAACGGTTCGGGTATTCCTATAAATACCCCATACCCCCCATTGCTAAAATCACTAGAATTCTGATTTGAGAACCTCTAAGTTGAAACCATTGTTTCATACCAGAGATTCTTGAATCGGGATTAGCATTCGGGGACCCTTCGTAAGTATTCTTTCGTTCTTTTCCTTATTTTACTGCTTTTCGAGTCAGAAAGTCAAACTTTGTTTGACTTTCAGCGTTGACCAGTAATGGTCAATGCGATGTTCGCTAGAACTTCGCAACGTGATTGTAATCACGATGGTCATAGTCCCTTGGGACTATGCCAACTGATTACCACGTTGTCTAGGGTCGTAGGGTAAGCGATCTAATAAATCGCTTATACCTCGAACCCGACCCAGTTTGGTCGATCATTAGGATCCGACCAAACACATTAGGTGACCATAGTAGGTAGGGAATAACCTTCCGAGGTTATACCCTATGGTCACATCGTTTAAGTAGTTGTATGATAGGTAGTTTATATGCCTTAGGTAAATTACCAGAATACCCTTTTCATGTATAATTGGTAATTAAGCATATGTAACCTAAACCTTTGTCACATAACTGATTATGTAACATGTTTAGGCATATAACACTTGTCATAGGACTAGTTAGGCGGCCCGAACGCGTTTCACGCGCACGACGCGTTAAAGTAGCATAAGCTTCCTAAACGGGTCGTAATGGGTCGTATACAATTATGTTAGGTTTCAATTAGTATGTAGGCTTTGTTAAACCAAATGACATGAGTCTCTACACTCGTTTGGTTTACGAACCCTCATGCTACCCGATCTTCCGATCTAGGTCCGGTTAATTAACATAGTTACCTATATTAGGTGCCGTTTGATATCCGCGATCTCTAGCATTGTTTGGTTGTTACTCAAGGACTACTGAGCAATCCCAAGTGAGTACATAGACCCCTCTTTTACTGTTTTCCAAACTGTTTTGGGGTGGAACACATGTGCCTACTTGTTACTTTCATGCTTTCCTGTTTTAACATCATATACTGCTATGTTCGTTAGTACATTATAGTACATGATTTTATGACATTTCATGCTAGGTGTGCTCAATTGTGTGCATTACTTAGTACATCGTTTTACGTGACATTTTGACATAGACATTTGACATAGACATTTCGGCATAGACATTTTAACATGATTGACATTTGATCATGCATTTCCCACAAAACATAACTTTGATTTAAAACCAAGTTTTACTTCAATACTTTGTTTTTGTGCATATGGTTTAGTTGAGACATTTCACTTGCCATACATGACATCTTGACATAGACATTTGACATGGATATTTGACATAGACATTTGACACGGATATTTGACATAGACATTTTGATATGATTTACATCTTGACATGAATACTTTGACATATTACCCAATACATTTGACAATTGATTTAAACATAGACTTCTTACATTGGTGGGTTTGGTTTGATTAAGTGATTAAGTAACGATGCGTGTGTAATATGATACAAGCATGGTGGATACGCCGCTGGTACTTCCTATATATAAGTGTTTGTATGGTATTACATATCATAGCGTTATTTAAATCATTTCAGTTTGAGACATAGAACATTTTATACAAATAACATACTTTTCACAAGACATTGATTTATAAACATCTTATCTTATGCAAACATATTTTACTTGGTTATTCATTTAACCTTACATTTATTTATACTTATTATCTGATCTTATCGATTTTCAAATGATTTACAAAGCAAAGCAAATAACAAGGTTCATGACTAAACATTTTCTCAAACATAAGTCATGAAACCTATTTTCACAAAACCTATGTATCTCACAGGCATTTTTATGCTGACGTACCTATTTTCACATGTGTTTTTCAGGAACTGTTGCATAAGATGATCAAGATACACATAGGCAGACTTGGGCTTTAGTGACAATAAAAGATGCAAGACTAGTTAATTATGTTGTATTTCCTTGTTTGTTAAGACATTGTAACACTTGTAATCAATAAAACGAAACTTCAATTGCCATGGATTTGAAACAATTAATTCTGTTACAACACGCCCCGATGTTTCCGCCGCGATTTGTTGTTTTACGCGGTCGGGGTGTGACAGAAAAGATGGTATCAGAGCCAATGGTTATAGGGAATTAGGTTATTAGTAATGCTTTGACCTAGTCTATAACCTTCTTAGGACCCTAACGCGAGTTTACTTGCGTTGAGTCATAAAACAATACCGTCACCTATCCTTAGGCGACTACCACAACAAGAACATAATTTTCGAAACCGCTTTGAAAACTAATCATCTGTTCTAGGATGATTAATTACTAGGTTTTGAACCCTCTGTTATAAGGTTTTGAACCCCTTGAGTTTTCAAAAATCTCGTCAAGGTTTTGGGTTTTAAATAATGTGAACACGTGCAAACTGGAAGGGTGAATGCCTGTATTCTGAGTTTTCTGTCTAGGCAAGCACTTCGTATACATCTCAACCAGACGCGAGACCAGTTGTGCTTACCTGGGAATTCTTGGGATGAGTGTTCACTTATAGGCGAGCATGTCTTCGCGATACATTATTTTTTACCTATTTACTTTGATTATTCACCGAGGTCGTTTGTTGCTTTGTAGTAACAAACAAATGACCACTATCCTTGCTTTCATCAGATTTGCTTCATCTCATTCTTTTCGTCTAAATTCTCTCACTCGTTTCCTTTCATGTTCTCCTCTTTTAGAATGCCTCCACGACGCGAAAATCCGGTATCTGTTGACGAGCTGGCAGCTGTCATTACACAGCAAATGACTGCTGCAATCCCGATCATCGTTGCCCAATGTCACCAAGCTATCAACAACAATAATGCCCTCTGCAGCTTCAAGACATTTAACTCGGCCAAGCCATCAAAGTTTTCTGGGTCTCAAGGAGCGACTGCACTTCTGCAATGGTTCGAGAGTCTAGAGAGCACCTTCAGGCATGTTCAATGTCCAAACGAGCGAAAGGTAGATTTTGCATCTAGTGTCTTCGAGAAACGAGCTTTGACATGGTGGAACGGTGTGGTGAGAGATAGGGGTGCCGAAGTGGCACTGGCCCAAACTTGGGAAGAACTTCGAGCACTGATGATGAAGGAATTCTGTCCTCGTCACGAGATCAGGGCATTGGAAAGGGAATTCGATGACCTTAAGCAAGACAGCGGCGAACATCGAGCATACACTGATCGATATGAGGAGCTGAGCCTGTTGTGTCCTACCATGGTTACGCCTTTGGATAAGGCGATCGAAAAGTACATTGATGGTCTCCCTGACTCAGTTCAAGACATTGTTACTGGTAGTAACCCCACTACGGTTAGGCAGGCCATTGAGCTATCTGCAACTCTGACTGAATCTCAGATCAGGAAACGTAAGCTTTTCCGGAAGGGTGACAAGAAACCAGTCGAGGAATCGAAACCAATCGAGGAATCAAAGACCATGGATGAGCAGACTGGATCCCTTGAGCGGTCAAAGAAGCAAAAGGCTTCTCAGAACTTCGCCATGGTCGCTCACAATGGTCAAGCCGTCCCCAACCAACCAGCTCAACCCCGTACTAGGAAGCCATACAATGGAACTTCACCCTTGTGCAACCGATGTGGCCTACATCATCATGCTAATGTGAAGTGCCGCGAATGCCAAATTTGTGGACTTAAAGGTCATATGGCAAAAGTTTGCGTTGCAGCAGTTGCACCGAATCAAGCCGACAACAAACCTGCTCGAGCTCGCTTTCCACAGGTTCTTGCAACAAGTGTGGTAAGATGGGACATTTCCGAAGAAATTGCCCAAAGCTTGCTAATGCTAATCCAGCACAGAGATGAGCATCTGACCGACTAGAAGACAACACTCTTTAGAAATAATCATATCTTATGTATTATTTTCTTTTGTTGTCAAGGTCCATGAAACAGTTGTTATCATTGTTAATAAATAAATCTTTTTATTTACATTACAATGTATATTATGTGGTGGTATGCATAAACAACATATCCCCTATAATACCGACAATCAAGGAATCGTATTACTTGAAAAGCAAACTACCCCCAAAATTCTTCCATATTACAATCTCTTGCGTAAAGATCCTAAGTACCCGTCTCTTGCAAAGAAACGAAGTACAAGATAAAAGTTATAATTCTGTACGAATACCCCAAGTACCACTATAAATTTTTAATAGGGTACCCAAGGGTATTTCCGTATGTCCTAAATTATTGTGTACCTTAATTCGAATATTGCGTTTTCCTGAAAAACGAAAATCGAATTTTTGGTAGATCATCCTATCTTCATGGATGGATTCTTGAAATGATTAAAGTACCAAATGAAATCCACGAATTGGATTCCTGGTGTACTTTAAGTATCCGCGTCCAAAGATAACAAATTAATAAACAAATTAAACAACTATGTGATTATGTGTTTATGTGTTCCCTTTTATGTTTTTGTGTGATCCAAATTCTTGTCATTCAAATTCTCGTAGAATCTTCCATATCTTTGGGTGCTATACTAAATCCTCAACGGGCTTGTACGTAATAGTAAAGACCCTTGGATTATATTGTACCATTCCATAATTAGACCCTGAGAGGTCTAGGTAAACAGATTGATCCAAAAATCTGGTTAGGAAAATCATGTGATGATATAGCTGAAAGGACTCCTTGGTGGCCTAATTTAAAAGGATCCTTTGTTGATCTAATTAAAAGGACCCTATGGTAGTCTAGTCACACTCATCACAGGTTTGATTATCCTCCCCATAAACATTTCAAAGACAAGTTGTGCGGACTATGCAAGGAATTGCATAATTATGGATGCATACATAATTATGGAATTCAGTGCACAGAAACCACAGCGAATTTTGTCATGTGTCTAGAGTCTATTCCGTTCATTTTTGTTTCTGAAGATGTAAAATGACTATTCCGTTCATTTTTGTTTCTGAAGATGTAAAATGACTATTCCGTTCATTTTTGTTTCTGAAGATGTAAAATGACTATTCCGTTCATTTTTGTTTCTGAAGATGTAAAATGACTATTCCGTTCATTTTTGTTTCTGAAGATGTAAAATGACTATTCCGTTCATTTTTGTTTCTGAAGATGTAAAATGACTATTCCGTTCATTTTTGTTTCTAAAGATGTAAAATGACTATTCCGTTCATTTTTGTTTCTGAAGATGTAAAATGACTATTCCGTTCATTTTTGTTTCTGAAGATGTAAAATGACTATTCTGTTCATTTTTGTTTCTGAAGATGTAAAATGACTATTCTGTTCATTGTTGTTTCTGAAGATGTAAAATGACTATTCTGTTCATTTTTGTTTCTGAAGATGTAAAATGACTATTCTGTTCATTTTTGTTTCTGAAGATGTTGTGGAAAATGACTATTCTGTTCATTTTTGTTTCTAAAGAATGCCTGTTGAAAATAACTCGGTTCATTTTTCATTTCTGAAAAATGTTCATTAAAGAGAAATTACAGGATTACTTCTTGTTCATCTTTGATGGTTATTTAACACAAAGTCACAAATAGACTCCTACGAATTAATTTCGGGACGAAATTTCCTAAAATAGGGGAGACTGTGACACCCGTGTCACTGCGACCATCAAACAAATGCCAAACAAATGAAATATTGTATTTCATACTTGGGATTTGTAAAAATATGTGTATCGATTGCACATATCAACTCTTGTTTCGATTTCAAGCTCTAAATCGCTTTCTGGAAGGTTATACACGCACTGATGCGTAAATATAACCAGTTTAATGCAACGAACACTCCGGAATAGTGAAATAGGCTTAACATACCTTAAATAACCTTTACATAACTTATATATAAGTTTTGGAAGGTTTGGTGTGGTGAAATCAAAGTTATATCGCTTACAGGGACTAAAGTTGACAAACTGCGAAAGTATGCCAATTTGAACTGTAACAGACATTCCGGAACATGACCATAAGTTAAACATACCATAAATATCCTTTACATAGCTTAGAAATAGGCTTTGAGGGGTTCGGTGTGCTAAAATAAACTTTTGGGTCATTCAGGGACTAAAAGTGTCAAAAAGTGCACAAGTTGCATTTTCGCGCATAACTTACGTTCTGAATACATCCGGACATCCAAAAATTTATGTAAGCACTAAAACATTTTATTTTAGTGTTCGGCATAAGAAAAATCCATGCGTCGCGTCATTTGGATCAGTTTTGCACTTTCGGGACCAGATTCGATGTATTAGCCGTTGTTTAATTCACAACCACACATTCTAACAATGCTTAGTCAGCGGATAAGGATGGAATTTTGGCACCATAACTTTGCAACACATGTATGGATGGAATTTAAACACCTAAACACCATAACTTTGCAACACATGTATGGATGGAATTTAAACACCTAAACACCATAACTTTGCAACACATGTACGGATGGGATTAAGGCACGTTTTCCATGAAACGATCTTAACGGTTCGGGTATTCCTATAAATACCCCATACCCCCCATTGCTAAAATCACTAGAATTCTGATTTGAGAACCTCTAAGTTGAAACCATTGTTTCATACCTGAGATTCTTGAATCGGGATTAGCATTCGGGGACCCTTCGTAAGTATTCTTTCGTTCTTTTCCTTATTTTACTGCTTTTCGAGTCAGAAAGTCAAACTTTGTTTGACTTTCAGCGTTGACCAGTAATGGTCAATGCGATGTTCGCTAGAACTTCGCAACGTGATTGTAATCACGATGGTCATAGTCCCTTGGGACTATGCCTACTGATTACCACGTTGTCTAGGGTCGTAGGGTAAGCGATCTAATAAATCGCTTATACCTCGAACCTGACCCAGTTTGGTCGATCATTAGGATCCGACCAAACACATTAGGTGACCATAGTAGGTAGGGAATAACCTTCCGAGGTTATACCCTATGGTCACATCGTTTAAGTAGTTGTATGATAGGTAGTTTATATGCCTTAGGTAAATTACCAGAATACCCTTTTCATGTATAATTGGTAATTAAGCATATGTAACCTAAACCTTTGTCACATAACTGATTATGTAACATGTTTAGGCATATAACACTTGTCATAGGACTAGTTAGGCGGCCCGAACGCGTTTCACGCGCACGACGCGTTAAAGTAGCATAAGCTTCCTAAACGGGTCGTAATGGGTCGTATACAATTATGTTAGGTTTCAATTAGTATGTAGGCTTTGTTAAACCAAATGACATGAGTCTCTACACTCGTTTGGTTTACGAACCCTCATGCTACCCGATCTTCCGATCTAGGTCCGGTTAATTAACATAGTTACCTATATTAGGTGCCGTTTGATATCCGCGATCTCTAGCATTGTTTGGTTGTTACTCAAGGACTACTGAGCAATCCCAAGTGAGTACATAGACCCCTCTTTTACTGTTTTCCAAACTGTTTTGGGGTGGAACACATGTGCCTACTTGTTACTTTCATGCTTTCCTGTTTTAACATCATATACTGCTATGTTCGTTAGTACATTATAGTACATGATTTTATGACATTTCATGCTAGGTGTGCTCAATTGTGTGCATTACTTAGTACATCGTTTTACGTGACATTTTGACATAGACATTTGACATAGACATTTCGGCATAGACATTTTAACATGATTGACATTTGATCATGCATTTCCCACAAAACATAACTTTGATTTAAAACCAAGTTTTACTTCAATACTTTGTTTTTGTGCATATGGTTTAGTTGAGACATTTCACTTGCCATACATGACATCTTGACATAGACATTTGACATGGATATTTGACATAGACATTTGACACGGATATTTGACATAGACATTTTGATATGATTTACATCTTGACATGAATACTTTGACATATTACCCAATACATTTGACAATTGATTTAAACATAGACTTCTTACATTGGTGGGTTTGGTTTGATTAAGTGATTAAGTAACGATGCGTGTGTAATATGATACAAGCATGGTGGATACGCCGCTGGTACTTCCTATATATAAGTGTTTGTATGGTATTACATATCATAGCGTTATTTAAATCATTTCAGTTTGAGACATAGAACATTTTATACAAATAACATACTTTTCACAAGACATTGATTTATAAACATCTTATCTTATGCAAACATATTTTACTTGGTTATTCATTTAACCTTACATTTATTTATACTTATTATCTGATCTTATCGATTTTCAAATGATTTACAAAGCAAAGCAAATAACAAGGTTCATGACTAAACATTTTCTCAAACATAAGTCATGAAACCTATTTTCACAAAACCTATGTATCTCACAGGCATTTTTATGCTGACGTACCTATTTTCACATGTGTTTTTCAGGAACTGTTGCATAAGATGATCAAGATACACATAGGCAGACTTGGGCTTTAGTGACAATAAAAGATGCAAGACTAGTTAATTATGTTGTATTTCCTTGTTTGTTAAGACATTGTAACACTTGTAATCAATAAAACGAAACTTCAATTGCCATGGATTTGAAACAATTAATTCTGTTACAACACGCCCCGATGTTTCCGCCGCGATTTGTTGTTTTACGCGGTCGGGGTGTGACACTGTGTTTGACTTTCTGCATTGACCAGTTTATGGTCAATGCGAAGTTCGTTTGAACTTCATAACGTGAGCGTAATCACGATGGTTATAGTCCCTAGTGACTATACCTACTGATTACCACGTTATCTAGGCTCAGTGACGAGTCATAGTTTCGGGCAAAATGCGTGTACTCGCGTATTTTGTAACCAAACTACTCTAGGGTATCAAAACCGTTTGTTTTGATACCAAACCTGTTTTCTAACTTAACTAAACATGTCCTAGCATGTTTAGCTCGTCACTTTTAGATTTGTGCTTGTTTAGGGTCATAAGGGTAAGCGATCTAATCAATCGCTTATGCTTTCGAACCCGACCCATTTGGTCGATCATTAGGATCCGACCAAATACATTAGGTGACCATAGTAGTATAGGGAATAACCTTCCGAGGTTATACCTTATGGTCACATCGTTTGAGTAGTTGTATGATAAGTAGTTCTTATGCCTTAGGTAAATTACCAAAATACCCTTTCTGAACTAAAATTCATTTTAAGCCTGTGTAACATAACTTTTGCCATCTAAACTGATTTAATAACAATATTAAACATGTTAAGGCATATCTTACTTGTCATAGGGCTAGTTAGGAGATCCAAACGCGTTTTACGCAAACGACGCGTTAAAGTTGCATAAGCTACCTAAACGGGTCATAACGGGTCAGAAGCACTTAGAATAAGTTTCGTTTAGTATGTAGGCTTTGTTAAACCATATTACATGAGTTCCTACACCCATTTGGTTTAAAAACCCTCATACTACCCGATCCTCCGTTCAGGTCCGTTTATTAATGTAGTTACCTATATTAGGTGCCGTTTGATTCCGTAATCTTCTAGCTTTGCTTGGTGGATATCTAAAGTCTATTGAGAAATCTCAAGTGAGTACATAGACCCCTCTTTTACTGTTTTCCAAACGTTTTGGGGTGGAACACATGTGCCTACTTATTACTTACATGCTTTCCTGTTTTCACATCATACACCTGCTATGTTCGTTAGTACATTATAGTACATGATTTCATTACATTTCATGCTATGTATGCCCATTGTGTGTGTACTTAGTACATCGTTTTACATTACATTTTATGCTATGTATGTCCATTTAGTTCATACTTAGTATGTGACAACTCGAAATTTAGAACCTTTCGTTGTGTGCTTGAACGTTTAGTGACTAACTGATTTGATGATTTAATGAATGTTACATGTGAACTTAAATGATTATGTGTTATGTTATGTGTATGCTTGTGTGTATGTATGCGGGTATGTATATGAACCGAGTGAACCGTAACATATGGGCCGGTTGGTCACACACACCCTTAGCCCATTCGAAGACCCATTAGGGTGCACCCATGTGGAACAACTATATAACCTTAGTGACCATCCATGTTTACCATTTTGGACAACACACTCACTCACTCACACACACACTCTCCACTCTCCCTCACCAAAACCCTAAACCACAACATCACCTCTCCTCCCTCGCTCTCGGATTCAAACCGGAGACATTAGGGGCTCTCGGATCAACTCGCACACACACCATTTGGAAGCTTCACTCACACCTTTGAACCCACACTTGAACCGGTTAGTGATCTCTTGGTAAATACATGTCTATACATGATTAAAGGTGTTAATGTGTGGTATTCGGTTTGATAATGATGTGTGATGAAAATTATGTGATGATATGTCTACTTGTTAAGTGTTATACAAGAGGAATACACCCTTCTTGAGTAATCGGTTCATAAATGTTTCATGTAGTGTGTTTATATTCGGTTAAAGATGATTATAGGTTAATGTATTGATGATGTTGGGATGAACAATGTATGCTTGACTAGGATTGATTGCTATCGGTTCCACATAGGCTTAAATCCGAGTGGCTTGATTATGTTAGAAGGTTTATTACTCATGAAAATCGGATGTGTATATGTGGGTTAGATGAATATGTTCAAGAGTTTTGATGGTTGTTCATGTTATGATTATGTTTGTGATTGATGCCGAAAACTCTAAAATATGATGAACAAGTTTGAATAATCATGATGAACTATTTGAATGTATGATGAACAACTTGAATGTGATATGAACATGCTTGAATATTTGAAATCTGATATGTTTGATCCAATTTAGTAAATTGCTAGACAAACAAACATGTTTAAGTGGATAGTACAAACCATTTCATGAAATCAAATTCCCATTGGATAGTACACTGTACCGAATCAGCAGTTGTCCAACCGAAACCTCCAGTTGCGACTCGAAACCAGTGCATGATGAGTCGAAATCTCCCGGTTGCGACATCGGTTGCGAGTCGCAAACACCTGATTACGACTCGAAACCACACGAGATCAGCACATAAACCGTTTGACTCGAAACCACAGTTACGAGTCCAGTTGCGACTCGTAACCAAAACAGCACGAACCGAAACCGTGTTTGCGAGTCTGGTTGCGACTCGAGACCAGAACCTGCATCAGTTGCGACTCGAGACCAAGTGCATGTGCACACTGTTTGGGCTTGCACCCCATTACGGGCTTAATTGTTTGGGCCGGACTCTTGGGCCTAATGCACAGACCTTATATGTTACTGTTGAACGTGAATATTGTTGAACTGCTAAGATCAAACGTGTATGCCATGAACGGTACTTGAATGCATTATGCTAGAAACATACGTGTACTGCTTGAATACGAACCTGATTGGTATGATACAACTATGATAGGACGTGAGTAGCCACAATATTGCTTGATTGACTTTTCTGCGTACCTACCGAGCAAACCAAGGTGAGTTCACACCCTCTACAAAGCATGGGATTCCCTGGGTTGGGAATGGGGTTAAGGAACGTGGGTTCCTCGTCCTCCTTGGGTAGGACAGTATTGGTTCAGGAATGTAATTCCTCGTCCTTGTGGACAGATAACTCGTACTAGACCAAAACTCTATCACGAAGTCCCTCATTTTTATATCGACTTAATCGCCGGGCCAATGGCGAGCGGGTCATTAGTTAGATAGCGCTATTTAGGTCTGACAAACCTCACACCGTGCCGCAGAGGACGGGCGTGAACTAATGGATCTGGGGCACGTCAATGATGATAGACATTGACAGTTTCAGGGCACATAAACATGACTACAGTCAGCAGTCGATATGGTAACGAGTCTAGTGTATACATGGGGTAGCCCCCACGGCCGGAATGCCAGATAACTAACATGGGGTAGCCCCCACGGCCGAAATGCCAGATAACTAACACGGGGTAGCCCCCACGGCTGGATTGCCAGAGTAACCGGGAATAAACAAGTCACGTTTTTAACTATGGGGTAACCCCCACGGCAGGATGCCAGATAAAGGAAACTGTTTTCGAAACAACTTAAAACGAACACCCAACCGTGAACTCACTCAACTTGTTGTTGACTCGTTACTACATGCTTTGCAGGTCCTTAGGTTTCTTAGCTGGAGCTTGCATGGAGGAGGATCGTTGTGGGACATGGGCGTTTGTGTGCCATGTTAAACTTTGAAACAATTAAACTTATGTTTTGATTTGAGACTTATGCTTCCGCTTGCAACTTAACTATGTTTTGTTTGAACACCAATTGTATTGGTTGGATTTTTATAACTACTTATATGCTTGTTTAATATGATTGGTGGCTGGATCCTGGTCAGTCACGCCTCCAAGCGGTAGTACTCCGCAGGTGGGTTTTGGGGGTGTGACAGATTAGTATCAGAGCCATTGGTTATAGAGAACTTGGTTTTAAATAAGGGAAAAACGTTTTTGTTAAAACCAGACTATAACCTGTACAGTGCTCAACGGTCCACAACGATGCTTCGCTCCACATGCAAGGCTCGACATTCTAGGTGATATGATCTGTGTATATATTGCCTACTTGTTAGTTACATAGTACATTGCTTATGGTATGCTTGGCTAGTATAACTACTGTTGCTTGAACACGTGCGTGCTTGCTCTATTTTATCGTCGTACTTTCGCGAACCCCTCTCACTCACGTTCTTCTTGATATGAAGATCATGTCTGGACGCGTTAACCTGACACAAGCCCAGTTGACGGCTCTGATCAACGAACGAGTTGCCGCAGCAGTTGCAGCTGCACACGCAGGAGGTACATCCTGCAGTCCGAACTCATTCTAGGATCTTTAGGATCCTACTCTCGTGAACCAACCTTTGTGTTAAACTCTGTCTTTTCTTTCACCCACGATAGGTCATCATGTTCAGCCACCCGTGTGCACTTTTAAGACTTTCATGGACTGCCGACCAACTACTTTTAGCGGCACTGAAGGAGCAGTAGGTCTCCTACACTGGTTTGAGAAGTTAGAATCTGTGTTCGAAATGTGCGAATGCCCTGAGGCGCGCAGGGTGAAGTATGCTACTGGTACTCTCGAGGGTTTAGCCCTCACATGGTGGAACGCTCAAGTTCAAATGCTAGGGTTGGTTGCTGCCAACGCCACCCCATGGGAAAATTTTAAAGAGATGATCAAGGAGGAATACTGCAGTCGTGATGAGATTCACAAACTAGAAGTGGAGTTCTTCAACCTCAAGATGACGGGGTCCGAGATTGAAGCTTATGTGAAAAGGTCGAACGAATTGGCAATTATGTGTCCAACTATGGTGGATCCTCCCATCAAACGCATCGAACTATTTCTTCAGGGCTTAGTGCCAGAAATCCAAAGTCATGTGACTTCAGCGAACCTCGCCACCTACCAGCAAGCCGTTCAGTTGGCTCACCGTCTCACGGATCAGGCGGTGGAGCAGAACAAGTTACCAAAATGCATAGGTGCTGCAACTACTTCTGGCACCTCTGGTGACAACAAACGGAAATGGGATGGAACTTCAAGTAAGGGTTCGACTTCTGTTCAGTCCCAGTCTCAGCAGAGGAAGACTGATGACTACAAGAGCCCCAATCAGCAGTCGTCTGGTGGTCAAAGTCACGGTGGGTACAAAGGAAATCACCCCAAATGCAATCGCTGCAGCCTGCACCACAGCGGGCCATGCACCAGGGGCAACTGTCATCGGTGCAACAAGCCTGGTCACGCTGCAAAGGATTGCAGGAGCTTATACCCCGCCAATCAGAATCGTCATCAAGCTCAACAGAACCAGCGCCAGCAGCAGCAGCAAGGTGATAACAAAGGGTGCTTTCAGTGTGGAGCTGAGGGCCACTTCAAGAGGGATTGTCCCCAACTGAACAGGAACCAGAACAACAACAACAACAATAACAACAATCAGGGGAATGGTAACAATGGGAACAACAACAACAATGGCGCCAGGGGGCGGGTGTTTGTGATTGGCCAAGGTGAAGCAAGGAATGACCCCAATGTTGTGGCGGGTAAGTTCCTTCTCGACGACTTTTATGTTTCAGTTTTATTTGATTCGGGTGCCGATACTAGCTACATGTCACTAGAAGTTAGTCGAATGCTTAAGCGTATTCCAACCCCCTTGAACAACAAGCACACCGTAGAGCTAGCAAATGGTAAGAGTTTAGAAGCCACACACATAGCCAAGGGTTGTAAACTTATTCTCGCTGACCAGACCTTCTCTATCGACCTCATTCCTATTGTCTTGGGTAGTTTTGACGTTGTCATTGGGATGGATTGACTATCCCAACACCGAGCAGAGATTCTTTGCAACGAAAAGGTTGTCCGTATTCCAGGCCCCGATGGTGAACCTCTCATGATTCATGGCGACAAGAGGAGTGATGTTGAGAACGTCATTTCTCTCCTTAAGGCCCAAAAGTGCTTGCGAAAGGGGCACACTGCTATTTTGGCTCTCGTTACTGACACCTCAGAAAAAGAGAAGAAGATAGAAGATTTTCCAGTTGTACGCGATTTTCCAGAGGTATTTCCTGAGGAATTACCTGGTCTTCCGCCTCATCGCCAAGTCGAGTTTCAGATCAAACTAGCTCCTGGAGCTGCGCCTATAGCCCGTGCACCTTATCGTTTGGCTCCATCAGAGTTGAAAGAACTCTCCACGCAACTACAAGAGCTCATGGATAAGGGTTTTATTCGTCCTAGCTCATCGCCCTGGGGAGCTCCAGTGCTATTTGTGAAGAAGAAAGACGGTACTTTCAGAATGTGCATCGATTACCGGGAACTCAACAAGGTGACGGTGAAGAACCGTTATCCTCTACCGCGTATCGACGACTTATTCGACCAGCTGCAAGGATCGAGCTACTATTCGAAGATCGATTTGAGATCGGGTTATCACCAGCTGAGAGTCCGGGAAGAGGACGTCTCCAAAACAGCTTTCAGAACGCGATACGGGCATTATGAGTTTCTGGTCATGCCTTTTGGGATGACAAACGCACCTGCGGTTTTCATGGATTTGATGAATCGAGTGTGCAAGCCTTACCTGGACAAGTTTGTTATAGTCTTCATCGATGACATCCTGATCTATTCCAATAGTCGGGAGGAACACGAGCAGCATTTGCGACTTATTCTGGAACTCCTTCGAACAGAACAGCTTTATGCAAAGTTCTCGAAATGCGACTTCTGGCTTCGAGAAGTCCATTTCCTAGGCCACGTGGTAAACAAGGATGGGATTCATGTTGATCCATCTAAGATAGACTCGATTAAGAACTGGCCTGCACCTCGTACACCAAAGGAAATTCGCCAATTCTTGGGTTTGGCGGGATACTACCGGAGATTCATAAAGGATTTTTCTAAGATTGCACAGCCTCTCACCTCACTAACGCACAAGGGCGTTGTTTATCGCTGGGGAAACGCACAGGAGTTGGCATTTCAGCACCTAAAGGATAGACTTTGTAGCGCACCTATCCTTTCCTTGCCGGAAGGCACAGACGACTTTGTGGTTTACTGCGACGCATCAATTCAGGGTCTTGGTTGCGTGTTGATGCAACGAGATAAAGTTATAGCCTACGCTTCACGCCAACTCAAAGTTCATGAAAAGAACTACACTACGCACGACTTAGAGCTGGGAGCTGTTGTTTTTGCACTTAAGTTATGGCGGCATTACCTGTATGGTACGAAGTGCGCCATCTACACCGACCACAGGAGCCTCGAGCATATCCTCAAGTAGAAGGAACTGAATATGCGGCAACGACGACGGGTCGAACTACTGAATGACTACGAGTGCTCAATCAGATATCACCCGGGCAAAGCCAATGTTGTGGCTGACGCCCTTAGTCGAAAGGACACTGCACCAAGGCGCGTGCGAGCTTTACAACTCACGATCCACTCTAGTCTCCCTTCCCAGATACGAGCAGCTCAGATAGAAGCACTGAAACCAGAAAACGTCAGGGCTGAAGCCCTACGCGGATCAAGGCAACGATTAGAACAAAAGGAAGACGATGCTTACTACGTAACGGGACGCATTTGGGTCCCACTCTATGGCAACCTACGAGAGCTTGTGATGGATGAAGCACATAAGTCTCGTTACTCGGTACATCCTGGTTCGGATAAAATGTACCACGATATCAAAACCACGTATTGGTGGCCTAGCATGAAGGCCCACATAGCAACTTACGTCAGCAAGTGCTTGACTTGTGCGAGAGTCAAGTCCGAATACCAGAAACCCTCAGGCCTGCTCCAACAACCAGAGATACCTCAATGGAAATGGGAGCAAATTTCCATGGATTTTGTTACTGGCCTACCTAGATCCCAGCGCGGGAACGATACTATTTGGGTGATCGTGGATCGACTCACAAAGTCTGCACACTTCCTGGCCATCAAGGAAACGGACAAATTCTCCACTCTTGCAGAAATATATCTCAAGGAAGTTGTCTCGAGGCACGGGGTGCCCACCTCCATTATCTCGGATCGAGATGCACGTTTTACTTCAGAGCTGTGGCAAGCAATGCACAAATCCTTCGGCTCACGATTAGACATGAGCACAGCGTACCACCCTCAGACGGACGGGCAGTCCGAGCGCACTATTCAAACCTTAGAAGACATGCTTCGTGCATGTGTAATCGACTTTGGCAACCGCTGGGAAAAGCATCTGCCACTTGTGGAATTCTCGTACAATAACAGCTACCACACCAGCATTAAAGCTGCTCCGTTTGAGGCATTGTACGGACGTAAATGCCGGTCTCCTCTTTGCTGGGCAGAGGTGGGAGATTGTCAGATCACTGGTCCAGAATATGTGGTAGATACAACCGAGCAAATCGCTCAGATACGAAAACGCATGACGGCCGCTCGTGAACGTCAGAAAGTTTACGCTGACATGGGCAGGAAACCGCTTGAGCTCCAGGTTGGGGAGCGGGTACTACTCAAAGTTTCACCCTGGAAGGGTGTGGTTCGTTTTGGTAAACGCGGCAAACTTAACCCACGATACGTTGGACCCTTCGAAGTCATTGAGAAAATAGGCAGGGTGGCCTACAGACTCAACTTACCAGCGGAACTCGGTGCAGTTCACAACGTTTTTCACGTGTCGAATCTGAAGAAGTGTCCGTCAGATGAGACCCACGTAGTTCCTCTGAAGGAACTCACTATCGACGAGCAGTTACGATTCGTCGAGGAACCAGTCGAAATCACGGACCGGGATGTTAAGGTCCTCAAGAGCACCAGAATACCTCTCGTTCGAGTTCGTTGGAACTCACGTCGCGGCCCAGAGTTCACCTGGGAGCGCGAAGATCAGATGAAACATAAGTATCCCCAACTGTTCACAAACAGTACACCCACTACTGAGGCCGAAGCTACGGAATTTCGGGACGAAATTCCAGATCAACGGGGGGTGGATGTGACACCCCAGGAAAACCAGGAAAACCATACAACTTAACTAGCTTCCTCAGTGAGTGCCTACCAAATTTTGGGACGAAATTTCTTTCAACTTGGGGATGATGTGACAACTCGAAATTTAGAACCTTTCGTTGTGTGCTTGAACGTTTAGTGACTAACTGATTTGATGATTTAATGAATGTTACATGTGAACTTATATGATTATGTGTTATGTTATGTGTATGCTTGTGTGTATGTATGCGGGTATGTATATGAACCGAGTGAACCGTAACATATGGGCCGGTTGGTCACACACACCCTTAGCCCATTCGAAGACCCATTAGGGTGCACCCATGTGGAACAACTATATAACCTTAGTGACCATCCATGTTTACCATTTTGGACAACACACTCACTCACACACACACTCTCCACTCTCCCTCACCAAAACCCTAAACCACAACATCACCTCTCCTCCCTCGCTCTCGGATTCAAACCGGAGACATTAGGGGCTCTCGGATCAACTCGCACACACACCATTTGGAAGCTTCACTCACACCTTTGAACCTACACTTGAACCGGTTAGTGATCTCTTGGTAAATACATGTCTATACATGATTAAAGGTGTTAATGTGTGGTATTCGGTTTGATAATGATGTGTGATGAAAATTATGTGATGATATGTCTACTTGTTAAGTGTTATACAAGAGGAATACACCCTTCTTGAGTAATCGGTTCATAAATGTTTCATGTAGTGTGTTTATATTCGGTTAAAGATGATTATAGGTTAATGTATTGATGATGTTGGGATGAACAATGTATGCTTGACTAGGATTGAATGCTATCGGTTCCACATAGGCTTAAATTCGAGTGGCTTGATTATGTTAGAAGGTTTATTACTCATGAAAATTGGATGTGTATATGTGGGTTAGATGAATATGTTCAAGAGTTTTGATGGTTGTTCATGTTATGATTATGTTTGTGATTGATGCCGAAAACTCTAAAATATGATGAACAAGTTTGAATAATCATGATGAACTATTTGAATGTATGATGAACAACTTGAATGTGATATGAACATGCTTGAATATTTGAAATCTGATATGTTTGATCCAATTTAGTAAATTGCTAGACAAACAAACATGTTTAAGTGGATAGTACAAACCATTTCATGAAATCAAATTCCCATTGGATAGTACACTGTACCGAATCAGCAGTTGTCCAACCGAAACCTCCAGTTGCGACTCGAAACCAGTGCATGATGAGTCGAAATCTCCCGGTTGCGACATCGGTTGCGAGTCGCAAACACCTGATTACGACTCGAAACCACACGAGATCAGCACATAAACCGTTTGACTCGAAACCACAGTTACGAGTCCAGTTGCGACTCGTAACCAAAACAACACGAACCGAAACCGTGTTTGCGAGTCTGGTTGCGACTCGAGACCAGAACCTGCATCAGTTGCGACTCGAGACCAAGTGCATGTGCACACTGTTTGGGCTTGCACCCCATTACGGGCTTAATTGTTTGGGCCGGACTCTTGGGCCTAATGCACAGACCTTATATGTTACTGTTGAACGTGAATATTGTTGAACTGCTAAGATCAAACGTGTATGCCATGAACGGTACTTGAATGCATTATGCTAGAAACATACGTGTACTGCTTGAATACGAACCTGATTGGTATGATACAACTATGATAGGACGTGAGTAGCCACAATATTGCTTGATTGACTTTTCTGCGTACCTACCGAGCAAACCAAGGTGAGTTCACACCCTCTACAAAGCATGGGATTCCCTGGGTTGGGAATGGGGTTAAGGAACGTGGGTTCCTCGTCCTCCTTGGGTAGGACAGTATTGGTTCAGGAATGTAATTCCTCGTCCTTGTGGACAGATAACTCGTACTAGACCAAAACTCTATCACGAAGTCCCTCATTTTTATATCGACTTAATCGCCGGGCCAATGGCGAGCGGGTTATTAGTTAGATAGCGCTATTTAGGTCTGACAAACCTCACACCGTGCCGCAGAGGACGGGCGTGAACTAATGGATCTGGGGCACGTCAATGATGATAGACATTGACAGTTTCAGGGCACATAAACATGACTACAGTCAGCAGTCGATATGGTAACGAGTCTAGTGTATACATGGGGTAGCCCCCACGGCCGAAATGCCAGATAACTAACATGGGGTAGCCCCCACGGCCGAAATGCCAGATAACTAACACGGGGTAGCCCCCACGGCTGGATTGCCAGAGTAACCGGGAATAAACAAGTCACGTTTTTAACTATGGGGTAACCCCCACGGCAGGATGCCAGATAAAGGAAACTGTTTTCGAAACAACTTAAAACGAACACCCAACCGTGAACTCACTCAACTTGTTGTTGACTCGTTACTACATGCTTTGCAGGTCCTTAGGTTTCTTAGCTGGAGCTTGCATGGAGGAGGATCGTTGTGGGACATGGGCGTTTGTGTGCCATGTTAAACTTTGAAACAATTAAACTTATGTTTTGATTTGAGACTTATGCTTCCGCTTGCAACTTAACTATGTTTTGTTTGAACACCAATTGTATTGGTTGGATTTTTATAACTACTTATATGCTTGTTCAATATGATTGGTGGCTGGATCCTGGTCAGTCACGCCTCCAAGCGGTAGTACTCCGCAGGTGGGTTTTGGGGATGTGACATAGTACATCGTTTTACATTACAATTCGTTGCATATACTCATCCAGCATATGAACACATTATATTACATTTTGAACCGTTTATAACTATTTGACTATGTGAACCGTTGTAAACATTTAACTATGTGAACAGTTTGTATCTGTGAACCGTTTGTATCTGTGAACCGTTTGTATCTGTGAACCGTGTGAACCGTATTTGACCACACATAAACATTTCTACAATTGTTAAACATTACATCTTGATGGTTTGGTTTGAGTAAGTGATTAAAGTAACGAGGCGTGTGTAATATGATACAAGCATGGTGGATACGCCGCTGGTACTTCCTAAATATAAGTGTTTGTATGGTATTACATATCGTAGCGTTATTTGAATCATTTCAGTTTGAGACATATAACATTTTATACAAATAACATACTTTTCACAATACATTGTTTTTTTACAAGCAACTTATCTTATACAAACTCATTTTACAATGGTTATTCATTTAACCATACATTATTCTCTTATTTATAAATATCATCTGATCTTATCGTTTTTCAAATGATTTACAAAACAAAGCAAATTACAAGGTTTATGACTAACCATTTTCTCAAACATAAGTCATGAAACCTATTTTCACAAAACCTATGTATCTCACAGGCATTTTTATGCTGACGTACCTATTTTCACATGTGTTTTTCAGGAGCTGTTGCATAAGATGATCAAGATACACATAGGCAGACTTGGGCTTTAGTGACAATAAAAGATGCAAGACTAGTTAATTATGTTGTATTTCTTTGTTTGTTAAGACATTGTAACACTTTTAATCAATAAAACGAAACTTCAATTGCCATGGATTTGAAACAATTAATTCTGTTACAACACTCCCCGACGTTTCCGCCACTTTTTGTACGTTCTACGTGGTCGGGGTGTGACAAGTGAAGGATATGGTGGCTATTTATAGTTGTTCAAGTGTCTTAGGATCATCACAAGTGTTCAAGGAGGTGTCATGATCCTAGGGAGGTCTTAACAAGTGTCAAAAGCAGGAACAAACCAAGTATGTTCGAGATCTTGGGCTCCAAGTAAAGGAATCTAGGTGATGTCCAAAACTGCTACTGCTAGGAACCCTCTACGGACCGTAGAGGGTGACCACATACGGTCCGCAAAGAGCACGCTGGGGCAAAGTTTCCATAAATGGCCGGTTTGGCCCGTGGAATTGTTTTGTCGTGTTTTTTCACTTTTAACCCCCTTTAACCTAATATTTAGGTTGTATAATGGTTTTATAGCATATGTAACTTGGATTTTGTCTGAAAATGTCATGGATGTCAGCTCGTTCAGTTGTACGGTTACGCGTTTCGCAAAAATACATAAAACGGTTTAACAAACATGAAAATGATCAAAATTGCGCAACGATTGACATTTTTACATTCTTATCTTGTAGGTCCCCTAATCCGTGCGGATCATAACAAAATCATCGATCTAACCTAGAGTGCGGAATCCCCTAGATCAGATTTCACAGAAAACGTGTAGAAACAGAAATCACTACAAACCCGATCTTTATTGATTATCTTTAAACGATTACAATCAATCAAGATCCTAATTCGTCCAAGCCTTTCTCTTTTACGAATTCTCTCCAAGATGATTAAGTGATTAGAAGATTAACCTAAACCCTAATCCTAAGCTTTGTTTATATAGGACAAAGCTTTGCGCATGGGCTAGGTCATGGGCTAGGCCCATTTCGCCTACCATCCCCATATGTGGGTTTGGTTTGGCCCAATCACTCTTAATCAACTATTACAAAGCTAAACCCGCTAACTGTTTATCGTTTTACTAATTACAAGATATCCAAAGATCAAATCTAAGCTGTTGTCACAAATATGCACCAACAAACTCCCCCTTAACAATAGCTCGCAAAGGTAACTTCAGTCTTCAGAATCTCACAGTCTTTTGGTCTTTGGATAGCTTCAGCTTTAACAGCTTCTGTCAGCAACAGACTCCCCCTAAGCTGATGCATCCAATCACCAAATCTTCAAAACGTTAGCACTTTGAGTACACTCCGGTTCAGCATTTGTATAACACTCTTCAACTCTTCAACTTTGTCTGCAATGTAGAAAGGAGGGTCTACCATGCATCCAATCAAACTCTCATCTTCACAGCAACGTCTCAGCAACGTCTCAGCAACAAACTGCTTCAATCTGTTTACTATAAAATAAACATCTTGAGAAACCATAAGAATTTTCCAACATAAGTTAAACAAATTATTATTATTCAAGAGATTAGTTAAACTGTATAACAGATTAAGCACTTTCCAATTCAACACCAACACGCATAAATTTTAAACAAACACCTTATAACCTGCATGATTTAAAAATTTTGAACCCACTTACTAACACTGTCTCCCCTTATCGGTAACAACTCCTCCAAGAATAACAGTTTTCCGTACATTAAGAATTTTAACAGAAAAAGTCACTATTTTTGTATTTTTTGTATTTTCTGAAAGCAAATAAAAACGAAAAGCAATAAACACTCTATTTTTGTGAGAATCACCGGTAAGAAGATCATATCAGCACAATCAAACTGTTTCACACCATTATTTAATTCTTTATGTAATTTATCGTGAAAAGCAGTTCAAGATGATTACTAGTATGTTTGTCCACCTAAACAAAATGCATGAACATTTCAAGTACCATTACCGTATGATACGTTAAGGTAATATTAATTCTGATATATTAGCGTGTCCCACTTCAGGATATACCCCCGCGATCAAGGTATGCACAAAGATTCATCGTAGTAGGTGAGTATACTGAATTCATCCGTTTTGTTTTTCAACGTTTAGATAATTGGTGAACAGGTCAGTACTTCCGTACAGCAGAGAGACCAAAATATCTAACGAGGGCTAAGACAAATACCATTTTTGGTACGATTTATGCTTTTTGCAATTTTTGAATGACTCTCTATGAGAGCTTCTTCATTTTCAGGTTTTTGGCATTTTTAGCTCTTTTAAGATATCCTGGGTATGTCTAGGTCAGCATGTATCTGGATGCAGCAGAAGGACACCCCTGATATCCCCAGATGAAATAACAGTATAAAGACACAAAACTTCAGATTTTGGCAATCTATCAACGCAAGATTTAAGGTCATTAAACCATACACCACTGATGTGTTCCCCACTCACACTCAGTGCATTTAGGTTTATATCACTTTGGTAAGTTGATTATTTCATGCTTTTGCTTACTGGTACATCATATGATGAAACTGCTATCACACTTAAGCATATTAATTCAGTTTGGGTGTGACAGTCTAACTTGCTGATGTACTATCATTTCTTCTTTTTAACACAGTGAAAACTCATTTTTGATTTTCTATTTTTTATGTTTTTGATTTTTCAGTGTTTTTGTATTTTTGATTTTTAAGAAAGCAGTAAACTATTTACAAAATTCTTATGAAAAACCAGTTATTCAGGATTCCTCATCCCGTTGAGTTCGACTAAGTGTTCAAAGAAAGCTCTATCAAAAGCTTTAGTGTAAAGATCAGCAAGGTTATCGAGTGTGTCAACTCGGTGTAATTCAATGAGTCACTTTTCAGCACAATCCCGTATAAAGTGATGACGTATGTCAATATGTTTAGTTCTACTGTGCTTTACGGGATTGTTTGTGATTGATATAGTGGCATTATTATCTATCATAATAGGAGTACGAGTGAAATCCAAACCGTAATCGCGCATCTGCTGTTGAATCCAGAGAACCTGAGAGCAACAGCTACCCGCAGCAATATATTCAGCTTCACACGTAGATGTAGAGACACATGATTGCTTCTTGCATTGCCAAGACACGATCCTGCCTCCTAAGAACTGACAACCACCTGTTGTAGACTTTCTGTTTGATTTGCATCCTCCAAAGTCTAAATCAGTGTAAGCAACGAACCTCAAATCACTATCTGCTGGATACCACAACCCAAGTTTAGGTTTCCCCTTCAAGTAACGAAGAATACGCTTCACTTCTTTCATGTGTGACTCTTTCGGATTCGCCTGATATCTGGCACACAAGCATACGGAAAGCATGATGTCAGGTCTTGAAGCAGTCAAGTAAATTAGAGAACCAATCATCGCCCTGTATTGAGTAGGATCAACATCTTCAGTGCTTTCATGATCTGGGCCAAGATTGTGATTTTCGCAAATGGGTGTGTTGAAAGTAGAGCAATCATTCATTTTGAACCGATCCAAAATGTCATACACATACTTCGTTTGATGAATAAACATCCCATCCTCCTTCTGTTCAACTTGTAATCCCAGAAAGTAAGACAGCTCACCCATAGCGCTCATTTCAAACTTGCTCTTCATCACCTGTTCAAACTCCTTACACATGTTCTCATCAGATGACCCAAAGATGATGTCATCCACGTATACCTGTACCAGCAGAAAATCTTCCTTCTTCCTCTTTATGAACAGTGTACTGTCAATCTGACCTCTTTCAAAACCATTCTGGAGCAGATGTGTAGACAGTGTCTCGTACCAGGCCCTGGGAGCTTGATGTAACCCATACAAAACCTTATCAAGTTTGTACACTCGATCTGGATAGTCTGGATCAACGAACCCATCTGGTTATGAGACATACACCACTTCTTGGACTTTCCCGTAAAGAAATGCACTCTTCACGTCTAGTTGAAAAACTTTGAAGCCCTTGAATGAAGCAAAAGCCAGAAACAAACGAATTGCCTCCAACCTTGCCACTGGTGCAAACACCTCATTGTAATCTATCTCTTCTTGTTGATTGAACCCTTTTACCACTAACCGAGCCTTGTTGCGCGTGACAATACCTCTTTCATCCTTCTTGCACCTAAATACCCATTTAGTGCCAATCTCTCTTTCACCTTTAGGAAGATCTACTAACTCCCATAACTTCAACTTCGCAAACTGGGCCAATTCTTCTTGCATAGCTTCAACCCATGAATTTTCTTTAAGAGCCATATGAATGTTCTTCAGCTCCTCTTGGGAAATGAAGCAACTATACAAGCACTCGTTCCCAATCCCAGTCTTCTTAATCGAAACAAATAACCCAGAATTCGCTGATATGCTTCTTCTCGTCTGAACACCTGCAGTAGGATCTCCAAGTATCATGTCAACTGGATGATCTCTATTTGCTCGTGTAGTAGCAACGACATCGACTTCTAGATTATCACCCAGGTTTGATACAACCTCCCCATGAATATTCTGATTTGCAAACGGATTAATGAAATCCTCCCCCTGATTGGGTTCAGGTTCACTATCGCTTGAATCAGGATCAGCAGCACCTTGGGAAGTTTCCAGAGCATCTGACATATCAACATTCGATCTAGGCATGAACTCGCCTTCATCGTCTTCACATACCACTGTTTGAATCAGCTGAGAATCATCTGCATCAGAAACCTCAGGAATATTAAATGATTTAAAAACACTTTCATAATCATATAATATAGCAGGACCACTCGTTGATTGTTGAGGTTTGTAGGAAGTAATTTCCACATTAAAAACAACCACAATTTTACCAGTTTTTAGATTGAAAACCCTTTTATTCGGTGTGCCAGGCACGTAACCTAGAAAGTAGCCTTCGTCAGCCACCTCACCAAATTTTTGTTTATCTTTGTTTCGCACAATGGTGCAGGGTAATCCAAATGGTTCAAAGCCTGTTAAGTTTGGTTTCTCGTTAAACATAAGTTCATGACATGTTTTGTTAAAACGTTTAACGGTTAAAACTTTGTTTAGGACGTAGCAAGCTGTATTCACAGCTTCTCCCCAGAAAAGAGCTGGTAGCTTTGAATCTGAAAGCATAGTCCTAGCGGCTTCAATCAACGTCCTGTTTTTCCTCTCAGCGACTCCATTCTGTTGAGGAGTATAAGGAGCAGAATATTGATGTTCGATTCCCTTTTAAAGACAATAGAGATCCAGAATCCGATTCTTGAACTCCGTGCCATTATCACTCCTTATTCTCTTAATCCTTGCAACATGGACGTTTTCCAATTTCGTAAAAAGATCTATCAACATCTCAGCTGTCTCATCTTTTGTACCTAAAAAGAAAACCCATGAATAACGCGAGTAATCATCAGTGACAACCAGACAGTAGTACTTTCCACATATGTTCCTCACGTTCACTGGACCGAATAAATCCATGTGAAGTAATTCGTTAGGGGCATTAATGGAATTTACTATTTTAGACTTATGAGGTTTCTTGTGTTGTTTTCCCTTTTGACATGGGAGACATTTATCTTCCACGTGAAACCTCTGTAATGGAATCCCTTTCACTAGCTCATTTTTGATGATATAATTCATTTTGCGGTAGTGAATATGAGCCATGCGTCTGTACCACAACATAGATTCAGCTTCAGATGCTTTTGACAGCAAACACGCCACAGCTGCAGTCGGATCCTTGGCACCCATGTCCATGACATAAGTATCATTTTTCCTTGGTGCACGCATTACTATCCAATCGTCCGGAATGACCAAACCCGGTTTCAACACCAATGCTTCAGACTTAGTAAAATGCACCGAGTGACCCTTGTCGCAGACTTGTGACACGCTCATCAGATTGTGTTTAAGCTGCTCAACATAGTTCACTTTGTCCAAAGTGATCTTCCCATTCGTCACTTTTCCTCGTCCAGTTATCCTACCACCTTTAGCACCAGCAAAATTTACATGTCCTCCATCATATTCTTCAAATTCAGAAAACAACCTCGCATCCCCCGTCATGTGCCTGGAGCAGCCACTATCAACATACCATAAGTTGATAATACTCCTTAGCAGCTCCAGCACACACCAACCAAAAGATTAGTTAGATTGGGGGACCCAAGCCTTAATGGTCTTGGGTCTTCCAGATTCATCAACTACAGGAACATCCATCCAGTATCCATCACTCCTAACTGGAGTCTTGGATCTTGGACCTGTTGATGGAAATGGGTTTTGATTTCCATAAGGTCTCTGGTCCTGAGGGTACCTATTTGTGTTTGGACTATGTGACCTTTGAAAATTTTGATTTTGATTCCAAGAACCTTGATTGTAATTTCTAAAGCCATTGTTATAAAAAGTTCGACCACCATTATTTTGGTATCGATTTTGATATTGGCCTTGACTTCTGAAATTATTTGTGTTTTGATTGTTCATTCTTGGTGAACTACTTCTAGGTCTTTCATATCTGCCTGATGTAGATTCAGGCTGAAATCTTGGTTGATTTCTTTGAAAACGAGGAACTTGAGGAGTTCCTTTTTCAGCCTTATCTACACCACCTGCAACACCCTGTTGTTGCTTTGGAGCAGATTTCTTTGGAGAATTTGAGACTTTCTCCTCATTATCACCTTTCTTCTCTGGTGATTTCCCTCTTTGTTTCTCACTAACTTGTGCTTCAACCTTTTTGTTAGGACAGCAGCTAGCTACATGTCCCTTTGTGTGACATTTGAAGCACGATCTCTTTTTCGAAGACTTCTCAGCTGAAGCCTTTGAACTAGATTCTGGTTTTGATGATGATGCCTTAGAAGGATTTGGTTAAGTTTGCTTAGTTTCAAGATTTTCTATGTTTTTGTTTTTAGCAAACTCTACATTTAATTCATTTTCAATAACAGCTGTTTCATTTTTCATGCCACTTCCTTGAACAAAATTAACCTTTTTAACAAAAGTTGGATTTTTATTCGTAGGATTGGAATTTTTCTTTTTCAAAATAGGTTTGCTGTTATTATCCTTCTTAGCATCATTATTTTCAGACACATCACCTTGACTAGATGTGAAACTACTTGGTGATGTTGACAGAAAGTCTGTGAACTCATCTTCATCAGGTAAGAAAGAATAGTCATGATAAAAGAGGAGGTGGGACTTCATTAAAGCCCTTGAATCCCACACTGGTCTTGTCATTACTCTTCTTTAACCCACCCATCATGTGTTTCATAACAAAAGTAGAGTCCCTGAATTGACCTAATTTCTTTTCAAGTTCAACAATTTTGAGTTATGCATCTGACAACTCTTTGCATTTTTCAGAAATGTCTTTTGTTTTCTCAGCCATCATGTCATGAGCTAAGTCTATGACTTGAAGTTTTTCGTTTAGTTTGCAGGTTAAAACTTCAATTTCAGCTTCATAGCCTTTTATCTTTTTCAAATATGATGACTCATTTCTTTTAGCAAAGAAATTTGATTCCTTTACGTTAGATATTTCGCTCACCAGACTTTTGTTTTGAGTTGACAACCTGTCAACTTCACCCCGTAATTCACGACACTTTAAACAAATAGAAGTAGCAGAGTTACTTACCTCTCCTGTCGATTTGTCTGAGTTGGCCATAAGAGCAGCAAGTTGAGCTTCCATTCTTTTGATGATTTCATCTTTCGCTTCATCTTCCCTTTCATGCTCAGACTTTGGCTTTTCTTTTTCAGCATCTGTTGTCTGATCAGCCTTATCTACCTCAACTTCACTTTTCTTCTCAACCTTAGCATCATCTACTGTAGCTTCACCTTCATCAACTGGCACAATCTCTGCCATGAATGCCTGAGTGACATTCTCATCATTTTCCAAGTGAATACTCCAGTCATATGAGCCTTCTCTTGCAGTAGAGATCAACGCCCTTGAGTTAGAGTTGTTTGATGCATTCCTATTGTTTGAACTCTGACTCGAAGACTCATGCTTTTGTTTTTGACATTCCTTAGCGAAATGACCATAACTTTGACAGTTAAAGCACCTCACTTTGGTCTTGTCAAATCCAACACTCTTCCCCACAAACTTCCTTCCAGTTCTGTTCATAAACCACTTCACACGTCTTGATATCATGGCCATCTTCCATTGCAAATCCATTTCTTCTAGATCATCAGGGTCAATCTGATCATAATCTTCATCTAAAGTGGCAGGATCAGATATCTTCCCCTGAATGTAGTTCTCATAAGAAGCAACAAACGAAGCAAGTAGAGCAAGATGTTCTTCAGCAGACTTCACACTCATTGGCATCGACTTTGTACTACTACTTTGCTTAGCAGCTGATGATCTCTTCACTCTTGTTGATCCTCCTAAAGCAGCTACAAAACACACATCACCATCCTCATTTACTGTGACATGCTCATTATCACACGAAAGAAACGCGGTAGCAGAGTCGCTAGAAGCATCATGAGATGAAGAGGATGTAATCCCATTGTAGATCCCTGGATCTTGAACCTGATCATATCCAGTGTCCTTCTTCTTCATACTGAGCTCATAAGCTCTTAGCTTTCCAACTACTTCTTCTAGTTCCTTCGTCTCATAATCTGCTTCTCCCTTGATCATTAGAGTGTAGATATCCCATTTAGCAAGTAGAGCATCAAGCAGCTTATCATTTTTCTCTATGTCAGTATAGCAATCTACATCATAATTGTCCAATTCTGACATCAGATGGTAGTATCGAGTGATGATGTCCTCAAGTGACTCATTTTTCATGTACTTGAATACAGTAAACTGCTTCTTCAGTAGATCAACTTTGTTCTTCTTCACATCAGGATTTCCCTCATATCTCTTCTCTAGTGCATCCCACATTTCTTTTGAAGTAGTGTACTTCTTAAAGGTATGTTTGATGCTATCAGGTAGGGACGTCTTGATAGCAGCCAAGGCTCTCTTTTCAGCCTCATACATCTTCTTATCATTCTCTTGCATGTTCACATAGGCTGTGACACGAGGTCTGCCTTCAAAGTCATGTGTAGGGTTTGTGTACCCGTCAACAATACAGATCTACATGCGAGTGTCCTGATATTCAATGAAGGATTAAAATCTATCATTCCATGTCAAGTAGTTCTCCACCTTCATCATGTTAGGTGGTTTGTTGGTTGTGCCAACCTCATGTTCCATCCTTATGAGTTCGTTCAATTTAGTCATGTTCGACATTTTAACGTAAGTAGACTGGTGAAACCGTACAATTTTAGTCCGAAACCTGTTTTTACCAAGTTATACCGTTAGATTCGTCTCGAGATTACGAGTCCAAAGATATATAATGTCGAAAACCTATTTCGGGTTTTTTTTGTCCTAAAAATCCAAGGATTCCAACGGTGCAAACGGTTTCCTGTGACGAGTTACGGATAATTTTCTAAACACGAATCAGTGAAATTTTTCTTACGCAAGCCAAGAAAAATTCCACCCCTTCCGAAATGATCAGAAAAGGTCCGAAATGGTTATGTTTATCCGAAATGAACAACCTTTTTGTCCGAAATGCACTAGTCTGATCCGAAATGATACAGTCTGGACCGAAATCAATCACCTTCTGATCCGAAATCAACTATATAATCCGAAATACAGGCATGATGATCCGAAATGCAGTCAGAAGATCCGAAATGGTCCGAAATTACTTGATTTCTATCCGAAATTGCTGCTGATTGATCCGAAATCCTTGTGACTAATCCGAAATGACTGATTTCTGGTCCGAAATTGCCTGTTTCAATCCGAAATCCAAGCAGTTTATCCGAAATCACCAGCAGAACACGAACACAGCCCCCAAAAACGTCCAAAAACGCCGATTTTCTGCAGAAAACGATTCTGAACCAAGCCAATCAAGAGCCTAACACTCTGATACCAATTGTAGGTCCCCTAATCCGTGCGGATCATAACAGAATCGTCGATCTAACTTAGAGTGCGGAATCCCCTAGATCAGATTTCACAGAAAACGTGTAGAAACAGAAATCACTATAAACCCGATCTTTATTGATTATCTTCAAACGATTACAATCAATCAAGATCCTAATTCGTCCAAGCCTTTCTCTTTTACGAATTCTCTCCAAGATGATTAAGTGATTAGAAGATCAACCTAAACCCTAATGCTAAGCTTTGTTTATATAGGGCAAAGCTTTGCACATGGGCTAGGTCATGGGCTAGGCCCATTTCGCCTACCATCCCCATATGTGGGTTTGGTTTTGGCCCAATCACTCTAATCAACTATTACAAAGCTAAACCCGCTAACTGTTTATCGTTTTACTAATTACAAGATATCGAAAGACCAAATCTAAGCTGTTGTCACAAATATGCACCAACATCAATAAAATACACGATTTTATTGAATACAAAAATATTTGGAACTGTATATCTGGTCCGTATTCAAAACTACAAGAGTTGGCAGACTTTCGTAGTTTGTCAGAATTAGTCCCCGAACTTGTATAAACGTGTTTTTGTCATTCCTAACCCTTCAAAACTTATATGTAAGTTATGTAAAGGGTATTTAGGTTATGTGTAGCTTATTTCCTTATCCCAGTGTGTACGTTACATTAAACGGATTACGTTTAAGTATCGGTTAACGAATAGCTTCCAAAAGAAAAAGTTTTTGAAAGCCCGAATTTTTGCACAAGGGTTACACGATGTGACCATAAGGTATAACCTCAGAAGGTTATTTCCCTATACAAATATGGTCACAAACATTTGTTTGGTCAGATCCTAAGATCGACCAAACGGGTCAAATTTGAATAGTCAAAGCAGTGGTCAAGACCGCCCGACTTACGACCCTAATAAAGCACAAAACTTGAAGCGACGAGTTAGACACGTCAAAACATATCTACCTAAGTTATAAACTAATTTGGTATCAAAACTTGGATTTTTGTTACCCGGAAATAGTTTCGTCGTAATATGCATATTATGCGCATCTTTGACCGAAACTTTGACTCGTCACTTCGACTAGTGAATGTGATAATCAGAAGGTGTAATCGCAAGGATTTTAACCTTCGTGATTACGATCACGTTGCAAAGTTCAATTGAACTTTGACTTGACCAATTAAGGTCAGAATCAAAAGTTAAACAGAAAGTCAAATTGTTTGACTTTTAGCTCAAAAAAGCTAAAATAAATGAAATAGACTAAGGGAGAGTACTTACTTGTGTTGAAAACACTAAAAGAACTCAGTAGGAGGTTTCCATAAGGCTAGAAACAAACTCCAAGAAGATAGGAGAAAGAAGAGATGAATGAGCAAGGAAAAGTGAAGAAATTAGTTGTTATTTATAGTTGTTTAAGTGTCACAAGATCACTACAAGTGTCCCACTAGGTGGCAAAGATCAAGGGAGGTCGAAACAAGTGTCAAATGCAGGAAAATACTTGGAAAACATGAGTTCTTGGGCTCCATAGCAGGAAAACAGCTGGATGTAACAATTTCTATCACTGGGCAGGTTTGGCTACCCGTGATAGCCTAAGCCAAGGCTTTCGCGCACCGCCGAGCCCTCAAACTAACTTTTAAAACTTTACAGATTTGGCCCCTTGACTTGTTTTGTCGCGTTTTATAAAGGTGTTAAGGCATATGTAACTTGGATTTTGCCCGAAAATGTCATGGATGTTGGTTCGTTTGGTTGTACGGTTATGCGTTTCGCAAAATTACGTAAAACGCTTTAACGAACACGAAAATGACCGAAATTGCGCAACGATTAATATTTTTGCATTCCTATCAATAAAACACAAGATTTTATTGAATAAAAAAATATTTGGATTTGTATATGTGGTCCGTATTCAAAATACGCGAATTGGCAGACTTTCGCAGTTTGTCGGAAATAGTCCCTGAACTTTGTAGAAACGTGTTTTCGTTTTTCCTAACCCTTCAAGACTTATTTCTAAGTTATGTACAGGGTATTTAGGGTATGTGTAGCTTATGTCCTTGTTCCGGTGTGTACGTTACATTAAACGGATTACGTTTAAGTATCGGTTAACGAATTACTTCCAAAAGAAAAAGTTTTTAAATGCCCGAAATTTTGCACAAGGGTTACAGTCTCCCATACTTTAGGAAATTTTGTCCTAAAAGTTTTTCGAAGGAGATCGTTGAGTGTATTCAGAATAATGTAAGGATATGCAAAGCTCGAGATTCCAAAGATGCGGAGCATCATTTATTGTTGGGAATTTTGGGGGATTCAAAGTGTGAGTAGGGATATTCAAAGTATCTCAAGGTATTTAAACCTTTAGAACTTGTGAATCTTTAAAATTGTCATCAAGTGTATAAAAATTGTTTTGTATCGCACTATGTTATACTAAGCTCTTAGTGTAAATCCTAAGCAAACAAAGGGGTGTACATTCAAGCCCGGCCATACGTACACAGTTTCTAACGTCCCAAGAGGTACATCCCATGTACTATGAGCATCTCATGCATAGGAGATGGGTCAACATACCTATGACATCAAGATTGTCACCTTTAATACCATAATATACTCCTGGTCGTCTCGATTAGAGTTAATGAATGTACTTGGTCTGGACAGTGCATTCAGCAAACACATAATAACAAATAATCACATAATCACATAAAGGTCCAAGATAAAATAGAATCTTCAAGTGATCCGAGTAACTTTTAGATGAATAACACAATAAGAGCACTTATATATAGGAAGTACCAGTAGCGTATCCACCGTGATCTTATTGCATTGTACCCGTCGCGTTACCTAATCACTCTAGATCTTATGTCGCCATACTTAACAAGGCTTACTTTGATTCTCATGCGTCGAACCTCATAATTATGTGTGCACCCATAAGTATTCATTTTGTCGCATGGTCCACATAGCTCATCTTGTTAAATGAGGGAAAAAAATAATAACGTCGAAGTAACATCTAAATCAAATAGCACAGCATCTATTGAACCAAAACATGTTTCATACTAGCAATGATAGTACTACTTGTTCTGCATTCAGCAAAATCAATAGCAGGTATTTCATTCTAGTACAAATGCATCATATACTAAGCATGGATTGTCATACGTGTTTTGTATAGAAACAAGCTCATAGTAATTGTAGAGATCATGTTGCAGAGATTGTGTGAACGCACTAGTGTGCGATCACATTGTAATAATAAAGAACAAAATCCTTGAAGTCGGCATGTAGTTGTATATTACACATAGTGTAATCACATTCGATTTTGTAAATGGAATATTAATAACAAGAATGAAGAAAACTTCTTGAAATTCATATTGTCATTACAAATATAGTTGAAATATGTTCATAGTTTTTGAATGATAAACACGAAATGTAGAGGTTCCAATGATCATAAATGCTTGATCATCGGCTTGAGCCTCATTGACATTGAACATTCGTCCATTTGCATTAGCAATGTCACACACCGACCGCGTTAAAACAACGAAACCGCGGCAGAAACGTCGGGGAGTGGAGTGGCAGAATTATTGTTTCACAACCATGGATTCAAAAGTTTCGTTTTATTTAGATATTTAACATTTACATTGTCTTGAAATTAAAACAAACAAGTTCACATATCGACTATCATTGTTATTAAGTCACTAAGGCCTCGTCCAGTCCTAAGTGAGCATGCATCCTAGTTACAGTCAAAATAAATGCCGGCGAGCACATAGGTTTTGTGAGAGTGTCGGATTCATGGCTTGTTTACATGTTGCAATACCTCGCTTGACTACAAGAGTCGTTACTTGAAAACCTTGTATCGAAAAGAGTTTGGTATTGTAATATGAATAACCAGCTCAAAATAAGTTGGTTATAGTTTATAAAATCTCGTAGCCATGAATCTTAACCCAAAACATTTGTTTAAGTAAACCAAATTGTAAATCGTCTTGTAATAAAACTCGTATGGTTTATATCGTTTAGTAAACATCGTCGTGTGACATCGTTTTAAAATTGTTCGCCCATGTGAACTAAATAATGCCACGGAATTTAATAAGATAAAAACACTTATATATAAGAAGTACCAGCGGCGTATCTACCATGTCTTTATCATGTTACACCCGTCCCATTATTTAATCACAACCCAAAACCAATCGTTTGTTCAATTCGTTTAACTTGTTCAAATCGTTTCAAATTGTTCTCATTTTAATTGTGAAAACTACTTTTGGTCGTCTAGTTAATAACATTCAAACCTTCGTAACTCGTTTATCGTTAAACTTGTATTAACAAACCACCAAAGGGTAAGTTAACAATCAACAGGTTCAGTCGTTACCCACATAACCCCCACACATAACCATGGGTGCAGTCCAATAAAGGGATTTGTCAGATCCAATGGTACCATAACCTAATACTGGTCGGTTCGGCCAAAACTAATGAATGTCATTCATTATGTAAATATGTCCAACAAGTTTGTTCACATTATTGAAATTGTTATTTGTTTCATATAAACCATAGTATTCGTTTTTACAATCATCGTTAAAAGTATCGAAATTGTTTAAGACATATGAATCACCCCAAAATAATTGAAAACAATAAAATAGGGGAACTATGTACTCACATCGAAGTGCAAAGTATCCTTGACTAAATGAACTAGCAAAGCTCGAGTAAACCGAGGAATTCAAGTAGCACCTAGTAATCGAATCGCTAGTTAATAAATCGACACCTAAATCGGAAGATCGTGTAGAACGAGGTCTTGTAAACCAATTGAGTATTGGAACTCTTGTGATATGGTTTAACAAAGCCTACATTCTAAATTGGAACCTATCCTAAGTGCTTTCGACCCGTTACGACCCATTAAGGTAGCTTATGCTACTTTAACGCGTCGTTCGCACAAACGCGCGTTCGAGGCGCCTAACTAGTGCTATGACAAGTATTATATGCCTAAACTTGTTTAAATATGTTGCATAACCAGTTTAGATGGAAAAATTTAAGTTACATATGTTTAAAATCCAATTGTGCATGAAAAGGGCATTTTGGTTATTTACCTAAGGCATATAAACCCCCTATCATACAACTAATTAAACTAAGTGACCATAAGGTATAACCTCGGAAGGTTATTCCCTATATAACTATGGTCACTAAATGTGCTTTGTCGGATCCTAACGATCGACCAAACGGGTCGGGTTCGAAAGTCTAAGCGGTTGTTTAGACCGCTTATCTTACGACCCTATACAAGCACAAGACTAAAAGTGACGAGTTAAACATGTTAAAAATGTTTAACTAAGTTAGAAAACAAGTTGGATATCAAAACAAAGTGTTTTGATACCCGAAAATAGCTTCGATGCAAAATACGCATAAACACGTATTTTGACTGAAACTTTGACTCTTCACTTTGACTAATAAACGTGGTAATCAGTAGGTATAGTCACAAGGGACTATAACCATCGTGATTACGCTCACGTTGCAATGTTCAAACTAACTTTGTGTTGACCAACTCGTGGCCAAAGTAGAAAGTGAAACACTGTTTGACTTTCACGCTTGAAAAGTGATTAAAATCATGAAAGAAGCTTACAAAGGGTCCAAACTAGGAATATTTGAACTCAAAATTCTCAGGTATGAAGCTTCACAAGGAGAGCTTCAACTTAGAGAAGGAATTGAGATCAATTGTGAGGAAAATGGCCAAGAACCCACTTCTATTTATAGGAAGTTAGGATCAAGGAGATCATTCCAAGTGTTTAGAAGGATCAATCTTGGCCATACATTTGTGGAACATGGTATTTGATACAATGGGAGCTCCAAAACTAGTTCATGGTATTGAAAAAGTTACATAATAGACCCTAGAGATCAAGCTGGTTGCCAAAAATGATTTTTCTGTCCAGATGAGGGGGTAGCTTGCCGCCACACCACAGCCCTTAGGCTGTGGAACAACGCCACCATGTACCAGTTCCAGAAAGTTTGCAAAAATGGCAGAAATGGTCCTTACAGCTCGTTTAAGACATTTTCGACGCGTTTAAACCCCGTTAATCCATTTTCAAGGCTCTACTAATATGTTTAAGTATAGGGGACTTGAAACATGCTTGAAAATATGTCAAATGTCGGTTCGTTTAGTCGTGCGGTCACGTTATTCGGTTAATTACGACGAAACACGAACGGACGCGAAAAACGATCCAAATTACGCGACGAATGGTATTTTTGCATTCCAATCACTAAAATAAAATATTTTAATGATTACAAAATTTTTTGGATGTCCGGATATGTTCAGAACGTAAGATATGCGCGAAAATTCAAACTTATGCACTTTTTGACGCTTTTAGTCCCTGTTGATCAAATAAGTTTATTTTCGCATACCGAACCCCTCAAATCCTATTTCTAAGCTAAGTAAAGGAAATTTAGGGTATGTTTAGCTTATGATCAACTTCTGGAATGTTCGTTACCATATGAATCGGCATAGTTTCGCAGTTCGACACAATTACTCCCTATGATCGAATAAACTTGTTTTCGACCCACCATACCCGCCAAAACTTATTTCTATGTTATGCAAAGGTTATTTAGGGTATGTTAATCCTATATCACTATTCTGAAGTGTTTGTCGCATTAAACTGATTACGTTTACGCACCAGTTTGCGTATAACCTTCCAGAAAACGATTTAAAGCTTGAAATCGAACTTGAATCAAATCGTAAAATCTTCAAACACAAATACACACATATTAACACCAAAACACATCGTTTTATTGATAATTGATATTGTTTTAAATCGTACATCATTTACAGAGCACAATTGTCACAGTCTCCCCTACTTTAGGAAAATTCGTCCCGAAATTTTAACTAGAGGAAACTTGTGAAAACAATTGTGGATATTTCGCTTTCATTTGGTCCTCACATTCCCAAGTAAACTATGGGCCACGTTTGGACTCCCAGTGAACTTTGACTAATTTAATTCGTTTTTTTTTCAACTGTTTGATTGCACGATCCACTATATCCATAGGTTTTTCGACAAAGTGCATCGTTTCATCAACTTGAATTTCGCTGAGTGGAATATGAAGATCAGCATTGGCTAAACATTTTCATAAATTGAACACGTGGAATGTTGGGTGAATATTCCCAAGTTCAAGAGGTAGCTAAAGTCGATAGGCAACCTTTCCAATTCTTTCAACAATCTTAAATGGTCCAACATATCGTGGTGCAAGTTTTCCTTTCTTTCCGAATCTCACCACTCCCTTCCAAGGTGACACCTTGAGTAGGACATGATCTCCTATTTGAAATTCTAAGGGCTTGCGTCGCATATCCGCATAACACTTTTGACGGCTTCTACCTGTCACAAGATTATCGTGAATTTTCTTGATTTTGTCTGTTGTTTCCAGAATGAGCTCAGGTCCAGTAAGCTGAGCTTCACCGATCTCGTTCCAACAGACATGTGAATCACATTTTCGACCGTATAAAGCTTCGAACGGTGCCATATTAATGCTAGCATGATAACTATTGTTGTAAGAGAACTCCATCAACGGAAGATGAGAATCCCAATTACCACCAAAGTCTATCACGCATGCTCTAAGCATATCCTCCAATGTTTGAATCGTCCTCTCGAATTGTCCATCTGTTTGGGGATGATAAGCAGTGCTTAGATTTAGTTGAGTTCCCATAGCAGATTGCATGGTCTTCTAAATGTGAGATGAAAATCGAGCATCACGATCAGAAATGATATCCAAAGGAACACCATGTCGAGATACAATCTCATCAACATAAATCTTGGCAAGTTTATCAGCAGATAGATCCCCGTGAATCGGTAAAAAGTGAGCTGACTTCGTTAATCGATCGATAACAACCCAAATAGCATCGTGACCTCTAGATGTACGTGGTAATTTAGTGATAAGATCCATTGCATTGTTCTCCGACTTCCATACCGGTATCTCTGGTTGTACAAGCAAACTAGATGGTCGTTGATGTTCAGCCTTGACTTTTGGACAAGTTAGGCATTTTGATACATAGAAAGCAATATCCTTCTTCATACCAGGCCACCAGTATTGAGTACGAAGATCCTTGTACATTTTGTCACCACCAGGATGGATAGAATATCGACACTTATGAGATTTGTCCATCAATTAAGTGTGAAGATCGTCTTGTTTCGGAATCCATAAACGATCCTTGAAATAAAGTAACCCATTATCTTTCGTTTCGAGTTTAAGCTCAAGTTAAAGTGGTAGCTCATATTTCAATAAGTCTTTGGTTACATATGATCGTTGAGCTTGAAGGACACATGATTGGATATCAGATAGAGTTCGAACAAAATTGAGCTTGGCTTGTTCCTTTCGACTTAGCGCATCGGCAACGACATTCGCCTTACCAGGATGGTAGCGAATTTTGCAATCGTAATCATTCATGAGTTCAACCCAGCGTCCTTGTCTCATGTTCAGCTCCTTTTGATTAAGAATGTGTTGGAGACTTTTGTGGTATGTGAAAACCACACCTTTTGTGCCATAAAGATAGTGTCTCCAGATTTTGAGAGCAAATACCACAGCACCCAACTCAAGATCATGAGTCGTGTAGTTCTTCTCGTGAACTTTTAGCTGTCTTGATGCATAAGCTATAACTTTACCTCGTTGCATAATAACACAACCAAGGCCTAGATTCGACACGTCACAATAGACAACGAAATCATCGTTTCCATCGGGAAAAGATAGAACAGGAGCATTACAGAGTTTTCGTTTCAAAGTTTGGAAAGCTTCCTCTTGTTTAGGTCCCCACTCAAAAGGCTTATTCTTTTGAGTCAAACCAGTGAGTTGAACCGCGATCTTCGAGAAGTTCGAAATAAATCATCGATAATACCCAGCAAGACCAAGAAAAGATCAAACTTCTGTGGGTGTCGTAGGTGTATTCCAATCTTTAATTGCAGCAATTTTGGAAGGATCTACATGAATACCCTGCTCGTTAACAATATGACCCAAAACTTGAACTTCTTTAAGCCAGAATTTACACTTGGAGAATTTAGCAAAAAGTTGTTCCTTCTTCAGGAGTTCCAGTGTCAGACGAAGGTGTTGTTCGTGATCGGCTTGACAGTTTGAGTAAACAAGAATATCGTCAATGAACACAATGATGAACTTGTCTAAATAAGGTTTACAAACCCAATTCATTAAGTCCATGAAAATAGCTGGGGCATTCGTCAAACCAAAAGGCATGACAGTAAACTCATAGTGTCCATATCTCGTGCGGAAAGCAGTTTTGGGAATATCTTCTTCGAGTACACGAAGCTGATGATACCCAGAACGCAGATAGATCTTGGAAAAACATGTAGCACCTTGCAGCTGATCAAAAAGATCATCTATTCGTGGTAGGGGATATCGATTCTTGATGGTAAGCTTATTAAGCTCACGATAATTGATACACATTCGAAAAGACCCGTCTTTCTCTTTCACAAACATGACTGGAGCGCCCCACGGTGAATAACTCGGATGGATGAATCCTTTATCAGATAACTCTTCAAGCTGTTTAGATAATTCTTGCATCTCAGACTGTGCAAGACGATAAGGTACTTTCGCAATCGGGTTAGCATTGGGTACAAGATCAATATGAAGATCGACTTGACAAACTGGAGGCAAACCAGGCAGTTCATCAGGAAACACCTCTGGATAATCTCGAACAATCGGAATATCTTGAATACGCTTGCTCTTGCCTTTCTCCTCGGTGACATGTGCCAGAAAAGCAACATATCCTTTTCGTAAATGGCTTTGGGCTTTCGTACAGGACATAAGTTTCAAATCTCCAGACGGTTTCCCGCCACGAACCTCTAGAATATCGCCAGACGAAAGAGGAATACGAACAATCTTGTCAAAACAAACCACCTCAACATGATGTTTAGTTAACCAATCCATTCCTAAGATAATGTCGAAACTCCCATGTTGCATCGGTGTGAGGTCAATAGGAAAAAGATGGTTATCGAGGTTCAATTGACAATCACGAATAACATAATCGAGTATGAGAGGTTTACCAGTAGCAACTTCGACAGATAGGGTTTCCTCAGTTTAGTTCTAGGTATTGCAAGTAAAGGCTCAAAAGATAACGATACAAAACTTCTATCGGCACCAGAATCGAAAAGAACAGATGCAGGTCGATGGTTAACAAGGAACGTACCATTGACTACCTTGTTGTCATCTCGAGCCTCGTTTTCATTCAGATTGTACGCTCGTCCATGAGCGGGATTTACATTTGCATTCGCATCAGCATTCGAATTCGCAAGCCTCGGACAATTGTTGCGGAAATGACCCATTTCTCCTCAATTGTAACATGAACCAGGTGGGAATCTAGCAACATTTCCCTGAAACTGTGTTGGATTTTGAGCGGATTGAATCTGACCCAAACGACAGATGTTGGCTAGATGCCCAAGTTTACCACAAGTAGTACACTGTTGACGGGCCTATTGGGCAGCATGATGACCATTGCATCGAGTACAATAAGGCGCGGTACCAGCATATTGTTTCTTTGAAGGAGGTTGTGCTAGTGGGTTCTGAGCATTTTGCGCGGTGACAGCAAAGTTCTGGGAAGCCTTGCGCTTCCTCGACCTCCTAGAAGACTCGCCTTTCTTTTTTCCCTTACCTTTACCCTTGTCTTGAACGGAATCGACCGAGTGCTTCTTGTCACCCTTGCGGGTCAGTTTACCTTTTCTGACCTGAGACTCGGTCAGAGTAGCAGCCAATTCAATTGCCTGATGAACAGTGGTAGGATTACTACAAGTGACAATATCCTGCACAATATCAGGCAGACCATCGATATACCTCTCAATCGCTTTCTCCAATGGGGTAACCATTGTGGGACACAACAAACTTAGCTCTTCGTAACGATCTGTATACGCACGGTGTTCTCCCCCATCTTGTTTGAGATCGTCAAATTCTCGTTCCAAAGCCCTAATCTCGTGACGGGGACATAACTCTTTCATCATGAGAGCTCGAAGCTCTTCCCAAGTTTGTGCCATGGCCACATCGGCACCCCTGTCACTCATCACACCGTTCCACCATGTAAGAGCACGCTTCTAAAAAACACTAGATGCAAATTCAACATTACGCTCATTCGGACACTGAACATGTCTAAATGTACTCTCGAGACTCTCGAACCATTGCAGGAGCGCAGTTGCTCCTTGAGACCCAGAAAACTTTAGTGGTTTATCAGAATTGAAAGTTTTGAAACTACACTAGGCATTGTTGTTGTTATTGTTGTTGTATACTTGATGAATCTGGGTTACTAGGTTCGGAAGCACTGCTGCGATTTGCTGAGCGACAAGGGCTGCGATTGCAGCATCCTGTTCGGGATCACGTCTAGGTGGCATATTCTAAAAAGAACAAGGGAACATGAGAAACGAGTGAGATCGACAATTGGATAAACAAAAGAGGTATTGGAAACATCGACAAAACACAAGGAATGTGATCATTCGTTTGTTACCTCAAACAAACAAAGGATACACAGTGACTAATTAAAGTAAATTGTCACACCCCGACCACGTAAAACAACAAAACGTGGCGGAAACGTCGGGGAGTGTTATAACAGAATCATCGTTTCAACAACCATGGTAATTAAAGTTTTGTTTTATTGATTCATTAAGTAATGTACATTCTCTTAAAACCAAACAAACAAATTACATATTGTCTATCATTGTTTTTATGTCACTAAGGCCTCGTCCAGATCCTAGCTGAACATGCTTCCTAGCAATCAATATCACGCAACATCACCTGAAACATATGTAAAAACAAAGTCAGCAAAGAAATACTGGCGAGCACATTGGTTTTGTGAGAGTGTCGGATTCATGGCTCGTTTATATGTTGCAGTACCTCATTAGACTACAAGAGTCAAAAGTACAAACCTCGTTTTGAAAAGTGTATTGCAACAAAATTAACCAACTCAAATCAAGTTAGTTATAGTTTATAAAATCTCGTAGCCATGATTCTTAACCCCAAAACATTTGTTTTAGTAAACCAATTCGTAAACATCTCGTAAAAACTCGTTAATAAAACTCGTATGGTTTATATCATTTCGAAAACCTCGTTGTGTGACATCGTATCAAAATCGTTTCCCAAGTGAACTAAATAATGACATGAAATTTAATATGATAAAAGCACTTATATATAAGATGTACCAGCGGCGTATCTACCATGCTTTTATCATGCTACACCCATCCCATTATCTAATCACTACCCAAAACCAATCGTTTAATCAAATCGTTTATCTCGTTTAAGTCGTTTCAAATCGTTTAACCCGTCTCTAAATCGTATTCGTTTTAATTGTGAAACTACTTTTGGTTGTCTCGCTAATAACATTCAAACCTTCGTGACTCGACTATCTCGTTTCTCACATTAACAAACCATCAAAGGGTAAGTTAACAATCATCAGATTCGGTCGTTACCTACATAACCCCCACACATAACCATGGGTGTAGTCTGATAACGGGATTTGTCAGATCCTATGGTACCATAACCTTATACTGGTCGGCTCGGCCAAAGCTAATGAATGCCATTCGTTATGTAATTACAACCACAAGTTCGTTCACATTATCGAAATCGTTATTAGTTTAATATAAACCATCTTAATCGTTTTTGAAACCATCGTTTAAATTTAGAAATCGTTTTAATACATATGAATCACCCCTAAACAATTGAAAACAGTAAAATAGGGGAACTATGTACTCACATTGAATAGAAGGGTATCCTTGATCTAAAGAACTTAGCGAAGCTCAGGCAAACCAAGGAAATTCAAGTAGTACCTAGTAATCGGATCACTAGTAAATAATCGACACCTAAATCGGAAGATCGGACAGAATGAGGTCTTGTAAACCAAATGAGTGTTGGAACTCATGTGATATGGTTTAACAAAGCCTACATTCTAAATCGGAACCTAACCTAAGTGCTTTCGACCCGTTACGACCCATTAAGGTAGCTTACGCTACTTTAACGCGTCGTTCCTGCAAACGCACGTTCGAGACGTCTAACTAGTCCTATGATAAGTATTATATGCCTAAATACGTTTAATTATGTTGCATAATCAGTTAAGTGACAAATGATTAGGTTACATATGCTTAAAATCCAATTAAGCATGAAAAGGGCGTTTTGGTCATTTACCTAAGGCATATAAACTACCTATCATATAACTACTTAAACTATGTGACCATAAGGTATAACCTTGGAAGGTTATTCCCTATGCAACTATGGTCACTAAACATGCTTGGTAAGATCCTAATGATCGACCAAACGGGTGGAGTTCGAAAGTCTAAGCGGTGGTTTGGACCGCTTGATTTACGACTCTAAACAAGCACTAAACTAAGAGTGACGAGCTAAGCATGTTAAAACAAGCTTACCTAAGTTAGAAAACAGGTTTTGATATCAAAACAAAGTGTTTTGATACCCAAGAGTAGTTTGGTTGCAAAATACGCATAAATGCGCATTTTGACCGAAACTATGACTCGTCACTACGCCTAGTCAACGTGGTAATCAGTAGGTATAGTCACCAGGGACTATAACCATCGTGATTAAGCTCACGTTGCGAAGTTCAAACGAACTTCTCGTTGACCATTGACTGGTCAAAGCTGAAAGTCAAACACTGTTTGACTTTTAAGCTTGGAAAGCAATAAAAGAATGAAGGAAGCTTACAAAGGGTCCTTGCTAGAACTTGATCTTATAATTCTCAGGTATGAAGTTATAAAACCTCAACTTAGAGAATTTAGATCAAGTGTGAGTTGCAACAAATGAAATGCTAGGCTATTTATACTTGTCATGAACTCACAAGATCAAAACAAGTGTTTGTGTGGCCATCAAGCATTAAATCCTAGCCATACAAGTGTTTAGGGACAGGTAATATGCTTGGGAAGGTGTTAACTTGGCTACCACACAAAGGAATTATAAGAACAGCCCCTGAAATATCAATCTGTTGCTGAAAAACAAGTTTTCTGGATCTAGGAACTTTTAGGCGGCCCGCGTAAGCTGAGGGACAAGTCTTACGCGGCCGGTGTAAAACCTGCAGACCTGCAAACTTTCAATATTTACAGCATAGGTCCCTGTACTTGTTTGAGCCCATTTTTGGCACTTTCAGTATTTTTGAATGCTGATCACTAAAATAAAAATATTTTAGTGTCTACAAAATTTTTGGGTGTCCAGATGTGTTCAGAATGTAAGATATGAGCGAAAAATCAAACTTATGCACTTTTTGACGCTTTTAGTCCTTGTAAGATCAAATAAGCATGTTTTCCCACACCAAACCCCTCAAAGCTTCTTTCTAAGCTATGTTTAGGTTATTTATGGTATGTTTAGCTTATGATCAAGTTCCGGACTGTTCGATACCATACGAATCGGTATAGCTTCGTAGTTTGACACAAATAGTCCCTGCGATCGAATAGACTTGTTTTCAACACACCAAACCATCCAAAACTTATTTCTAAGTTATGTAAAGGTTATTTAAGGTATGTTAAGCCTATGCCACTATTCCGGAGTGTTTTTCGCATTATACTGACTTCGTTTACGCATCAGTTTGCGTATAACCTTCCAGAAAGCGATTTAAAGCTTGAAATCGGAATCGAATCAAATCGTAAAAATATCAAACACAAATACACACATAAAAACACCAAATCACATTGTTTTATTAATAATTAACATTGTTTTACATTGTACATCGATTACAGAGCACAGTTGTCACATAAATAGATCAATATAATGTATCGCGAAGACCTTCTTTAGCCTATAAGTGGACACTCATCCCAAGACTTCCCAGGTAAGAGTGACTGGTCCAATTATGTGGATTTGTATGAGAGTTTACATGTTTCAATACCTCGCTTGACTACAAGAGTCGTTACTTGAAAACCTTGTATTGAAAAGAGTTTGGTATTGTAATGTGAAGAACCAGCTCAAAATAAGTTGGTTATAGTTTATAAAATCCCATAGCCATGAATCTTAACCTAAAACATTTGTTTAAGTAAACCAAATTGTAAATCGTCTCGTAATAAAACTCGTATGGTTTATATCGTTTAGTAAACATCGTCGTGTGACATCGTTTTAAAATCGTTCGCCCATGTGAACCAATTAATGCCATGGAATGTAATATGATAAAAACATTTATATATAAGTACCAGCGGCGTATCTACCATGCCTTTATCATGTTACATCTGTCCCATTATTTAATCACAACCCAAAACCAATCGTTTGTTCAATTCGTTTAACTTGTTCAAATCGTTTAAATCGTTCTCGTTTTAATTGTGAAAACTACTTTTGGTCGTCTCGTTAATAACATTCAAACCTTCGTAACTCGTTTATCGTTAAACTCGTATTAACAAACCACCAAAGGGTAAGTTAACAATCAACAGGTTCAGTCGTTACCCACATAACCCCCACACATAACCATGGGTGCAGTCCGATAACGAGATTTGTCAGATCCTATGGTACCATAACCTAATACTGGTCGGTTCGGCCAAAACTAATGAATGTCATTCGTTATGTAAATACGTCCAACAAGTTTGTTCACATTATCGAAATCGTTATTTGTTTAATATAAACCATAGTATTCGTTTTTGAAATCATCGTTAAAAGTATCGAAATTGTTTAACACATATGAATCACCCCAAAATAATTGAAAATAGTAAAATAGGGGAACTATGTACCCACATCGAAGTGCAAAGTATCCTTGACTAAATGAACTAGCAAAGCTCGAGTAAACCAAGGAATTCAAGTAGCACCTAGAAATCGAATCGCTAGTTAATAATTCGAAACCTAAATCAGAAGATCGGGTAGAACGAGGTCTTGTAAACCAATTGAGTATTGGAACTCTTGTGATATGGTTTAACAAAGCCTACATTCTAAATCGGAACCTATACTTAGTGCTTTCGACCCGTTACGACCCATTAAGGTAGCTTATGCTACTTTAACGCGTCGTTCGCGCAAACGCGTGTTCGAGGCGCCTAACTAGTCCTATGACAAGTATTATATGCCTAAACATGTTTAAATATGTTGCATAACCAGTTTAGATGGAAAAATTTAAGTTACATATGTTTAAAATCCAATTATGCATGAAAAGGGCATTTTGGTCAGTTACCTAAGGCATATAAACTACCTATCATACAACTAGTTAAACTAAGTGACCATTAGGTATAACCTCGGAAGGTTATTCCCTATACAACTATGGTCACTAAATGTGCTTGGTCGGATCCTAACGAAAGACCAAACGGGTCGGGTTTGAAAGTCTAAGAGGTTGTTTAGACCGCTTATCTTACGACCCTATACAAGCACTAGACTAAAAGTGACGAGTTAAACCTGTTAAAACACGTTTAACTAAGTTAGAAAACAAGTTGGATATCAAAACAAAGTGTTTTGATACCCGAAAATAGCTTTGATGCAAAATACGCATAAACACGTATTTTGACCGAACCTTTGACTCGTCACTTCGACTAATAAACGTGGTAATCAGTAGGTATAGTCACAAGGGACTATAACCATCGTGATTACGCTCACGTTGCAAAGTTCAAACAAACTTTGTGTTGACCAACTCGTGGTCAAAGCAGAAAGTCAAACACTGTTTGACTTTCACGCTTGAAAAGCGATAAAAAGCATGCAACAAGCTTACAAAGGGTCCAAGCTAGGAAGATTTGAACTCAAAATTCTCAGGTATGAAGCTTCACAAGGAGAGCTTCAACTTAGAGAAGGAATTGAGATCAATTGTGAGGAAAATGGCCAAGAACCCACTTCTATTTATAGGAAGTTAGGATAAAGGAGATCATGCGAAGTGTTTAGAAGGATCAATCTTGGCCATACATTTGTGGAACATGGTATTTGATACAATGGGAGCTCCAAAACTAGTTCATGGTATTGAAAAAGTTACACAATAGACCCTAGAGATCAAGCTGGTTGCCAAAAATGATTTTTCTGTCCCGATGAGGGGGTGGCATGCAGCCACAGCACATCCCTTAGGCTGTGGCACGACGCCACCATGTACCAGTTCCAGAAAGTTTGCAAAAATGGCAGAAATGGTCCCTGCAGCTCGTTTAAGCCATTCTCGACGCGTTTAAACCTCGTTAACCCATTTTCAAGGCTCTACAAAGATGTTTAAGTATAGGGGACTTGAAACATGCTTGAAAATATCTAGGATGTCGGTTCATTTGGTCGTATGGTCACGTTATTCGGTTAATTACGACGAAACACGAACGGACGCGAAAAACGATTTAAATTACGCGACGAATGGTATTTTTGCATTCCAATCACTAACATAAAATATTTTAATGATTACAAAATTTTTTGGATCTCCGGATATGTTCAGAACGTAAGATATGCGCAAAAATGCGAACTTATGCACTTTTTGATGCTTTTAGTACCTGTTGATCAAATAAGTTTATTTTCGCATACCGAACCCCTCAAAGCCTATTTCTAAGCTATGTAAAGGATATTTAGGGTATGTTTAGCTTATGATCAACTTCCTGAATGTTCGTTACCATACGAATCGGTATAGTTTCGATGTTTGACACAATTAGTCCCTGCGATCGAATAAACTTGTTTTTAACACACCAAACCCTCCAAAACTTATTTCTAAGTTATGTAAAGGTTATTTAAGGTATGTTAAGCCTATATCACTATTCCGGAGTGTTTGTCGCGTTAAACAGATTACGTTTACGCACCAGTTTGCGTATAACCTTCCACAAAACGATTTAAAGCTTGAAATCGACCTCGAATAAAATCGTAAAATCATCAAACAAAAATACACACATATTAACACAAAAAAAAATCGTTTTATTGATAATTGATATTGTTTTACATCGTACATCGTTTACAGAGCACAGTTGTCACAAGCAAGCTTAGGGAAGTTTTGCTTGAAATGATTAGATGACCATAATTGTAACATGCTCCAGCTGGGTAGCAATGGTGAGTTTGAGTAGGGGCAGCTTGGTTTTGGATGCAACAAGTCACAGCTAAATGGCCAGAAAGACCACAGATTGTATGCTGGTGACATGGATAATTAGCTTGGTGATGATAGTTGCAACGATTGCATATGGGTTATTTCCCACGATAAAACTCGTAACGGGTACTGAGTTAAGTGGGATTGGTGTAGCAATCGTATAATTCTTTGAAGCTTTACACTTCTTACAATTTTTGGAGGGTTCAGCCATTGTTTCCTTTAGATTCTCATTAGTAGTTTCAGTGGTTTATTTCTTGTCTCCCTTTCGAAAAAAGTTTCCCTTTTCTAACTTGGGAGTCGGTTAAGGTAGCGGCTAGTTCGATAGCCTCCCTAACCGTTGCGGGTTTCCGTCCACTGAAAATATCTTGGATTGGATCAGGTAGGCCATCAATATATTTCTCAATGGCCCGATCCGAAGGTGCGACCATAGTGGAGCAGAGTAGGCTCAACTCTTCAAACCGGTCTGTGTAAGCACGGTTTTCACCACTTTCTTGTTTGAGGTAATAAAATTCGGTTTCGAGTGACCCCATTTCGCTTCGTAGGCAGAATTCTTTCTTCATAAATTTTTGAATTCGTCCCACCTTTGTGCCATCGTTATATCTGCACCTCTGTCTCTCATGACTCCGTTACACCAAGTGAGTGCTCTCCTTTGGAAAACACTCGAGGCGAACTCTACCTTGCGCTCACCATGACACTAAACATGGCGGAATGTGCTTTCTATACTCTCAAACCATTGTAGGAGCCCAGTAGCTCCTTCAAACCCATTAAACTTGCGTGGTTTAGCCGAGTTGAATTGTTTGTAGTTGTAGGGCGTGAGAACATTGTTGTTGATTGTGACAACTGCCAAATTTCCATGTATCCGTACAATTAATTAATCATGATTAGTGCTTAATGACTGTGCTGAATTACAATTAATTGCTTTCTGAATACTGCATCATACTTACATGTGCATCACATATTGCATAATGTCACATCATATTTACATACAAACCATATTGACATAAACGATTCACAAAGCACAGCTAGCACAGTTAGCGGATAACTCAGAAAAATGCTGACGAGGTTCAGTACATAGACAGACAGTGTTTTGGAGACCTAGTATGGGCCAGAGACTAAGTACTACACTAGTATAGTGTGTAGGAAAGTTAGGACCACAAAACTGCATTCCTAAGTGATAGTTTAAGTGCCGGAAAGTGCCTAAAACCCACATAAAGTGCTGAATTCAGCATATTTCAGCAAAATTCAGCTTTTTAACAAGCTAGTAACATGCAAAAATATGACTAAATGGCCCTAAATACTTTCCTAAGTGTCGGGAATTAAAAGTGTCACAAAAGGGTACATAAAGATCACTAAACGGTATAGTTTGACACTTTAACGTACCGGTATCTAACCGAATAACTGGACATTACCCGGAACACTAAAATTATACTAGAAACTTTTTTTTTAATATTTCCAAGCTAGTTATGATTCCCGAACATCATAACACCTGCTAAAAATATCTACTAACTAATATAAGTAACTAATACTATGAATTAAACAAGATTGTAATCAATTTAGTTAAACCTATGCTAGTACCCCCCCCCCCCCCAACCTATGTAATCGGCCACATGGCCTAAATAGGAGATTTTATTTGATTTGTTTAAAAGATATGTCATGTACTTAAGGGGACAAAATACACATTGGACAAACACTTGTTAGAAAGGTTATAAGATTAACTCTAAGTCCATAACTTCATCTCTTTCACATATCACCAACTCAATTTTTCTCCTCCCTTCCCCCATAGCTCACGGCCAAAACACACCGCCACCACATCTCCATTTTCACTTCAAATCCTACCATTCTAATGTGATACAAGGGTGTAAGGAGCTAAGTTAGGAAGCTTGGAGCTTTCGGAAGTTGAAGGACCTTCACCGTTTGCTTTTATCCACTTAATTTCTACACTTGATCATTCCTAGCCTTGAGCAAGTAGTAAGATCTTCTACTCTTCATTTTGCATCTATTTTAAGTGGTTAAAAGATGTTACAAGATGATTATCATAAAGAGCACTAATGAACAAGAAGACGAACCTATAACACAAAGCTTAATAACATAAGAATACATATTGTTTAGTGTTATTTTGCTTCTTGATGATCGATTATTTGTGTTTATGATGTTAGACATCATATAAAACCTACTAGATTGTGATTAAACACATGATCTAGTGAGTTAAGGTGATGATCTTGCGAAAGACCAAGATCATCATACTTTATGTTTCACATGAACTTGAAGAATGAAAATGATTTTGTGAATGATGAAGTATGTAATATATTACTAGTCATAAACTTGGATGATTTCAAAACTAGTTTTCTCAAGAAACTAAGTTAAATCACAAGATTTACATAAACATGGATTTTAAAGAAACTAACTATGTTTTTAGTGGTGAATCAAGCATAAGAAATACATTGTTAACAAGAAAAATACAAGAAGATTGATTTTTGAAAAATCATCATACAAGTTGTAAAAGACTAAATTTTACAAGAATAAGACTCACAAACAAATAACTATATTTTTAAGGATAACAAGGCTTACTTAATAACATAGTAAGTTACTACAAGTTTTCATAAAAGTTCAAGTTCATGTTGTTGTGTAAATTACATAATTTTGGCACTAGGTAAGTGTTGATTGAATTGTTGATTGTTGAGATGATTTTAAAAAGAAAATGATATGCTTTAAAAGCACGGGAACCTCCATTTTTAGGGGAAACTATGGCAAAATTTTCTAAAAATATAAACACTTAGAAAAATATTTTCAAACAAGTATTTAAAAGTGTATTTTAACCATAGATTTTCTACATAAACTTTGCCATAATTTTTGTTACAAAAATAAAAGTATTGAAAGTTGGTTTTTATAAATGAAAAAGGATAAATATATATTTAGAATATATATTTACATTAAAGACATGATGTGTGTGAATAATTGTATACTTGTTGTAATAGTTATATTATTTTAGGGTTAAAGTAATATAACTTAACAAAATACCAAGAATTTATAATCCAAAACATTTCCAAAAACCGCAAGGAATACATACATAAGTTACACACAAATACCGGTAGAACGGAACAAAGGAATATAACTTGCAAATATTCCGGAAATATTATTCATATGAATATTTTGGTAAATAATATTTTGGACACTAAGTGATCAGAAATATGATTTCCCCAAGTATTACAAAGTTTTATCATATTTTTGACAAGGAGAAAATATATTATTTTTGGGAAGTAAAAATATATTTTCTTGGAAATTTTTAGAAGATATATAATTTTTGGGAAAGATATATATTTTTCTTGAGGATACTCGAAATACATTATTTTGGACAAAAAATAAGTTTACAGATATATTTTCTTAGTGAGACTTGAAAATATAATATTTTTGGAACTTATGTGGAAATACGAATATTTTTGCCAAAGGAAAAATTATAAATAAGCGGAAATTACAAACGATATGATTAGCTAAGGAATGTACTGCTAGATCACGTGAATGGGTAGGCGATTAACTTAAGACCATTAATCCTTGTATAAGGACCGAGGGGCATGAGTGATAGATCTATTGGGTGTTGTGAGCCCCACCCATGGGCCTGCGAGTTGGCCACATGTGGTGACTATGTCGTTCCACCGGAGGGGCCGGTACGAAATACGCTTACAGGGTTGAGTGCTTCCTATACCATGTCACTTATATTAATGTATTAGCTACCCATTAATTTATCTGTTTTTCCTTGTTGCTTCATACCAGTTTACAAGAACATACATACAAAGGTTTTCAAGGATGATTCGTGCACACATACTAAACACATGAACTCGCTGAACTTTTGTTGATGTTTTCAAACTACATGTATTTCAGGGAATTAGTAAGTGGATCTGGCGGGCGTTGGAAGTTTTATGCTGCGATTGGAATAAAGATGTCATCCATGGTCGTTGGGTTTGGTCAGTGTGTCTTATTCCTGGACGAAACACGTCTTCCAAACCTTAGTTACATCTAATATCGTTTGACGATTCCTTAGTGAACTCATAAACAATTTCTATGGTTTGTAAAACTTGAACTTGAAGTCTACGTTTTAAACAATGTTGTTATGTTTTAAACTCATTTAATGGATGACAAATCTATGGTTTTATCATATAGTTGTTGTTATGATTGTATGCAATGGTATTAAGAAAGTCACCCCATAATCACGCCTACGCAAAAGTCAGGGTGTGACAACTTAGTATCAGTGCTTTGATTGTATTGAACTAGGATTCCTTCTTGAGTCTAGACTACAATCATTAGGGCTCTCACAAAAATGTTTTTACAAACATGTTTTCATTGCATACACAAAACGCCCAGATCCAGGAAACCAACATTTTTACAAACAAAAGACACGAAACACATTTCAAAGTTTATGCTTATGATTCAGTCTGAGAGGCTGGGAAGTGTAGTCTGAGAGACTAGGGAGTTCAGTCTAAGAGAGTAGGAAGTGTAGTCTGAGAGCCTAAGGAGTTCTGTAACACCCGTGTCATTTCAACCATCAAACAAAGACCAAACCAATGAAATATTGTATTTCATACTTGGGATTTGTAAAATTATGTGTATCATTTACACATATCAACTCTTGATTGATTTTAAGCTTTAAATCGCTTTCTGGAGGGTTATACGCGCTCTGATGCGTAAATATAACCAGTTTAATCCAACGAACACTCCGGAATAGTGAAATAGGCTTAACATACCTTAAATAACCTTTACATAACTTAGATATAAGTTTTGGAAGGTTTGGTGTGGTGAAATCAAAGTTAATTCGCTTACAGGGACTAAATATGACAAACTGCGAAAGTATGTCAATTTGAACTGTAACGAACATTCCGGAACATGGCCATAAGTTAAACATACCATAAATATCCTTTACATAGCTTAGAAATAAGCTTTGAGGGGTTCGGTGTGCTAAAATAAACTTTTGTGTCATCCAGGGACTAAAAGCGTCAGAAAGTGCACAAGTTTGCATTTTCGCGCATATCTCACGTTCTGCACACATTCGGACATCCAAAAATTTATGTAAGCATGACTACATTATATTTTAGTGTTCGCCTTAAGAAAAATCCATTCGTCGCGTCATTTGGATCGTTTTTCGCGCTTATGCGCATTCCGTCGTAATTAAGCGAACATCGCGTTCGTACGACCAAACGAACCATCATCCTAGATATTTTTGAGCATGTTTTGAGTTCCCTATACTTTAACTTCATTTTAGAGCCTTGAAATGAGGTTAACGGGGTTCAAACGCATCGAGAATCGCTTAAAAACACAACAGGGACCATTTCTGCAAAAATCTGCCAAAACAGGGGCCTAGCGTGACGCGACGGGCCTAGGCGTCACGCGAGCCCCTGTCTGGACCAGATTCAGTGTTTTTATCACAAGTTGCAGCCACTTTAATCCTCCACCACATGTTTGCAACTTGCTTAATCACTAAGATAAGCATCAATTTTAGCTTCCATAACCTTTCGACAAGTGTACGCACGAGATTAAGGCACGATAATCGACAAACGATCCTAACGGCTCTACCTTTTCTATAAATACCCATCCACCCACAACCCCAAAACCCACAAATCTGGTTAGGAAAGCTCTAAGTTGGAACCTTCGTTTCATACCTGAGCTATTTCGATCTGGGTTAGCATTCGGGGACCCTTCGTAAGTATTCTTTCGTTCTCTTCCTTATTTTTACTGCTTTTCGAGTCAGAAAGTCAAACTTTGTTTGACTTTCAGCGTTGACCAGTAATGGTCAATGCGAAGTTCGTTTGAACTTCGCAACGTGATTGTAATCACGATGGTTATAGTCCCTTGGGACTATGCCTACTGATTACCACGTTGTCTAGGGTCGTAGGGTAAGCGATCTGATAAATCGCTTATACCTCGAACCCGACCCAGTTTGGTCGATCATTAGGATCCGACCAAACACAGTAGGTGACCATAGTAGGTAGGGAATAACCTTCCGAGGTTATACCCTATGGTCACATCGTTTAAGTAGTTGTATGATAGGTAGTTTATATGCCTTAGGTAAATTACCAGAATACCCTTTTCATGTATAATTGGTAATTAAGCATATGTAACCTAAACTTTTGTCACGTAACTGATTATGTAACATGTTTAGGCATATAACACTTGTCATAGGGCTAGTTAGGCGGTCCGAACGCGTTTCACGCGCACGACGCGTTAAAGTAGCATAAGCTTCCTAAACGGGTCGTAATGGGTCGTAAATAATTATGTTAAGTTTCATTTAGTATGTAGGCTTTGTTAAACCAAATGACACGAGTCTCTACACTCGTTTGGTTTACGAAACCTCATTCTATCCAATCTTCCGATTTAGGTCCGGTTTATTAATGTAGTTACCTATACTAGGTGCCGTTTGATATCCGCGATCTCTAGTATTGTTTGGTTGTTACTCAAAGACTACCGAGCAATCTCAAGTGAGTACATAGACCCCTCTTTTACCGTTTTCCAAACTGTTTTGGGGTGGAACACATGTGCCTACTTGTTACTTTCCTGCTTTCCTGTTTTCACATCATATACTGCTATGTTCATTAGTACATTTATAGTACATGATTTCATTACAGTTTATGCTATGTATGCCCATTGAGTGCGTACTTAGTACATCGTTTTACATTACATTTTATGCTATGTATGTCCACTGTGAGCATACTTAGTACAGTTGATTTCATCACATGCTTATATTTTCTTGATTTCAAAGTATAATTGATTATACATGTTACTACTTATCATTTGACAAACTAAATGACTATCTATGGTTTAAACATTAATTTCTCAAAGAACATAAAATAAACTGTTGAATTGTACTTATTTTATGTTCACCAGACCGATTGTTAGTATGATATAGCGCTATAGGATTTGACACCCCATTCCTGTTGTCATGGAATGTCTGAAACCAATTTGTTGCTCCAACCAAATAGGGATTGCCTTTGTGGTATTTCTATAGTCTCAAAGGTGTATTTTGATGCACCAGGTCTGAATGAATTCTTAAATCACACTATTAAAGTATATTTTTATATACTCTCATGTGTGGTATTGTACAAACCAACATATATTTTGTTAAACATCCAAAGCATATTTTGATATGTTATTTACAAAACCAAAACATAGTTTAATATGTTATTTATAACATCCAAAGCATATTTTGATATGTTACTTATGAAACCAAAACATAGTTTAATATGTTACTTACAAATCTAAAGTATACCTTTGATATGCTACTATAAGGTTATTCGTTTAACTTTACATTACTTACAATACATAAACATTTCTACAATTGTTAAACATTTTACATTGTTTGGTTTGGTTTGATTAAGTGATTAAGTAACGATGCGTGTGTAATATGATACAAACATGGTGGATACGCCGCTGGTACTTCCTATATATAAGTGTTTGTATGGTATTACATATTGTAGCGTTATTTGAATCATTTCAGTTTGAGACATAGAACATTTTATACAATTAACATACTTTTCACAAGACATTGATTTACAAACAACTTATCTTTTACAAACTCATTATATGGTTATTCATTTAACCATACATTATTTACATTTATTTATACATATCATCTGAACTTATCGTTTTTCAAATGATTTACAAGACAAAGCAAATTACAAGGTTCATGACTAAACATTTTTCTCAAACATAAGTCATGAATCTTATTTTCACAAAACCTATGTATCTCACAGGCATTTTTATGCTGACGTACCTATTTTCACATGTGTTTTCAGGAGATGAAGCATAGGACTTATCAAGACATATTTAGGCGGACCTGTGCCTTAGTGACATTAAAAGATGCAAGACTAGTTAATTGTGTTGTACTTCTTTGTTTATTTAGACATTGTAACACTTTCAATCAATAAAATAAAACTTCTATTGCCATGGATTTGAGACAATTAATTCTGTTACAACACTCCCCGATGTTTCCGCCACGTTTTGTATGTTCCACGTGGTCGGGGTGTGACAGAAAAGATGGTATCAGAGCCAATGGTTATAGGGAATTAGGTTATTAGTAATTAGTAATGCTTTGACCTAGTCTATAACCTTCTTAGGACCCTAACGCGAGTTTACTTGCGTTTAGTCATAAAACAATACCGTCACCTATCCTTAGGCGACGACCACAGCAAGAACATAAATCTCAAAACCGCTTTGAAAACTAATCATCTGTTCTAGGATGATTTATTACAAGGTTTTGAACCCTCTGTTATAAGATTTTGAACCCCTTTGAATTTTCAAAATCTCGTCAAGGTTTTGGGTTTTAAATAATGTGAACACGTGCAAACTGGAAGGGTGAATGCCTGTATTCTGGGTTTTCTGTCTAGGCAAGCACTTCGTATACATCTCATCAGACGCGAGACCAGTTGTGCTTACCTGGGAATTCTTGGGATGAGTGTTCACTTATAGGCAAGCATGTCTTCGCGATACATTATTTTAATCCATTTACTTTGATTAGTCATTGTGTGTCGTTTGTTGCCTTGTAATAACAAACAAATGACCACTACCCTTGCTTTCATCAGATTTGTTTCATCTCATTCTTTTCGTCTAAATCTCTCACTCGTTTCCTTTCATGTTTCCTCTTTTAGAATGCCTCCTCGACGCGACAATCAGATGGCAAATGACGAACTGGCGGGAATCATCGCACAGCAAATGGCTATTGCCTTCCCAAATCTTTATGCTCAAATGATGCAAGCCATCAACAACAACAATGCCCCATGCAATTTCAAAACTTTTAACTCGGCTAAACCACTCAAGTTTAGTGGTTCTGAGGGAGCAACTGGGCTTCTTCAGTGGTTCGAGAGCATTGAGAATACCTTCCGTCATGTTCTGTGTCCTGAAAATCGCAAGGTCGAGTTTTCTTCAAGTGTGTTTCAGAAGAGGGCTCTCACATGGTGGAACGGAGTGATGAGAGACCGCGGTGCTGAGGTTGCATTAGCACAGACTTGGGCTGAGCTTAGGGCTCTTATGATGAAGGAGTTTTGCCCTCGTCATGAACTACGAGCTTTGGAGAGGGAGTTTGATGATTTGAAGCAAGACAGTGGTGAACATCGAGCCTATACTGACCGTTTTGAAGAATTGAGCCTGTTGTGTCCGGCTATGGTTACTCCTGTGGATAAGGCGATCGAGAAATACACTGATGGTCTTCCTGACCTAGTTCAGGATATTGTTACTGGCAGCAACCCTACTACTGTCAGACAAGCCATTGAACTGTCTGCCACCCTAACTGAATCACACATCAGAAAGAAAAAGCTTTTTCGAAAAGGCGACCCAAGACCATCCGACAAGACTACTTCAGCTGAGCCAAAGGAAAAACAGGATGAGGTATCCAAGAAGAAGAAGCGCAAGGCCTCTCAAAACTGCGCGATAACTGCTCAAGACAAACAGGTTGCACCAAACCAACCAGCACAACCTCGCAAAAGGCAAAACTATGTTGGTACCGCACCTTTGTGCAACAAGTGCAACCGTCATCATCTAGCGCAAGAGCAATGTCACAAATGTACCCACTGTGGACGGTTGGGACATTTGATCAATGTTTGTCGCTATGCAAATCAAGCTGCTGCAAACCCTGCTGCTGTTCAAGCACGGTTCCCTCCGGGGTCATGTTATAACTGCGGTGACCTTACCCACTACAGGAACAATTGCCCAAGGCTTGTTAACGCACCTCCGGCGCGAGGATGAGCGTTTAACATCAATGAGGCAAACATGAACAATGATGCGGCAGTGAACAACTAGTGTTTTGTTATTTCCTTGGTTGTTATCTTATGATGTTTAAAGACAAGTCAGTTGTTATATAAATAAAAATTCGTCGTTTTTATTTTTGCAAAACTGATACGATTGTGTGAATGTTTGATACAACCTTATGATGTCAACCCAAATACAAACTACTCGTATGGTTCTGTCATTTTATGAGCACTTGTGATCTCCCCAAGAACCTTAAACATTAGTTTCTTTTAAGAAACAAAGCCAAACTCTTATTGAAAATCCTTCTATCTTTATAGATGGATCATTGGAAATGATTAAAGTGCCAAATGAAATCCATGGATTGGATTCCTAGTGTGCTTTAATTATCTATACCTAAAGATAACAAATTAAAGAATCAAGTTAACTAATTTTTGTGCTTGTGTGTTTTCTTATGTGTTTTGTGTTTTATGTGATCCATCCAAATCCTCGTTGAATCTTTCATATCTCATATAAGGGATTCATAGTAGGATATCCAAAGTTACTATCTTAAATCCTTAATGGACTTCTACGTTGTAGTCAAATCCCATGGATTTAAAAGTACTATTTTATAATTGGACCCGTGGGTGGTCTAGTTAAACTGATTGATTTGAAAATCTGATTTGAAATATCATGTGATGATATAATTAAAAAGATCCCTTGAGTGGTCTATTTAAGGAGATCGTACGACGGTCTAGTTAAGAAGATCATGCGTTGGTCTAATTAAAAAGATTGTTCGTTGATCTAATTGAAAAGATCCTTTGGTGGTCTAGTCAGGTCGCTTCATGTTTATTCAATTGATTTTTCCTCTACGCATTATGAAATGAACTGTGCGGACTGTGCAAGGGATTTCGTAATTATGGAGGCCTACATAATTATGGAAATTCAGTGCACAGAAACCACAAGAAGTTTTGTCATGTGTTAAAATCTATAGTGATAAGAATAATGATACGGGAGAAGTCTCGGACTTTGACCGATGTCATTTATTCTCACACTTCTCAATTCTGATCTCAATCACACACCAAGTTTCCTATGATAAGTCTTCATAAGAAACGTTATTCTGTTGGTAGTTCAAAAAAATTCCATGTTTTACTATTACAAGGAATTCACTTTGAGGGTTAACAAATTCGCTAAGGATCCTAACAGGGCCCAGAGTTTTACTTAAGGGTTCAATGGATCTATTGGAAGGCGAAACCGTCACAGCTGTTTTCACAAGTTTCCTCTAGAATTAAATTTCGGGACGAAATTTCCTAAAGTAGGGGAGACTGTAACACCCGTGTCATTTCAACCATCAAACAAAGACCAAACCAATGAAATATTGTATTTCATACTTGGGATTTGTAAAATTATGTGTATCATTTACACATATCAACTCTTGATTGATTTTAAGCTTTAAATCGCTTTCTGGAGGGTTATACGCGCTCTGATGCGTAAATATAACCAGTTTAATCCAACGAACACTCCGGAATAGTGAAATAGGCTTAACATACCTTAAATAACCTTTACATAACTTAGATATAAGTTTTGGAAGGTTTGGTGTGGTGAAATCAAAGTTAATTCGCTTACAGGGACTAAATATGACAAACTGCGAAAGTATGTCAATTTGAACTGTAACGAACATTCCGGAACATGGCCATAAGTTAAACATACCATAAATATCCTTTACATAGCTTAGAAATAAGCTTTGAGGGGTTCGGTGTGCTAAAATAAACTTTTGTGTCATCCAGGGACTAAAAGCGTCAGAAAGTGCACAAGTTTGCATTTTCGCGCATATCTCACGTTCTGCACACATTCGGACATCCAAAAATTTATGTAAGCATGACTACATTATATTTTAGTGTTCGCCTTAAGAAAAATCCATTCGTCGCGTCATTTGGATCGTTTTTCGCGCTTATGCGCATTCCGTCGTAATTAAGCGAACATCGCGTTCGTACGACCAAACGAACCATCATCCTAGATATTTTTGAGCATGTTTTGAGTTCCCTATACTTTAACTTCATTTTAGAGCCTTGAAATGAGGTTAACGGGGTTCAAACGCATCGAGAATCGCTTAAAAACACAACAGGGACCATTTCTGCAAAAATCTGCCAAAACAGGGGCCTAGCGTGACGCGACGGGCCTAGGCGTCACGCGAGCCCCTGTCTGGACCAGATTCAGTGTTTTTATCACAAGTTGCAGCCACTTTAATCCTCCACCACATGTTTGCAACTTGCTTAATCACTAAGATAAGCATCAATTTTAGCTTCCATAACCTTTCGACAAGTGTACGCACGAGATTAAGGCACGATAATCGACAAACGATCCTAACGGCTCTACCTTTTCTATAAATACCCATCCACCCACAACCCCAAAACCCACAAATCTGGTTAGGAAAGCTCTAAGTTGGAACCTTCGTTTCATACCTGAGCTATTTCGATCTGGGTTAGCATTCGGGGACCCTTCGTAAGTATTCTTTCGTTCTCTTCCTTATTTTTACTGCTTTTCGAGTCAGAAAGTCAAACTTTGTTTGACTTTCAGCGTTGACCAGTAATGGTCAATGCGAAGTTCGTTTGAACTTCGCAACGTGATTGTAATCACGATGGTTATAGTCCCTTGGGACTATGCCTACTGATTACCACGTTGTCTAGGGTCGTAGGGTAAGCGATCTGATAAATCGCTTATACCTCGAACCCGACCCAGTTTGGTCGATCATTAGGATCCGACCAAACACAGTAGGTGACCATAGTAGGTAGGGAATAACCTTCCGAGGTTATACCCTATGGTCACATCGTTTAAGTAGTTGTATGATAGGTAGTTTATATGCCTTAGGTAAATTACCAGAATACCCTTTTCATGTATAATTGGTAATTAAGCATATGTAACCTAAACTTTTGTCACGTAACTGATTATGTAACATGTTTAGGCATATAACACTTGTCATAGGGCTAGTTAGGCGGTCCGAACGCGTTTCACGCGCACGACGCGTTAAAGTAGCATAAGCTTCCTAAACGGGTCGTAATGGGTCGTAAATAATTATGTTAAGTTTCATTTAGTATGTAGGCTTTGTTAAACCAAATGACACGAGTCTCTACACTCGTTTGGTTTACGAAACCTCATTCTATCCAATCTTCCGATTTAGGTCCGGTTTATTAATGTAGTTACCTATACTAGGTGCCGTTTGATATCCGCGATCTCTAGTATTGTTTGGTTGTTACTCAAAGACTACCGAGCAATCTCAAGTGAGTACATAGACCCCTCTTTTACCGTTTTCCAAACTGTTTTGGGGTGGAACACATGTGCCTACTTGTTACTTTCCTGCTTTCCTGTTTTCACATCATATACTGCTATGTTCATTAGTACATTTATAGTACATGATTTCATTACAGTTTATGCTATGTATGCCCATTGAGTGCGTACTTAGTACATCGTTTTACATTACATTTTATGCTATGTATGTCCACTGTGAGCATACTTAGTACAGTTGATTTCATCACATGCTTATATTTTCTTGATTTCAAAGTATAATTGATTATACATGTTACTACTTATCATTTGACAAACTAAATGACTATCTATGGTTTAAACATTAATTTCTCAAAGAACATAAAATAAACTGTTGAATTGTACTTATTTTATGTTCACCAGACCGATTGTTAGTATGATATAGCGCTATAGGATTTGACACCCCATTCCTGTTGTCATGGAATGTCTGAAACCAATTTGTTGCTCCAACCAAATAGGGATTGCCTTTGTGGTATTTCTATAGTCTCAAAGGTGTATTTTGATGCACCAGGTCTGAATGAATTCTTAAATCACACTATTAAAGTATATTTTTATATACTCTCATGTGTGGTATTGTACAAACCAACATATATTTTGTTAAACATCCAAAGCATATTTTGATATGTTATTTACAAAACCAAAACATAGTTTAATATGTTATTTATAACATCCAAAGCATATTTTGATATGTTACTTATGAAACCAAAACATAGTTTAATATGTTACTTACAAATCTAAAGTATACCTTTGATATGCTACTATAAGGTTATTCGTTTAACTTTACATTACTTACAATACATAAACATTTCTACAATTGTTAAACATTTTACATTGTTTGGTTTGGTTTGATTAAGTGATTAAGTAACGATGCGTGTGTAATATGATACAAACATGGTGGATACGCCGCTGGTACTTCCTATATATAAGTGTTTGTATGGTATTACATATTGTAGCGTTATTTGAATCATTTCAGTTTGAGACATAGAACATTTTATACAATTAACATACTTTTCACAAGACATTGATTTACAAACAACTTATCTTTTACAAACTCATTATATGGTTATTCATTTAACCATACATTATTTACATTTATTTATACATATCATCTGAACTTATCGTTTTTCAAATGATTTACAAGACAAAGCAAATTACAAGGTTCATGACTAAACATTTTTCTCAAACATAAGTCATGAATCTTATTTTCACAAAACCTATGTATCTCACAGGCATTTTTATGCTGACGTACCTATTTTCACATGTGTTTTCAGGAGATGAAGCATAGGACTTATCAAGACATATTTAGGCGGACCTGTGCCTTAGTGACATTAAAAGATGCAAGACTAGTTAATTGTGTTGTACTTCTTTGTTTATTTAGACATTGTAACACTTTCAATCAATAAAATAAAACTTCTATTGCCATGGATTTGAGACAATTAATTCTGTTACAACACTCCCCGATGTTTCCGCCACGTTTTGTATGTTCCACGTGGTCGGGGTGTGACAAGTTCAGTCTGAGAGGCTGGGAAGTGTAGTCTGAGAGACTAGGGAGTTCAGTCTGAGAGACTGGGAAATTTAGTCTGAGAGACTAGGAAGGATAGAAAGTTTCATGAAGAATAATGTGAATACACGATTACATGATGAATTGTCCTTGTTTGCAATATATTAAGTGTTAGTGATTGCTATAAATATACATGCTACGATTATTATGTACCGGCATACATGTCACCTTCTTCTGAGAGTGAGGAATCAGACATTGACGACCCTACGGCCAACGCCACAGATAAGGTGATTGTACCTGCGCCGGAGATATTTGTGTCAGACACTGAGAGTGATCCTGATATGATGACCGAGGACGAGGTCGACTTCCAACCATCCGCACTGCCAGATTTTGGTGATGATTTACCCTTGCTGATGGTTTCCCTGACGAGAATCCTTCTGTCATTCCTGTTTCGGTCCATGACGACCTTATCATTTGGACACCCCGATGGCGAGCACATCATGGCTCCGACCCTCGACCCCGTACCTCTCGTGGTCATTTCTCCTGAGGATATGCCTTTTGACGATTTGTTTGATGATGACATTGATTTGTTTATTGATGATCCTCCTGTTGACACCCAGGATGATGGAAAGACAGCTGAGGATGTCATTGCTATGCTACCTCTTGAGATTCCCGCCATTGAAGTATCCTATGCTTCCATTTTGCACTCGATTTCAGACTCCTTTGAGTCTGTGACATCTGCAGCCTTACAGACGGCCGGATTGCAACTTTCTACTACTGACTCAGACGACGACACCGCTATGACTACTGCACTATCACCTGCTCGAGATCCCACACCTTCACTCGACCCAGAGCCTGCTCTTGAGCCAGCTCCTGTCCCTCTTAGGTCAGCTTGATGTTGCACCCACTGATCCTAAGCCCTTGCTTAATCATGACCTTATTTCTTTCAGTTTACCAGACATTGCACCCCTCATACCGGACCCAGTACCTGCACCTGATGGTCTTCTCTTTTGCTGAGACATTTGTTCCTGCACTTGCACCCACTGATGTTGCTCCTTTTTCCCTATGGAGACCGACGTCCATTGCATCGACGTGCCTATCACTTTCTTTCAGGACATACCCGCACCCCGGGAAGGTACTCAAGGTCAGCACCCGCATGACGATCCTTTTTGCTACATCAGCATTTTCTCCAACCTCACAGGCCGCACCGTTTGCTCCATTCATTTCTTCACCGTTGGATGAGCCGTTTCGATGATCCCTACCATACACTATGCCGATTTCGGACCCCTATCATTCTTTGCATTATGGAGGCTACACACGGAATGGGTTGCTCCTGTCACATCAGCTAGAATTTGAGGATATGAGTCGCAGAGTTTTGGAGCTTGAACTGACACCACGTCCTCCACCCTGTCTATTGACAATATACTTTGATCCTCCACATTCATCACTGTCTCCTTTTGCACTCTCACCTGCTGCTATTACACCTTCTTAGGTTTTGATGCTCGTTTCTTTACTATCAAGCAGTAGATCAGATACTTACTCCACCGTATATTCAAGGTCGAGGAGAAAGTCGCACCTGTTAGCAGTTTGCTTTTCTTCACTCCCCGACCTCAGACACCAGTATAGTTGGCTTTTGGTTTTAAGCGGATTACATTACTTTTGGGAAAAGACACTACTAATGAGCCGAGATTGTGGAGACTTTTGAAGATCACTTTTGACCACATGATTTTGGTACACTGATAGACTTATTGGACGAGGGTAGGGTGACCCTGTGTCCCTTTTGATGTAATGCACTTTGTAAACAATGTGATTATGGTCGGTAAACAATGAAAGCTCAGTCGCCATGTTCTCACTAAGCACGTTGTTGATCTGCATGTGTGCGCTATAATTGGGATGCTACGTGCTTGCTTGTTATGTTCTCATTAAACATGTTCCTACCTACAAGTTGTGCTATAGTTGTGATGTTATGTGATTAATTGTTATAACGATTGCTTATATATGTATATATATACACATCTCCTAGGTCTCATTTGTTAAGTAGATGCTTATGTGCTTGTAACTTTAATGAGACCTGACCCATCCGATCTTCCTCTTAGAAGATGTCGATTCAAGGGAACACTGATACCAACAACCCTCTGCCGACGACAGAGGCGGAATTACAAGAGCGCATCTCATAGGCCATCGCACAGCACAAGGCCCTTCACTCCGAGCGCAGCGGAGGTACCACAGGAAATAACCCACCTAACGGTAATGTTTAGTCACTTAAGACTCATTACAAAAACATTTGGACATTTCCATGTGTGCCTTGCTAATGCCTCTCGTGAATGATGTTGCTTATATCGCAGGCTGCACCTACAAGCAGTTCTTGGGCTGCAACCCCCTGGATTTCGACGGCACTGGGGGTGCCTTAGCCTTCGTGCGATGGGTTGAGAAGACGGATTCTGTTTTGCGGTTGAGCAAATGTGCCCCAGAGCATCAGGTCACGTACATTTCCGGACTACTCCAAGATGGGGCTCTGTCATGGTGGAACCTTCAGGTTCAGACCTTAGGCGAGGCTGCTGCGTATGCTTTGACATGGGACGAACTGAAAGAACTAATGCACAAGAAGTACTATTCGAGAGCAGAAATCCAGAAGTTGGAAACTGAGTTCTGGAACTTGAAGATGGAATGGGCCAAAGATAGCTGAGTACGTGCAGAGATTCCATGATCTGTCTCATGTTGTCCCCTACATGGAGATAACAAGAGAAAGTTCAGAAACTTCAAGCAGAGTACTCAGACGAATAACAACAACAAGGACAAAAAGGGAAAAGAGTACATGGGTAAACTACCTAAATGCGACAAGTGTGGACGTCATCACACCGGGAGATGTAAAAATGGAAAGTGTGACAACTGTGGCAAAGTGGGGCACTGCAGGGAAACGTGTTGGCACAAGACGGGACGTGGAAAGAGAGGTCAATGGTGTTATAACTGCGGTGACATGGGGCACTTTAGGAAAGATTTCCCAAAGGAGATTAAACAAGATCGTGGGAAAAATGTCTAACACCAGAGCTAGGGAAGCACGCCAGGATCCAAACATGGCAATCGGTACGTCTCATAGTAGTCAATGTTGTGCGTCTGTGCTATTTGACGTTGTTGTCAAATTTTAGCTTCAGAATATACTTGTTTTAGTAGTAAGTAAGATAGACATCCGGTACTCGATAGAACTAGCTTAAGGGAAGCTTCGATGTGGTAATTGGGATGGATTGGTTGTCAAGCAATCAAGCGGAGATTATTACCCGCACCCCGATGGAAAATGAAGAAACGATCGTGATTCATGGAGCAGAATACGCCCCTACGGATTATCAGTCATTGAAGACACGAAAGTTTTCACGCAAAGGATGTGGTGCCTCATTGGCTCATGTCGTGGACAAAGAAGCCGAAGAACCTAAGCTCGAAGATATCCCTGTGATAAGGAAATATCCTGAAGTCTTCCCCGAAGACTTGCCAGAATTATGTCCTCAATGACAAGTCGAATTTCGCATCGATTTAATTCCAGGCGCCGCGCCTGCAGTCAATGCACCTTAGCGACTTACACCTTCGGAGATGCAAGGATTGTCAGTGTAGCTTCAGTAGTTGATAGAGGAGGAAGATAACAGACCAAGTTTCCCGCTTAGGGTAACCCCAATTTTGCTCGTCAAGAAGAAGGACGATAGCTTTCGTACGAACATCAAACTACCACGAGCCGAACGAGCTAACCAACAAGAATCGGTGACTCTTGCTAAGGATTAAGGAATTACTTATTTAACTAACTGTGAGGATCCAACTACTATTTCACGACTGATCGATGATCGAGTGTCATTAGCTATGAATATCAGGAAGAAAGTATACCGAGGAAATTGTGGGACAATAACTTGTTTTAAACAATACACGAAAATTGTGATTCCTACACAATGCACAAAAAACAGTTTTACACAGAATACAAAATTTTGAGAATCTAGAAAAACAAGTACTTAGGACTTTTGGGAACCCAGGTTAGAACTCGTAAAAGTTGTCACTTAGGAACCACACATGTTAACTCAAACAAACCCCATTATCCTGGCATATATGCTATTTTAGTTAACCCAACAGAAAGTGCTCAAATTTCTTTTGTTGAAATCTTCACTTTTGCTTCTAGCAAGTAGATGTTTGCACCTCTACTCCCCTTAATAGTAGTTGCATCGCGTTAATTTTCTTCGCTGAGAGAGAACACACATTTGCTTCGATACTGGGTCATTTCTTCATTTTGGCAAATACTCATTGTTTCCTTACTTGAAAACTTATATGTTACGCATGCACCATTTGCTACACATGCGGTTTCATTTTGAATAAACACTTCATTGAAGTTCAAATATTATGTTGCTAAATCTAATTACTGAGTTTTGATTCGAATGACCTACATTATGGTAATTGTTGGCTTCCTTGTTATCAAGTCAACACACTTTCTTGAGACTTCATTTCTTTCAAGTTACATTCATGGTTTATCTTCATAACCATGCTGAGATTCCCTTGTTGATACATACGTTTATTGTCAGATTGCGCTGAAACCAAGTTCAATTGCTTGAACTTGTCCATTTCGCATATTCAACTTAAAATGCCATATGATGTATTGAGAGCATCATATTCGAATTTTACAAAGGGTCTTTTGTTTCAAGTCGTAGTAGACTTGTTTGGTCTACGACTCCACTAAATCATTTGTTGGTTTCGACACCTTGTGGTGATGCTTTCACAAAATTTAAGCTCGCGCTGTCACACCCCCAAAATCCACCACGCGGGGTATCACCGCTTGGAGGCGTGACATGACCAGGATCGAGCCACCAATCATATTGAATAACAATATTAAGTAAATAAAACTGACCACAATACGATTGGTGACCAAAAGAAAGTTAACCAAGTTTAATTTAAACAGCGGAAGCATAAGACGTTAAACCAAAACATAAGTTCCATAGTTTATAAAGTTCAATGTTTAAGTACGGGACATAACAGTCCGCATCCCACAACGACTTCTTCCTCGTGCAAGCTCCATAAGCGTCTAGCGACCTGTAAGGCATGTAACAACGAGTCAACAACAAAGTTGAGTGAGTTCACGGTTGGTTGTTTAGTTTTAAGTTGTTTCTGAAAACGTGGTTTGACTTTCGTTGGCATATTTGCCGTGGGGGTTACCCCATAGTTGAAGGTATGTTTAACCAGATCCTTTTTATTACCCAAACCATATCCATAATTAGTGGGGAGCTTCCCCGTATGAACCACTAGACGGTATGATATCGACTACTACGAACGATAGTTGTGCCCTACGTCAATGTTCTATCATCATTGACAGTTTGCCATAGTCCATTAGTACACGCCCGTTCGGACGACACGGTGTGAGGTTTGTTAAACCTAATAGCGCTATTAACTAATAACCCGCTCGCCATCGGCCTCGGCGATTAAGTCGATATGAATGAGGGACTTATTGATAGATTTTTGTCTAGTAAGTTTTAAGGTTGTTGTCCTACCCAAGGAGGACGAACGTACGTATTCTACCCAAGGAGAATACGCAGAATTGTTATTGGCATCCTACCTATGGAGGATGGCCGTACATATCCTACCCAAGGAGGATATGTAGATTCCGTTTTAATTTCTTTAACCCATTCCCAACCACCGGGAATCTCATGCCTTGTAGAAAGTGTGAACTCACCTCGGTTGCTCGGTTTGACTCTCAAATATAGCTAATCATCAAGGTCGGTCAATCACGTCCTAGTATAATTACCACTTAGTTTATTAGTGACTTCAAATAGAACACAAAGTTCTTACACGTATCTATCACATAACATGCATCACTTTAATGGTTCATGCCCATATAAACTTCCCATCTATTCCCCACTCATAAACAAACATACGACATTGCACATAACACTTTTATAGACATATAACATGTAATATCATTCTCGGATAACCTACCCGACATTTAGACACGCAAATCACTACTTATGTCGTTTCAGCTTTTATATTCAAAACTTGGCTGTTTTCGGGGATTTTAATAAAATAGTTAACTTGTTTCAAAAATTCCCAACTTTTCGTAGAAGGTCTTAAACGATCCAAATATTATTGTGTAAAAATCTCGGGATCCAATTCATCACCAATATTTTATAAAAATTCATTTTCCGGACTGAAGTCAGATTCATCTTTTTCTGACTGCAGTCCACGGAAAAATTTATTTAAAATTCATCGAGAGTCCGATTTACGAAATTCCAGTGAGAGAATTACAAATACATCGGTGGTCATCTACAGTACAAATTTCATGATCTAACACTACCCAGAATTCAAGTTATGACGGAAAACAGAATGCATATTTTCAGCAGGAAAAATGCAGCTCTAGCTGCTATTACAAACGACACTTTAAAAATAGTAAACGAAGTCCAAAAATTATGATTCCAGTGCCATTAGAACCGTATTTCAAAATACATAAATCTAGAGTTCAGAAAATACATTTTTCACTTTATTAGGGTCCGGTTACAGCCAACTGAAGTTGGCTATAATCACCAAACAGCCATCCTGTTTCAGCTTTTAACATTCTAAAGTGTGTTCGATTGATTCCGTTAACAGGTTTAGTGATCAACAACGACCTTTAACATCAATATTAGCAAGTAAATCATCAAGTAATCAATAACATGTTCACTACAACACTTCATCATGTAAATCTTCATGTAACTTTTATGTTCATCTTCTTGTTTAAACCCTTTTAGTGTTCTTGTAGATTTAACATATTACATCTTTTTAACTACACAAAATAGACATGAACAAGGGTTAAATAGAGACTTACTACTAGCTTGAAGCTAGGGAAAATCTAGTGAAGGAGATGATAAGAAATGATGATGAACAAGACTAAAACAAAGCTCCTTTGAATGCCCTTCAAGATGCAACCTCCATGGATCACCTTCAAGCTTTGAATGGAACTTGAATCTTGGAAGAAGATGATGGTTATGTGGTGGTGATGGTTTTGGTTTTGGGGGAGCCGAAAGTGAGAGAGAGAGTGAGGTGAGGGAGTGTGATGATGATGTTCTTACAAGACCATACTTATAGAGATTTCTTCTCATATCATGACCAAACTCACAAGCAACAACTTATTAAAATAATGAGATTAAATCAAGTTAGTAGATATGAAGCATGGCAAGAATGTTGTGGGGGTCCCACTTGGGGATGGGGACGGTTGCACATGGGGGGGGGGTTAATTGAAAATATTTTGTAACTAAATTGATAAACATTAGTTAGTTTCCAAGTATTAACTTCCATATGTTAGTTTGTTCCTTTTTAATGGGTGTTATGGTAAGCGGGGATCATGCCTAGTCAAAAATAATTAAATAATGTGTTTTACAAAAATTTGGTGTCCCGGGTCATGTCCGGTTGTTCGGTTGGATACTGTTTCGTTAAAGTGTTTAATTATTCCGTAAGGTGTCTTATATATATATATATATATATATATTTGTAACACAATTAATTCCTAGCACTTATGAAAATATTCAGGACCATATAGTAAATTTTCTGTGCATGACTAGTATGTTAACAAACACATGTAAGTATGACACAGTAACAGGAAACAGTTAAGTAATTCAACACAGTCACTAAGCACTTTAATTATCATTAAATAATCGTACGGATACATGTAAATACGAGGGTTGTCACATTCTGCCCCTGTTAAGAAAATTTTGTCCCGAAATTTAGTGCGTAGTTTCTGAGGAAGCTAGTTAAGTTGCGGTGTTTACTGGCTTTTCCTGGGGTGTCACATCATCCCCCCGTTGATTTGGAATTTCGTCCCGAAATTCTGCAGTAGCTTCAGCCTCAGTAGTGGTTGCATTTTTCTTAAAAAGCTGGGGGTACTTGAGTTTCATTTGGTCTTCTCGTTCCCATGTATACTCTGGGCCACGACGGGAATCCCAACGAACTCGGACGAGAGGTATCCTGGTACGTTTGAGAATCTTAACATCTCGATCAGTAATCTCTACTGGTTCCTCGAAGAATCGCACCTGGTCGTCGATTGTGTGCTCCTTTAAGGGAACTATGAGGGTCTCATCTGACAGAAACTTCTCCAGATTCGACACATGGAAAACATTGTGAACTCCGCTGAGTTTGGCCGGTAGATTCAGCTTGTAGGCGACTTTGCCAATTTTCTCAATGATTTCGAACGGTCCGACATAACGAGGATTGAGTTTGCCTAGTTTGCCAAAACGGACTACACCTTTCCAAGGTGAGACTTTAAGTAGTACTCGATCCCCAACCTGGAACTCTTGTGGCTTTCTTCGCTTATCGGCATAGCTTTTCTGACGGTCACGAGTTGCCGCCATTCGATGTCGTATCTGAGCAATTCTCTCAGTCGTGTCTACCACAAGTTCTGGGCCTGTGATTTGGCTGTCACCAACTTCTGCCCAATAGAGAGGCGATCGGCATTTACGTCCGTACATGCCTCAAACGGAGCGGCTTGGATGCTGGTGTGGTAACTGTTGTTATACGAAAACTCCACTAACGGGAAGTGTTTTTCCCAGCCATTACCAAAGTCGATTACACATGCCCTAAGCATGTCTTCAAGGGTCTGGATGGTGTGTTCAGATTGCCCATCCGTCTGTGGATGATATCCCGTGCTCATGTCTAATCGAGAGCCAAAGAACCTGTGCATAGCTTGCCACAATTCAGACGTAAAACGTGAGTCACGATCAGAAATGATGGAGGTTGGCACTCCATGCCTTGATACCACTTCCTTTAGGTAGATGTCTGCTAGAGTAGAAAACTTGTCCGTTTCCTTGATGGCCAAGAAGTGTGCAGACTTAGTCAGTCGATCCACTATCACCCAAATAGTGTCATTTCCACGTTGAGATCTAGGCAGGCCAGTAACGAAATCCATGGAAATTTGCTCCCATTTCCATGTCGGAATCTCTGGTTATTGGAGTAGGCCTGATGGTTTCTGGTACTCAGTCTTGACCCTGGCACAAGTCAAGCATTTGCTGACGTAGGTTGCTATGTGGGCTTTCATACCAGGCCACCAATATGTAGTCTTGAGATCATGGTACATCTTATCCAAACCAGGATGTACTGAATAACGAGACTTGTGCGCTTCGTCCATTACAAGCTCGCGTAAGTTTCCATAAAGCGGAACCCAGATGCGCCCTGTTACATAGTAAGCGTCGTCTTCCTTTTGTTCTAGCCGTTGCCTCGATCCTCGCAAGGACTCAACCCTGATGTTCTCTGCTTTCAATGCTTTGACCTGAGCATCTCGTATCTGAGTAGGAAGACTAGATTGGATGGTAAGTTGTAACGCACGTACACGCTTAGGTATAGTATCCTTTCGACTGAGGGCGTCGGCCACAACATTGGCTTTACCGGGATGATACTTGTTAGCGCATTCATAATCATTCAAGAGCTCGACCCATCGGCGTTGTCGCATGTTTAATTCCTTTTGCTTGAAGATATGCTCGAGAGTCCTGTGATCGGTGTAAATGGTGCACTTAGTACCGTACATGTAATGTCTCCATATCTTAAGTGCGAAAACAGCTGCTCCCAGCTCCAAGTCGTGCGTAGTGTAGTTCCTTTCGTGAACTTTAAGTTGGCGTGATGCGTAGGCAATGACCTTGTCACTTTGCACCAACACGCAACCCAGTCCTTGGATGGAAGCGTCGCAATAAACCACAAAATCATCTGTGCCTTCAGGCAATGAGAGGATAGGCGCGCTACAAAGTCTATCTTTTAAGTGCTGAAATGCGGACTCCTGTGCATCACCCCACGATTGGTGACACCCTTCTGAGTCAGTGAAGTGAGAGGTTGCGCAATCTTGGAGAAATCCTTGATGAATCTTCTGTAGTATCCTGCCAAGCCCAAGAATTGGCGGATTTTTGTTGGTGTACGAGGTGCAGGCCAGTTTTTTTGATTGAATCAATCTTGGATGGATCAACATGAATCCCATCCTTATTTACCACATGGCCTAGAAAGTGGACTTCGCGAAGCCAGAAGTCACATTTCGATAATTTAGCATATAGTTGCTCTGCTCGAAGAAGTTCCAGCATAAGTCGTAGATGCTGCTCGTGTTCCTCCTGACTCTTAGAATAGATCAGGATGTCGTCGATGAAAACAATAACGAACTTATCTATGTAAGGTTTGCATACTCGGTTCATGAGATCCATGAAGACCGCTGGTGCATTCGTCAATCCGAATGGCATGACCAGAAATTCGTAATGGCCGTAACGAGTTCTGAATGCTGTTTTGGAGACGTCCTCATCCCGGACTCTCGGCTGATGGTAACCCGATCTCAAATCATTCTTAGAGTAGAAGCTCGACCCTTGCAACTGGTCGAATAAGTCATCAATGTGTGGAAGAGGATAACGATTCTTCACGGTCACCTTGTTGAGTTCGCGGTAGTCAATACACATTCTGAAGGTACCGTCTTTCTTTTTCACGAATAACACTGGAGCTCCCCAGGGCGAAGAGCTAGGACATATGAAACCCTTTTCCAAGAGTTCTTGTAATTGCGTGGACAGTTCTTCAAGTTCTGATGGAGCTAGCTCGATTTGAAACTCGACTTGTCGATGAGGCGGAAGACCAGGTAATTCCTCAGGAAATACCTCAGGAAAATCGCGCACAATAGGAATGTCTTCAATTCTCTTCTCTTCCATTGATGCGTCAGTAACGAGTGCTAGAATGGCAGCGTGGCCCTTTCGTAAACACTTCTGGGCCTTAAGGAAAGAGATAATGCCAATGACAGCACCACTCTTATCGCCATGGATCACGAGAGGTTCTTCATCAGAACGCGGGATGCAGACAATCTTCTCGTTGCAAAGAATTTCCGCTTGTTGATGAGATAACCAATCCATCCCAATAACAACGTCAAAACTACCCAGAACGATAGGAATAAGATCGATAGAGAAGGTCTGACCAGCTAAGACAAGGTTACAACCCTTAACTATGTGCGTGGCCTCGAGACTATTACCGTTTGCTAGCTCTACAGTGTGTTTGGTGGTCAAAAGTGTTGGAGTGCGCTTAAGCATTTTACTAACTTTTAAGGACACATAACTAGTATCGGCACCCGAATCGAATAAAACAGTAACAAAGAAATCATCCAGAAGAAACTTACCCATCACAACGTTGGGATCGTTCCTTGCATCACCCTGACCCAGCACGAAAACACGTCCCCTGGCACCATTGCCATTATTGTTACCCCCGTTGTTGCCTCCATTGTTGTTCCCGTTTCCTTGGCTGTTGTTGTTCTGATTCTGGTTCAGCTGAGGACAGTTTCTCTTTAAGTGGCCTTCAGCGCCACACTTAAAGCATCCTTTATTGCCCTGTTGTTGTTGCTGCTGGTGGTTCTGTGGAGCTTGTTGTTGTTGTTGGCGATTCTGATTTGCTGGTCGTGCGCTCCTGCAATCCTTTGCCTCATGACCAAACTTGTTACACCTCAGGCAACGACCCTTGTTGCACTGCCCGCTATGATGCTTGTGGCACCGGTTGCATTTGGGGTGGTTCCCTCGGTATCCACCCTGTCCTTGACTACCGGAAGATTGCTGACCAGGACTCTGGTAGTCATCGGTCTTTCGCTGCTGCAACTGAACTGATGTAGAACCTTTACTGGAATTCCCATCCCATTTTCGCTTGTTGTCGCAGGGTGCATCACGAGTAGCTGTGGCACTGATACGTTTGGGCAGTCTGTTATGTTCAACTGCTTGATCGGTGAGACGATGGGCCAACTTAATGATTTGTTGAATGGTACCCAGGTTAGCTGAAGTCACATGACTCTGAATCTCTGGTACAAGACCCTTGAGGTACAGCTCAATTCGTTTGATGGGAGGGTCCACCATGGTAGGGCACAAGATGGCCAGCTCGTTTGACCTTTTCGTATACGCCTCAATCTCAGACCTCATCATCTTCAGATTGAAAAATTCCACCTCTAGCTTGTGGATGTCGTCCCGACTACAGTACTCTTCCTTGATCAATTCCTTGAAACCGTTCCAGGGGGTGGCATTAGCAACCGCCAGCCCTAGTAGTTGAACATGTGACTTCCACCAGGTTAACGCAGCACCTTCAAGCGTTCCAGTAGCATATTTCACCCTACGATCCTCTGGGCATTCACACATCTCGAAAACAGACTCAAGCTTCTCAAACCAGTGGAGAAGGCCTACAGCTCCTTTAGTGCCACTGAAAGTAGTAGGTCGGCAGTCCATGAAGGTTTTGAACGTACATACAGGAGGTTGAGCATGCTGACCTATTGCGCGAGAATAAAAGACAAGGTTAAACACAAGAGTTGGTTCGCGAGAGTAGGATCTAATCATCCTAAGATAGGTCAAAATGGCAGGTTATACCTCCTGCTGGAATTGCTGCGAGTGTCTCGGCCACTCGTTCGTTGATTAGAGCCGTTAGTTGGGCTTGATTTAGGTTGATACGTCCTCCGCGTCCGTTCATGATCTTCACAACGAAGCAACGTATGTGAGAAAAGTGTCGCGAAAGTGCGTAAGTGTGGGATGACAGAAGACAGTAAACACACAAGGTTCAAATAGTAATTATTACATTAATTAATGCACAGTGTGAACTATCTAACCGACAATATAACATAAATCATACCACCTATTGTGTCGAGTCTTGCACGTGGAGCGAAGCGTCGTTGTGGATTCGTTGAGCACTGTCCAGGTTATAGTCTGGTTTTATCAAAAAGCTTTTCCCCTTTTTAAAACCAAGTTCGCTATAACCAATGGCTCTGATACCAATCTGTCACACCCCCAAAATCCACCACGCGGGGTATCACCGCTTGGAGGCGTGACATGACCAGGATCGAGCCACCAATCATATTGAACAACAATATTAAGTAAATAAAACTGACCACAATACGATTGGTGACCAAAAGAAAGTTAACCAAGTTTAATTTAAACAGCGGAAGCATAAGACGTTAAACCAAAACATAAGTTCCATAGTTTATAAAGTTCAATTTTAAAGTACGGGACATAACAGTCCACATCCCACAACTACTTCTTCCTCGTGCAGGCTCCATAAGCGTCTAGCGACCTGTAAGGCATGTAACAACGAGTCAATAACAAAGTTGAGTGAGTTTACGGTTGGGTGTTTAGTTTTAAGTTGTTTCTGAAAACGTGGTTTGACTTTCGTGGCATATTTTCCATGGGGGTTACCCCATAGTTGAAAGTATGTTTAACCAGATCCTTTTTATTACCCAAACCATATCCATAATTAGTGGGGAGCTTCCCCGTATGAACCACTAGACGGTATGATATCGACTACTACGAATGATAGTTGTGCCCTACGTCAATGTTCTATCATCATTGACAGTTTGCCATAGTCCATTAGTACACACCCGTTCGGACGACACGGTGTAAGGTTTGTTAAACCTAATAGCGCTATTAACTAATGACCCGCTCGCCATCGGCCGCGGCGATTAAGTCGATATGAATGAGGGACTTAATGATAGAGTTTTGTCTAGTAAGTTTTAAGGTTGTTGTCCTACCCAAGGAAGTCGAACGTACGTATTCTACCCAAGGAGAATACGCAGAATTATTATTGGCATCCTACCTATGGAGGATGGCCGTACATATCCTACCCAAGGAGGATATGTAGATTTCGTTTTAATTTCTTTAACCCATTCCCAACCACCGGGAATCCCATGCCTTGTAGAAAGTGTGAACTCACCTCGGTTGCTCGGTTTAACTCTCAAATATAGCTAATCCTCAAGGTCGGTCAATCACGTCCTAGTATAATTACCACTTAGTTTATTAGTGACTTCAAATACAACACAAAGTTCCTACACATATCTATCACATAACATGCATCATTTTAACGGTTCATGCCCATATAAACTTCCTATCTATTCCCCACTCATAAACAAACATACGACATTGCACATAACACATTTATAGACATATAACATGTAATATCATTCTCGGATAACCTACCCGACATTTAGACACGCAAATCACTACTTATGTCGTTTCAGCTTTTATATTCAAAATTGGGCTGTTTTCGGGGATTTTAATAAAATAGTTAACTTGTTTCAAAAATTCCCAACTTTTTAAAGAAGGTCTTAAACGATCCAAATATTATTGTGTAAAAATCTCGGGATCCAATTCATCACCAATATTTTATAAAAATTTATTTTCCTGACTGAAGTCAGATTCATCTTTTTTCTCACTGCAGTGCACGGAAAAATTTATTTAAAATTCATCGAGAGTCCGATTTACGAAATTCCAGTGAGAGAATTACAAATACATCGGTGGTCATCTACAGTACAAACTTCATGATCTAACACTACCCAGAATTCAAGTTATGACGGAAAACAGAACGCATATTTTCAGCAGGAAAAATGCAGCTCTAGCTGCTGTTACAAAACGACACTTTAAAAATAGTAAACGAAGTCCAAAAATTATGATTCCAGTGCCATTAGAACCGTATTTCATAATACATAAATCTAGACTCCAGAAAATACATTTTTCGCTTTATTAGGGTCCGGTTACAGCCAATAGAAGTTGGCTGTAATCACCAAACAGCCATCCTGTTTCAGCTTTTAACATTCTAAAGTGTGTTCAATTGATTCCGTTAACATGTTTAGTGATCAACAACGACCTTTAACATCAATATTAGTAAGTAAATCATCAAGTAATCAACAACATGTTCACTACGACATCTCACTACAACACTTCATCATGTAAATCTTCATGTAACTTTTATGTTCATCTTCTTGTTTAAACCCTTTTAGTGTTCTTGTAGATTTAACATATTACATATTTTTAACTAAACAAAATAGACATGAACAAGGGTTAAATAGAGACTTACTACTAGCTTGAAGCTAGGGAAAATCTTGTGAAGGAGATGATAAGAAATGATGATGAACAAGACTAAAACAAAGCTCCTTTGAATGCCCTTCAAGATGCAACCTCCATGGATCACCTTCAAGCTTTGAATAGAACTTGAATCTTGGAAGAAGATGATGGTTATGTGGTGGTGATGGTTTCGGTTTTGGGGGAGCCGAAAGTGAGAGAGAGAGTGAGGTGAGGGAGTGTGATGATGATGTTCTTACAAGACCATACTTATAGAGATTTCTTCTCATATCATGACCAAACTCACAAGCAACAACTTATTAAAATAATGAGATTAAATCAAGTTAGTAGATATGAAGCATGGCAAGAATGTTGTAGGGGTCCCACTTGGGGATGGGGACGGTTGCACATGGGGGGGGGGGGGTTAATTGAAAATATTTTGTAACTAAATTGATAAACATTAGTTAGTTTCCAAGTATTAACTTCCATATGTTAGTTTGTTGCTTTTTAATGGGTGTTATGGTAAACGGGGATCATGCCTAGTCAAAAATAATTAAATAATGTGTTTGACAAAAATTTGGTGTCCCGGGTCATGTCCGGTTGTTCGGTCGGATACTGTTTCGTTAAAGTGTTTAATTGTTCCGTAAGGTGTCTTATATATATATATATATATATATATTTTTGTAACACAATTAATTCCTAGCACTTAGGAAAATATTCAGGACCATATAGTAAATTTTCTGTGCATGACTAGTATGTTAACAAACACATGTAAGTATGACACAGTAACAGGAAAAAGTTAAGTAATTCAACACAGTCACTAAGCACTTTAATTATCATTAAATAATCATACGGATACATGTAAATACAAGGGTTATCACACGCGCTGATCTCGTTACGCACCTCCTACACGGATTTAATTGTTTATTGACTTGCTCTAAATCCGTTTTGACTATCACGATTAAAGCGGTCTCCACACAGTTGTGTGTTAAGACAATGGTACATATATTCATTTCATAGCACGGTGTACCTCCTAACGATTCTTTCATGGTCGATCAAATGCCTTGCGGTACTTATTACTTTTTCATCTTTGATCGGAAACAGTGGTTCTTTGATGTTCCGTATTCAATAGGAAACTCTGTGACATTGTGTAAATCAAATCTTCAGATTGTCTCAGTACACTTTCGTCTGATTTCGAACACGGTGAACTTGTTCAGTCGCCACTATTATTGAATTATGTCATCACGACACCTTGTGGTGTCATTACAAATTTGTAGCTTGTGCTAATCATGGTCAACCGTCTCACACAACACTACACATACTTTTGTTTGACTTGTCATTTAAACATTCAGAATGCAACTACGAACTAAGACAATAATACACCAGATTCGCTTGTGTTCCATTCGGTGTATTTTTTCAATTCAAGAATGTCAACACACTATTTTATCCATGTATTTGTTCAAAAGTTGACAGATCATTTTAATGTTACAATCACATTCGAGTTGTTGATTTTGAGTTCATATAGCGGATGCTATGGTTTGTGAAAACTCGTTGGCATATTGTGACCGACTGTTTGAGAATCCATTGGTCAAAACTCCTTTGTTACACCCCTGTTAATTGAGTTACACTAGATTATACATCTATACATCTCGTGTCCTTTGACATCAAATGCTAGAACACATACCTTTTAATCATTGGGTTCTTGTTGTTGTAATACATCCTTGGATTCACCTGATGTGAATAAGATTTGATTCGGTTTTGTGGTTATCTACCTCAGTGCTATTCATATACATACACGCATAATGTAACCATAAGGAGTTAAGGTAGTACAAATTTCGAGGACGAAATTTTCTTAACAGGGGGAGAATGTGACAACGTCCAAATTTGCATGTATCCGTACAATTAGTTAATCATGATTAATGCTTAATGACTGTGCTGAATTACAATTAATTGCTTTCTGAATACTGCATCATACTTACATGTGCATCACATATTGCATAATGTCACATCATATTTACATACAAACCATATTGACATAAACGATGCACAAAGCACAGCTAGCACAGTTAGCGGATAACTCAGAAAAATGCTGACGAGGTTCAGCACATAGACAAACAGTATTTTGAGACCTAGTATGGGCCAGAGACTAAGTACTACACTAGTATAGTGTGTAGGGAAGTAAGGACCACAAAACTGCATTCCTAAGTCATAGTTTAAGTGCCGGAAAGTGCCTAAAACCCACATAAAGTGCTGAATTCAGCATATTTCAGCAAAAATCAGCTTTTTACCAAGCTAGTAACATGCAAAAATATGAATAAATGGCCCTGAATACTTTCCTAAGTGTCGGGAATTAAAAGTGTCACAAAAGGGTACATAAAGATCACTAAACGGTATAGTTTGACACTTTAACGAACCGGTATCTAACCGAACAACTGGACACTACCCGAAACACTAAAATTATACTAGAAACTTTGTTTTAATGTTTCCAAGCAAGTTATGATTCTCGAACATCATAACACCCGCTAAAAATATCTACTAACTAATATAAGTAACTAATACTTGGAATTAAACAAGATTGTAACCAATTTAGTTAAACATATGCTAGTACCCCCCCCCCCCCCCCCCCAACCTATGTAATCGGCCACATGGCCTAAATGGGAGATTTTATTTGGTTTGTTTAAAAGATATGTCATGTACTTAAGGGGAAATAATACACATTGGACAAACACTTGTTGGAAAGGTTATAAGATTAACTCTAAGTCCACAACTTCATCTCTTTCACATTCACCAACTCAATTTTTCTCCTCCCTTCCGCCATAGCTCACGGCCACAACACACCACCACCACATCTCCATTTTCACTTCAAATCCTACCATTCTAATGTGATACAAGGGTGTAAGGAGCTAAGTTAGGAAGCTTGGAGCTTTCGGAAGTTGAAGGACCTTCACCATTTGCTTTTATCCACTTCATTTCTACACTAGATCATCCCTAGCCTTGAGCTAATAGTAAGATCTTCTACTCTTCATTTTGCATCTATTTTAAGTGGTTAAAAGATGTTACAAGATGATTATCATAAAGAGCACTAATGAACAAGAAGATGAACCTATAACACAAAGCTTAATAACATAAGAATACATATTGTTTAGTGTTATTTTGCTTCTTGATGATCGATTATTTGTGTTTATGATGTTAGACATCATATGAAACCTACTAGATTGTGATTAAACACATGATCTAGTGAGTTAAGGTGATGATCTTGTGAAAGACCAAGATCATCATACTTTATGTTTCACATGAACTTGAAGAATGAAAATGATTTTGTGAATGATGAAGTATGTAATATGTTACTAGTCATAAACATGGATGATTTCAAAACTAGTTTTCTCAAGAAACTAAGTTAAATCACAAGATTTACATAAACATGGATTTTAAAGAAACTAACTATGTTTTTAGTGGTGAATCAAGCATAAGAAATACATTGTTAACAAGCAAAATACAAGAAGATTGATTTTTGAAAAATCATCATACAAGTTGTAAAAGACTAAATTTTACAAGAATAAGACTCACAAACAAATAACTATATTTTTAAGGATAACAAGGCTTACTTAATAACATAGTAAGTTACTACAAGTTTTCATAAAAGTTCAAGTTCATGTTGTTGTGTAAATTACATAATTTTGGCACTAGGTAAGTGTTGATTGAATTGTTGATTGTTGAGATGATTTTAAAAAGAAAATGATATGCTTTAAAAGCATGGGAACCTCCATTTTTAGGGGAAACTATGGCAAAATTTTCTAAAAATATAAACACTTAGAAAAATATTTTAAAAGTGTATTTTAACCATAGATTTTCTACATAAACTTTACCATAATTTTTGTTACAAAAATACAAGTGTTGGAGGTTGGTTTTTATAAATAAAAATGGATAAATATATATTTAGAATATATATTTACATTAAAGACATGATGTGTGTGAATAATTCAATACTTGTTGTAATAGTTATATTATTTTAGAGTTAAAGTAATATAACTTAACAAAATACCAAGAATTTATAATCCAAAATATTTCCAAAAACCGCAAGGAATACATACATAAGTTACACACAAAATACCGGTAGAACCGAACAAAGGAATATAACTTGCAAATATTCCGGAAATATTATTCATATGAATATTTTGGTAAATAATATTTTGGACACTAAGTGAATAGAAATATGATTTCCCCAAGTATTACAAAATTCCATCATATTTTTTACAAGGAGAAAATATATTATTTTTGGGAAGTAAAAATATATTTTCTTGGAAATTTTTAGAAGATATATAATTTTTGGGAAAGATATATATTTTTCTTGTGGATACTCGAAATACATTATTTTGGACAAAAAATAAGTTTACAGATATATTTTCTAAGTGGGACATGAAAATATATTATTTTTGGAACTTATGTGGAAATACAAATATTTTTGCCAAAGGAAAAATTATAAATAATTTTTCTAAGTAATATTCCTTGGAATATATATATTTCGGAAATGTATATGAATTTTTATTAGAGATAATATTCCGGAGGATTAATACGAAATTAAGTAAAGAAATACTTAACGAATACAATAAAAATACACATTTACGTACGTATAAATACACGCCGGAAGGCGACACCTTTACATGGCAAGAATATACAAGAATACAAATATACCCATCCTTGGGAAGGATATACATGTTTAAATACTTGAGAAGTGTTAAGTTAAAATATTAATTATTTTAACAAATAATTAAACACTTGTAATATTAAGGAAGACGTCTTGAAACATAACTCAAAGACACTAGTCATTACTAAATCAAGGCACGACCCGCTCGTCTAATGGACCGTAGTGCGCATGTAGGTAGTCGTGCGTTCTAGAGGAAGCTTTGAATTACATCGGATACAAGGAACGCAAAACTGTGAGTTCATGTCCCCCTTTTCTCTTAACTGTTTTCGGTTTTATAACTCTCGGGGGTGAAATACATGTTACATACTGATTACAAACAATTACAAACGATATGATTAGCTAAGGAATGTACTGCTAGATCATGTGAATGGGTAGGCGATTAACTTAAGACCATTAATCCTTGTATGAGGACCGAGGGGCATGAGTGATAGATCTATTGGGTGTTGCGAGCCCCACCCATGGGCCTGCGAGTTGGCCGCATGTGGTGACTATGTCGTTCCGCTGGTGGGGCCGATACGAAATACGCTTACAGGGTTGAGTGCTTCCTATACCATGTCACTTATATTAATGTATTAGCTACACATTAATTGATCTGTTTTTCCTTGTTGCTTCATACCAGTTTACAAGAACATACGTACATACATACATACAAAGGTTTTCAAGGATGATTCGTGCACACATACTAAACACATGACCTCGCTTAACTTTTGTTGATGTTTTTAAACTACATGTATTTCAAGGAATTAGTAAGTGGATCTGGCGAGTGTTGGAAGTGTTATGCTGCGATTGGAATAAAGATGTCATCCATGGTCGTTGGGTTTGGTCAGTGTGTCTTATTCCTGGACGAGACACGTCTTCCAAACCTTAGTTACATCTAATATCTTTTGACGAGTCCTTAGTGAACTCATAAACAATTTGTATGGTTTGTAAAACTTGAATTTGAAGTCTACGTTTTAAACAATGTTGTTTTGTTTTAAACTCATTTAATGGATGACAAATCTATGGTTTTATCATATAGTTCTTGTTATGATTGAATGCAATGGTATTAAGAAAGTCACCCCATAATCACGCTTCCGCAAAAGTCAGGGTGTGAAATTGATGTTGTTGTTATTGTAAGCTTGATTAACTTAGGTCACAATGTTTGGGAGTACAACAGTTATATGCTGAGCAATCATTGCCACCATTTTTGCGTCCCGAGTGGCGTCACGACAAGGAGGCATCTTAAAGAAATAGCTATTATGAAATCAAATAAGTGAGATCATAGAAATGTTATAAGTTTAAAACACCATAGTGAAGTGAAAATCTTGACTTGGTATTTGTTCAAAAGTTTTGTTCTTGTATTTATGAAAAATAGCGTTGTGAATTTTGTTTTGAAATAAGAAATGCTTAAAAATAAACTTTTGTTATATTTTTGGATGAGAAAATACAGACGAAGTTAAAGATTTGTGTTATAAATTCTTTACTTTTTTAATTTTTTATTTTTAAGGTAAAAATATTTTTTGATTGAATTTTTTTTCAAAATAAAGAAACTTTGTGTATAAAATTTTAAAAATTCTCATCCAAATGATAAAAATTTTGAAATTATGAATGATAAAAGATAGTATTTGAAAATGAAATAGGATTACAAAGTGTAGTGAAATGAAAATGAAATTTGTTTCGAATGTTTTTTATAAAAAACATATCAACGAAGGTAATATGATGGAGTAGTGTCACAAAGGTTGTAGTGTTTAGCAATTGTTCGACTGGTCAAGATGGATAGGTTTTCATAAAGTTTCAAGAAGACATGCTTTAGCCTATAAGTGGACACTCACCCTAAGAGTTCCCAGGTAAGAGTGACTGGTCTGAAAATGCGGATTTGTACGAACACTCTAGCTTTAGATAGAAAACTCAGGGTACAGGCATCCACCCTTCCAGATTGCATGTGTTCACATTATTAAAACCCAAGATTTCTATGAAAATGTTTGAGAAAAACATTTTTGAGAAACCTTTCGATGAAAAATGTTTGAAAAAACATTTTGAGAAGCACCTTAAGGCATAAAGTCTAAGGGTTTAGGATAAATCATCTACGGTTAGACGATTTGTAAATCATAGGGTAGTTGTGACAAGAATAGGGATGAGGATGAGAATTAGGATAGAGATCCTAAGTTTACTCATATTTGGGTTGCTAGGAAGGTTATAGAATAGGTAGAAGGCATTCTAATAACCTAATTCCCTACAACCAATCTGTAATACCCCAATCGCGTAATAAAACAACACGAGACAGAAATATCAGGGAGTCACGTTACAAATTGCTCACAACCACTAGTACTAAATTGTTTCATTATTGTTAACATTGTCTTACAATACAAAGAATACATGGAATTGTCTTCTGTTTAAAGAAGTCTAAGGCCCAGATGCATTCCTATGTGTAGCATGCTGGAATAATCAAAACCTGAAACATATGTGAAAATGAGAGTCAGCAAAAAAGCTGGTGAGTACATAGGTTTTGTTAGCCAAATTAAGGGCAAAAGGTTTAGTATTGCAATAATTTGACAACTACGAGAGTCGTCATTTGAAAATGGACTCTTTGAAGGCAAGGAATGGCAGAAAGGTTTAGCATTGCAATACATTATCTTGATTGTGAAACTTGTGACAAAAGAGTTTTGCATATGGCAATATGATTATTACTAGGTAATTTTTATGCCATTGAAAATTGTACGTTGATCTTTGTTACCACATTGAAATCGGTCATAAAACTTGTGAGAGTATTATTAGAAATCCAATCAAGGATTAATAATAAAAATCTTGAAATCGGTCTTAACTTGTGTGAGTACTCGGGATATCCTTCTAAGAATCTAACATATGAAAATATAGAAGATTCTACAAGGATTTGGATACTAAACATTTGAACCAACTAATCACAAAAATCCTAAAGTGATTCGGATAACGCTACAAGGGTAATACAATAAGAACACTTATATATAGGAAGTACCAGCGGCGTATCCACCATGTTCTTATGGTATTACACTCGTTTCGTTATCTAAATCACTACTAATCAGATAAACACATAATCATCAACTTGGTTATCAACTTGTACTCATATATTAAAGTACACAAAGATTCCAATCAAGGACTTCAATTTAGTACTTTAAACATCCCACAAGAATCTAACTGTGAAGATAGATAGATACTATAAGGATCCGGTTTGGTCATAGTGAATCATAACATACGCATTAAAGTACATAAAGAATCCAAACAAGGAATTCAATTTAGCACTTTAAAAATCCCACAAGAATCTAACTATGAAGATAGATAGATGCTATAAGGATTTGGTTCGGTCTCATTGAATCATAACATACACATTAAAGTACATAAAGAATCCAAACAAGGACTTCAATTTAGCACTTTTAACATCCCACAAGAATCTAACTATGAAGATAGATTGATGCTATAAGGATTTGATTCGGTCTCACTGAATCATTGAATCACAAAATCCTAAATCCTAATTGTGATTTGGATAACGCCACGAGAGTAATACAATAAGCACACTTATATATATGAAGTACCAGCAGCGTATCCACCATGTCCTTATTGTATTACTATAGTTTCGTTATCTAAATCAAAAATAATCTCTACACATAAACAATAACCATCGGTGTGTAAAGCACTTCTTAGAAATCACACTATGAAGATAGAAAGATTTAAGACTGTATCTTACAAGAATCTAACTATGAAGATATATAGATCCTATAAGGAATCGTCGTGTCTTGCATAATAGGAATAATACACAAAAAAGCCCTTAGTAAACACATATATGCCATACATTTGAGAAAATTTGATTACACATATGAATCACCCCAAAACATTTGAAAATGTAAAAGAGGGGAACTATGTACTCACTTGGGATTGCGTATAGGTCTTGTTCAACTGATTAAATAGAGCTCAAAGGACCAAGAGGTCAAGTGTTGAAATGGTTCCTAGTGTATCGGGTTACGACATGTTAGTGTGTCGAAACTTGAAAACGAGAGATAGGATATAATGAAGTCTTATAAACCAAATGAGTGTTGGAACTCATATGATATTATTTAACAAACTCAACATTCTAATTTGGAATGATCCTAAGTGCTTTTGACTTATTGTGACTCGTTAAAGTAGTTTACGCTACTTTAACGGGTCATTTGCTTAAATATACGTTTGAATGGTTAAATATGTCATATGATAAGTCTTACATACCAAAACATGTTTGATAATGTTGTAACATCGGTTTATATGTCAAAACTCTGGTTACATATGCTTAAACTTGATTTATGCGCAAGAAGGGCATTTTGGTCATTTTTAAAGAACATAGAAACGACTCATCATAATACTAACCAAACGACGTGACCATAAGGTATATCCTTAGAAGGTTATTCCCTATACAACTATGGTCACAAACATGTGTTTCGTCGGATCTTGAGATCGACCAAACGGGTCGGATTCGAATAGTTAAAGCGGTGGTCAAGACCGCTCGACTTACGACCCTAATAAAGCACTAAACTTGAAGTGACGAGTTACATTTGTCAAAACATGTCTAACTAAGTTATAAAACTGATTTGGTATCAAAACTTGGAGTTTTGATACCCAAAAATAGTTTCGTCGTAAAATGCACATTATGCGCATCTTTGACCGAAACTTTGACTCGTCACTTCGACTAGTAAACGTGGTAATCAGAAGGTGCAATCGCAAGGGATTATAACCTTCGTGATTACGATCACATTGCAGAGTTCAATTGAACTTTGACTTGACCAATTAAGGTCAGAATGGCAAGTCAAACAGAAAATCAAACTGTTTGACTTTTAGCTCAAAAAAAGCTAAAATAAATAAAATAGATTAAGGGAGAGTACTTGCTTGTGTTGAAAACACTATAAGAACTCAGTAGGAGATTTTCATAAGGCTGGAAAACAAACTCTAAGAAGATAGGAGAAAGAAGAGATGAATGAGCAAGGAAAAGTGAAGAAATTGGTTGCTATTTATAGTTGTCCAAGTGTCACAAGATCACTACAAGTATCCCACTAGGTGGCAAAGATCAAGGGAGGTCTAAACAAGTGTCAAATGCAGGGAAATACTTGGAAAACACGAGTTCTTAGGCTCTAAGGCAGCAAAACAGCTGGTTGCAACAAGTTTCTATCGCTGGGCAGGTTTGGCTACCCATGATAGCCTAAGCCAAGGCTTTCGCGCCCCGCCGAGCCCTCAAACTAACTTTTGAAACTTGGCAGATTTGGCCCCTAGACTTGTTTCATCGCGTTTTGTCATTTTTAACACCTTTTAACCCACTTTTTAGGCTTTATAAAGGTGTTAAGGCATATGTAACGTGAATTTTGTCCAAAAATGTCATGGATGTCTGTTCGTTCGGTTGTACGGTTATGCGTTTCGCAAAATTACATAAAACGCTTTAACGAACAAGAAAATGACTGAAATTGCGCAACTATTTTTTCAATAAAATACAAGATTTTGTTGAATACAAAAATATTTGGATTTGTATATGTGGTCCGTATTCAAAATACATGAATAGGCAGACTTTCGTAGATTGTCGGAAATATTCCCTGAACTTTGTAGAAACGTGTTTTTGTCATTCCTAACCTTTCAATACTTATTTCTAAGTTGTGTAAAGGGTATTTATTGTATGTGTAGCTTATGTCCTTCTCCCGGTGTGTACGTTACGTTAAACGGATTATGTTTAAGTATCGGTTAATGAATTGCTTCTAAAAGAAAAAGTTTTTGAAATCCTGAAATTTTGCACAAGAGTTACAAACTGGGCAACTTGCTTTTCCAATGCTTGATGATACTTTGATTGTAACTCTAGATCTTTTCTGATTTGCTTTAGTGACTCCATCCCCTCACAGTTGGAGCCTTCGTTTTGATTATTGGATTTGCCATGATCTTGGTTTTGCTGATAGGTCCTTTGATTTCCCCGGTTGTAGCCTCCTTGGTTGTAATTCTGATTATAATTCGGCTGCCGGTTTTGATATTGTTGGCTCCTTTGATTTAGTACCTGAAAAGTAGGATTCAACTTATTAGTAGTATTACTGCACCAAAAATTGGGATGATTACGTAAACCTGGATGATATGTGTTGGAATTCATATCATAATTGATTTGTTCTCCATAAACCATGTCCACGTCCTCTTGAGCCGAAATAGATTGCTCTGGACATGTGTAACACCTTGTAAAATCATGTCCAATTATGTGAAGACACGTGTCCTAAACCCTAAACGTGTAAAAGATTGAATTAAAGGGGACTAAAGTTGACAAACAATGAAATACGTATGCGGAGGGACTAACAGTGTCAACATGCTAAACTTATGCCTCTGATTGACCACACACGATGATTGTATTCTTAAACGAATAAATTATCGAACGTAAGAAGCCGTTTGTGAAGGAGATTGGAAGTTTACAAGACAAAGGGGTTAAACATCTCAACATGTTAATTCTTACCTCTGAGTGACCTTTTAACGAACCCCGGGCTTCGTAATGTTTGATTATACTCTCGAGAATACGTGATAATGAATTCACAAGTTTCGGTATCGTTATGTGATAATTATGCAAAATTTCATGAAGAAGGGTTAAAAGCGTCAACAAGTGAAACTAGTGTATTCAAGTGACCTTTAACGAAACCCGGAGCCTAACGGTGTTTGGTTATACTTCCAAGATCATTTACAAACTAACTAGGAGGGTTAAATGTGCCGAATATGAAAGATATATTACATTAAAAGGTGCAGAGACTAAAAGTTCCAAGAATGAAACTTGATTCACTGAAATATGAGGTGTCGCGCTGCGCGACGCCTCCTGTTGTTGTCGCGCAACACGACGGGTGTATTTGGGCAGAATCCTTTGGACAGCTGCAGGTTTGTTCACTGTTCACCACACATACCACCCTAAACACTCATAACTCAAAACATGGAGCTTTTTGATGGTTTTTAAAACCACCATGGACACCTGTGATCATCTCTGGACTTCCCTGACACCTGGCATGATCCAAGAACACCTTCTTCAACTATAAATAGAGGCTTTGAGCATCCTTCCTTCCTTGCCCCATTCCAATTCACTCTCTCCTCACTAACTTAAGCTTTCTTGAGCAATTCTTGAGGTTCCTGATAAAAAAGGAAGCTCACATGAGTTCAAAATTTGAGCTAGGACCCTTTGTAAGTGTCCGTAGCCACTCTAGTTCACGTTTAAAGACCGAAAGTCAAAGTTTCCGCAAAACGACTTTGACTGTCGGTTTAGACCTAAACGGTCCAGCATTGTTCGAGGCGAATATAGCTACGTGATCGTAATTAGGTAGGTGTCAATCCCTCAAAAGGGCACCTCCTAATTACCACGTTTGCTTAGTTAATTATCGGGTCAAAGTAATTTAATAAAAAGTCAAACTAGTCAGATTTTTTAATAAAAATAAAAATTGATAATGTAGAAGTTATAAAACATGTTTTATCACTTTAATAACTTGGTAAACATTTTTAGAACATTTCTAAACATGTTCAACCCGACAATTCTAAGTTTAAGCTCGGTTCGCAACCGAAAGTCGCAAAAGCTTGAATTTTGCTTTGACACTCAGTTCTGACCCGAATTAGCTTAATTTCTTTATGTAATAAGGTTCCATTGTGACCATATAATGTTGTAGTATAACCCTCTGAGGTTATATTACATGGTCACTTAGTAATCTGAATTATATGTATGTTTCTGTTATTATGCTTATTGTTGACTAGTATGCCCTTATGGTCCAAAAATGAGATTTTCAAATAAATGAACATGCAAATGAATTAGGTACCGATTAGTAAACATATTTAAAATGTTTTGACACTTACATTCTGGTCTTAAACTGATGTTATGCAATTTATCGAAAATAATGCCTTTATAAGGAACAAATTACCCTTAAGCATGTAAAACAAGTTTAAACATAAATTTTGGCACAAAACTCTTTACCTACTATTATGATATCATTTATGTGAATTTTTCGAATGTTGGGTCAGATTATACACTGACCTTAACATTGAGTTCTTATACAAAGCCTATAATTGATGATAATACCCTTTTTGCGAATAAAATGAGTTTTACATATAATTAACATGCAAAACCTTTTGTTACTGATGTGTTATGAAAGAATAAAATATTTTGACCATTCAAAGCTGGTCAAAACCTCAGAATCACTTAAACCTTGAAATTATCGTCAAATATCGACTTTTACGCTAATTAGGTGCATAGTATGGTTTAAAACCATATTTAGCACCCTAGATTTATTACCTACTGATTTTATAAATGATTTTTAATATTTTTACAGTAATTATAAGTCATGAACTTAGAATTTCAATTATGTCCTTAAAAGCATATGTGAAATGACCAAAATGCCCTTTCGGGGCATAGTTTGGCCATAAATGGTAAACAACACATATGTATGATATCCTACTGATATAACATCATAAATTAAATATTTTTACAGAATGTTTTTGACCAGAAATTCAGTATACCTAAAAACCTCTTTTATAAATCTTAAAATGACCAAAATGCCCTTATAGGGCCTAATTCGGTTTTAAAATATTTTCGGGCATACATGTTGATATCCTACTGATGTCATAACATCTTTTAAGCATAATAACATATGGAACTTGTATATGACTCAGGCGGTTACCCATTCATGCTTATACGCGTTCGGTTCGGTTTATGTAACTAGTTTGCATAAATTAGCCGAAACGGGTTTAACCATGTCATTTAAAGTATACATACTTGTTGGGTCTAAATTAAATTCCGTTCCGGTCTTTGCTTAGTCTAGCGTTTCGAACCGTAAAGCATCCTTAAAACTAACCGGTCTAAGTCCTTCACTTAAATAAGACCCGTTACTATCCTAATAGGTTAATAAAACCTTCCTTACAGATTCAGTAGCCACAGTAGAAGATACTTGCATAAAGTCTTAGAAACATACGGCTGAGTAGCATTTCTTGCATTATTAACTCAGGTAAATTCTTTTAACTTATTTTCCCTTATACGGGCTTGGGATACGGTAAATTATTACCGCTTGGTCGGGTATGGGATCTGTGACATTTGTGCCTTTACAATCATCATACAATTACGAATCCAATGAAATCTTGTATTTCATTCTTGGTATTTTTACAATTACATATGACATTACACATATCAAATCTTGTATGATTTCAAACTCTCGAGAAGCTTTTCTGGAAGTTTTACGTAAACTATTGCGCAAACGTAATCAGTTTAACGCGAAAAACACTCTGGAACAGTGACATAAGCTTAACATACCTTTAATAACTTTTACATAACTTAGAAATAAGTTTTGGAAGGTTTGGTATGTCAAAAACAAGTTTATTCGATCATAGGGACTATTTACGACAAATTGTAAAGGTCTGCCGATTTGCATAGCAACGTAAACTCCGGAACAAGATCATAAGCCAAACATACCATAAATACCCTTAACATAGCTTAGAAATAAGTTTTGAGGGGTTCGGTATGCGAAAATATGCTTATTTGATTAACAGGGACTAAAAGCGTCAAAAACTACATAAGTTTGCATTTCCGCGCATATCTTACGTTCTGACCATATCCGGACATCCAAAAATTTTTGTAATCATTTAAATATTGTATTTTAGTGATTGGACTGCAAAAATACCATTCGTCGCACAATTTGGATCGTTTTTGCGTCCATCCGTGTTTCACCGTAATTAACCGAATAACATGACCGTACGATCAAACAAACCGACATCCATGATATTTTCAAGCATATTTTAAGTCCCCTATGCTTTATCATCCTTTTAGAGCCTTAAAAATGGGTCAACGGGGCTTAAACGCGTCGAAAAACAAGTTTTGGAGCTGCAGGGACCTGTTTTGACAGTTTTGAAAAGTTTCTGGTCTGGGATATCTTGTTGGGCGCGAAGACTGATGTTGATTCCTTCGCGGCCCGCGACAGCTGGAGCTGGGCAAATTCTTTGAATCTTCAAAACAGCCTGCTGAATCCATTTTTAACCGTAGTTTTTGCATACCATGAGCTGGTTTATGTGTTCCCAAAGTTGCCAAATCAGTGTGTAACATTTGTAGGGTCAAGATCATGCTTTGATCCATGAAAAAACATTTGGCAATGATCAATGGAGGCTTGATTTCCTATAAATACCCAAGAATTTCAAGCTTTCAACTTGCTCATTTGCTATTTCCTTCTTCACCTGCTCTAAGTGGAGGAAATCTCTTGTTGAGGGCCACCTACCTGAGCATTCTTAGTCCTCTCTTCAAGCATTGGACCATTGTAAGTGTTCTTTAAAGCTTGTTTAGTTAAATCAAGCAAGAAAGTCAAACAGTGTTTGACTTTCTCCTTTAACCATGAATGGGTCAAGATAAAGTTCGGTTGAACTTTGCAACGTGAGCGTAATCACGATGGTTATAGTCCATAACAACTATACCTACTGATTACCACGTTGATTAGTCGAAGTGACGAGTCAAAGTTTCGGTCAAAATGCACGATTATGTGCATTTAGCGACGAAACTATTTTCGGGTATCAAAACACTTTGTTTTGATATCAAATCAGTTCCCTAACTTAGTTAAACATGTTTTAGCATGTTTAACTCGTCACTTTTTGTCTAGTGCTTATATAGGGTCGTAAGTCAAGCGGTCTTGACAACCGCTTAGACTTTCGAACCCGACCAGTTTGGTCGATCATTAGGATCCGACCAAACATATTTTGTGACCATAGTTGTATAGGGAATAACCTTTCGAGGTTATACCTTATGGTCACTTAGTTTAATTAGTTGTATAATAGGTAGTTTATATGCCTTAGGAAAATGACCAAAATGCCCTTTTCATGCATAATTTGAATTTAATCATATGTAACTTAATTTTTGACACTTAAACTGATTATGCAACATATTTAAGCATGTTAGGGCATATAAATACTTGTCATAGGACTAGCTAGGCTATTCGTTTGCGCTTTTGCGTAAATGACGCGTTAAAGTAGCGTAGACTACCTTAACGGGTCACAACGGGTCATAAGCACTTAGGATAGGTTCCAAATCAGAATGTAGGCTTTGTTAAACCATATCACATGAGTTCCAATACTCATTTGGTTTACGAGACCTCATTCTACCCGATCTCCTGATTTAGGTACCGATTATTTAACATAGTGATTCGATACTAGGTGCCACTTGATTCCTTGATTTCCGAGCTTTATTAGGACACTTAATCAAGGATACTTGCAATCTCAAGTGAGTACATAGTCCCATATTTTACGTTTTCAAATGTTTTGGGGTGATTCATATGTGCGTATTCTCTATTTTTGTGATTTCAAACTATATGTTTACACATGCTTAGTACTTATCCTATGACAAACTTAAACTGATATCCTTGGCTTAAATACTGATTTTCAAAGTTTGTGCAACTATTGTTGGTTCATGTTTTTACTTACACATTCATTAACAATGATCAAGCCGATTGGTAGTACGATATAGTGCTATCGGACTAGACACCCCATTCCTGTTGTATGGAATGTCAGAAACCAAAGTTTAAACCAAATAGATTTGCCTTTGTGGTATTTCTATAGTCTCCAAAGTGTAGTTTGATACACTAGGTTTGAATGTATTACCAAATCACGATCTATGGTATATTTCGGTATACCACTAAGGCATATTTCGATATGCTGGCAACGTGATATTATGTTAACAAATGTATAGATTGCAAATGTTTTCCAATTAAGCCATAAAAACTTATCTTATGTTATTTCCAAAACCAAAGCATAGTTTGATATGTTATTGTTTACCAAAGTATAGTTTGATATATTGCCAAATCACGATTTAGGTATATTTCGATATACTACCAAAGCATATTTGATATGCTACCAACGTGGTACTGTTTTACTAAAGCATAGTTTGATATACTACTAAATCATAATTTAAGTATATTTTGATATACTTCCAAAGGATAGTTGATATGCTCCGAATGTAATATTGTTTACCAAAGCATAGTTTGATATGCTATTTACAAAACCAAAGTATAATTTGATATACTATCGACTTTGTTATTTACCAAAGCATAGTTGATATGCTATTTTCAAACCAAAGCAATATAGTTTATATGCTACTTTCAAACCAAAGTATAATTTGAAAAACTACCGATGCTTTCATTCATAAAACTAAAGTATACTCGTGATATACTACCAAATCTATTATTTCAATAACCAAGGTATATTTTGATATACTATCTATTTAACTAATTCAAAACTAAAGTATATTTTGATATATTATTTATCCGATTATTTCAAAACCAAAGCATATTTTTGTATATACTACAAATCTTTTTATCAAAGCAATGTGTTTAGAAACGAAACTATTTACAAGGATTTATGGCTATTTTTGTAAACATAAAACCTTTTCTTGTGTTATCTAAAGCCATGAATCTAATTCACAAAACCTATTTTACTCACAGGCATTTTTATGCTGACATTTTATTTTCACATATGTTTCAGGTTCTACTATGTGATGATTGTTGACGCATGCTACACATAGGATTGGACTCGTGCCTTAGGGACTTTAAAATTTGAAAGTCAATTATTTGTATTTATCTGTTTTGTATTAAAACAATGAGTTCATTAATGGAGTAAAACAAAACTTCATTCACCATGTGTTGTGAAACAATGATTCTGTTACGACACTCCCCGACGTTTCCGCCGCGGTTCGTTATTTTACGCGGTCAGGGTGTGACAGAAAAGTTGGCACCAGAGCTCATAGTTATAGGGAATTAAGTTATTAGTAATGCTTTGACCTAGACTATAACCTTCCTAGGAACCTAACACAAGTTATCTTGTGTTTAGATCTTAAAACAAAATCGCCACCTATCTTTAGGTGACAAAAACAACAAGAACACAAATTACAAAACCGTTTTGAAAATCAATCATCTATTCTTAGATGATTTGCCTTAGGCTTACGCCTTCAAAGTTTTCAAAATCTCACCAAAGTTTGGGTCTAAATAATGTGAACACATGCAATCTGGAAGGGTGGGTGCCTGTACCTTGGGTTTTCTGTCTAAGGCTATGGTAGTGGTACCATAGGACTTGACAAATGTCACACCCCGACCGTGTTAAAACAACAAAACCGCGGCGAAAACGTCGGGGAGTGTCGTGGCAGAATTATCGTTTCATAACCATGGATAAAAAAAAGTGTTTCGTTTTATTGATAATATTAAACATTAACATTGTCTTAACACAAAACAAACAAGTTACATATCGACTAATATTGTTATTATGTCACTAAGGCCTCGTCCAGATCCTATGTGACTCATGCATCCTAGTAATCATCATCAAGCATCAACACCTGAAACATATGTAAAAACAAAGTCAGCAAAGAAATGCTGGCGAGTACATAGGTTTTATAGGAGTGTTGGATTCATGGCTAGTTTAAATGTTGCAATACTTTATTAAAAACCTTGTTTTGAAAAGAGTATAATATTGCAACTTAATTAACCAACTCAAATCAAGCGGGCTATAGTTTATAAAACCTCGTAGTGATGATCCTTAACCCATAAACATTTGTTTTAGTAAAGCAATTTGTAAAACATCTCGTATTAAATCGTTAATAAAACTCGTTAATAAATCTTGTTAATAAAACTCGTATGGTTTATATCATTTCAAAAACCTCGTTTGTGTGATATCGTTTCAAAATCGTTTACCCAAGTGAACTAAATAATGCCACGGTATGTAATACGATGAAAACACTTATATATAAGAAGTATCAGCGGCGTATCTACCATGTTTTCACCACATTACCCCCGTCCCGTTATCTAAACACTTAACCAAGAACCAATCATTTATCCAACTCGTTTAATCTTGTATGAATCGTTCCCAAATCGTTAATTCATTTAAATCGTTTAAATCATCCTCGTTTTAAGTGTGAAAACTATTTGTGTTCGCCTCGCTAATAACATTCAAACCTTCGTGACTCGACTATCTCGCTCTCGCATTAATAAACCACCAAAGGGTAAATTAACATTCAGATTCAGTCACTACCTACCTAACCCACACATAACCATGGGTGCAGTACGATAATGGGAGTTGTCAGATCCTATGGTACCATAACCTAATACTGGTCGGCTTGATCAATGCTAATGAATGCCATTCGTTATGTAATTACAACCAACTAGCTTATTCACTTTATTGAAACCGTTATTAGTGTAACATCTGTGCTTCTAATAATTGTGAACAGTTCAATTATCAATAAAACAATTTTATTTGATCCCAATGTTTGTTTGCTTATGTTTTACATTTTTCATGTTTTGACTTTTATTCAATTTCAAACTCTATATCGCTTTCTGGAGAATTATACGCAAACTGGTGCGTAAACGTAATCAGTTTAACGCGAAAAATACTCCAAACATCAACATATACTTAACATACCTTAAATAACCCTTACATAACTTAGAAATAAGTTTTGAATGCTTTGGTATGGCAAAAACAAGTTAACTTGCCTACAGGGACTAAATTTGACAAACTGTGAAAGTATGCCATTTTGAACTGTAACAGACATTCCAGAACATGACCATAAGTTAAACATACCATAAATATCCTTTACATAGCTTAGAAATAGGCTTTGAGGGGTTCGGTGTGCTAAAATAAACTTTTGGGGCATTCAGGGACTAAAAGCGTCAAAAAGTGCATAAGTTTGCATTTTCGCGCATAACTTACATTCTGAATACATCCGGACATCCAAAAATTTATATAAGCACTAAAATATTTTATTTTAGTTTTTGGCATGAGAAAAATCCATTCGTCGCGCAATTTGGATCGTTTTTCGCCCTTATGCGCATTCCGTCGTAATTAAGAGAACATCGCGATTGTACGGCCAAACGAACCAACATCCTAGATATTTTTGAGCACATTTTAAGTTCCCTATACTTTAACTTCATTTTAGAGCTTTGAAATGGGGTTAACGGGCCTTAAACGTGTCGGAAATGGCTTTATTGCATAACAGGGACCAAAACTGTCATTTTGCCAAACTTGATGGCTTACGGACCGTAAGCCATCACCCTTACGGTCCGTAAGCATGTCTCAGACAGCAGAATGTTGTTAACAGCTTGATCCAGCTGTTACCCACTTGTGCACCTGGTTTTGGGCAATACCATGGGCTCAAATGGTTTTGTAAAACCAGGGTCTTGAGGTGTACGGATGAGATCAAAGCACGGTATTCGAGGAACGATCCTAACGGTGGTCCAAATCCTATAAATACCCCTTTGATTCACAACTTAAAACCCACTTAATTTCTGAAAACTTCTCTAAGTTGAGGTGTAAAAGCGCTTCATACCTGAGAAATATTTGGAAATCAAAGCTTTCGGGGACCCTTTGTAAGTGTTCCTTCGTTCTTTCATTCTTTTAGAGTTAAAAGTCAAACTTTGTTTGACTTTCTGCATTGACTAGTTTATGGTCAATGCGAAGTTCATTTGAACTTCATAACGTGAGTGTAATCACGATGGTTATAGTCCCTAGTGACTATACCTACTGATTACCACGTTATCTAGGCTCAGTGATGAGTCGTAGTTTCGGCCAAAATGCGTGTTATTGCGTATTTTGTAACCAAACTACTCTTAGGTATCAAAACCGTTTGTTTTGATACCAAACCTGTTTTCTAAACTTAGTTAAGCATGTTTTAACATGCTTAGCTCGTCACTTTTAGTTTAGTGCTTATATAGGGTCGTTTATATGCCTTAGGTAAATGACCAAAATGCCCTTTTCACGCCAAAATTCATTTTAAGCATATGTAACATAATTTTTGGTATCTAAACTGATTTGGTAACAATATTAGACATGTTAAGGCATATTTTACTTATCATAGGACTAGTTAGGCATTCCGAACGCGTTTTACGCGAACGACGCGTTAAAGTAGCATAAGCTACCTAAACGGGTCGTAATGGGTCGTAAGCACTTAGGTTAGGTTTCATTTAGTATGTAGGCTTTGTTAAACCATATTACATGAGTTCTCATACTCATTTGGTTTACGAACCCTCATTCTATCCGATCCACCGATTTAGGTCCGGTATATTAACATAGTTACCTATATTAGGTGCCGTTTGATATCCGTGATCTCTAGCATTGTTTAGTTGTTACTCAAGGACTACTAAGCAATCTCAAGTGAATACACAGACCCCTCTTTTACTGTTTTCCAAACTGTTTTGGGGTGAAACACATGTGCCTACTTGTTACTTTCATGCTTTCCATGTTTTCACATTATATGCTTGTTATGTTCAATAGTACATTTATAGTACATGATTTACATTACATTGTTTTGCTATGTATGCCCATTGTGTGCGTACTTAGTACATCGTTTTACATTACATTTTTGCTATGTATGTCCATTGTGTGCATACTTAGTACATTGTTTTACATTACATTTTATGCTATGTATGTCCATTGTGTGCATACTTAGTACATTTGTTATTCATCACATGCTTACATTTTGGTATGACATTTGGTTTGTTCAAATGGGACAATATACATTCATTAAGATTGATCACGCCATTCTTTAGTAGGTAGTGGTACCATAGGAATTGACAACTCCCGTTCCTGACATCCTAGGTATGTTTGGATGGAAGGAATGACCGAATTCGATAGACATAACACAGATAAACCTTTAATTTGTTTAAAGGTCTATCACCACAGTCACAAGGCTTGAATGTGTGCATTTTTACAATATCGCATAAATGTTTGTATTCAGTATAGCATGCATTTCCACAAAACATAACGTTGATTTAAACTACGTTTTACTTCAATACATTGCTTTGTGCATTTTTACCTATGGTTTAGTTGATACATATTTCACTTGCCATACATGACATTTTGGTTACACATTACATAATTGATATTTGACATAGACATTTTGGCATTGATATACACAGTTAGTGATTTACATTAGACATAGACATTTCGATATGATTTACACAATAACACTTGACAATTGATTTATACATGAACAATTTACAATGATGGTTGCTTTGGGTAAGTGATTTGAGTAACGAGGCGTGTGTAATATGATACAAGCATGGTGGATACGCCGCTGGTACTTCCTATATATAAGTGCTTGTATGATATTACATGTCGTAGCGTTACTTAAATCATTTCAATATTTGACATATTACATTTTACATAAACAACTTATTTTTCACAAGACATTGTCTTACAAAACAGTTTGTTTTATCCAACTCATTTTACTCGGTTATTTTATTAACCATACATCATTCTTTTATATAGTCTGATTTCTTATCAAGTTTTCATACGATTTATAAAAGAAAACACTTAACAAGATTTATGACAAATTTTTATTAAACCTATCTTTTAAAACCCAAGTCATGAATCCTATTTTCATTAAACCTATGTATCTCACAGGCATTTTTATGCTGACGTACCTATTTTCACATGTGTTTTCAGGAGCAGTCGCTTAGGATGATGATCGTGACATTAGGGCGGACCTGTGCCTTAGAGACATAAAACGAAGATAGACTTAGTTTAATTATGTTATGTACTATTGGTTTCATGTTTAAAGACAATGTAACTCTCATGTTGATAAATAAAATGTAACTTTAATTGCCATGGTTGTGGAACAATAATTCTGTTACAACACTCCCCGACGTTTCCGCCACGATTTGATGTTCTACGTGGTCGGGGTGTGACAGAAAAGTTGGTATCAGAGCCAATGGTTATAGGGAATTAGGTTATTACTAATGCTTTGACCTAGACTATAACTTTCTAGGACCCCAACACAAGTTATCTTGTGTTTAGATTTTAAAACATGCACTTCACCTATCCTTAGGTGATAACCACAACGAGAACATCAAGTTCGAATCCGCTTTGAAAATTAATCATCTGTTCTTGGATGATTGATTACTAGGTTTTGAACCCTCTATTGTAAGGTTTTGAACCCCTTTGAATTTTCAAAATCTCATCAAAGTTTTGGGTCCTAAATAGTGTGAACACGTGCGAACTGGAAGGGTGAATGCCTGTACCCTGGGTTTTCTGTCTAAGGCTAGAGTGTTCGTACAAATCCACATAATCGGACCAGTCACTCTTACCTGGGAACTCTTGGGGTGAGTGTTCACTTATAGGCGAGCATGTCTTCGCGATACATCATTTTTGACCCATTTACTTTGATTAGTCAATGTGTGTCGTTTGTTTGCTTTATGGTAACGAACAAATGACCACCGCCTTGCTGTTGTCAATTTTTGTATCATCTCATTCTTTTCACCCAACCATCTCACTCGTTTCCTTTCATGTTTCCTCTTTTAGAATGCCTCCTCGACGCGAGAATCAGATAGCAAATGCCGAACTGGCAGAAATTATCGCACAGCAAATGGCTGCTGCGTTCCCAAACCTTATTGCTCAATGGAACCAAGCCAACAACAACCACAATGCTCCTTGTAACTTCAAGAGTTTTAACTCGGCTAAACCGCTCAAGTTTAGTGGTTCTGAGGGAGCAACTGGGCTTCTTCAATGGTTCGAGAGCATTGAGAACACTTTTCGTCACGTTCAGTGTCCTGATAATCGCAAGGTCGAGTTTTCTTCGAGTGTGTTTCAGAAGAGGGCTCTTACGTGGTGCAACGCGGTTATGAGAGACCGGGGTGCAGAAGTTGCTCTAGCACAAACTTGGGCCGAACTTAGGGCCCTTATGATGAGGGAGTTTTGTCCTCGTCATGAACAGCGGGCCTTGGAGAGAGAGGTTGATGACTTGAAACAGGACAGCGGCGAGCACAGGGCGTATACTGATAGGTATGAGGAGTTGAGTCTACTTTGCCCAACAATGGTTACCCCACTCGACAAGGCTATCGAAAGGTACATCGATGGTCTACCTGACTCAGTACAAGACATCATTACTGGTAGTAACCCTACCACACTCCGTTAGGCGATCTAGTTAGCAGCGACATTGACTGAGTCACAGGTTCGAAAGGGAAAGCTGCACAAAAGGGTGATAAGGGTAAGAAGCAGGCGTCTGACAAAGAAGATAGCAAGAAAGGTCAAAACAAGAAGGGAAAGGATTCTGGTTCCTCAAGGGGGTCAAGGAAGCGTAAGGCTTCCCAAAATTTTGCTTTCACTGCCCAAGTTAACCAGGCAGCTCCTAACCAAACCGCACAGCCTCCAGCAAAGAAGCGTTATGCAGGAAATGCACCTTTGTGCAATAGATGCAACAGTCACCATCAGCCGCAACTTACGTGCCGTTTCTATACTAACTGCGGGAAGTCAGGTCATCTTGCGGATGTTTGTCGTTTTGCCTCCTGCTCAGCAACAAGGTCAAGCTGCACGACCACACTACCCGCCAGGTTCTTGTTACAACTGTGGGGATCTGACCCACTACCGTAATCAGTGTCCAAGATTGGTGAATGCAAACCCAAATCAGAATCAGGCTCAGGCTCGAGGTCGAGTCTTCAACATGAATGCACAAGAGGCACAAGCAGACAATGAAGTGGTGAACGGTACATTCTTTATTAATAATCAGCCTGCATCTGTTCTTTTTGATTCGGGTGCCGATAAGAGTTTTGTATCTTTATCTTTTGAGCCATTGCTTCGCATGTCTAGAACGAAACTAGGAAAACCCTTGACAGTAGAGGTTGCTAGTGGTGAACCCATTGTTCTTGATTCTGTTCTTCGCGACTGCCAGTTAAACCTTAACGACCATCTTTTTCCTATTAACCTTACGCCTATGCAACTTGGAAGCTTCGACATTATTGTGGGTATGGATTGGTTACACAAGCATCGCGCAGAGGTAGTTTGTTTCGAGAAGATTGTTCGTGTGCCGCTTTCGACAGGCGAGATCCTACAGGTGCATGGTGAGAAACCTACCGGTGGTCTCAAGCTCATGTCTTGTTTTAAAGCTCGGAAGTATCTGCGAAAGAACTATGTGGCCTTTTTGGCACATGTTGTAGCAGATAAGGGCAAAGGTAAGTCTATTCAAGATATCCCTGTTGTTAGGGATTATCCTGATGTGTTTCCTGAAGAGTTACCTGGTCTACCCCCAGCACGCCAAGTCGAGTTCCGTATTAATCTAGTACCTGGTGCAAACCCCATTGCCAGATCTCCATATCGTCTTGCACCGTCTGAGATGCAAGAGTTGTCTAAGCAGCTTCAGGAGCTCTCTGACAAAGGTTTTATCTGTCCTAGCTTTTCACCTTGGGGTGCTCCCGTTCTTTTTGTCAAGAAGAAGGATGGATCTTTTAGGATGTGTATCAATTATCGTGAGCTTAACAAGCTTACCATCAAGAATCGATATCCCCTACCTCGCATCGATGATCTCTTTGATCAGTTGCAGGGCACTTCTTATTTTTCAAAGATTGATCTGCGATCTGGATATCATCAACTTCGTGTGCATGAAGAAGACATTCCCAAGACAGCATTCCGCACTCGTTATGGGCATTATGAGTTCACAGTCATGCCATTCGGTTTGACTAATGCTCCTGCTGTTTTCATGGACTTAATGAATAGTGTCTGCAAGCCTTATTTGGATCAGTTCGTCATTGTTTTTATTGACGACATCTTAATTTATTCCAAGACGCGAGCTGATCATGAGCAACATCTTCGTCTTACTCTGGAGCTCCTAAAGAAAGAGCAAATTTTCGCCAAATTCTCCAAGTGTGAATTCTGGCTTAAAGAAGTTCAATTTTTAGGACATATTGTCAACGAACAAGGTGTTAATGTAGATCCCTCCAAGATCAGTGTGATCAAGGATTGGGATACGCCTACTACGCCTACCGAAGTTCGCTCTTTTCTTGGTCTTGCGGGCTATTATCGCCGCTTCATTGAAAACTTCTCGAAGATTGCAGTTCCTCTAACTGCTCTAACTCAGAAGAACAAACCCTTTGATTGGGGATTCAAGCAAGAGGAACGTTTTTGACTTTGAAACAAAAACTTTGCGACGCACCTGTTTTGACTTTGCCTGAGGGCAATGATGATTTCGTCGTTTATTGTGATGCATCTAAATTGGGTCTTGGCTGTGTTCTGATGCAAAGGAACAAAGTCATAGCATATGCATCGAGGCAGTTGAAGATACATGAGAAGAACTACACCACTCATGATCTTGAGTTGGGTGCAGTTGTCTTCGCTCTTAAGATCTGGAGACACTATTTGTACGGAACAAAATGTGTGGTTTTCACGGACCACAAAAGTCTTCAGCATATCTTCAATCAGAAAGAACTCAACATGAGGCAACGACGTTGGGTGGAGCTTCTAAACGACTATGACTGCGAAATTCGCTACCACCCTGGTAAGGTGAATGTCGTGGCCGATGCTTTGAGTTGCAAGGAACGTACTAAGCTTCATTGTGTTCGTGTTCAATCTGTTATTCAAGCTCGATCCGATATCCAAGCACGTATTTCTCAGGCTCAACACACTTGTGTTTCACAAGGTTTGATGGATAAGGAATTTCCCTATCACATAACCCCTGATCTGGAACTGAAGGACAATGGATCGTATTACTTCATGGACCGTTTGTGGGTCCCAAGCCAAGATAACCTTCGCACCTTGCTTATGGATGAAGCCTATAAGTCTCGTTATTCTGTTCATCCTGGTTCAGATAAGATGTATAAGGATCTTCGTATTCAGTATTGGTGGCCTGGTATGAAGAAAGACATTGCCTTATATGTATCAAAATGCCTTACTTGTCTTACGGTTAAGGCTGAACATCAGCGTCCTTCTGGTTTATTGGTGCAACCAGAGATCCCAGTTTGGAAATGGGAAAACATTACTATGGATCTCATTACTAAACTTCCGAGCACAAAGAAAGGTCATGATGCCATCTGGGTAGTTGTTGATCGTCTTACTAAGTCCGCGCATTTCTTGCCAATCGGTGAGGATTTTTCTGCTGACAAGCTTGCTAAAATCTATGTGGATGAAATTGTAGCTCGACATGGTGTTCCTTTGAACATCATTTCTGACAGAGATGCTCGCTTCACTTCTCATTTTTGGAGAACCATGCAATCTGCTATGGGGACCCAACTTAATCTGAGCACAGCTTATCATCTGCAAACGGATGGTCAATCTGAAAGAACACTCCAGACTCTGGAGGATATGCTTAGAGCTTGTGTGATCGATTTTGGTGGTAGTTGGGATTCACATCTCCCGTTAATTGAATTCTCCTACAACAACAGTTATCACTCCAGCATCAACATGGCTCCTTTCGAGGCTCTCTATGGTCGAAAATGTCGTTCACCAGTCTGCTGGAATGCGATCGGTGAGGCTCAGCTTACTGGACCTGCTCTCATTTTAGAGACAACTGATAAGGTTAAGAAAGTTCGTGATAACCTTCAGGTAGCTAGATGCCGTCAAAAGAGTTACGCGGACCTAAAACGCAAGCCCTTGGATTTTCAAGTCGGTGATCGTGTATTACTTAAGGTCTCACCTTGGAAAGGTGTGATCAGATTTGGAAAGAAAGGAAAACTTGCACCTAGATACGTTGGACCATTCAAGATCGTCGAAAGAATCGGTAAGGTAGCCTACAGACTTGAGTTACCTCCTGAACTTTGAAATGTTCATCCAACCTTTCACATATCCAATCTCAAGAAGTGTTTAGCTTATGAGAACCTCCACATACCACTTGACGAATTTCGTGTTGATAAAACACTGAAATTTGTTGAGAAGCCAGTGGAAATCATGGAACGTGAAGTCAAGTGGCTCAAACGCAAGCGCATTCCATTGGTCAAAGTTCGCTAGGAATCTAAACGTGGACCTGAGTTTACTTGGGAACGCGAAGATCAAATGAAGGCGAAGTATCCACATCTTTTCCCACGAGTTTCCTCTAAATAAATTTCAGGACGAAATTTCCACAAGTAGGGGAGACTGTAACATCTGTGCTTGTAATCATTGTAAACAGTTCAATTATCAATAAAACAATGTTATTTAATCCCAATGTTTGTTTGGTTATGTTTTACATTTTTCATGTTTTGACTTTTATTCAATTTCAAACTCTATATCGCTTTCTGGAGAATTATACACAAACTGGTGCGTAACCGTAATCAGTTTAACGCGAAAAATACTCCGGAACATCAACATATACTTAACATACCTTAAATAACCCTTACATAACTTAGAAATAAGTTTTGAAGGCTTTGGTATGGCAAAAACAAGTTAATTCGCCTACAGGGACTAAATTTGACAAATTGCGAAAGTATGCCAATTTGAACTGTAACAGACATTTCGAAACATGAACATAAGTTAAACATACCATAAATATCCTTTACATAGCTTAGAAATAGGCTTTGAGGGGTTCGGTGTGCTAAAATAAACTTTTGGGGCATTCAGGGACTAAAAGCGTCAAAAAGTGCATAAGTTTGCATTTTCGCGCATAACTTACATTCTGAATACATCCGGACATCCAAAAATTTATGTAAGCACTAAAATATTTTATTTTAGTGTTTGGCATGAGAAAAATCCATTCGTCGCGCAATTTGGATCGTTTTTCGCGCTTATGCGCATTCCGTCGTAATTAATCGAACATCGCGATTGTACGGCCAAACGAACCGACATCCTAGATATTTTTGAGCACATTTTAAGTTCCCTACACTTTAACTTCATTTTAGAGCTTTGAAATGGGGTTAACGGGCCTTAAACGTGTCGGAAATGGCTTCATTGCATAACAGGGACCAAAACTGTCATTTTGCCAAAGTTGATGGCCTACGGACCGTAAGCCATCACCCTTACGGTCCGTAAGCATGTCTCAGACAGCAGAATGTTGTTAACAGCTTGATCCAGCTATTACCCACTTGTACACATGGTTTTGGGCAATACCATGGGCTCAAATGGTTTTGTAAAACCAGGGTCTTGAGGTGTACGGATGAGATCAAAGCACGGTATTCGAGGAACGATCCTAACGGTGGTCCAAATCCTATAAATACCCCTTTGATTCACAACTCAAAACCCACTTAATTTCTGAAAACTTCTCTAAGTTGAGGTGTAAAAGCGCTTCATACCTGAGAAATATTTGGAAATCAAAGCTTTCGGGGACCCTTTGTAAGTGTTCCTTCGTTCTTTCATTCTTTTAGCGTTAAAAGTCAAACTTTGTTTGACTTTCTGCATTGACCAGTTTATGGTCAATGCGAAGATCGTTTGAACTTCATAACGTGAGTGTAATCACGATGGTTATAGTCCCTAGTCACTATACCTACTGATTACCACGTTATCTAGGCTCAGTGACGAGTCGTAGTTTCGGCCAAAATGCGTGTTATTCCGTATTTTGTAACCAAACTACTCTTAGGTATCAAAACCGTTTGTTTTGATACCAAACCTGTTTTCTAAACTTAGGTAAGCATGTTTTAACATGCTTAGCTCGTCACTTTTAGTTTAGTGCTTATATAGGGTCGTTTATATGCCTTAGGTAAATGACCAAAATGCCCTTTTTACGCCAAAATTCATTTTAAGCATATGTAACATAATTTTTGGTATCTAAACTGATTTGGTAACAATATTAGACATGTTAAGGCATATTTTACTGATCATAGGACTAGTTAGGCATTCCGAACGCGTTTTACGCGAACGACGCGTTAAAGTAGCATAAGCTACCTAAACGGGTCGTAATGGGTCGTAAGCACTTAGGTTAGGTTTCATTTAGTATGTAGGCTTTGTTAAACCATATTACATGAGTTCTCATACTCATTTGGTTTACGAACCCTCATTCTATCCGATCCTCCGATTTAGGTCTGGTATATTAACATAGTTACCTATATTAGGTGCCGTTTGATATCCGTTATCTCTAGCATTGTTTGGTTGTTACTCAAGGACTACTAAGCAATCTCAAGTGAGTACATAGACCGCTCTTTTACAGTTTTCCAAACTGTTTTGGAGTGAAACACATGTGCCTACTTGTTACTTTCATGCTTTCCATGTTTTCACATTATATGCTTGTTATGTTCATTAGTACATTTATAGTACATGATTTACATTACATTGTTTTGCTATGTATGCCCATTGTGTGCATACTTAGTACATCGTTTTACATTACATTTTATGCTATGTATGTCCATTGTGTGCATACTTAGTACATTTGTTATTCATCACATGCTTACATTTTGGTATGACATTTGGTTTGTTCAAATGGGACAATATACATTCATTAAGATTGATCACGCCATTCGTTAGTAGGTAGTGGTACCATAGGAATTGACAACTCCCGTTCCTGACATCCTAGGTATGTTTGGATGGAAGGAATGACCGAATTCGATAGACATAACACAGATAAACCTTTAATTTGTTTAAAGGTCTATCACCACAGTCACAAGGCTTGAATGTATGCATTTTTACAATATCGCATAAATGTTTGTATTCAGTATAGCATGCATTTCCACAAAACATAACGTTGATTTAAACCACGTTTTACTTCAATACATTGCTTTGTGCATTTTTACCTATGGTTTAGTTGATACATATTTCACTTGCCATACATGACATTTTGGTTACACATTACATAATTGATATTTGACATAGACATTTTTACATTGATATACACAGTTAGTGATTTACATTAGACATAGACATTTCGATATGATTTACACAATAACACTTGACAATTGATTTATACATGAACAGTTTACAATGATGGTTGGTTTGGGTAAGTGATTTGAGTAACGAGGCGTGTGTAATATGATAAAAGCATGGTGGATACGCCGCTGGTACTTCCTATATATAAGTGCTTGTATGATATTACATGTCGTAGCGTTACTTAAATCATTTCAATATTTGACATATTACATTTTACATGAACAGCTTACTTTTCACAAGACATTGTCTTACAAAACAGATTATTTTATCCAACTCATTTTACTCGGTTATTTTATTAACCATACATCATTCTTTTATATAGTCTGATTTCTTATCAAGTTTTCAAACGATTTATAAAAGAAAACACTTAACAAGATTCATGACAAATTTTTATTAAACCTATCTTTTAAAACCCAAGTCATGAATCCTATTTTCACTAAACCTATGTATCTCACAGACATTTTTATGCTGACGTACCTATTTTCACATGTGTTTTCAGGAGCAGTCGCTTAGGATGATGATCGTGACATTAGGGCGGACCTGTGCCTTAGAGACATAAAACGAAGATAGACTTAGTTTAATTATGTTATGTACTCTTGGTTTCATGTTTAAAGACAATGTAACTCTCATGTTGATAAATAAAATGTAACTTTAATTGCCATGGTTGTGGAACAATAATTCTGTTACAACACTCCCCGATGTTTCCGCCACGATTTGATGTTCTACGTGGTCGGGGTATGACAATTAGTTTAATATAAACTATCTTAATCGTTTTTGAAATCATCGTTATAATATCGAAAATCATTTTGAAAACCATCGTTAAAACCCTGAAAACATTTAGCACATATGAATCACCCCAAAACAATTGAAAACAGTAAAATAGGGGAACTATGTACTCACTTGGAGTGCAAAGTATCCTTAATCAATAGAACTTCAACAAACTCGAGCAAACCAGAGAAATCAAACAGCACCTAGTAATCGAATCACTAGTCAAACAATAGACACCTAAATCGGAAGATCGGATAGAATGAGGTCTTGTAAACCAAATGAGTGTTGGAACTCATGTGATATGGTTTAACAAAGCCTACATCCTAAATCGGAACCTAACCTAAGTGCTTTCGACCCGTTGCGACCCATTAAGATAGCTTACGCTACTTTAACGCGTCGTGCGCGCAAAAGCGCATTCGAGACGTCTAACTAGCCCTATGACAAGTGTTATATGCCTAAACATGTTTACATATGTTGCATAATCAGTTACGTGACAAAAGTTTATGTTACATATGCTTAATTACCAATTATGCATGAAAAAGGCATTTTGGTCATTTACCTAAGGCATATAGACTACTTATCATACAACTACATTAAACTAGGTGACCATAAGGTATAACCTTGGAAGGTTATTCCCTATGCAGCTATGGTCACTAAACATGTTTGGTCGGATCCTAATGATCGACCAAACGGGTCGTGTTCGAAAATCTAAGCGGGTGTTTAGTCCGCTTGACTTACGACTCTACACAAGCACCAAACTAAAAGTGACGAGCTAAACATGCTAGAACATGTTTAGTTAAGTTAGAAAACAGGTTTTGATATCAAAACAAACGGTTTTGATACCCTAGAGTAGTTTGGTTACAAAATATGCATAAACACGCATTTTGGCCAAAACTACGACTCGTCACTACGCCTAGTCAACGTGGTAATCAGTAGGTATAGTCACAAGGGACTATAACCATCGTGATTACGCTCACATTGCAAAGTTCAACGGAACTTTGTGTTAACCATTGGCTGGTCAAAGCTGAAAGTCAAACTTGTTTGACTTTCATGCTTGAAACTCAAGAACAAGCAAGAAGAGGACTTACAAAGGGTCCAAGAAGGATGTTTGATCTAAAATAGCTCAGGTATGAAGTGCAAACACCCCAACTTAGAGCTGATTTCAGATCAAGTGTGAGAATGAAGTGAAGTGGGGGTTGCTATTTATAGTAAGTTAGGATAAATAGGATGATTACAATGGGGGCCGAAAACCAGCTCCAGGTATTTCAAATATTACATTAAAACCCCTGAATTTAGCCCAGATTGCTGTTTCTAATCTTTCTGTCTGACAAGGCCACGTGGCCCGCGTAACATACAGTCAATCCTTACGCGGCCCGTGTAAGGAAGTTTCACAGAATGTCAAAACATGTCCCTACACTTCAGAATCTTGCATTTCGGCTCATTTTTGACACGTTTAAGCCCCGTTAACCTCATTTCAAGGCTCTAAAATGAACTTAAAGTATAGGGAACTCAAAACATGCACAAAAATATCTCGGATGTCGGCTCGTTTGGTCGTACGGTTGCGTTGTTCGGTTAATTACGACGGAAGTCGTAACGAACGCAAAAACGATCCAAATTAAGCGACGAATGGAATTTTATCATTCCAATCACTAAAATAAAATATTTTAATGATTAAATAAATTTTTGGATGTCCGGATATATTCAGAACGTAAGATATGCGCGAAAATGCAAACTTGTGCACTTTTTGACGTTTTTAGTCCCTGAATGCCCAATAAAGTTTGTTTTAGCATACCGAACCCCTCAAAGCCTATTTCTAAGCTATGTAAAGGATATTTAGGGTATGTTTAACTTATGATCAAGTTCCGGAGTGTTCGTTACTATACAAATCAGTATAGTTTTGCAGTTTTGACACAAATAGTCCTTGCGATTGAACAAAGTTGATTTCAACACACCAAACCATTCAAAACTTATTTCCAACTTATGTGGAGGTTATTTAAGGTATGTTAAGCCTATGTCACTATTTTGGAGTATTTTTTGCGTTATACTGACTGCGTTTACGCACCAATTTGCTTATAACCTTCTAGAAAGCGATTTAAAGCTTGAAATTGGAGTCGAATCTAATTGAAAATTCACCAAACACAAATACACACATAATAACATCAAAACACATATAGTAACACCAAATCACATTGTTTTATTAATAATCATCATTGTTTTACATCGTACATCGATTATAGAGTACAGTTGTCACAGTCTCCCCTACTTCAGGAAATTTCGTCCCGAAATTTTATTTAGAGGAAGCTTGTGAAAACAAATGTGGATATTTTGCCTTCATTTGGTCCTCACGTTCCCAAGTAAACTCTGGGCCACGTTTGGACTCCCAACGAACTTTAACCAAATGAATCCGTTTGTTCTTCAACTGTTTAAAAGTACGGTCCACGATCTCCACTGGTTTCTCGACAAAGTGCATTGTTTCATCGATTTGGATCTCGTCGAGAGGAATATGAAGATCAGCGTCAGCTAAACACTTTCACAAATTGGACACGTGAAAATTTGGGTGAATATTTCCAAGCTCTGGAGGTAGCTCTAGTCGATAGGCAACCTTCCCAATTCTTTCCACAATCTTAAATGGTCCCGCATATCGAGGTGCAAGTTTTCCTTTCCTTCCAAATCTCACCACTCCCTTCCAAGGTGACACCTTGAGTAGGACACGGTCTCCGACTTGAAATTCTAAGGGCTTGCGCCGTAAATCCGCATAACTCTTTTGACGGCATCTAGCTGTCAAAAGATTATCGCGAATTTTCTTGATTTTGTCTGTTGTTTCCAGAACGAGCTCAGGTCCAGTAAGCTGTGCTTCACCGGTCTCGTTCCAACAGACAGGTGAACGACATTTTTGACCGTAGAGAGCTTCGAATGGTGCCATTTTAATGCTAGCATGATAACTATTGTTGTAAGAGAACTCGATCAATGGCAGATGAGAATCCCAATTTCCACCAAAGTCTATCACGCATGCTCTAAGCATATCCTCCAAAGCTTGAATCGTCCTTTCAGATTGACCATCTGTTTGGGGATGATAAGCAGTGCTTAGATTCAGTTGGGTTCCCAAAGCAGATTGCATGGTCTTCTAGAAATGAGATGAAAATCGAACATCACGATCAGAAATGATATCCAAAGGAACACCATGTCAAGATACTATCTCATCAACATAAATCTTTGCAAGTTTATCAGCAGATAGATCCTCGCGAATCAGAATAAAATGAGCTGATTTCGTTAATCGATCGATAACAACCCAAATAGCATCATGACCTTTAAACGTACGCGGTAACTTGGTGATGAGATCCATCGCAATGTTCTCCCACTTCCAAACCGGTATCTCTGGTTGTACAAGCAAACCAGAAGGTCGTTGATGTTCAGCCTTGACTTTGAGACAAGTTAGGCATTTTGATACATACAAGGCAACATCCTTCTTCATACCAGGCCACCAGTACTGAGTACGAAGATCCTTGTACATTTTATCAGCACCAGGATGGATAGAATATCGAGATTTGTGAGATTCGTCCATCACTAGGGTGCGAAGATCGTCTTGTTTCGGAACCCACAAACGATCCTTGAAGTAGAGTAAACCATCGTCTTTCCTTTCGAGCTTAAGCTCAAGTTGAAGCGGTAGCTCATCTTTCAATAAACCTTTGATCACACAGGATCGTTGAGCTTGAAGGACACGAGATTGGATGTCGGATAGAGCTTGGACAGAGTGAAGCTTGACTCGCTCTTTTCGACTAAGCGCATCGGCTACGACATTCGCCTTACCAGGATGGTAGCGAATCTCGTAATCGTAATCGTTCAAGAGTTCAACTCAATGTCGTTGCCTCATGTTCAGCTCCTTCTGATTAAGAATATGCTAGAGACTTTTGTGGTCTGTGAAAACCACAAACTTCGTTCCATAGAGGTAGTGTCTCCAGATTTTAAGCGCGAAAACCACAGCTCCTAACTCAAGATCATGAGTCGTATAGTTCTTCTCGTGAACTTTCAATTGTCTAGATGCATATGCTATAACCTTACCTCGTTGCATGAGGACGCAACCAAGTCCTAAGTTGGACGCATCGCAATAGACAACGAAATCATCGCTTCCCGCGGGCAGAGATAGAACAGGAGCATTACATAACTTCTGTGACAACCCTCACTAAACCAGGTATCCGTACGAATTAATTAATATTTAATTACTGCTTAATTACTGTGCTTGCTTACAACTGTGATTAAACTGCTTACTGATTTCTGATACATACATGCTCATGCATCACATTTTATACTGTCACTCTATTATTTATACACAAACATCAGTGACAACCTTGATGCACAACAAGCACAGTGAGCACACTACGGGATACCCATTAAACATGCTGACATAACCAGCATCAGGCAGACACTGCCTCTAAGGCCAGTATGAGCCGGGAATAGATTGCTACACTGGTAGTGAGTGTAGGGAGGTGAGGATTGTAGAACTGCGTCACTAGGTGAAGTTTATAGTGACCGGATGTGCCTAAAACGTACTTTAAGTACAAAAATTCTGCACTTAATACAAAACTCAACATTTTAAAATTACTAATAAAGTGCAAAAACATTGCAGAATGGTCCCGTATATTTTCCTAAGTGCCGGGAATAATTTATGTTACAAAAATATACATAAAGGTCCTTTCGGGCTAATTAAACGCTTTAACGGTATTTAATCGTATAACCGGACATTACCCGGGACACAAAATTTTTGACAGACACTTTGCTTTATTATTTATGGCTAGTCATGATCCCCGTATGCCATAACACCTGCTAAAAATAAACCAACTAACTTATGTCACCACATTACTTACATCTAACTATTACTTGCATTTAGTTACATTTTTACCTTATACCCCCCCCCCCCTTGTCCGATTTTTTTGTCCATGTGGACCCACCATATCACCAACTCAATATTTACACCATGCTTCTTAGATTACATCCTAATATTTTAGTAGATTAGTTGCTTGTTTCATTGAACATAATATGTGGAGAATTATTATAAGTATGGCACCAATCTCACAACATATCTTTACATAGATTCACATCCATTTCACTCTCTCTCCCTCTTGTCTCGGCTGCCCAAACCGAAAACACCATCACCACCTTTAAACATCATCATCTTCTTCATTTTACACATTCCATTCAAAGCTTCAACGGATCTATGGAAGGTGCATCTTGAAGAACCCTCAAAGGAGCATTGTTCTAGCCGTTTTCACCAACTTTTCTTCACGTTTCTTCATTGGATTCTTCCCTAGCTAGAGGCTAGTAGTAAGTTTCCTTACACTTGGTTTCATCTTGTTTGAAATTATGACATGTAGTATGATGTATTGTTGTTTAAATTCCTAAATTACAAGAACACTAGAAAATATGAAACATGAGTTATGAACATACAAGCTACATAAAAGTTTACTTATGTCTAAATCATGAAGCGGAATCTTGTTGGTTTGAGGGTTGGTTAAATCATACTCGATGTTTAAAAGTTGTTTTCTTGCTAAATCCATTGTACGGACACTCGTTGATGCGATTTAGTAATGTTTAAACCGTGAAATAACATGCTGAGTTACTTTTTCAGCCGCCTTCAACAGGCTGTAAACGGACTTTAAAAACTCAAAAAACGGAATTTCAAAATCCTAAATCGTGTCTTTTCGAAAAATGAAGAAAATGGCGCTGGAATAGTATTTTTCTGAGGTCGGTTACTATTTTAAAAGTCTGTTTTTGTGACAGCAGCTAAGGCTGATTTTAACTACAGTAAAATGGGTCATACGTTTTCAGTCACAACTTGAAACCTAAAACCGATCCAGACCCTGAAACTTTTATCAAAGATGGTCACGAATGTATTTGTGACCCTCAAACTGGAATTTCGATAAACGGACTCACGAGGAATTTTTGACGAATTTTTCCGTAAACTGTGATCAGAATGTAACTAATCTGATCACAGTTCGGTAAACGATTTTCTATAAATTATTGATAATGAACTAGACCTTGATATTTTTACACGATAATTTGTGGGTCGATTAGGACGTTCCGCAAAAAATTGGGAATTTTTGGAAAGAGTTAAGTATTTTATTTAACCGTCTGAAAACAGTCCAGTTTTTCACATATTGAAACTGAAACGACAAGGGTAGTATTTTGCGTGTTAAAACGTAAGGGTTGATTGTTGATGATCGTGGTTTGATTTCAAAAAGAAAAAGATGTGCGTATTAGCACGGACACTCCCATTTTTAGGGGAAGTTCTGGCGAATTTTTCTAAAAATACCAAGACTTAGAAAAACTATTTTTCTAACAAGTTTGTTTAACTTTATTTCTCGGAATTAAACCTCGCCATGAGTTTTGACATGAAACTTTAAAGTGTTGGATATGAGGCTTGTAAATGTATTTTGTTAATACTTTAAGTCACCAAATACATAGTACATGTACGAATATCCCATCCTTGGGAAGGAATCTATTTATATGATAACCAAGAAATATAAACACGAAATAGTTGTTTAACTATTTCCCCTAGAACGTTAAAACTCTAAGCTAAGGCACGGCCGTTCGTCTAATAGATATTAGCATGTTGTAGGTTGTCGTGCTGCAGATCGAGTTTGAGTTGTTGTTATCGAGGACGCATTACTGTGAGTTCATGTCCCCCTTTTCTCTTAACTGTTTTCAGTTTTTTAACCGCGGGGGTGAAATACATGTTACTATGATTACGAGTACTTTTACACATGGTATGGTTAGCGTAAGGAGGGTTACTACTTAGATCATGTGAGTGGGTAGGCGGGAACTGGAGGCCATTAATCCTCATTGTAGGACCGAGGGACGTAAGCGGTAGATCTATCTGGGTGTAGCGAGCCCAACCCCAGGCCCAGCAGAACGGACCTTGGGGTGACTTTGTGCCCAACGCCAAATACGCTAGGTTTGAGTCTTCCTACTTGCACTTCACACATATTAATGGCCTTGCAAACCATTGGTGATCTCTTTATTTCCTTATTTGCTACATACCAGGGTTTTTATACTTACAAGTGCTTTACATACTCACTTACACATGAACTCGCTCAACATTATGTTGATTTTTCCAACTTACATGTATTTCAGGGAACTAAGGATCTGGCACGGTATGCTACGTTTTCCCGCTGTGCTAGAGTTACGGGATCATCCACGTTTAGGGGTCGCGACTTTTACCTGGACGAGTCGCAAGTCTTAAACAGTGTTTATGTTATATTTATGGTTGCGTCTTAAGAACAAAGTTTTTATATTATCAGGTTGTATATTCCGTTGCATGCGTCAACGCCTTAAGACAATGTTGTGGTATTTTACTTTTCAAACTTAAATCAATGGATGATCTGCATGGTTTTATTTTCATATAGCTTTGTTGTGATTAAGACTATGGTATTAATAAGTCACACCAAATTAACCCACGCTTCCGCAAAGCCAGGGTGTGACAGCTTGGTATCAGAGCTCTGATCATAGCGAACTAGGATTCCATCTCAAGTCTAGAGTATGATCACTAGGGCTCTCACGAAAACATTTTTACACTGCATACCACTTAAGTCCAGATCCAAAATGTTTTTACAAACAAATGTTGAGCACATTTTATTTGCTAGTTATAGGCTCGGTCTGGGAGGCTGAGGCTCGGTCTGGGAGGCTGAGGTAGTTGTCTAGTGGGACTAGGGAGTCAGTCTGGGAGGCTGGGAGGCTAGTGGGACTAGGAGAGCTATTTAATTGCTTATTAGTGATTAATGTGTTTATCTGATTGATATATGTGCATATCTGTGGTTGTATTACAGACACTATGTCTTCATCGAGCGGGGTTTCAGACCCAGTGGCAGTAGACTCTGACGACCCGATGTACACTGATTCAGAGTTTCATACATCAGATACAGACATCACTGACGAGGATGCATTCCAGCCTTTTGCTATACCCGATTTTGGGGATGATATACCTCATGCTGATGGTGTTCCTGTCGGGGATCTACCTCTTGTGGAGATCCCTGCTCCTGTTCCACTCGCTGCATTTCCAGCAGAGGATTTGCCACACTTTATTGAGTCCGATGACGACCTCGATCTATTCGAGGGTCCCCCTGAGGACCACCATGAGGGCGGGGCCCCGATTGCAGACGATGTCGCTCTTCCTTTAGTTGAGATTCCTGATGAGGAGGCCCATTCTGATTCGTCGATTCCTGATTCTCTTGAGTAGATAGCTTCCTCTGTTCCACCACCTATTCATGCTGAGATACCCGCTGACCCTGTTGTTGCCCCCCTTCCTGACCCTGTGCCTGTGCAGTTCGATCGGGCACTTTTTGAGGCCCATGTTGACCCACGAGATGCTGACACCCACAATGGGTGGATAGAGGCCGATGATGATATTCCGCCTTTTGTAGTACCAGATGCACCAGCTTTAGCTCCTTTTGATGCACCCTTATTCCCCACACACACTACTGATGCGCATCGCGCGGATCTGCCCGTCACATTTCTCCAGGAGATCCCTCCGCCGCGTCCTGGAGAGGGCCCATCTCATCAGCCTTTTGGCCATGCACCTTTTCTGACCGGAGGGGATCAGTTTGCACCATAGATCCCTCACCATACTGCTGTTCCCCCTGTTCCACCTTTCACTGTACCACCTTTTACTCCATCCAGCGAGCCTTTTCTTTGGGCATCACCATCCACCATGCCACCGACAGACCCATATCATTCATATTTTGTAGGGCCTTCTACGGAGGATGTCCTCGTTTCATTTATGCTACAGCATGACGCGCTGACGCGTCGTGTCCAGGTCTTGGAGCAGCAGATAGAGCGTCTGTCGCGTTCTCACCACGCCATGGAGGAGGATTGGCTCCTCATGCGCAGTCTGTTCTATTTTCATTTTCCTCCTCCACCACTAGCAGCATGAGGGCTCTTTTGGTTTGATGCAGGTACCACCACTTTTGATGAGAAGACGGCGATTAAGTCGGCTACATAGCTTTTTGAAGACCACCTGACGATTATGACTTTTGATGTTTGGTATTTGTATATGTTTAGACGTTTCGGGCAAGGGCGTTGTGACCCTTGGTCCCTTTTTGGATGTATGTTACATTTGTGGAACTTGTAAACATTGTAATCGTGGTCTTGGTTATATAAAAGCTTAATCGCAGTATTCTCATTACATGCATGACTGATTTATTGATTATTTATATTCTATAACATGGGATGTTGTGTGGTTAATATATTTATAACATGGGATGTTGTGTGATTGATTGTTTATGTTCTGTAACATGAGATGTTATGTATTTGGTTATTTTAACATGAGATGTTATGTATTATTACTAACACTTTACCTACCATGACCTGACTTACGTAAACCATCTTTTAGAAGATGCTACCGAGACGTGATCCACGCATGCCTGCCAACGAGGCAGAACTTCAACAAATCATCGCTGCCGCCATCGCGCAATACGCCGCCTCTCAAGGAGGACCCAACGGAGGCAGCTCAAACAATAATGGCAATAACAATCCGCCTCATGGTAATACTAAGCCATTAAGGCATACCATGACACAATTGGATATCTTTAGCAAGTTTGCTAACGCCATTTATATATTGTAACGTATGTGCAGGATGCACCTACAAGCAGTTCTTAGACTGCAAACCCGTAAACTTTGATGGCACCGGAGGTGCTGTTACTTTTGTTCGTTGGGCCGAAAAGACAGAATCAGTTCTCCGCATGAGCAAATGCGCTCCAGATCAGCAAGTTACTTACATCTCTGGGCTATTTTTGAACGGAGCCCTGTCATGGTGGAATTTACAAGTCCAAACACTTGGTGAAGCCGCAGCCTATGCATTGACGTGGAACGAGCTGAAAGAGCTCATGCGCAAAAAGTATTGTTCTCGTGCTGAGATCCAGAGGTTGGAAACTGAGTTCTGGCATTTGAAGATGGAAGGTCCGAAAATTGCGGAATATGTTCAGAGGTTTCACGACCTATCACAAGTGGTACCTTATATGGTCACGCCAGAATTCAAGCGGATTGAGCGCTTCATTTGGGGATTAGCTCCTCAAATCATAAGTATGGTGACCTCTTCAAAACCGGCAACAATCACTGAGGCGATCGATCTAAGCGTAGCTCTCACTGAGGAGGCGATCCGCCTAAACAAGTTTTCTGATGTTGAGCAAAAGAAGAAGGAGACTCATGTAGAGTCGTCCGGGGATAACAAAAGAAAATTTTCGAACTTCAAACAAGGCACAAGCAGTGATGGCAGGAAAAGAGAACCAAGCGTGCCACTCCAAACTACGACTGGTACTAGAAGGAAAGGAAAGGGATATATGGGTGCACATCCCAAGTGTAACTCCTGCCAATGTCATCATCCTGGCCGATGCGGGCCAAAAGTATGTGAAGCTTGTGGAAAGACTGGTCACTTGAAGGATTCTTGCTGGGCTAGTGCTGGCCGGGGAGGCCAAGGAGGATTTGGGAATAGAAATAATAATCGTGGTGGTATTGGGAATCGCCCACAGGGGAACAATGGAGGAAACGGGAATCGAGGCAACAATGCGAATCAAGCTGGTAATGTGAATCGTAACCAAAACAACAATCAAGCTGGGAATGGAGCGGGAAATGGTCAAAGAATGGGTTGTTTTAACTGTGGTGACATTGGGCATTTTAAGAGGAACTGCCCAGAATTGAACCAAGCGCGTGGAAGGGTTTTCAATATCGAAGCAAGGGAAGCGCGCCAGGATCCCAATGTTGTTACTGGTACGTTCCCTGTAAACCAACGCTTTGCATCCGTTTTATTTGATACTGGTGCCGATTATAGCTTCGTATCATTAGAGTTTAAGAATATGCTTGGATTAGCCGCTAGTAAATTAGATATTCCTTACTCAATCGAATTGGCGAATGGAAAGTTAGTAGAAGCCAATGAAGTGGTCAGAGGTTGTGTAATTGAGTTGGGAGAGCGTGAGTTTACTTTGGATCTACTACCAGTCCAACTGGGGAGCTTCGACGTGGTAGTAGGAATGGATTGGTTATCAAGCAACAAGGCTGAGATTGTTTGTCACGAAAAGGTAGTTCGTATCCCAACCGAAGATGGAGAAACAATTGTGGTTCATGGGGAGAAGCGGGATACGCCTTTAAGATTTATCAGTTGCCTGAAAGCTCGTAAGTGTTTACAAAAGGGATGTGCTGCCTTCATGGCACACATCGTGGATAAGAAAGCTGTTGAGCCGAAAATCGAAGACATCCCTGTCGTGAGGGAATATCCTGAAGTCTTTCCAGAGGACTTGCCAGGATTGCCAACCCAAAGGCAAGTGGAATTTCACATTGACTTAGTTCCAGGCGTCGCACCTGTAGCTAGAGCACCTTATAGACTTGCACCGTCAGAGATGCAGGAGTTGTCGACACAACTCCAGGAGTTACTTGACAAAGGATTCATCCGACCAAGCTTCTCACCTTGGGGAGCTCCAGTTTTATTTGTCAAAAAGAAAGACGGTAGTTTCCGTATGTGTATTGACTACAGGGAGTTGAATAAGCTGACGATCAAAAATAGATACCCTCTGCCAAGAATCGATGATTTATTCGATCAGCTCCAAGGTTCAAGCTTTTACTCTAAGATCGACCTTCGATCTGGATACCATCAGCTAAGAATACAAGAAGAGAGCATTCCGAAGACAGCCTTCGGAACTCGTTATGGACACTACGAGTTCCTAGTCATTCCGTTTGGGTTGACAAACGCGCCTGCTGTTTTTATGGACCTAATGAACCGAGTCTGCAAGCCGTATCTCGATAAGTTCGTGATTGTATTCATCAACGATATTTTGATTTATTCAAAGACAAAGGCTGAGCATGAACAGCACTTAAGAGCTATTCTGGAGTTGTTGAAAAAGGAACAGTTGTATGCCAAATTCTCTAAGTGCGAGTTTTGGCTACGTGAAGTCCAATTCCTTGGACACGTAGTTAATGGAAATGGAATCCATGTCGATCCCACAAAGATCGAGGCGATAAAGAACTGGGAGACTCCAAAGACGCCAACCGAGATTCGACAATTCTTAGGCTTGGCTGGTTACTATCGAAGGTTCATTGAGGATTTTTCAAAAATCGCTCAATCACTGACACTCTTCACACAGAAGGATAAGAAGTTTGATTGGGGAATCAAACAGGAAGAAGCATTTCAGTTGTTGAAGGATAAGCTCTGCAATGCGCCGATCTTAGCACTACCAGAAGGTACAGATGATTTCGTGGTATACTGTGATGCCTCACGTCAAGGATTGGGTTGCGTGTTGATGCAACGCCAGAAAGTTATAGCTTACGCATCACGCCAGTTGAAAGTACATGAAAGGAACTATACCACGCATGATTTGGAGCTAGGCGCAGTGATATTTGCATTAAAGATCTGGAGACAATACCTATATGGTACGAAGTGTACAATCTTCACAGACCACAAGAGTTTACAACACATATTCAACCAGAAAGAGCTGAACATGAGACAAAGACGTTGGGTCGAATTATTGAATGATTACGAATGCGAGTTAAAGTACCATCCAGGGAAGGCAAATGTGGTCGCCGATGCCCTAAGTCGTAAGGAAAGGATCAAGCCCATAAGGGTTAGGGCTTTGGAGATGATTATCCAGACAGATCTTTCCCTGCGCATTCGTGCCGCGCAAAAAGAAGCTCTTAAGGAAAGAAACCTTGAGGAAGAATATCTCCGTGGGATAGAGAAGCAATTAGTGCCAAACGAGGAAGGAACGTTATGTTTCATGAAAAGGATTTGGGTTCCTCTGTTTGGTGGGTTGAGAAAAGTTATTTTTGATGAGGCACACAAATCACGGTACTCTATTCATCCCGGTGCGGATAAGATGTACCAGGACCTTAAAGATTATTATTGGTGGCCCAGGATGAAGGGCGACGTTGCTGTTTATGTTAGCAAATGTTTGACGTGTGCCAAGGTGAAAGCTGAATACCAGAAGCCTTCGGGACTTCTGCAACAACCTGAAATTCCTAAGTGGTAATGGGAACAGATTTCAATGGATTTTATAACGAAACTGCCCAAGACACCCAGGGGCTATGATACTATTTGGGTGATAGTTGACCGCCTAACAAAGTCCGCACATTTCTTGCCAATCAAAGAGAAAGACAATACGAGTAAACTTGCGGAAATATACATGAGGGAAATCGTTGCACGTCATGGAGTGCCACTCTCGATCATCTCTGATAGAGATGGACGTTTCATATCAAGGATTTGGCAATCCTTCCAAGAAGCTTTTGGCTCACAATTGAATTTGAGCACTGCATTCCATCCGCAAACTGATGGCCAAAGTGAAAGAACTATTCAGACATTGGAAGATATGCTGAGAGCATGTGTAATGGATCTTGGTGGTAGCTGGGATAAACATTTACCACTGGCTGAATTCTCATACAACAACAGCTACCACACTAGTATTGGAGCCGCGCCATTTGAAGCTCTTTACGGACGCAAGTGTCGATCACCACTATGTTGGGCTGACGCAGGTGATAGACAGCTTGTTGGTCCCGAAATCGTCCAAGAGACGACAGACAAAATTTCGCAGATTCGAAAACGCATCGAAGCGGCTCGCAAAAGACAGAAAGCCTATGCAGATCCAAACCGGAAACATTTGGAATTTCAAGTTGGAGATATGGTTTTATTGAAAGTTTCACCCTGGAAGGGTGTGGCACGCTTCGGAAAGCGTGGGAAGTTGAATCCGCGTTACATTGGCCCTTTCAGAATTCTGCAAAGGATTGGGCTTGTAGCCTACATGTTGGACCTACCTGCTGAACTCCATGGTGTTCACGATACATTCCATGTATCCAATTTGAGAAAGAGTCCAACACAAGATACAGTGATCATTCCTGCTGACGAAGTACATATCGACGACACGCTCCACTTCACTGAAGAACCTGTTGAGGTCACAGATTGGAAGGTTAATAAAACTCGCAGGAGCAGTGTCAAACTCGTCAAAGTTCGATGGAATGCTAGGCATGGACCTGAATTCACGTGGGAACGTGAGGATCGAATGAAAGAGAAATACCCCCATTTATTTCCTAAGAACCCTGCATCTAGTAGCAGAACTTAAATTTCGGGACGAAATTTCTTTAACGGGGGGAGAATGTGACAACCCTCACTAAACCAAGTATCCGTACGAATTAATTAATATTTAATTACTGCTTAATTACTGTGCTTGCTTACAACTGTGATTAAACTGCTTACTGATTTCTGATACATACATGCTCATGCATCACATTTTATACTGTCACTCTATTATTTATACACAAACATCAGTGACAACCTTGATGCACAACAAGCACAGTGAGCACACTACGGGATACCCATTAAACATGCTGACATAACCAGCATCAGGCAGACACTGCCTCTAAGGCCAGTATGAGCCGGGAATAGATTGCTACACTGGTAGTGAGTGTAGGGAGGTGAGGATTGTAGAACTGCGTCACTAGGTGAAGTTTATAGTGACCGGATGTGCCTAAAACGTACTTTAAGTACAAAAATTCTGCACTTAATACAAAACTCAACATTTTAAAATTACTAATAAAGTGCAAAAACATTGCAGAACGGTCCCGTATATTTTCCTAAGTGCCGGGAATAATTTATGTTACAAAAATATACATAAAGGTCCTTTCGGGCTAATTAAACGCTTTAACGGTATTTAATCGTATAACCGGACATTACCCGGGACACAAAATTTTTGACAGACACTTTGCTTTATTATTTATGGCTAGTCATGATCCCCGTATGCCATAACACCCGCTAAAAATAAACCAACTAACTTATGTCACCACATTACTTACATCTAACTATTACTTGCATTTAGTTACATTTTTACCTTATACCCCTCCCCTTGTCCGATTTTTTTGTCCATGTGGACCCACCATATCACCAACTCAATATTTACACCATGCTTCTTAGATTACATCCTAATATTTTAGTAGATTAGTTGCTTGTTTCATTGAACATAATATGTGGAGAATTATTATAAGTATGGCACCAATCTCACAACATATCTTTACATAGATTCACATCCATTTCACTCTCTCTCCCTCTTGTCTCGGCTGCCCAAACCGAAAACACCATCACCACCTTTAAACATCATCATCTTCTTCATTTTACACATTCCATTCAAAGCTTCAAAGGATCTATGGAAGGTGCATCTTGAAGAACCCTCAAAGGAGCATTGTTCTAGCCGTTTTCACCATCTTTTCTTCACGTTTCTTCATTGGATTCTTCCCTAGCTAGAGGCTAGTAGTAAGTTTCCTTACACTTGGTTTCATCTTGTTCGAAATTATGACATGTAGTATGATGTATTGTTGTTTAAATTCCTAAATTAGAAGAACACTAGAAAATATGAAACATGAGTTATGAACATACAAGCTACATAAAAGTTTACTTATGTCTAAATCATGAAGCGGAATCTTGTTGGTTTGAGGGTTGGTTAAATCATACTCGATGTTTAAAAGTTGTTTTCTTGCTAAATCCATTGTTCGGACACTCGTTGATACGATTTAGTAATGTTTAAACCGTGAAATAACATGCTGAGTTACTTTTTCAGCCGCCTTCAACAGGCTGTAAACGGAATTTAAAAACTCGAAAAACGGAATTTCAAAATCCTAAATCGTGTCTTTTCGAAAAACGAAGAAAAGGGCGCTGGAATCGTATTTTTCTGAGGTCGGTTACTATTTTAAAAGTCTGTTTTCGTGACAGCAGCTAAGGCTGATTTTAACTGCAGTAAAATGGGTCATACGTTTTCAGTCACAACATGAAACCTATAACCGATCCAGCCACTGAAACTTTTACCAAAGATGGTCACGAATGTATTTGTGACCCTCGAACTGGAATTTCGATAAACGGACTCACGAGGAATTTTTGACGAATTTTTCCGTAAACTGTGATCGGAATGTAACTAATCTGATCACAGTTCGGTAAACGATTTTCTATAAATTATTGATAATGAACTAGACCTTGATATTTTTACACCATAATTTGTGGGTCGATTAGGACGTTCCGCAAAAATTTGGGAATTTTTGGAAAGAGTTAAGTATTTTATTTAACCGTCCGAAAACAGTCCAGTTTTTCACATATTGAAACTGAAACGACAAGGGTAGTATTTTGCGTGTTAAAACGTAAGGGTTGATGATCGTGGTTTGATTTCAAAAAGAAAAAGATGTGCGTATTAGCACGGACACTCCCGTTTTTAGGGGAAGTTCTGGCGAATTTTTCTAAAAATACCAAGACTTAGAAAAACTATTTTTCTAACAAGTATGTTTAACTTTATTTCTCGGAATTAAACCTCGCCATGAGTTTTGACATGAAATTTTAAAGTGTTGGATATGAGACTTGTAAATGTATTTTGTTAATACTTTAAGTCACCAAATACATAGTACATGTACGAATATCCCATCCTTGGGAAGGAATCTATTTATACGATAACCAAGAAATATAAACACGAAATAGTTGTTTAACTATTTCCCCTAGAACGTTAAAACTCTAAGCTAAGGCACGGCCGTTCGTCTAATAGATATTAGCACGTTGTAGGTTGTCGTGCTGCAGATCGAGTTTGAGTTGCTGTTATCGAGGACGCATTACTGTGAGTTCATGTCCCCCTTTTCTCTTAACGGTTTTCAGTTTTTTAACTGCGGGGGTGAAATACATGTTACTATGATTACGAGTACTTTTACACATGGTATGGTTAGCGTAAGGAGGGTTACTACTTAGATCATGTGAGTGGGTAGGCGGGAACTGGAGGCCATTAATCCTCATTGTAGGACCGAGGGACGTAAGCGGTAGATCTATCTGGGTGTAGCGAGCCCAACCCCAGGCCCAGCAGAACGGACCTTGGGGTGACTTTGTGCCCAACGCCAAATACGCTAGGTTTGAGTCTTCCTACTTGCACTTCACACATATCAATGGCCTTGCAAACCATTGGTGATCTCTTTATTTCCTTATTTGCTACATACCAGGGTTTTTATACTTACAAGTGCTTTACATACTCACTTACACATGAACTCGCTCAACATTATGTTGATTTTTCCAACTTACATGTATTTCAGGGAACTAAGGATCTGGCACGGTATGCTATGTTTTCCCGCTGTGCTAGAGTTACGGGATCATCCACGTTTAGGGGTCGCGACTTTTACCTGGACGAGTCGCAAGTCTTAAATAGTGTTTATGTTATATTTATGGTTGCGTCTTAAGAACAAAGTTTTTATATTATCAGGTTGTATATTCCGTTGCATGCGTCAACGCCTTAAGACAATGTTGTGGTATTTTACTTTTCAAACTTAAATCAATGGATGATCTGCATGGTTTTATTTTCATATAGCTTTGTTGTGATTAAGACTATGGTATTAAGAAGTCACACCAAATTAACCCACGCTTCCGCAAAGCCAGGGTGTGACAACTTCTACTTCAGCGTTTGGAACGCTTCTTCTTGCTTGGGTCCCCACTCAAAAGGCTTATTCTTCTGAGTCAAAGCAGTGAGTGGAACCGCAATCTTTGAGAAATTAGAAATGAATCGACGATAATAACCAGCAAGACCAAGAAAAGATCGAATCTCTGTAGGTGTCGTCAGCGTACTCCAATCCTTAATAGCAACAATCTTGGATGGATCCACATGAATACCCTGCTCGCTGACTATATGACCCAGAAACTGAACTTCTTTAAGCCAGAATTCACACTTGGAGAATTTAGCGAAAAGTTGTTCCTTCTTAAGGAGTTCCAATGTTAAGCGAAGGTGTTCCTCGTGATTGGCTCGAGTCTTCGAATAAATGAGAATATCATCGATGAACAAAATAATGAACTTGTCTAAATAAGGTTTACAGACCCTATTCATTAAGTCCATAAAGATAGCTGGGGAATTCGTCAAACCAAAAGGCATGACAGTGAACTCGTAATGCCCATATCTCGTGCGGAAAGCAGTTTTGGGAATATCTTCTTCGAGAACACGAAGTTGATGATACCCAGAATGCAGATCGATCTTAGAACAAACACGAAGCACCTTGTAGTTGGTCAAAGAGATCATCAATTCAAGGTAGGGGATATCGATTCTTGATGGTAAGCTTATTAAGCTCACGATAATCGATACACATTCGAAAAGACCCATCTTTCTTTTTCATGAAGAGGACAGGAGCTCCCCAAGGTGAATAACTCGGACGGATGAATCCTTTATCAGACAATTCTTGAAGCTGTTTTGATAACTCTTGCATCTCGGACGGTGCAAGACGATAAGGTGCTCTCGCAATCGGGTTGGCAATGGGTACAAGGTCAATATGAAATTCGACTTGACGAACTGGAGGCAAACCAGGCAGTTCATCAGGAAACACCTCTGGATAATCCCGAACAATCGGAATATCCTGAATACTCTTGCTCTTGCCTTTCTCCTCGGTGACACGTGCTAGAAAAGCAACATATCCTTTTCGCAAATAACTCTGAGCTTCCATACACGACATAAGCTTCAGTCCACCTGAAGGTTTCTCGCCACGAACTTCTAGAATTTCGCCAGAAGACAAAGGGATACGAACAATCTTATCGAAGCAAACCACCTCAGCGTCGTGTTTGGTTAACCAATCCATTCCAATGATAACGTCGAAGCTCCCAAGTTGCATCGGCGTGAGGTCAATAGGAAAAGGATGGTTATCAAGGTTTAACTGACAACCACGAATAACAGAATCGAGAACAAGAGGTTTACCAGTAGCAACTTCGACAGATAAGGGTTTTCTCAATTTAGTTCTAGGTATCGCAAGCAAAGGTTCAAAAGATAACGAAACAAAAACTTCTATCGGCACCAGAATCAAAGAGAATAGATGCAGGTCGATTATTAACAAGAAACGTACCATTCACCACCTCCTTGTCAGCCCTCTCTTCGTTTGCATTCAAATTGTATCCTCGCCCTCGAGCAGGATTCACATTGGCGTTGACGTTCGCATTCGGGTTCGCATTAGCATTCGCGTTTGCATTCACCAGCCTCGGACAGTTGTTGCGGAAGTGACCAAACTCTCCACAATTGAAACATGAACCCGGTGGGAATCTCGCAGCATTCCCTTGTACTAGAGCTTGAACCTGGGCAACCTGATTTTGTCCTGAACGATAAACATTGGCCAAATGCCCAAGTTTACCACACGTCGTGCACTGCTTACAAGCTTGCTGTGCAACATGATGACCATTGCAGTGAGCACAATGAGGTGCGGTACCAGCATACGCCTTCTTCACAGGAGGTTGAGCCGGTGGGTTTTGATCAGTCTGTGCCGTAACAGCAAAATTCTGGGCACCCCTTTCGCTTCCTCGATTTCTTCGACGACTCACCTTCTTTACCCTTAACCTTTTTCTTGTCCTTCCCAGAATCAGTCGCCTTCTTTTTATCACCTGTGGGTGAGTTTACCCTTCCTGACTTGAGTCTCAGTCAGGGTAGCAGACAACTCGATCGCTTGACGAAGGGTAGTAGGATTAACACCGATCACAATATCCAGCATAGAATCGGGTAGACCATCGATATATCTCTCGATTGCTTTCTCTGGTGGGGTAACCATGGTGGGACACAATAGACTGAGTTCCTCAAAACGATCCATGTACGCACGGTGCTCAGCCCCATCTTGCTTTAAATCGTCAAACTCTCGTTCCAAAGCTCGAATTTCGTGACGGGGACAAAACTCCTTCATCATGAGAGCCCGAAACTCTTCCCATGTTTGTGCCAACGCCACTTCGGCACCCCTATCGCGCATAATACCATTCCATCAGGTAAGCGCTCGCTTCTCAAACACGCTTTATGCAAATTCAACCTTACGCGCATTCAGACACTGCACATGCCTGAATATGCTCTCGATACTCTCAAACCACTGCAGGAGCGCAGTTGCTCCTTGCGACCCAAAAAACTTTAGAGGCTTAGCAGAATTGAAATTCTTGAAATTACACTGTGCATTATTGTTGTTATTATTGTTGTTTTTGTATATCTCGTGGACTTGGATCACAACACCGGGAAGCACAACAGCCACTTGCTGAGAGACCAGGGCTGTGATTTCTTTAATAGTAAAAGATTGTGCTTCACGTCGAGGAGGCATGGTCTAACAAGGAGATATGAGAAACGAGTGAGGTTGATAATTAGGAAAAGCAAAAGAGGTATCGACAAAACACAAGGAAGGCGATTATTTGTTCGTTACCTCGAACAAACAAACGACACGCAGTGACTAATCAAAGTAAATGGGTCAATATAATGTATCGCCGAAGACATGCTCGCCTATAAGTGAACACTCACCCCAAGAGTTCCCAGGTAAGAGTGACTGGTCCGATTATGTGAATTTGTACGAACACTCAAGCCTTAGACAGAAAACTCAGGGTATATGCATTCACTCTTCCAGTTTGCACGAGTTCACATTATTTAGACCCAAACCTTGATGAGATTTTGAAAACTTAAAAGGTTCAAAACCTTATAACAAAGGGTTCAAAACCTAGTAATCAATCATCCTAGAACAGATGATTAGTTTTCAAAGCGGAGTCGAAAATTGTGTTCTCGTTGTGGTTATCACCTAAGGGTAGGTGACAGTTTTGTTTTAAAAATCTAAACGCAAAGAAATTTGCGTTAGGGTCCTAAAAGATATAGTCTAGGTCAAAGCATTACTAATAACCTAATTCCCTATAACCATTGGCTCTGATACCAACTCTTCTGTCACACCCCGACCGCGTTAAAACAACAAAACCGTGGCGGAAACGTCGGGGAGTGTCGTGGCAGAATTATCGTTTCATAACCATGGATAAAAAAAGTGTTTCGTTTTATTGATAATATTAAACATTCACATTGTCTTAACACAAAACAAACAAGTTACATATCGACTAATATTGTCATTATGTCACTAAGGCCTCGTCCAGATCCTATGTGACTCATGCATCCTAGTAATCATCATCAAGCATCAACACCTGAAACATATGTAAAAACAAAGTCAGCAAAGAAATGCTGGCGAGTACATAGGTTTTATAGGAGTGTTGGATTCATGGCTAGTTTAAATGTTGCAATAATTTATTAAAAACCTTGTTTTGAAAAGAGTATAATATTGCAACTTAATTAACCAACTCAAATCAAGCGGGCTATAGTTTATAAAACCTCGTAGCCATGATCCTTAACCCAAAAACATTTGTTTTAGAAAAGCAATTTGTAAAACATCTCGTATTAAATCGTTAATAAATATTGTTAATAAAACTCGTATGGTTTATATCATTTCAAAAACCTCGTTTGTGTGATATCGTTTCAAAATCATTTACCCAAGTGAACTAAATAACGCCACGGTATGTAATACGATGAAAACACTTATATATAAGAAGTACCAGCGGCGTATCTACCATGTTTTCACCACATTACCCCCGTCCCGTTATCTAAACACTTAACCAAGAACCAATCTTTTATCCAACTCGTTTAATCTTGCATGAATCGTTCCCAAATCGTTAATTCGTTTAAATCATTTAAATCATCCTCGTTTTAAGTGTGAAAACTATTTGTGGTCGCCTCGCTAATAACATTCAAAACTTCGTGACTCGACTATCTCGCTCTCGCATTAATAAACCACCAAAGGGTAAATTAACATCTAGATTCAGTCATTACCTACCTAACCCACACATAACCATGGGTGCAGTACGATAATGGGATTTGTCAGATCCTATGGTGCCATAACCTAATACTGGTCGGCTTGATCAATGCTAATGAATTCCATTCGTTATGTAATTACAACCAACTAGTTTATTCACTTTATTGAAATCTTTATTAGTTTAATATAAACCATCTTAATCGTTTTTGAAATCATCGTTATAATATCGAAAATCGTTTTGAAAACCATCGTTAAAACCCTGAAAACATTTAGCACATATGAATCACCCCAAAACAATTGAAAACAGTAAAATAGGGGAACTATGTACTCACTTGGAGTGCAAAGTATCCTTAATCAATAGAACTTCAACAAACTCGAGCAAACCAGAGAAATCAAACAGCACCTAGTAATCGAATCACTAGTCAAACAATAGACACCTAAATCGGAAGATCGGATAGAATGAGGTCTTGTAAACCAAATGAGTGTTGGAACTCATGTGATATGGTTTAACAAAGCCTACATCCTAAATCGGAACCTAACCTAAGTGCTTTCGACCCGTTGCGACCCATTAAGATAGCTTACGCTACTTTAACGCGTCGTGCGCGCAAAAGCGCATTCGAGACGTCTAACTAGCCCTATGACAAGTGTTATATGCCTAAACATGTTTGAATATGTTGCATAATCAGTTACGTGACAAAAGTTTATGTTACATATGCTTAATTACCAATTATGCATGAAAAGGGCATTTTGCTCATTTACCTAAGGCATATAGACTACTTATCATACAACTATATTAAACTAGGTGACCATAAGGTATAAATTCGGAAGGTTATTCCCTATGCAACTATGGTCACTAAACATGTTTGGTCGGATCCTAATGATCGACCAAACGGGTCGTGTTCGAAAATCTAAGCGGGTGTTTAGTCCGTTTGCCTTACGACTCTACACAAGCACCAAACTAAAAGTGACGAGCTAAACATGCTAGAACATGTTTAGTTAAGTTAAAAAACAGGTTTTGATATCAAAACAAACGGTTTTGATACCCTAGAGTAGTTTGGTTACAAAATACGCATAAACACGCATTTTGGCCGAAACTACGACTCGTCACTACGCCTAGTCAACGTGGTAATCAGTAGGTATAGTCACAAGGGACTATAACCATCGTGATTACGCTCACGTTGCAAAGTTCAACGGAACTTTGTGTTGACCATTGACTGGTCAATGCTGAAAGTCAAACTTGTTTGACTTTCATGCTTGAAACTCAAGAACAAGCAAGAAGAGGACTTACAAAGGGTCCAAGAAGGATGTTTGATCTAAAATAGCTCAGGTATGAAGTGCAAACACCCCAACTTAGAGCTGATTTCAGATCAAGTGTGAGAATGAAGTGAAGTGGGGGTTGCTATTTATAGTAAGTTAGGATCAATAGGATGATTCCAAGTGGTTTAAGGGAGTGATCTTGGCCATACATTTGGGTTAATGGTATTAGAATACAATGGGGGCCGAAAACCAGCTTCAGGTATTGCAAATGTTACATTAAAACCCTTGAATTTAGCCCAGATTGCTGTTTCTAATCTTTCTGTCTGACAATGCCACGCGGCCCGCGTAACATATAGTCAATCCTTACGCGGCCCGTGTAAGGAAGTTTCACAGAATGTCAAAACAGGTCCCTGCACTTCAGAATCTTGCATTTCGGCTCATTTTTGACACGTTTAAGCCCCGTTAACCTCATTTCAAGGCTCTAAAATGAATTTAAAGTATAGGGAACTCAAAACATGCACAAAAATATTTCGGATGTCGGCTCGTTTGATTGTACGGTTGCGTTGTTCGGTTAATTACGACGGAAGTCGTAACGAACGCAAAAACGATCCAAATTAAGCGACGAATGGAATTTTATCATGCCAATCACTAAAATAAAATATTTTTATGATTACATAAATTTTTGGATGTCCGGATATATTCAGAACGTAAGATATGCGCGAAAATGCAAACTTGTGCACTTTTTGACGCTTTTAGTCCCTGAATGACCAATAAAGTTTGTTTTAGCATACCGAACCCCTCAAAGCCTATTTCTAAGCTATATAAAGGATATTTAGGGTCTGTTTAACTTATGATCAAGTTCCGGAGTGTTCGTTACTATACAAATCAGTATAGTTTTGCAGTTTTGACACAAATAGTCCCTACGATCGAACAAAGTTGATTTCAACACACCAAACCATTCAAAACTTATTTCTAAGTTATGTGGAGGTTATTTAAGGTATGTTAAGCCTATGTCACTATTCCAGAGTATTTTTCGCGTTATACTGACTGCGTTTACGCACCAGTTTGCGTATAACCTTCCAGAAAGCGATTTAAAGCTTGAAATTGGAGTCGAATCTAATTGAAAATTCACCAAACACAAATACACACATAATAACATCAAAACACATATAGTAACACCAAATCACATTGTTTTATTAATAATCATCATTGTTTTACATTGTACATCGATTACAGAGTACAGTTATCACAACAAATCCCGTTCCTAAAATCCTAGGTTTGTTTGGATGGATGGAATGACCGAATCCGAAAACATTTCTTTTTGATAACTTTTACTCTAAGGTTATCGTGCTGTCTCAAGGCTTGAATGTAGGCGTTTAACATTACCGCATAAATGTTGTATCAGTAAAGCATGCATTATTCTACAAAGCATAACTTTTGATTTATTCAAATACTTTGTTTTGTACATTTTTACTTGTGGTTTAAGTAGTCTCATTTTACTTACCATACATAACTTTTGATTACACGTTACATGATTTACATTTGATGGTTTTCACACAAACATTTGACATTTGACTATACATAAACATTTTTACATTGGTGGTTGGTTTTGTTTAAGTGATTTAAATAACGAGGCGTGTGTAATAATATAACAGCATGGTGGATACGCCGCTGGTACTTCCTATATATAAGTGTTTTTATAGTATTACATATCGTAGCGTTATTTAAACCATTTCAATATTTGGCATATTACATTTTACTCAAATGACATATTTTCACTAAACAATTGTTTTACAAAACAACCCATTTTATACAAACTCATTTTACTTGGTTATTAATTTAACCTTACATTACTCTTTTACATATCATCTACTTTATCATCGAATTTCAAATAATTTATAAAACAAAACATTTTACAAGGATCATGACTGACTTTTGTTAAACAACCTTTTTTTCTAAACTTATAAGTCATGAATCCTATTTTCACAAAACCTATGTATCTCACAGGCATTTTTATGCTGACGTACCTATTTTCACATGTGTTTCAGGAAATGATGCATAGGATTTATCAAGATACACTTAGGCGGACTTGGGCCTTAGTGACAATAAAAGACGCAAGACTAGTTAATTATGTTATACTTCCTTGTTTGTTAAGACATTGTAACTCTTTTAATCAATAAAACAAAATTTCAGTTTTCCATGTGTTATGAAACAATGATTCTGTTACAACACTCCCCGACGATTCCACCATGTTTTGTTGTTTTACGTGGTCGAGGTGTGACAGAAAAGTTGGTATCAGAGCTCATGGTTATAGGGAATTAGGTTATTAGTAATGCTTTGACCTACTCTATAACCTTCCTAGGACCCTAACACAAGATTCTTGTGTTTAGATCTTAAAACAATACCGTCACCTATCCTTAGGCGATGACCACAACAAGAACATAAATTTCAAAACCGCTTTGAGAACCAATCATCTGTTCTAGGATGATTTAGTATATGGTTTTGAACCCTTCCAGTTTGATTTTTGGCCTTGTGCCTTCTAAGTTTTCAAAATCTCGTCAAGGTTTTGGGTTCTCAATAATGTGAACACGTGCAAACTGGAAGAGTGAATGCCTGTACTCTAAGTTTTCTATCTAAGGCTAGAGTGTTCGTACAAATCCGCAGTATCGGACCAGTCACTCTTACCTGGGAACTCTTGGGGTGAGTGTTCACTTATTGGCAAGCATGTCTTCAGCGATACATTATTATGACCCGCTTGCTTTGATTTGTCACCGTCTCATTTGTTTGCCTTAGGTAACAAACAAATGATCGCAATTTTTATGCATTGCCATTCTGTTTTGTTTATCCGGTAACATTTCACTTGTTTCTTCCTATGCTTTTCATTCCTTCTAGAATGTCTCTTCTTCACAACGACGGTCAAATGTCCGAGCAAACAGCCAAATTTGCCCAGCAAATAGGCGAAGTAATTCTGAAGACGGTAGATTTAGGTATCGCCATGTCTCGTCTCAAAAATGGAGCCACTCAAGAGTCACCAAAGGAAGCAGAAGTCAAGCCTGCACCAAAATCAAGAAAGCGTAAGGTTTCAAGGAAACCCGCACCTAATTAAGCGGGAACTAGCCAGGTAGCGACGCCACCAGCTAGGAAGCCGTACATAGGAGCTGCCCCATGGTGTAGACGATGCAACCGTCATCATTCAAACCTCATACCCTGCTCCAAATGTACCCACTGTGGATGGTGGGGACATTTGGTTAACATATGCTGCTTTGCTATCCAAAACAAAGCTGCTATAAACCTTGCTGCTACCCAACTCCAAGTCAACCCTACTCAAGCTCGTTTTCCGTCTGGTACTTGCTACAACTGTGGCGAGACGAGCCATTTCAGGAACAAATGCCCAAGGGTTGTCAAAGCAAATCTAACACTTGGATGAGCATTTGGCTGATTAGAAGAAGCTGCTGCTTTAAATAATTTGTATCTGTTGCTTTTGTTTCTTTTGTTGAACTCGGAAACAATGTGTTCAGTTTATAAATAAATTGTTGTTCGCAAATTCTGATATACAAGTGTAGCTACATATGTGTATGGCATTTCCCTATAATACCTACATTAACGAACTATGTCCCTTACAAACTACTCTTGTGATTCTCCCTTTCAAATGATCGCTCATGATTTCCTCGAAAAATTTTAAGTACTCGTTTCATTCTAGGAGACGAAGTACAAGAAATAAAGCGAAATTATGAGTAATCGTGCTTTTTGCACATCTATGCCTTTGAATCCTTGGTTAGATAACTAAGGGTATTTTCAAATATCGTACCCATTACGTTCTGATCTTTCAACATGCATAAGATAAGTTTTCAAAACAACCTTCATGATTTCAAAATGTTATTAATACGGTATAATTATTTATATCAAGTGCATGATTTCAAAAGCATCATTCATGTTTTCAAAAAACCTTATACATAATTTCAAAATCCATCTCGCATGATTTTAAAACATTTTTTTTAAATATACTTACCTAATACACCTACTTTATGATTTCAAAAATATTATATATATATATAAGGTTTCAAAAACATTAAACACATTTTTAAAAGAAACCCCATGCATGGTTTTCAAAAATATTTTTCTTCATACATTAACTTAACCTTCAAATTCTGCTTCATATGTCACCTTGACATATCTAGCATCTCAACGTCATAAGCATTTTACTTCATGTTTTGACTTAAGCACGTCTAGTGCAAGGTTTTGAAACGCCTCTTTTCAATTTCCAAAATCCATGTGGGATCTTTTTATCTTCATAATTAGACCCTTGAGGATGATTATCATTCAAATCAGAGTCCTTAATTGGATTCCTTGTGTACCTTAATTCGAACATTTCGATTCCTTATAATCGAAATCGAATTTTCTCTTTAAGATATTTCTATCTTCATAGTTAGATTCTTAAAATGTTTAAAGTGCCAATCAAAATCCACAGATTGGATACCTGGTGTACTTTAAATACATGTGCGCAATCAACAAAACAAATTAACAAAATGATAAAAAAATTTAAAATCAAGTTAAATAATTATGTGATTATTTGTTTATGCATTTTGTGTTTTCTTTTATGCATTTTGTGTTTTTGTATACTCTGGATATTCGTTATCCAAATCCTCGTAGAATCATTCATATCTTCATATGAGGGATTCGTAGTAGGATATTCAAAAAGGTACTACCCTAAAATCCTTATTGGGCTTCTACATGATAGTTAAAACCCTTGGATTATATAGTACCATTCCATGATTCATAAGAGACCCTTTTAGTGGTCCAGTCAAAAAGGCTGATTCAGAATCTGGTTAAGAAAGACATCTAGTGATGTAGCTGAACAAACTCCTTGGTAGTCTATTTAAATCATTTATTGATTTAATTAAAAGGACCCTATGGTGGTCTAGTCACAATCATCACAGGCTCGTTCATTGTTTTCTTCCCCTACACATTTTAAGATGCACTGTGCGGACTATGCAAGGAATTACATAATTATGGACGCGTACATAATTATGAAATTCAGTGCATAGAAACCCAGTAAGAATTATTATGTGTAAGAACCGATAGCGACAACAATAACAAAATGTGAACGATGTAATGGAGGTACGGTGGACGCACCAATAACGCTTAATAGACTTATATATAAGTGTCCCTCCTACATTGTAAGCATGGTGTTATTTAAAGTTACTAGAAGTTCAAGAACTCCAACCAGTGTTGTTCTATCTTTTCAACTTCATGTTTCAAGCTCTCACAAGTTTCCTCTAAATAAAATTTCGGGACGAAATTTCCTAAAGTAGGGGAGACTGTGACACCTGTGCCTCCACGGCCAACAAATAAATACTAAATCAATGAAATATTGTATTTCATACTTGGGATTTGTATAAATATGTGTATCGTTTGCACATATCAATTCTTGTTCGATTTCGGGCACTAAATCACTTTCTGGAAGGTTATACGCGCCCTGATGCGTAAATATAACCAGTTTAATGCAACAAACACTCCAGAACGGAGACATAGGCTTAACATACTTTAAATAACCTTTACATAACTTAGAAATAATTTTTGGAAGGTTTGGTATGCTGAAATCAAGTTTATTCGCTTACAGGGACTAAATTCGACAAACTGCGAAAGTATTTCGATTCGTACTATAACGGACATTCTGGAACTTGACCATAAGTTAAAAATACAGTAAATATCCTTTACATAGCTTAGAAATAGGCTTTGAGGGGTTCGGTGTGCTTAAATAAACTTTATGGTCATTCAGGGACTAAAAGCGTCAAAAAGTGCATAAATTTGCATTTTCACGCATAACCTACGTTTTGAATACATCCGGACATCCAAAAATTTATGTAAGCATTAAAATATTTTATTTTAGTGTTTGGCATGATAAAACTTCATTCGTTTCACAATTTGGATCGTTTTCGCGTCCGTTACGACTTCCGTCGTAATTAACTGAACAACGTAACCGTACGGCCAAACGAACCGACATCCGACATATTTTTTAGCATATTTCAAGTTCCCTATACTTTAACTTCATATTAGCGCCTTAAAATGAGGTTAACGGGGCTTAAACGTGTCAAAACGCATCAAAAATCAAGGTCGGAATCACAGGGGCCTGTTCTGCCAAAAATCAAACTTTGCTGGTCTGCACAAGTCTTACGGACCATAAGCACTTATCCATACGGTCCGTAAGGACCTCCCAGTTCAGCAGAAATGTGTTCCAGCCATTTCCAGCCTGTTCCAGCTAATTCCAGCTCTTGCAAATGGTTTTTGGGCTTTCTAGGGGCTGGTTTTAGGTTCCCATGGTTTCATAAATCTATGGGTGCAAGTGTAAGGCCAAGATCAAAGCTCGTTTTACGAGGAACGATCTTAACGGCTCTCCGAAAACTATAAATATCCCACCCCCTTTGCACTTGAAACCCATATTTGATCAGATTTTTCCCTAAGTTGAAGGATAAAACCTTCATACCTGGGAATTATTAGATCAAACCTCCATTCTTGGACCTTTTGTAAGTCCTCTTTCGTTCTTTTACGCGCTTTTAGCATGAAAGTCAAACTTTGTTTGACTTTCTGCATTGACCAGTTTATGATCAATGCGAAGTTCGTTTGAACTTCATAACGTGAGCGTAATCACGATGATTATAGTCCCTAGTGACCACACCTACTGATTACCACGTTATCTAGGCTTAGTGACGAGTCGTAGTTTCGGCCAAAATGCGTATTCTTGCGTATTTTGTAACCAAACTACTTTTAGGTATCAAAACCGTTTGTTTTGATACCAAACCTGTTTTCTAAATTCGTTAAACATGTTTTAACATGTTTAACTTGTCACTTTAGATTTGTGCTTATGTAGGGTCGTATGGTAAGCGATCTAATCAATCGCTTATACTTTCGAACCCGACTTGTTTGGTCAATCATTAGGATCCGACCAAACACATTAGGTGACCATAGTTGTATAGGTAATAACCTTCCGAGGTTATACCTTATGGTCACTTCGTTTAAGTAGTTGTATGATAGGTAGATTATATGCCTTAGGAAAATTACCAAAAATGCCCCTTTTTTACGCCAAAATTCATTTTAAGCATATGTAACATAAATTTTGACATCTAAACTGATTAGGAAACTATATTAGACATGTTAAGGCATATTTTACTTGTCATAGGACTAGTTAAGCGGTCCGAACGCGTTTTACACAAACGACGCGTTAAAGTAGCATAAGCTACCTAAACGGGTCGTGATGGGTCGTAAGCACTTAGGTTAGGTTTCATTTTAGTATGTAGGCTTTGTTAAACCATATCATATGAGTTCCAATACTCATTTGGTTTATGAAACCTCATACTACCCAGTCTCCCGATTTAGGTCCGGTTATTTATGTAGTTATTTATATTGGGTGCCGTTTGATTCCGTGATCCCGCTAGCTTTGCTTGGTTGTTATTCAAGACTACTAAGCACCCTCAAGTGAGTACATAGACCGCTCTTTTACTGTTTTCCAAATGTTTTGGGGTGAAACACATGAGCCTACTTGTTATTTTCATGCTTTCCATGTTTTCATATCAAATACTTGCTATGTTCATTAGTACACTATTAGTACATGATTTCATTATGTTTTGCTATGTATGTTTACTAAACATGCTAGCACATTATTTTACATTACATTTCTTTTGCTATGTATGTTTACTTAACATGCTAGCATATTGTTTTACATGACTTTTCTGCTTTGTATGTTAACTTAGCATACTTAGTACATTGTTTTATATTGCATCTCTGTTGCATATGTTCTCGTAACATATGGACACATTGTTTTATATCTCTACCTTGTATGTTCACTAAGCATACTAGGTACATTATTTTCATAAAATATGCTTACATTTGGTATATCATTTGGTTTGTTTAACGGGACTAAATTACATTTATTAACACCGATCATGCCGCTCGGTAGTAGGTAGTGGTACCATAGGACTTGACAAATCCCGTTCCTAAAATCCTAGGTTTGTTTGGATGGATGGAATGACCGAATCCGAAAACATTTCTTTTTGATAACTTTTACTCTAAGGTTATCCTGCTGTCTCAAGGCTTGAATGTAGGCGTTTAACATTACCGCATAAATGTTGTATCAGTAAAGCGTGCATTATTCTACAAAGCATAACTTTTGATTTATTCAAATACTTTGTTTTGTACATTTTTACTTGTGGTTTAAGTAGTCTCATTTTACTTACCATACATAACTTTTGATTACACATTACATGATTTACATTTGATGGTTTTCACACAAACATTTGACATTTGACTATACATAAACATTTTTACATTGGTGGTTGGTTTTGTTTAAGTGATTTAAATAACGAGGCGTGTGTAATAAGATAAAAGCATGGTGGATACGCCGCTGGTACTTCCTATATATAAGTGCTTTTATAGTATTACATATCGTAGCGTTATTTAAACCATTTCAATATTTGGCATATTACATTTTACTCAAATGACATATTTTCACTAAACAACTGTTTTACAAAACAACCCATTTTATACAAACTCATTTTACTTGGTTATTCATTTAACCTTACATTACTCTTTTACATATCATCTACTTTATCATCGATTTTCAAATGATTTATAAAACAAAACATTTTACAAGGATCATGACTGACTTTTGTTAAACAACCTTTTTTTCTAAACTTATAAGTCATGAATCCTATTTTCACAAAACCTATGCATCTCACAGGCATTTTTATGCTGACGTACCTATTTTCACATGTGTTTCAGGAAATGATGCATAGGATTTATCAAGATACACTTAGGCGGACTTGGGCCTTAGTGACAATAAAAGACGCAAGACTAGTTAATTAAGTTATACTTCCTTGTTTGTTAAGACATCGTAACTCTTTTAATCAATAAAACAAAATTTCAATTTTCCATGTGTTATGAAACAATGATTCTGTTACAACACTCCCTGACGATTCCGCCATGTTTTGTTGTTTTACGTGGTCGGGGCGTAACAGAACGAGCTAACCAACAAGTGTCGATGACTCTTGCTGAGGATTAACGAACTATTTATTTGCCTAACTGTGGGGATCCGACTACTATTTCGCGACCGATCGATGATCGAGTGTCGTTAGTAGTGAATTCAGGAAGAAAGCATACCGCGGGAAAATTGTGGGACAATAACTTGTTTTAAACATACACAAAAATGGTGTTTCCTACACAATGCACAAAACAGAGTTACACAGAATACGAAACCTTGAGGATCTAGAAAACATATGCTTAGGACCTTTGGGAACCCAGGTCCAAACTTGTAAAGGTTGTTACTTAGAAACCATATCTGTTAACTCAATCGAACACCATTAACCTGACATATATGCCATTTCAGTTAACAAAACAGAAAATACTTAAATTTCTTTCGTTGAAATCTTCCCTTTTGCTTCTAGCGAGTAGATGTTTGCATCTCTACTCCCCTTAAAGTAGTTGCATCACGTTGATTTTCTTCGCTGAGAGCGAACACACATATGCATCGAATACTTGGTCATTTCTCCATTTTAGCAAATACACATTGCTTCATTACTTGAAAACTTATATGTTATGCATGCACCTTTTGCTACGCATGCGGTTTCATTTCGAATAAACGCTTCATTGAAGTACAAATATTACTTTGCTAAAGCTAGCTATTGGTTTATGATTCAAATAACCTATGTTATTGTAATTGTTGGCTCCTTTGCTACCAAGTCAACACACTTTCTTGAAACTTCATTTCTTTCAAGTTACATTCATGGCTTATCTTCGTAACCATGCTGAGATTCCCTTGTTGATATATACGTTTATTGTCAGGTTACCAAGTTCAATTGTTTGAACTTATCCATTTCGCATATTCAATCTAAGACGTCATATGTTGTATTGGGAGCATTATATTCAAATATTTTTGCAATGTTCTTTTACTTCAAGCCGTAGTAGACTTGTTTAGTCTGCAGCTCCTCTAAATCGTTTGTTGATTTCAATACTTTACAGTGATACTTTCACGAAATTGAAGCTTGCGCTAATCTTGTTACGCACCCCATACACGGATTTAATCGGTTATTGACTTGCTCTGAATCTGTTTTGTTTATCACGGTTAAAGCGGTCTCAACACAGTTGTGTGTAAAGAAAATAGTACATAGGTTCATTCGTGTCGTGGTGTACCTCCTAACGATACTTTCATTATTGATCGAATACCTTGTGCTACTTATTACTCTTTCATCTGCAATCGGAAACAATTGTTCTTTGACGTTCCGTATTCAACTAGAAACTCTATGTCATTGCGTAAATCAAATCTTCAGATTGTGACAATATACTTTCATTTGATTTCAAACACGGTGAACTTGTTTGGTCACCGCTATTGTTGGAAACATTTCAATTATGACACCTTGTGGTGTCATTACAGATTTGAAGCTTGTGCTAATCATGGTCAACCGTTACACACAAAACTACACATACTTCTGTTTAACTTGTCATTTAAACACTCCAAATGCAACTATGGGCCAAGACAATGATACACCAGATTCGCTTGTGTTCCCTTCAGTGTATTTTCACAATTCATTAATGTCAGCACGCTACTTTATTCACTTGTTTGTTTGGAAGTTGACGGGTCATTTCACTAATACGTTTGAGCTTACCGATCTTCAGTTCATCTAGCAGATGCTATTGTTACCAGAGCTCATTTGCATATTGTGACCGATTGTGTGAAGAATCCATAGGTCAAAACTCCTCTTTTGAGGAACCCCTGTTAACTGAGTTACACTAGCCTATACGTCTATACGTCTCGTGTCTTTTGACATTAAAAACTAGGACATATGCCTTGTACCTCAGTATTATTCATATACATACACGCATAATGTAACCCTAAGGAGTTAAGGTAGTACAAATTTCAAGGTCGAAATTTTCTTAACATGGGGAGAATGTGACAACCGTCAAATTTACAGGTATCTGTACAATTAGTTAATATCAATTTGTGCTTAATTATTGTGCTGAATTACAATTACTGATTTAAACTACTTCCTGATTTCTGCATCATTCATACATGTGCATCACATCTCATACTGTCACTTCATTTATTGCATACCAACTTTAGTGACAAACATGATGCACAAAGCATAGTTAGCGGATAACTCAGAAATATACTGACAGTGCCAGTACATAGACAGACAATGTTTTGAGACCCAGTATGGACCAGGGATAAGGTACTACACCAGTATGGTGTGTAGGGAAGTGAGGACCATAAAACTGCATCACTAGGTGATAGTTTGAGTGCCGGAAAGTGCCTAAAACACACTTTAAGTGCAAAATTCTGCATTTTCAGCAAAACTACAGCATTTTAACACACTAGTATTATGCAAAAAATTGACTAAATGGTCCTGAATGCTTTCCTAAGTGTTGGGAATTAATAGTGACACAAAAGGGTACTTAAAGAACACTAAACGGAATAACGTGACACTTTAACGAACCGGTATCTAACCGAAAAACTGGACATTACCCGGAACACCAATATTTTACTAGAAACATTGTTTAATTATTTTTGGGCTAGTTATGATCCCCGAACACCCCAACACACTATATATTGTGTCATACACTTAAAACACTAGACTTTTCACTTAACCCCAACTATTATTCACTTACCATTACAACTTACACTTGGACCCCCTCCCCACCCTTATATTTTCGGTCACAAGGTATGGCCCCACTTGTGATCTCCAAAATCGTACAAGATTTTCAATAATCTTCCATATCTAGCAAGATCCTAAATAATCTTCTCTAGATATTGCTTAGATCCTCCTTGGATTTTATGTGATCTTATTAGATATGATTAAAATTTACATATTACCCTCCCCCCCCCCCCCTTTTGGAACTTACGGTCACAAGGACCCCACCAAGATCACCACCATATCACAAAGATTTCATTCCTTTTATTTTATTAGATCTTGCTTGATATAGTGGACATAATATTTAGAAGAAAGAGTATGAGTATGGACATGGATTCTAAAGATCTTCACATTTCGTCTTCACAACTTCACTTATCTTTCTCACTCTCTATCTCTCTCTCTCGGCACTACTTAGAACCGCCACCACCACCACCATACAACCCTCATTCACCCATTTTAAACCCATTTCAAAGTGCAAGGAGGTGTTACATGGAGCTTAGTGCTTGTGGAACTTGAAGAACTTTCATCACTTGCTTTCATCATCCATTTTCACCATCTTTTTCTAGTGATCTTCCCTAGCCTTTGAGCTAGTTGTAAGTTCTTGATTTATCCTTGTTTACTTCTATTTTGGGTAGTTAAAAGATATAGTATGTTGAAATTTACAAGAACACTAAGGTTCATGCACATAAGTCTTGAACATAAAGCTCTACATAATATGAAAAATGAATGAAACATGATGAAATGTTGTTAGTATGATGTTGTTATGAATATGTTGTTGATTGTATGTTGATTACTAGTAATATGATGTTAATCACCATATGGAACTTGTTAAATGATGTTTAGAAACATGATTTAACAAGAATAGGAGGTGATTATGTGTTACATGAAATAATCATCTTCTAGTTAAATATGAACATGATAAAAATGATTCTTAAAATATAGTGAACAAAATGAGTTGGTGATCATGTAGATCCGAGATTTACAAGAGACTTTTCTAAGCAAACCATGTTCAAGAGTAGGTTTTAAAAAGATCATGACTTTTACATACACTTACCCTATTTTTTTTAATCAAATAAGTGTAAGAGTGCTAGTAAATCAAGAAGATTTGGCAAATAAATATTTTTGTAAAATAAGTTCACAAGTTGTGAACATCTAGAAATCCCGAGAATGAGCTTTTAACAAGAGTAAACACACTTCGGAAGGTAACTAAGGCCACTAAACGTTTTACCAAATTACTACGCGTATTTGTGAAATATCAAGTTCATGATTAATATGTAACGCATATAGTTTTTGCTCTTGGTGATGTAAAGTTGTTTAAAGATTGATTGATGATTATTGTGATTATTTTGAAAAGAAAATGATATGCTTATTAGCATGGACACCTCCATTTACAAAGGAAACTATGGCGAAATTTTCTAAAAATTCCAACACTTAGAGAATATTTTTCTAACAAGCGTTACAAGTATATTATTGACCTTGTCCTTCAAAAATAAACTTCGCCATAAGTTTTGTAACAAAAATACAAAGTATCGGAGATTGATTTTTACAAGAAAAATGGATGAATATATATTTAGAGTATATATTTCATACTAATACGCTTGTGTGAATATTTGAATACGTTGTGGAATAGTTATATTATTTTAGGGTAAAATAATATAACTTGGCAATTACCGAGAAATTACATTTCCAAAATAATACCAAAAATCACACGGAATAAATATCTAAGTTACACACTTGATACGATGAAATCGAACGGTAAAACATAACTTACAAAACATTCCGAAGAATACCGTTAACTATATTTTTGGGCAAATATTGTTTTGGATACAAGAAGTGAAAATACATTATTTTTGGGAAAAATATATATATGTTGGAATACATTATTGTTGACAAATGAGTTATATATATTTTATATGTGGGACTTAAAAATATATTGTGTCGGAACTACAAATATACATGTATAAATTTCCCCCATCCTTGGGAAGGAAGTACGAAGTTAAATACTTGAGAAGTATTAATACAGAAATATTGTTTAAAACAATTATTCCAAAACCAAATATAATTTAAGTTGAAATATTAATTATTTTGACAAATAATTATAACTCGGAATAATATAAGCAACGTAACTCAAAACATTAAACTCTAAGCCAAGGCACGGCCCGTTCGTCTAATAGACATTAGTACGTTGTAGGTGTCGTGTAGCTGACAGAGTTTGAGTTGACGATACAGAAGACGCACTACTATGAGTTCATGCTCCCCCTTTTCTTTAACTGTTTTCAGTTTTATACCTCGGGGGTGAAATACATGTTACAATTATTACAGACATTTTAGACATGGTATGATTAGCTTAAGGAGGGTTTACTACTAGATCATGTGAATGGGTAGGGAGATTAAGGCCATCAATCCTCATTGTTGGACCGAGGGGCATGAGTGATAGATCTATTTGGGTGTAGCAAGCCCCACCCCTGAGTCCGCTGAGTGGACCACGTGGTGACTATGTCTTACAGCCGGAAGCCCGGTAACAAATTTGCTGGGTTTGAGTCTTCCAGCATCACGTCACACATACCATTGGCTTTGCAACCCAGTGGTGATCTCTTTTTCCTTTTGCTACATACCAGGGACTTTTATTCATACAGACATACTTTAACGGCTTATACACACTCACATACACATGAACTCGCTCAACTTTTGTTGATTTTTCAAACTACATGTATTTCAGGAAACTAGTGGATCTGGAAGGGTATGCATGTGTTGTCAAGCTGCGTTTGAATAAAGGATGTTATCCAGGGTTGTTAAGTTTAGAGGGTGTATTCCTTTCCTGGACGGGATACATGATTCTAAACTCAGGTTTTCTTTAGGTACTTTTTTTGAGTCTTGTGAACTCGTTAAATCACGTAATGGTTTGTAACTTAAATTGGTATTGATGTTTTCCGACAATGTTGTTGTGGTATTTTCTAAACTCTTTTAATGGATAAACATCTTGTGTTTCTATCATATAGCATTGTTATGATTGTTGCTATGGTATTAAGAAGTCACATCAAATAAACCACGCTTTCGCAAAAGCCAGGGTGTGACAAATTGGTCTTGTGCTATATGTCTATGTGCATAACAATACATTTTGATTTTCCATAACAATATACAAGAACATTTTTGCTTCATATGTTGACTTAGCATATCCAGCACCATGATTTCATGAACCCTTCATTTCGTATGTTGACCTAGCATACCTAGTACATGGATTTCAAAAAAAATTCACTACGCAAATTCCAAATCCTTATAGGATCTTTCTATCTTTATAGTTAGATCCTTGTGGATGTTTAAAGCGCAAAATCAAAGTCCCTAATTGGATTCTTTGTGTACTTTAATACGTATGTTACGATTCAATAAGACAAAAACCAAATCCTTATAAGATCTTCCTATCTTCATAGTTAGATTCTTGAGGATGTTTAAAGTACTAATTGAAGTCCTTGATTGGATTCCTGGTGTACTTTAAATACAAATATACAAGTTAATGAACGAACTAATAACCAAGTTGACGATTATGTGATTATGTGTGATTCTAATACTCGCTATCCAAATCCTTGTAGAATCTTTCGTATTTTCATATGTTAGATTCTCAGAAGTATGTCCAAAGTACTATCTTAAATCCTTAAGGGACTTTTCTATGCAAATAGTCAGTCCCTTAGATTCCAAAGTGCTATTCCAAAACTATTATTTGATTCAAAGTTAAAAAGACCCTTGGAGGTCTGTTTAAAGAGATCGTACGTTGATCTAGTTAAACAGATCATGTGTTGATCTAGTTAAAAAGATCGTTCGTTGATCTAGTTAAAGAGACCCTTTGGTGGTCTGGTAAAGTCATTACATGTTTGTTCGATTGATTTTTCCCCTACGCATTATGAAATGAACTGTGCGGACTGTGCAAGGAATTAAGTAATTATGGATGCATACATAATTATGGAATTCAGTGCACAGAAACCACAACAAGTTTTGTCATGTGTTAAGACCTATAGTAATGAGAAAAACAAAACGGGAACAATGTAAAAAGGGCATGGTGGATACGCCGCTGGTACTTCCTATGTATAAGTGTTCCTTATTACATTGCGAGCGTAGCGTTATTTAAGTTACTAGAAGTCCTGGACCTTGACCAATGTTGTTTTATTTTACGCTCTCCGATTTCCAATTTCGAGCACACACAAGTTTCCTATAATAGTTTCATAGGAAACATTCTCCCATCTGTTGTTCGAAACCCCGAAATTCACACACCCTTCATATTTTATTATAACAAGGACATCACTTTGACACTATCATGGCGTTCTTGAGTTTCAGTATAATCATACATCTATTATTTGGAGTGAAGTTTAAATCTTCGGATCTGAACTCATCCTTATAAACAACAGACGAGTACAATTAACAAATTCGCTGGAAATCCAAACATGGCCCAGAGTTTTACTCAGGGAACGGAGGATCATCTGAAGGCGAAACATCCACATCTGTTTTCACAAGTTTCCTCTGATTTATATTTCCGGACGAAATTTCCAAAAGTAGGGGAGATTTTAAAATTTGTGCCTTTACGATCATCATACAATTATGAATCCTATTAAATCTTGTATTTCATTCTTGGGATTTGTACAATTACATATGACATTACACATATCAAATCTTGTATGATTTCAAACTCACGAGAAGCTTTTCTGGAAGTTTTACGTAAACTATTGTGCAAACGTAATCAGTTTAACGCGACAAGCACTCCGAAATAGTTACATAAGCTTTACATACCTTAAATAACCTTTACATAACTTAGAAATAAGTTTTGGAGGGATTTGTATGGCGAAAACAAGTTTATTCGATCACAGGGACTATTTACGACAAACTGTAAAGGTCTGCCGATTTGCATAGCAACTTACACTCCAGAACAAGATCATTAGCCAAACATACCCTAAATACCCTTAACATAGCTTAGAAATAAGTTTTGAGGGGTTCGGTATACGAAAATATGCTTATTTGATCAACAGGGACTAAAAGTGTCAAAAACTGCATAAGTTTGTATTTACGAGCATATCTTACGTTCTGACCATACCCGAACATCCAAAAATTTTTGTGATCATTAAAATATTGTATTTTAGTGATTGGAATGCAAAAATACCATTCGTCGCACAATGTGGATCGTTTTCGCGTCCATTCGCGTTTCGTCATAATTAACCGAATAGCTTGACCGTACGATCAAACAAACCGACATCCGTGATATTTTCAAGCATATTTTAAGTCTCCTATGCTTTATCATCCTTGTAGAGCCTTGAAAATGGGTTAACGGGGCTTAAACACGTCGAAAAACAAGTTTTGGAGCTGCAGGGATCTGTTTTGACAGTTTTGAAAAGTTTCTTGTCTGGGATCTCTGGCTAGGCGCGAAGACTGATGTTGATTCCTTCGCGGCCCGCAACAGCTGGAGCTGGGCAGATTCTTTGAATCTTCAAAACAGCATGTTGAATCCATTTTTAACCACAGTTTTTGCATACCATGAGCTGGTTTATGTGTTCCCCAAGTTGCCCAATTAGTGTGTAACATTTGTAAGATAAAGATCATGCTTTGATCCATGCAAAAACACTTGGAAATGATCAATGGAGGGTTGATTTCCTCTAAGTACCCAAGAATTTCAAGCTTTCAACTTGCTTATTTGCTATTTCCTTCTTCACCTACTCTAAGTGGAGGCAATCTCTTGTTGAGTGCCACCTACCTAAGCATTCTTAGTCCTCTCTTCAAGCATTGGACCATTGTAAGTGTTCTTTCATGCTTGTTTAGTTAAATCAAGCAAGAAATTCAAACAGTGTTTGACTTTCTGCTTTGACCATGAATTGGTCAAGACAAAGTTCGGTTGAACTTTGCAACGTGAGCGTAATCACGATGGTTATAGTCCCTAACGACTATACCTACTGATTACCACGTTGATTAGTCGAAGTGACGAGTCAAAGTTTCGGTCAAAATGCACGATTATGTGCATTTTGCGATGAAACTAATTTCGGGTATCAAAACACTTTGTTTTGATATCAAATCAGTTTTCTAACTTAGTTAAACATGTTTTAAAATGTTTAACTCGTCACTTTTAGTCTAGTGCTTATATAGGGTCGTAAGTCAAGCGGTCCTGATAACAGCTTAGACTTTCGAACCCGACCCATTTGGTCGATCGTTTGGATCCGGCCAAACATATTTTGTGACCATAGTTATATAGGGAATAACCTTTCGAGGTTATACCATATGGTCACTTGATTTAGTTAGTTGTATGCTAGGTAGTTCATATGCTTTAGGAAAATGACCAAAATGCCCTTTTCATGCTTAATTTGAATTTAAGCATATGTAACTTAATTTTTGACACTTAAACTGATTATGCAACATATTTAAGCATGTTAGGGCATATAAATACTTGTCATAGGACTAGCTAGGCTATTCGTTCGTGCTTTTGCGTAAATGACGCGTTAAAGTAGCGTAAACTACCTTAACGGGTCACAACGGGTCATAAGCACTTAGGATAGCTTCCGAATCAGAATGTAGGCTTTGTTAAGCCATATCGCATGAGTTACAATACTCATTTGGTTTACGAGACCTCATTCTACCTGATCTCCCGATTTAGGTACCGATTATTTAACATAGTAATTCTATACTAGGTGCCACTTGATTCCTTGATTTATGAGCTTTGTTAGGACACTTAATCAAGGATACTTGCAATCTCAAGTGAGCACATAGTCCCCTCTTTTACGTTTTCAAATGTTTTGGGTGATTAATATGTGCCTATTCTCTATTTTTGTGATTTCAAACTATATGTTTACACATGCTTAGTACTTATCCTGTGATAAACTTAAACTGATATCCATGGCTTAAATACTGATTTTCAAAGTTTGTTAAACTATTGGTGGTTCATATTTTTACTTACACGTTCATTAACAATGATCAAGCCGATTGGTAGTACGATATAGCGCTATAGGACTAGACACCGCATTCCTATTGTATGGAATGTCAGAAACCAAAGTTTAAACCAAATACATTTTCCTTTGTGGTATTTCTATAATCTCCAAAGTGGTACTTATCCTGTGATAAACTTAAACTGATATCCATGGCTTAAATACTGATTTTCAAAGTTTGTTAAACTATTGGTGGTTCATATTTTTACTTACACGTTCATTAACAATGATCAAGCCGATTGGTAGTACGATATAGCGCTATAGGACTAGACACCGCATTCCTATTGTATGGAATGTCAGAAACCAAAGTTTAAACCAAATACATTTTCCTTTGTGGTATTTCTATAATCTCCAAAGTATAGTTTGATACACTAGGTTTGAATGTATTGCCAAATCACGATCTATGGTATATTTCGGTATACCACTAAGGCATATTTCGATATGCTGCCAACGTTATATTATGTTAACCAATGTATAGATTGCAAATGTTTTCCAACTAAGCCATAAAAACTTATCTTATGTTATTTCCAAAACCAAAGCATAGTTTGATATGCTATTGTTTACCAAAGTATAGTTTGATATACTGCCAAATCATGATTTAGGTATATTTCGATATACTACCAAAGCATATTTGATATGCTACCAACGTGGTACTGTTTTACTAAAGTATAGTTTGATATACTACTAAATCACAATTTAAGTATATATTTTGATATACTTCCAAAGCATAGTTGATATGCTCCCAATGTGATATTGTTTACCAAAGCATAGTTTGATATGCTATTTACAAAACCAAAGTATAATTTGATATACTACCGACTTTGCTATTTACCAAAGCATAGTTGATATGCTATTTTCAAACCAAAGCATAGTTTGATATGCTACTTTCAAACCAAAGTATAATTTGATATATACTACCGATGCTTTGATTCATAAAACTAAAGTATACTCGTGATATACTACCAAATCTATTATTTCAATAACAAAAGTATATTTTGATATACTATCTATTTAACTAATTCAAAACTAAAGTATATTTTGGTATACTATTTATCCTATTATTTCAAAACCAAAGTATATTTTTGTATATACTACAAACTTTTTTTATCAAAGAAATGTGTTTAGAAACCTAACTATTTACAAGGATTCATGGCTATTTTTGTAAACATAAAACCTTTTCTTGTGTTATCCAAAGCCATGAATCTAATTCACAAAACCTATGTTACTCACAGGCATTTTTATGCTGATGTTTTATTTTCACATATGTTTCAGGTTCTACTATGTGATGATTTTTGACGCATGCTTCACATAGGATTGGACTCGTGCCTTAGCGACATTAAAATTTGAAAGGCAATTATTTATATTTATCTGGTTTGTATTAAAACAATGAGTTCATTAATGGAATAAAACAAAACTTCATTCACCATGTGTTGTGAAACAATGATTCTGTTACGATACTCCCCGACGTTTCCGTCGCGGTTCGTTGTTTTACGCGGTCGGGGTGTGACAGGATCATTTAGTCGAATTGTGATTAATAAATCCGCATAAACCGTTTTAATTTGTTTTGTTTGATAACATAAACGTTGGGGGTTAACGACCGTGTCCTGGATATCCTCGGCTCATTTAAATTATTAATGGCCACGACCTATGCACGGGGTGTAGGCATACCCCTGACAGATGCAAATGCTAAATAATAAATTACCCACAAGTTGGTGATAACTCCTTTGTGGGTTTTATAAGTGGCGGGTCAGTTCATCATGTCCGGTTTCCAAACCGGCCCCAATTGTATGACAAACATGTAAATCTGTATACACGATTTAAATGAAATTGTCCGAAGTTATAAAAGATCTTTGTGCCTTGTATGCGTAAACCAATTTTCATAAATGTTTTTAAATGAGTCAGTTAATTGTATTTACCAGTAAAACTGACGTATTTTCCAAGGACTAAGTGACAGGTACCTCACGAACTAGGCTGGAGCTACTTGGCATTCATTAAGAGGATCTTGCAAATCCATAGATGCCTAAAGTCTGTCAAACTCTATTTTATGTATTTATTTAATGGTCCGCCTGTGGATCTCTTTTACAACTCCCTGTATATTATTTTATTTCGTACTTTGAACATTTTGGATTGTAATAGTAATTAAACTTCCAAACCTTCCACTGTGCTATATCTGTGTTTAATTGTCTATCATGATACCAACTACGTCACGATACTCCCCACCGGGCCCACCAGATTATGTGGAAATATCGGGGTGTGACAGGTTGGTATCAGAGCCAACATTGAGTGAATTAAACACTAGCCTTTTGTGTTTAATCTCAATGACATAGTAGCACATTCCTTAGACTTCCGAGTCTAGGTAAACGACCTAGGATTATTATTAATCTTTATTTGGTTTATATATGTTGTTTTCTTGTTTTTGACAGGTTTACTTATAAAAAGATGCCACCACGTGTAAGACGTAGAGGAAAAGGTCCCTTGAGAGGGGGACCATCCAATCAAGCAGGACCCTCTCATCGCCTACACCTTTAGCATCGTTCAGCTCCGATCCATATGAAGATTAGAGGCACTCACTCGAGCCTGCGAGGCGATCTGTTTCATTAAGCACTTCGCCATCCTACCATCATTCTTTCGGGCCGCCACAACCAGTGAGCCCCAACATTCGCATCATTCGCAGCATTCGCTGCACTCGCACCATTCACACTCTTCACACCATTCTTCACATCATTCTTTTTCTCACCACTCCCATTCATAGGGTTATTTTGACCCTAATGAATACCTTAACTCACCAGTGGGATTCAACCCGTTGGGACCCGGAGACCACTTCTCCCAAGACATGGATTTGGATGAAGATCAGGATCCAGAAATGCCACCTTTTGGGACGCCCACGCATCCCATAGATATCTCAAGCGGTTCTTCCTTTGCGGGATCCCCTTATCGAGGTTCCGATGAATTTAAAGAATGGTGGGGGCAATGGAAATGGGAAAATATCGCTTCATATCACAACACCCCACCACAACCTCCACTAGAGGAGCCGCACTTTGAAGCGGTGACACCACCACCACTGGCAGCAGAGGAACCTCCTCTACAACCTCCTGAACCACCAAGACGAAGGAGAAATGCACGCATATCCGTGTGGGGGGACCAAGGTTTAGCTCCTCTCAAGCTTCTAGCAACTACCCCCCGATTCCAGAAGATCCACAAATGAGTGGACCTTCATATACTGTGCCGGAAATCGATACCATACTGGCCACTTTTGCACCACCGCCACCTCCAATGGGTTTGAAAACCCAATTCCTACTTACACAGATCCGACTAGGTATAACTTGTTTGGGTCGCAACCTCCTATGGGTTATGACTACCAACCACCTGCTTACGACCCATATGTCGAAGCAGTTAACTATAACGCTCTCTACCCTTCACCTTTTCCACATGCATACCCAATTGCGTATCTTATTCATGGGTATCAATACCCTCCACCTCAACCACAACCACAACCTCAACCTCCACCCCAACAACAACAAATCTTGCAAAGGGTGCAAGATGTTAGGCGTAGGGTGGAGAGGGGTGAAAGGAACAACCATAAGTTCTTTAAGGGTCTCGTGAAATTTATCAAGGGAAGGAGACATGACGGTTGAAGATCTTTTACTTTATTTTGTATTTGTTATTTAAGTTAAGTCCCTGCGTGGACATTTCTTTTTAGTATCAGTCCCTGCGAGGACTTGTCTTCCTTTTAGTCCCTACGTGGATGTTAGTGCATTCATCTGTCGACTTCGTCTTATATCGAGTCTCGGGTTCGTTGCGGATCTGATCAAGCAAGATGTCATCTTATACAATGATGACATCATCAAAGTGACATCATCACAAGAAGACAAAACATAGTTGATAACTTTCGCTTGAATAATCAGATTATAGAACTTTCGCTTGAATATGTCATTGCATGGGTTTCGCTTGAGAGTCTCGCTTGAAGCCGACATGTATGCTTCAAGCGAAACCTAGGAACACTATAAATAGGGTAGTGGTCTATTCATTTGTAAGAGTTCCAACGATTTTCAGAATTGATACCGAGGTGCTGCCGGTATTCCTTGTGATTGTATTTGCTATTAAATCAATATACAAGACGTTTAAAGTGATATTCAAGCTGTTTTTACATCCGTTTCTTAGTTTCCGCCTCTGAAACGGACTAGAGCTCTTCCGAATGACTCATTCAGGTCGTAATTCGATCCTACAAGTGGTATCAGAGCTCAGGACAAGGAATTCTTGCCATATTCAGCTTGAAAATCTGTTTTCTACACCTTCTTTCACAAAATTGAAAAATTTTCACGATTAAAATCGGTTCAAACTTTCACATATTATGCGCAATCATGAATTAACAAATCCTGGAAAGTTTTAGAGCTAAAATCGGTGTAAATCTGATTAAAATTGGACTTTCGCTTGAAAATTGGTTCGTATTTGCTGATGTCATCTGGCTTTCGCTTGAATTTACGTGTTGAGTCCGCTTGAATCTGGCTTTCGCTTGAACTTACACTTAGGTCTGATCTCACTCACGTGTTTCGCTTGAGTGTGTACATCGAGTGTGTGAAACAGTCAGCTTAAGGTTGTCAGATCACAGTTAGTTGGGAAATGAAATCATGTGTTTGTGCCAGTTTTCATTAAAGCATTCACGTTTTGTCGGTCTGTTTTAGTCATCGGTTCAATAAAATCAAGTTTTGAATTAGTTGGATAAGTTCAAGACCAAGCGGCCCAATCAAAGTAAACCGCATATCTGTCCAGTTAATCGAACCATGTGTTGAAAGTTAAAGTGTGTCGGTTGCATGTGATCTCAATTAAAGTGTGCATGTGAAGTATCAGACAAATTTCTTGGACAAGTCAATATAGGTCATCGGCACTTGTGTAGTTTTTGTATTATCTTTGTTGTCGGCCATTTTCAATTACATATACAAAAGGTGATATAAGAGTTCACGTGGGGCATATACAAAGGGAATCAAAGTCAGTAAAGGCATTTTTTTTAACTGATACTTGTGTTTTGTGAGCCCGCTGTTTTCATCGGCCCAATCTCAAAGCTCAACTGTTAATTGACAGTTCGTTATCAAGCCCAAAACAAATCGAAGCACGTTTATAGTTTAAGTCATCAGAATTATAAAGATCAATTTTTTGGCCTATTCACTCAGTTTGCACGATTTGGAGTTTAGTCAGTCCGCGAGTCTTCGACACGAGTCCTAGATCAATTCAATCATCATACACATTTTTACGTATTAAGTGCGTTTAAACTGATTGTTTGTTTGTTCATTCAGGTGTTTCACGAGGAGAACCAGTTCGTTTGAAACAGTTTCTTTGTGAATTTTGAAAAACGAAACATGGAGAACGAGTTTTATAACGCTTTTGCTAGTCCGATATCAATTGCTCAGAGTACATTGCTTGAGAATGAAACGGGGACATCACAGAAACCACCAAAGCTCTTGGATATTGATGATTACAATGCATGGTCCGAACGGTTTGGAAATTGGGTTGAAGCTTATCACTTGGATGCGTGGGAACACACTGAAGAACCATATGTTAGACCTACAACGAATGGTATTCAGCAAACAATTAGAGAAATGAGTACTGAAGAGAAAAAGAAATATAGAGATGAAAAACTGATGGTGAGTTTGCTTCAGCAAGCAATCAAAGAGGACATTTTGATCTTGCTTCAACATGATGGAACTGCTTATTCGATTTGGACTGAACTGGAAGCGAAATTTGTAGGAGCGATGATATGCTTAAAAACAAAATGTCGCTCATGAAGAAAGAATTTGATCTATTCCGTGGTTTGAAATCTGAAAACACCAAGCAAATTATTGAAAGATATTGTAACTTGGTGAGAAATATGTCGAAACTTGGTATTAAAAAGGATACTGATGAACTGATTGAAAAACTTGCAGATGCATTACCACATGAAATCTGGGGAACTTTTCTGATGATGCTGAGAAACAACAGAAAAGAGTATAAAAAGCTAACACTGGGAGAATTCATCAAACATCTGGAAGCTCAAGAAATGGAGCAGAGGAAGATTGCTCGAATGAAGAATTATGATGGAGAACAAGACATCAGCTTGTACTTTAAGAGTGGTATTAGTGAAAAGACGAATCTTTCTCCAAAGGTTGAAACAGCTTATAATGCAAAAGGTTCTTCGGAAAAATAAACTCAAGGATCAAGCAGCACATCCGGATTTTCTTCATTTCCGACATACGATCCTCAGTTCACTACAACAAAAAGTGGAAAAGTTCTTCAATGCAACATTGCCTTAAAGCTTGAGAATGATCAAAACTATACAGAGGAAGTTGTTAAAAGCCACATGTCATTGTTGGTTACAGTGCTTGAGTCCTATGGTGGATTAGTTGCAGGGAGAATCGGTAATCCAATGCTCACGAAAGAGGATTACGATCAAATTGATGCCGAGGAAATGGAATTGATGGATATTAAATGGTGTATGGCTAGTGTGTTGAGACGAGCTGAAAAGCTTAAACAAATCACAGGCAGAGATGATTTTCGCGAGGCACATGTTTCACCTTTAGGTTTTGATAAGACTAAAGTTACATGTTTTCGTTGCAGGGAAAAGGGACATTTTAAGAGAGAGTGCACAAATCGAGAAGCGAGTGGAGCTCAAAATCCTTTCGGAAACAATGATTATCACAAAAAGGCGATTTATCATCAGGTCACACCACAACCATATCAACAACAACAAGCATCGCATCAAGCACAAACTGCACATGGAAGAATAGAGATTAAAGATTCAAAGAAAGCTTGTCTGGGAAAGGATAGTGGATTCAGTTGGGATAATTACATTCCAACAAATAGCAAAGTTTGCCTGGCAGACCAAGACGATGAAAAGTTAGATGAAGGTTTCAGTTGGGATAATTTTTGCCCAGATCAAGAGTTCATGGCCAAAGAAATGTCCAAAGAGATATCAAATGTTAAAGCTTTTATTGCTAATGCTTACGATCTGAAATGGGCAGAAAAAATCAGAAAGGTCAGGGAAGCTGAAGAAGAAAAATGGAGAAAATTGAAGAAGAGGAAGAAGAAAGGTTAAAAGCTGAAGCTGAAGCCGAGAGAAAGAGAAGAAATGAATTTTTCCAATCAAACAGAACAGTAAAAAATGTTCCGGAGTTTGAGATCAAAGTTGATACTGAAGCAGTCAAAGTTTCTGAAAAATGTTTGAATTGTGATTCGTTGATCAAGCAAAACAATGAACTGTTGCACAACATTAACAGATTAAAAGAATCATATGATACAATGAACAGAGAGATCAACAAGTACACTGAGTCAAACAGTGAACAAGCTGTAGCAATGAATACACTCAAAGGAGCTTACATAAGACAGCTTGATAATGTCAACTTCTACACAAAGAAATGTGCTGATCTGGAATTGAAACTGGCAACACAAAGAATAGAAACTGAGAGAGTTAAAAAATTATTATAAAGTTACTCATGTTCTACTTTTGTTGTTGACAGGATTTATCCAATTGTGGAACAAATGAAGACGTTTGAAGAAGTGAAGACTTCGGAAGAAAAGAAGTCTGAGACAAAAGAAGATGATGAAGTGAAAATTTCTGGTGAGAAACCAAGTGTTGTCTATAACAAATGTCCAACCCCGGTCGAAAATGGATATTTGTCTCGAAATCCAAATTCCGAAAGAGTTAAAAAGGCAATTAACTTACAGTGGGAGTCTGTGTCGTCAGATAACTTACCAGAAAATATTGATGTTACGTTCACATCGTCTGACACTGATCATGAGTCCGAGTTGATTAAACGTGTGGTTGATCAGGTGTTAGATAAAGATGACATAGAGTAGTCAAAACCGGAGTCCAAATCCGAGTCAAAGTCTGGGTCCGACAAGTCAAAGTCAACAATCAAAAAGGACAAACGGGTTTATGATAAGAAATTTTTGCTATCAAAATCTAATTTGAATGACGAACCAGTCAAAGTAGCATATACTTTGAAAGATTCTGACAAATTATATTCTGATGAGATTTTTCCAATAAGAAGTGTTAGAATTGAAATGATTAAAAAGGTTTTCAAAATTACAGAAATTAATATTTCTGAAATAAAAGATTTAAATCTTTCTGGAAAACCTAAACAATACACTTCAAGAGTGCAACAAAGATTAAACAAGAAAAAGGGTTACAGTTCTGGTTCTGGTATTCATAAAAAACCAAACCATAACTGTAATTTCAAATAGAAAGGATTAGGATTTAATCAACCGAAAAATTATAAAAATGAAAAAGTTTATAAACCAAAAACTGTGTTTGTTTCAGGAAAATCTTTAGATGATGAGAAAGAGCAAGCATTCAGAAAGCAGACAAATCAAGAATTCCTTGCAAAGAAGCAAGATGAGATGAAGAAAAGTGTTATTCAGAAGAAGACTGACACAAGAACATGTTTTCAAAGCAAAACTGCTGGTCATATTGCTAGAAATTGTCTGAAAACATTCAAACCAAAACAGGAAGTCTCTGGTAAATTGAAAGAAAAAGTTGTTGAGAAAACTGAACTAACAACCAAAAAATTTACAGGCTTTGAAAATTCGAGCTTTGAGATTGGTGAATGTTTAAAGAATGTGGTAAAAAGAAAAGAAAATCTGAAAAATAAAAAATGGGTTGTTAAGGGTTCAGGAAACTGTTCTGGTGATGAATCTGATTCCACAAAATCAGAGGAGCCAAAAGTTGTTAAAGAAAAGGTTGAGAAATCAGTTCCAAAAGTGGATGATGTGAATTTTCCACCTTTGCGGGCTGAAAATTTTAAGAAAAAAATTGGAAACGTTGAAATTTCAAATCAATTTTATTTTGACAAGAAGAAATTTGATGTTGATAAAGCTTTCAACAGAAATGTTAAACACATTTTTGGGAAAATGGTCGATGGTAAGGTCAAAGTAGTTAAAGAATTCTATGCTTCCAAAATGAATGTTCACAAGTCTGTTGAAAGTAAAGATGAAGAAGAGGTTGTTACACCCAAGGAAGGTCAGGCTTGGGTGGATATATTTTTCAAACAGTAAAAACCTGACTTGCCGGAACTCCCAGGTTGATAAGTGTGGAGTAGGAATCGACACCTTGAGAATTCAACCAACAGATGATGTTTGGTTGAAAATGCTTGATTGGATTCATCTTACAAGTGGTAAATCAGGGACATTAAGTTGTATCTGATTTTCTACAAGTGGTTGAAAAACAAAGTGATGAACCAAACCCCAAACCTACCAATGGTTAAAATCAATTAACAAAACTAATTTTCCGGAAAAACCATTTTGATTAAAACAAACTTAAGTGTTTTGAGATCATAATGGGAAAATAGTTTGTTGTGAGGGGGAGTTCTGATTGTTTATGCCAAGTGGATGGCGAATTGAGGCAATTCGATATCAGTTGTCATGTTCTAGTACAGTTTGTTTTCAATTTTTTTAGATGTATTTGTATTTTAGGGGGAGTATATTTTTCAGAAAATCCAAAAACAATAGAAAATTTGAAAAAGCCAAAAACATGATAAAATGAAAAATGAGTTTTTGTTGCATAAAAGAGGAAATGATAGTACATCAGTGGACTGTCACAACATACTAAAGAAATAGAAAGTTAAAATGTGATAAACGGTCTCACTAAAGATGTGACGGTAGGCTCAGCTAGATTAGTAGATTTGCGATAACGATACAAACTTAAATGAAAAAGCCTAGTTCTAAGTGGGAAACATGGTCGAAAGCATAGTACTTAGTTTTGTCCTTCTTGACTGTGTGCCTACACAGTAATCGCTGATTGTCGAAAGACATAAAACTGGTTAAGTTTGTGAACTTTCACAACTTTGCTGAAAAGTCACTGTGATTGTGTATTTCATTTTGCAAAGATTTAAACTTGTTTTATTTCTTTATTTTGTTTAAGCATCGGACATCCTCTGCGTATGCGTGAGTATCGACCTGGATGTTGTTGCCTAAACGTTCTGATTTATTTTCTTTGGTGTTTCGTTTAAGCTTTGGACCTCCTCTGTGTATACGGGAGTATCGACCTGGTGGTTAAAGCCTAAACAACTTCAATTTGTTTTATTTTTCTTATTTTGTTTAAACATTGGACTTTCTCTGCGTATACAGAAGGATCGACCTGATTGTTAATGTTTAAACATTCTTCTTTATTTTTCGCACAAATCACAGTTGATAAAAGTTTAAAGGCATTGCTTGAGATAGTGTATTACATGATGAGGGGATATGCTGAGATCGTGGGGTCCATTAGAACTTAGTGCAAATTAATATACCTTAACGTATCGGTAAGCATTTCGAAAGTTTTTAGATTGAGTTTAAGTGGAAAACAATATCGTCAATCAATGTGAATCGTTTAGAGCTTAAAATGAAATCAAGCTTAACCTTGTTGGTGATTGGTCTCAAAAACTGATATGATCCTCTTGCACGAACTCACAAAAATATTGTTTGTAAATATTTCTTTATTGCATTTCATTACATTCAAAAATCCAAAAAGATTTTAGTGTGTTTTAGCATAAATTTTGAAAAATCCAAAAAGATTTTCGACAACTGATTTTGGAGAGCTAATTTTCAAAATTCCGAGTGCTAAACATGAAGAACAAATGGTTTGGGTGAAAGTAATTGAGGATTGTTGAAATGAAATGAGAAAAGGTTTTGCAATAAAAACGTTATTCCTTCAAGTGGTAAATTAGATTTGAAAATCTTATCCACAAATGATTATCAGAAAATTTATTTTTGGGTAGACTTTATGCAGGTTAGCTAGGTTCCGAAACCTGAGTTTGATAAAGTGCCAGGTTACGATCTAAGAACCTGTGGAAAGTGAATTCCAGACTGCGATACCAGTCTAGTGAAAGGGGGAGTCTGAGGACATTGAGAGGGAGTCTGAAGATTGTAGAGACAAATTCAGATCCTGAAGATTACGAGAAAGAGTAAGAGATTGATTAAGGATGCTTACAATGGAGAATTTTGAAGAAAGTGAACAGACTGATAAAGACTTAAGATTGTAAAGACTCGACACTTAAGACTCGTCAACATCTGAGGGGGAGTCTGTTAGTGCATTCATCTGTCGACTTCGTCTTATATCGAGTCTCAGGTTCGTTGCGGATCTGATCAAGCAAGATGTCATCTTATACAATGATGACATCATCAAAGTGACATCATCAATGACATCATCACAAGAAGACAAAACATAGTTGATAACTTTCGCTTGAATAATCAGATTATAGAACTTTCGCTTGAATATGTCATTGCATGGGTTTCGCTTGAGAGTCTCGCTTGAAGCCGACATGTATGCTTCAAGCGAAACCTAGGAACACTATAAATAGGGTAGTGGTCTATTCATTTGTAAGAGTTCCAACGATTTTCAGAATTGATACCGAGGTGCTGCCGGTATTCCTTGTGATTGTATTTGCTATTAAATCAATACACAAGACGTTTAAAGTGATATTCAAGCTGTTTTTACATCCGTTTCTTAGTTTCCGCCTCTGAAACGGACTAGAGCTCTTCCGAACGACTCATTCAGGTCGTAATTCGATCCTATAGTGGACAATTTATGTATTTCAAAGACCCGTTTAGGGCAGTTTTGTAGTTTTTAGTACTATTAATGGAATTTTTCTTTTAAAATTCATATATATCAACATGCAAACAATCATTTCAATTTTAATTGATCTGCTTAGAAACTTCAAAAGATGTTCTTAAAAGTATAACCTAGCCAAAATATCAATGGCTATGATGGTATAACCCTCTTAGGACAATAAATACGTGTTAACATCCAAAAACATGTTAACATTCCTAGTAGTGTGGCTTGAGAAACCACACCAGCCTTCAAAGTACTTGGATTCTTCCGATTCCTTACATAGCCTAAATGATCAATGTGAATCATGGCTAAAAACATCGAATATGATGTCTATACTAAAACATCCATTAGAGATTTTAATCATTCTGCCTACGGGCCAAATTTATATATGTTCATTAGAAAGATAGTTATAGTCTATAACTTTTTGTCAAAAGGCGATGAACTATGTTCGACCCTTAAAAATTTCGATCTAAAAAGATCATAAATATATTTCAAAATTGTCCAAGCGACAAGGCCTTTTGTGCCATCTAAATGTCCTTCGAGACGAGCCTTTGTGATATATAAAAATGTCTATACGACATTGACAGCTGTGATATATTTCACCTGTCTGATATATATATAAAGGATTATATCCTGTTTAATGCCTTTGATGATTCATTTGTAACCTAGGCTAATTACAATCAAATATTTTCAAACATACTTCCCTCATAAATATTAAACTTATTAGCCTATATCGTTATTTTGTACTATGGCTATTCAATCATCAAACACGATGGTTCACTATACGATAACTGAACAAATCATTACTTGATTATAGCATTCAAATCTACACAATGGCTGGCTCAAATGAAGCTCACAGTCACCCAGTTGATGGGAATAATAATACAAGATTGAATATTACTAGCGCTGAACTGCAAGCCATGATAAACACAGCGGTTAATAAAGCTGTGAACGAGGTACTTAAAGAGTCAAGTGATGCTCGTTCGAAAACTCATTATATGTCTCTCTTAAAACCGCATACATCGAGGAAGGATGAATCTGAACATTCATCCAATCAGAAAAGCGAACCACACAAACAAATTGTGTTTGATCAAGCTCCCCGGTATAACATGTGACAACTGGCACTTTTCCATGCATTCCGTACAATAATTAAATAGTAATCTGCGCTTTAATAACTGTGCATGATCTAGATTACAAGACGAATGAAATTCTGATTTCTGTTATATACATACAATGGCATTTCTTATTGCAAGACTTTTATCATTACTACATGCAACACAATATAGTTCTACTATTGAACAGAACATAATTGGCACAGTTATAAGACAAACTAGAAGTACTGACGGGAGTTCAGTACTTAGACAGACAAGATGTTAAGACACAAAATAAGCCCCAGGACCAAGTGTCACACTAGTATAGTGTGTAGGAAAGTAGGGATTACAAAACTGCATTCCTAGTGATGACATAGGTACCGGAAAGTGCCAGAAATACACTGAAACTGCATAATTATGCAGAATTATTTTTTAATGGTCCTGAATACCTTCCTGGGTGTCGGGAATCAAAACTGTCATGAAAGACAACGTAAACACACTAAACTGCGTAATTTAGCACTTTAACAAACAGTAACGAACCGAACAACCGGACACTACCCGAAACATCAAATTCTTACTAGAAGCATTATTTTAGTGTTACGAAGCTAGTTATGGTCACCGAACATCATAACACACTATATAAATATCTAACAAATAAAACACCTAACTAAACACTTGAAATCTAACTAGTTTCCTTAACTTACCATTAAATGTTACACTTTACCCCCCCCCCCCCCTTTTTGATGGCCGGTTAGGGGACATGGGTCCCACACAATATTTGATTACTACATTTTATTAGATTTGTTGAGAATATGCTTAGCATATTATACCTTATGCTTCTTAATTTTGGAAGATTATTTATATAACCATAAGTCCTTCACCCTTTAACATTTCAACACCAAACTTCTTCCTCCTTTCCCCTATAGCTACGGCCAACATCCCCTATCACTACACATCCATTATCAAGATCCAATCCATCCGTTCTAAGGTCATCTAAGGGTGTAAGAAGCTAAGTTAGGATGCTTGGAGGCCTTGGAGATTGAATGACCTTCACCATTTGCTTTTAACCACCTATTTTCCTCATCATCTTCATACCTGTTCATCCCTAGCCTTGTGCTAGTAGTAAGACTCTTGTGATCTCATTTTACTTCATATTATGTTGGTTAAAAGATGATATAAGTTGTTAAACATAAAGATCATGAAGAAACATAAGCATAAACATGAACATAAAGCTCTAAATCATGAAAATCAAAGATGTTTAAGTGTATGTAATATACTTGATTGTTGATTTCTTGTGTTTATGATGTTGATCATCATAATAACCTTGCTAGATGATGAATAAACAATGATCTAGCAAGTATAAGGATGGATCTTGAAGAAATCATAATGATCATCCTTTATGTTAAACATGAACTTGAAAATAAACTTGTTTTAGTGTATGATGATTTGTGATACATGTTATAACTCTTGAAAATAAAGGATTTCAAAGATAATATTTTCATGACAACCAAGTTATTTACAAGATTTACAAGATCATGATTTTTGAAGAAACAAATCATATTTTTAGTGATAAATCAAGTATAGAAACATGTTATTAACAAGAGAAATACAAAAGAATTGCTTTTGGAAAAATTATCTTGTAAGTTGTAAAGGACTAGATTTTGCAAGAATGTGATTATTAAACAAATAACCATGTTTTAGAGGGTAACTTAACCCACTAAATAACATACTAAGTTACTACAACTTTTTACAAAGTTTCAAGTTCATGACATAGTGTAAATTTCATATTTTTGGCACATGGTAAGTGTTGAATGATTTGTTGATGATTGATGATGATTTTAAAAGAAAATGATTTGCTTTGAAAGCATGGAAACCTCCATTTTTAAGGGGAAACTATGGCAAAATTTTTCTAAAAATTAACCACTTGGAAAAATATTTTTAAACAAATATTTAAAAGTATATTTTTAACCATGATTTATATATAAAGTTTTCCATAATTTTTGTTACAAGATTATAAATATTGGAGGTTGGTTTTTGATAATAAAAGTGACTAGATATGTATTTAGGAGAATATATATTTTTAGATGTCACCATATGCGTGATTATTTGTATACTATGTGTATTAGTTATATTATTTTAGGACTTGAAATAATATAACTCACCAAAATACCAAGAAATTACAACCCAAAATATTACCAATATTCCAAGAGAATGAATGTACAAAAGATACCCAAAATATTGGAGAAACCGAATAAGGAATACAATTCACAAAAATATTCCAGAAATAAATTCATAAGTATATTTTGGTAATTAGTATTTTGGACACCAAGAAAACAAAAGTATGATTCTTACAATTATTACAAAATATATCATATTTTTTACAAGAAGAAAATATATTATTTTGGTAAGAAAAAAACATATTTTCTTAGAATTATTAGAAGATATATTATTTTTAGGAAAAATATATATTTTCTTGAACAAACATGAAATACATCATTTTTGGATAAAAATAAATTTATATTTATTTTCTATGTTAGAATTGAAAATATGTTATTTTGAGACTTATATGAAAAGTATAAATATTGTTGCCAAGGAAAAATTATAAATAATTTTTCTATTTAATGTTTCTTAAAATATATTTTGGGAATATATTGATGCATTTTTATTAGAAATATCACTCCGAAAAAGTTAATACAAAAATTAAGTATGAGATACTTAATAAACACAATAGAAATACGTATTCTCGTACGTATAATTACACACCGGAATACGCCGTCGATACTTGGCAAAAATATAGAAGAATAAGAATACGAATACAAATACACCCATCCTTGGGAAGTTATACAAGTACAAATACATAAACTTGACAAGTTAAAATGTCTTATTTTAACTGATATTCCAAAATTTGTAAATATAATTTAAGTTAAAATATTTATTATTTTAACAAACAATTATATAACTTGGAATAATACTAAGGACACAAAGAAACGTAACTCAAAGACACTAATTAATACTAAGTCAAGGCACGACCCACTCGTCTAATAGACCGTAGTACGTTGTAGGTAGTCGTGCACACTAGTAGCAGCTTGATTTACGTCGAATTGAAGAACGCAACACCGTGAGTTCATGTCCCCCTTTTCTCTTAACTGTTTTCGGATTTATAACTCTCGGGGGTGGAATACATGTTGCATACATTTAAATGGTATGAATTGGCTGTGAAATGAATTATAGATCATGTGAGCATAGATTGAAATTGAAATGCCATTAACTTTTAATTATGGACGAAGGTTAGATCTAACGGGTACGGCCGAGCCCCACTCATGGTCCTTATGTGACCACTTGAGTGCTTCGGTGTCCCAGTCGAGGTAAATCTACAACGGCCAAGGGTAAAATTGACACTGTCAGGGTAAAATTGACACTGTCAAGGTAAATTGACACGTTCAAGGTAAATTGACACAGTCGAAGGGGAAATTCGACACAGTTGAGGAAATCGACGGGGGTATAAGCCTGCTCATATTGAGTACTCCCTAAGTCTCCACATGCATTAACGTCCTTGCAAAACATTAATTTGATCTGTTCATAAATGCTTTTCATACCTGTTTTCAAAGGAATCTCTCAAAAGTTTACAAGCTTATCAGTACTCATACAAAATGCAAGAACTCGCTCAACTTTTGTTGATGTTTTCCAAAATTACATGTATTTCAGATAACAAGTTAGATCTTGGGCGCTGGTGTTGTTTCTAGAAGTAAATTCCAAGTTTATATGTCATCCACTTTTGTTGAATTGTATCTTAGTCGAAGGTTGCGTTGTTTGAAACTTAAATAACTGGTGTTTGTAATACTTTAAACTTAATGAATGGATGAACATCGTTTTGATCATATAGTTGTTTATTATGATTGAATGCAATGGTATTAAACAAGTCACACATTATACGCTTCCGCAAAAGTCAGGGTGTGACAATTTGGTATCAGAGCTTCAATTGTAGTGAACTAGGATTCCTTCTCGAGTCTAGACTACAATCACTAGGACTCTCCCACGAAAACATTTTTACAAAAGGGTTTTTCATTGCATTCACGAAAGCGCCAAGATCCATGAGTCAAACACTTATCAAAGAAAAGACAAGGCAAGGACATTAATAGGGAGGAGAATAGCCCAAATTAAAATGCCAATTAAGGCATGGTCTACGTGAGATAGACTGGCCAAAAACAAAATTACCCCCCCCTCTCTAAAAGGACAAACGAGAGTTATATGTGACATGATGCATCTATTTTCCTTTTTATGTTAAGTAGCATATTTATTTATTAATATATATATACGTATAAGTGTACGGAATAATTATTGACGTGAACGAGATACCTATGACTCCGAATCCTATTATTATTCTTGACTCGCATGATGAGACTTTCGACCTCGTGTTTATTGCAAAGCTCGTGGCTGGAGTGACTACCAAACGAGATCCTGAGTTTGTTTCCGTAGAAGATGGTTGTTCCCCCTCTCGAATGCGAAGGTGCCTGACTACGGTAGTGACAGTGAGGCGGAGGAGGCAACCTTGGACAACACCTTAATCAGTGGGATGAGGTCCCTATGCCTTTTGTGATACAAGATTGAAGACGATCTTGTCCAGACTAGGAAGATGAAGCACTCATCTTGAAGGTGCCCCTCCAACTACTAGGAATTCTCCATATTCCTATTACGTTTAATCATCGTGCCTATTCGCGTGTAACGATAACAGATGTTAGCGCATGGACCACTGCAATGGTCTAACCCATGTCGGAGGTATAAGGACAATAGTGTCCCCTCTTTGGTGGATCATCTGCTTTGAACGAGGGAAAGTTGGGGTGACCGTGCAAGACAATTTATTTTTATGGGGGCCCACGTAATAACGAATTGTAGTGCATGGAAATCCTGGTGGACTCTGCGGGTCAAGCTAATGATCACCACTTATCCAAGAATAATCTCTAGGTGTTCACACCTTCATCTGGTAGAACAATACCTAGACAATTGCCTTAGCCCTCTACAAAATAGGAAACCTGTCTTTACCTACTTTGTGTCTGACACTTCTACCCGTACGAGTTGGTTGGGAACAGATATCTAAGCAAGTGAAGATGGCTAACACACGGGAAAGATTCAGTGACGTTACACTCTCTATCACCCCTATATGAACAACCCCCATCTCTTTGGGAGTATACCCGCCTTTGTGAAGCTAAAGACCTAAGAAACCCAATGTAGAAGGAAAATAACTACTACTTTCATATTATGAAACTTGTATGACTGAGGTGATGTAACCTCGAGTTCATTTTGTTTTCCCTGATACAAATAATAAGTCAAGTTGTCAAACATATATGAAAGCTCAGTGGTTGTTTTCTTACTTATACATTGTTGATTATATATGTATTGGGTGATTACATGTTTGCTTGTGGTAATATGTACCTCATAGACCATTATGGAATGTTGTCTAACCTACCCCATACCTTTTGACAGACGAAAATGCCGCCCAGACATGACACAGACACCATTACGTTAACTGTTGCCGAATACAATGAACGCATTTCCCAAGTTATAGCGCGGCATGAAGCCCTCCGCTCTGGATATAGTGGTGGCACTCCCGGAAGTAACCCTCCAACTGGCTGCACCTATAAACTGTTCTTGGACTTCAAGCCATTGAATTTTGACGGCACAGGAGGTGCCGTTGCATTTGTTCGTTGGGCAGAAAAGACTGACTCTGTTCTGAGAATGAGTAACTGTTCGCCCGAGCAGAGTGTTACCTATATCTCAGGGTTGTTTTTGGATGGCACACTCTCCTGGTGGAACCTTCAGGTTCAAACCCTTGGTGAAGCTACTGCTTATGCACTGAGCTGGGACGAGCTCAAGGATTTGATGCGAAAGAAATACTGTTCTACGGCCGAGATCCAGAAGCTTGAGATTGAGTTCTGGAATTTGAAAATGGATGGGCCGAAGATTTCTGAGTACGTCCAACGATTTCACGACTCGTCTAAGGTTGTTCCCTACTTGGTCAAGCCAGAGTTCAAGAGGATTGAGCGATTCATTTGGGGACTTGCACCTCATATTCTGAGCATGGTTACTGCCTCAAAGCCTCCAACCATCACAGAGGCTATCGATTTGAGTATCACACTCACTGAAGAAGCTCTGCGTATGGGAAAGTTTTCGGGATCTGAGGCAAACAAGAAAGAGACTCATGTGGAGTCTTCAGGAAATAAGAAAAGGAAGTCTTCGAACCTAAATATAGGCACCCAAGCCAGTAATGGAAGCTCTAAAGCAAACAAAAGAAGGGAAGTGGACCCATCTCGTGGCATGCAAGCTTATGGAGCCACCAATAAAGCCGGTGGTAAGGTTTACTTAGGGACTAAGCCGAGATGCAAGGAAAACAATTTTCACCATGAAGGTCGATGTCTGAGGCCTAAGTGTGGAAGGTGTGGAAAAGAAGGGCACAGCAAGGATGCCTGTTGGGCGAAGCATCCAGACAGAAGAGATAATGGTAAAGTTCCAGGTTGCTACAGATGTGGTGAAGTATGACACTTTAGGAAAGATTGCCCTAGGAAGAACCAAACAAGGAAGGGTCTTCACGATCGAAGCTCGTAAAGCACGTCAGGATCTAGATGCGGTTACGAGTACGTTCCCTATTAACCAATTATATGCATCTATTTTTGGATTAATACTGGCACCGACCTTAACCTTGTATGCTTAGAACTTAAGAAACTACTTGGCCTAGTTTCAAGTGGAATAGACGCCCCGTATTCCATAGAATTGGCATATAGAAGGTTAGTTAAAGTGAATGAGATAATTAAAGATTGTCTTCTGGAACTTAGAAGGAAGGAACCTTTTATTACCATTGACTTGGGAAGTCATGATCATGTCGTCAGCTTGGATTGGATATCCAATTATAGAGCTGACGATGTTCGTCATAAGGAAAGTCATTCGCATCCCTCTTGCGAATGATGAGACACTTATAACCATGTTTTAGAGGGTAACTTAACCCACTAAATAACATACTAAGTTACTACAACTTTTTACACAGTTTAAAGTTCATGACATAGTGTAAATTTCATATTTTTGGCACATGGTAAGTGTTGAATGATTTGTTGATGATTGATGATGATTTTAAAAGAAAATGATATGTTTTGAAAGCATGGAAACCTCCATTTCTAAGGGGAAACTATGGCAAAAATTTTCTAAAAATTAAACACTTCGAAAAATATTTTAAACAATTATTTACAAGTATATTTTTAACCATGATATATATATATAAAGTTTGCCATAATTTTTGTTACAAGATTATAAATATTGGAGGTTGGTTTTTGATAATAAAAGTGACAAAATATGTATTTAGGAGAATGTATATTTAGATGTCACCATGTGTGTGATTATTTGTATACTATGTGTATTAGTTATATTGTTTTAGTACTTGAAATAATATAACTCACCAAAATACCAAGAAATTACAATTCAAAATATTACCAAAATTCCAAGGGAATGAATGTACAAAAGATACCCAAAATATTGGAGAAACCGAACAAGGAATATAACTCACAAAAATATTCCAGACTTAAATTCATAAGTATATTTTGGTAATTATTATTTTGGACACCAAGAAAAAAAATGTATGATTCTTACAATTATTACAAAATATATCATATTTTTTACAAGAAGAAAATATATTATTTTGGTAAGTAAAAACATATTTTCTTAGAATTATTAGAAGATATAGTATTTTTGGGAAAAATATATATTTTCTTGAACAAATATGAAATACATCATTTTTGGATAAAAATAAGTTTATATATATTTTCTAAGTTACACTTGAAAATATATTATTTTTAAACTTATATGAAAAGTATAAATATTGTTGCCAAGGAAAAATTATAAATAATTTTTCTATGTAATGTTTCTTAAAATATATTTTGGGAATATATTGATGTATTTTTGTTAGAAATATTACTCCGGAAAAGTTAATACAAAAATTAAGTATGAAATACATAATAAACACAATAGAAATACATATTCTCGTACGTATAATTACACACCGGAATACGCCGTCGATACTTGTCAAAAATATAGAAGGATAAGAATACGAATACAAATACACCCATCCTTGGGAAGTTATACAAGTACAAATACATAAACTTGACAAGTTAAAATGTATTATTTTAACTGATATTCCAAAATTCGTAAATATAATTTAAGTTAAAATATTTATTATTTTAACAAACAATTATATAACTTGGAATAATACTAAGGACACAAAGAAACGTAACTCAAAGACACTAATTAATACTAAGTCAAGGCACGACCCGCTCGTCTAATAGACCGTAGTATGTTGTAGGTAGTCGTGCACACTAGCAGCAGCTTGAGTTACATCGGATTGAAGAACGCAAAACCGTGAGTTCATGTCCCCCTTTTCTCTTAACTGTTTTCGGATTTATAACTCTCAGGGGTGGAATACATGTTGCATACGTTTAAATGGTATGAATTGGTTATGAAATGAATTATAGATCATGTGAGCATAAATTGAAATTGAAATGCCATTAACTTTTAATTATGGACGAAGGTTAGATCTAACGGGTACGGCCGAGCCCCACTCATGGTCCTTATGTGACCACTTGAGTGCTTCGGTATCCCAGTCGAGGTAAATCGACAACGGTCAAGGGTAAAATTGACACTGTCAAGGTAAATTGACATGTTCAAGGTAAATTGACACAATCAAAGGGGAAATTCGACAGAGTCGAGGAAATCGACGAGGGTATAAGCCTGCTCATATTGAGTACTCCCTAAGTCTCCACATGCATTAACGTCCTTGCAAAACATTAATTTGATATGTTCATAAATGCTTTTCATACTTGTTTTTAAAGGAGTCTCTCAAAAGTTTACAAGCTTATCAGTACTCATACAAAACGCATGAACTCGCTCAACTTTTGTTGATGTTTTCCAAAATTACATGTATTTCAGGTAACAAGTTGGATCTTGGGCGCTGGTGTTGTTTCTAGAAGTAAATTCCAAGTTTAGATGTCATCCACTTTTGTTGAATTGTATCTTAGTCGAAGGTTGTGTTGTTTGAAACTTAAATAACTGGTGTTTGTAATACTTTAAACTTAATGAATGGATGAACATCGTTTTAAACATATAGTTGTTTATTACGATTGAATGCAATGGTATTAAACAAGTCACACATCATACGCTTCCGCAAAAGTCAGGGTGTGACATAACAAGGGATGTACTTACAAATATTTTATTTCTTGTAAACCAAGAGATTTCACTGGGGAAAAGGAGCCATTGATTGTATGAAATGGCTTGATGAGATGGAGACGGTTGTTGATATAAGTGGGTGTTCCAAGGAGGATATTGTGAAGTTTATGTGTCAGTCTTTCAAAGGCGACCCCTGACATGGTGGAATGCATTAGTGCAATCCACGGGAAAAATTCCCTTTTATAACCTCACTTGGATTAAGTTTGTTGAGCTTGTGAAAGATACGTACTGTCCACAGCATGAAGTGGAAAAGGTGGAGACTGATTTCCTCACCTTGTTTATGAAAGATCTGGACTGCAGGTCCTATGTTACCAGCTTCAACTCAATGTCCGGACTCGTTCCATACCTAGTCACTCCAGAGCCTAAGCGTATTGCGCGCTTCATTGGTGGTTTAGCCCCTGAAATGTGACAACTGCCATTTTTCGGTAACTTTCTTACACTTAAAGTACTTATTTTTAGCTACACTTTTATGTGTTTTGAACACCCGAACTGCATATTTCATGACATACACTTAGAATACTCATGGAATACTTATTTTTGATGCACATGATTCATTTTATTTGATTACATTTGAAATAGTTTAAACAATGCATCAAAACAACTAGAAAAGCACTTAGTGAACTAGTATTCTGACAAAAACGCAGGATCCGCAGAAACCTTCTAAATGACATCTTTAGGACTCAGACGAAAGTCCAACATCTAATATACATTAAACCCTAACTAGGAATGCAAGGGTTTGGTTTAAAACCTTCCCGAAGTCCGATAACACTTAAAACTGCCCGGAAAGCGCGAAAAGCGACAATTTCAACACTTTTCCGTAGAAATTCTACTGAAATCAACCTTTTAATCTTTTTGCAATATATAAAAGTGTTGTTTAACATAGAATTCATATGAGGATACCTTCAGGTATCATCCGAACCAATAACTAAATCAATTCACACAAGTTAAACAAGCTTAGCGTTCGAATAACGACTAACGGAAACAAAGCGAAACGATTATCCAAACAATATCAAATCTTTTTTTTTAGTGACCATCTAATGTTTTTTGGATTTTTATTAGACTAGTAATGGTCACTTAACACATTTAAAACACTTAACCATCCATGCTTTACTAACAATCACCTAAACAAAACTAACACATTTTAACAAAGAAAACAAGTTGCAACCATGGGACCCACCCCCCAAGTTGTCTCTACAAATATCTTGATTTTAACCTTTAGTTGCAAGTGATTAGTTACCATATTCAACAAAGCACATTTCCTTACTTTTCACCACCTTTTACACACACTTAAGGATCCTCTCAACATTCATACATTAACCAAGAACACCATCAAAAACCTTCATCTTTTTAACACTTCCTTGATGATCAAAAATGGAGCTTGAAGATACTTAAGGTGATCTAAGGATACTACAAGAAGAAGCAAGCATTTTCTTCCATTCCATAGCTTCCAAACATCAAGACCAACAACTTTTCTTTTCTTTGATCATCATATAGATCATCCCTAGCCACAAGTGCTAGTAGTAAGCTTCTAAAAATCCCTTTTTCATACTTATTTATGTATTATTTGTTTAAAGAACATGTAATAAAATAAACAATCATACAAAATAATATGAAAATACAAAGAAGCAAAATAAAAATCATGATATATAAGTTTGTTATTGTTATGATTTGAAGCTTATTTAATGCATATTTGATCTAGTTTTGATTATTAGCATATGAATAACTTGTAAGATGGTGTTTAAAAACATAATCTAACAAGTGTACATGTAAATGTTTAAGGGTTTTGTTAAACATAAATGTTTGAATGGATGATCATAATCTTGAATTTTGTTAAAGTATATGAGGTTTTTCACTAAAAATAATACTTTTAAAAAGTTATAAAAAGAAGCATACAAGATGGGTTTTTATAAAAAGTTTGATAAAACTAGAAGTAAATCATGGATTTTGAACTAGCTAACATATGTTATGATCATACCAAAACCCTACATGTTATTGATTTCATCTTGTTAAGATTTTGATACAAATCTCATATGTTTTTATTAAGAATGATATGAGAACTTGTTGGTGATTGTTAGGAAACTTTATTGTATTTGTTGTTAAAAATAGTTTAAGTTACTTTGAAATAATTCCGTCAACACGAACCAACTGACGAACCGTCCCAGAAGCACTAAATATTGGAGCTTCTAATTCTTTGATGAAAGATCACGACAAAGGTCACAGACTTCAAAGTGTTAGCGCGACATTATGGAGTTTACAAGATACGAAGGTCAAAGAATTGTGTTAATAAGATAATAAATCTTATTAATACATTACATATTTTCTATGAAAAGGCTTCCTTATTCACCAGAAAAGGAAAAAGATTCCTTTTGGAATCTTTAGCAAAGCATTCACTAGAAAAAGGAAAAAGATTCCTTTTGGAATCTTTAGCTTTTTCATTAGAAAATATATTCTCAAATGTTGAAGGTTTCAACAGAAAAGAAACAAGTTGGTTCAAAAAGAAAGATAAGGCTATGGCACACATACCAACATGATATCAACCAATCACATTTGAGATAGACTCATAAGAATTCTCTATAAATACATAATTCCCACGAAGGAATTATGTGTGCTTTGTATTGTAATATTTATAGATAGAGTTTTTGTGAGAGTTTACCCCCTGGTTTGGCCCAGGGGGTGACATTTAGATTCGAGTTTATTCTCGGATCGACCCCTTCTTCTTTGTTTAATAAAGATTAACCATTGAAGATATATCGCTCTCACTGTCTATATTTTTTACTCTTTATATATTTATACACTTCACAAACACCCGTCTCAACAAGCGAAGAAAGTCGCACCATTTCAACAGGGGCGCCAAAGAGGACCAATAAGTGGTATCAGAGCAGATTGGATAAATTATTTCCAAGATCCCTTGCTCCTGTAAGAGAGACGTATATTCATGATCTGTTAAAGGTAAAAAGAATTTTTTTTCAGATAAAAAAAAATAATAAAGTATGTAGTACATTTATTTTTTTCTGTTATTTTCATTATTATTGCTTTATTTGTATTACTATTATTATTATGTGTTAGTATTTTTTTTCGTGTATAAAAAGAGGTGTAGAAAAAGGATATAAAAACACACAAAAAAATGAGTTAAACAAAGATAAATGAACTTTAGTTTAGCAGAAAGAAAAATTTTGACATCTAAAAAGAAGGTTTCTGATAAAATAAAGTTTATTTGTATCTTATCTGATGAAATAACTCAAAATTCTGGTTAGTAAAGGAATGATAAAAAGAGATTTAAAAGAAAAAAAACTGTGTATAACTTTAGAAAACATTCTCATGACTATTATCTTTTATAAAGTTTTCACAAATTATTCCTTGAAGAAAAGAACAAGTACTTAGACTTTCACCAGAAAAATATGTGTAATTAATATCTCTTTTCTCTACTTATTCCCTCTCATCTCATAAAAAAATCAGATTTTCTGATACACTCGTCAGATTTTCTGATGATTTCTGATGCGTTCGTCAGATTTTCTGCTTAAAAAAAAAACCTTTTTCAGATTTTCTGATTTTTTATCAGAAATTTCATCAGAATTATCAGATTCCACCAGAAATTCTGTTAAAAAAACTGTAATCAGATTTTCTTATTATTTTATCAGAAATGTGATCAGATTGATCAGAAAATATCAGAAATTCTGTTAAAAAAAACAATTTTTTTTTCGGTTTTATCAGAAATTTCATCAGATTTATCAGAAATTCTAATTCGAAAAAAATATCGACGGTTCAAGATCATTTTTTATAGCTTGCATGATTTGTTATTTTTTGAAGCCTCATCAATCGACAGCCTAAACACTTATCCTATATTGGATAGAAGATACTTGTATCCTATTTGGACCCAGTATACAAGATATAATGCTTACATTTAGGTGGAAGTATATATCGAGGTGAAGAATTATAACGACAAATGAAATATAATCAGATGATCATCCATAGAAAGTCGGACGTTTGCCAAAAAAAAGTTCATGTCAATGAAGATACAGTCAACGAATATCACAAAAAAAAGGTGCCTACATGATAACGTGCCAGGAGGAAAAGAAAAAATACATCTTCAGCAAGTTTATTTGTTATTTCTAAGTATAAACGCATTGTTTGTATTTTTAACAACAAATAGGGGGGGTGACTGTTAGGAAACTTTATTGTATTTGATCATCCATAGAAAGTCGGACGTTTGCCAAAAAAAAGTTCATGTCAATGAAGATACAGTCAACGAATATCACAAAAAAAAGGTGCCTACATGATAACGTGCCAGGAGGAAAAGAAAAATACATCTTCAGCAAGTTTATTTGTTATTTCTAAGTATAAACGCATTGTTTGTATTTTTAACAACAAATAGGGGGGGTGACTGTTAGGAAACTTTATTGTATTTGTTGTTAAAAATAGTTTAAGTTACTTAGAAATAATTCCGTCAACACGAACCAACCGATGAACCGTCCCAGAAGCACTAAATATTGGAGCTTCTAATTCTTTGATGAAAGATCACGACAAAGGTCACAAGACTTCAAAGTGTTAGCGCGACATTATGGAGTTTACAAGATACGAAGGTCAAAGAATTGTGTTAATAGGATAATAAATCTTATTAATACATTACATATTTTCTATGAAAAGGCTTCCTTATTCACCAGAAAAGGAAAAAGATTCCTTTTGGAATCTTTAGCAAAGCATTCACCAGAAAAAGGAAAAAGATTCCTTTTGGAATCTTTAGCTTTTTCATTAGAGAATATATTCTCAAATGTTGAAGGTTTCAACAGAAAAGAAACAAGTTGGTTCAAAAAGAAAGATAAGGCTATGGCACACATACCAACACATATCAACCAATCACATTTGAGATAGGCTCATAAGAATTCTCTATAAATACATAATTCCCACGAAGGAATTATGTGTGCTTTGTATTGTAATATTTATAGATAGAGTTTTTGTGAGAGTTTACCCCCTGGTTTGGCCCAGGGGGTGACATTTAGATTCAAGTTTATTCTCGGATCGACCCCTTCTTCTTTGTTTAATAAAGATTAACCATTGAAGATATATCGCTCTCACTGTCTATATTTTTTACTCTTTATATATTTATACACTTCACAAACACCCGTCTCAACAAGCGAAGAAAGTCACACCATTTCAACAGGGGCGCCAAAGAGGACCAACATTGATTTTTATAAAGAAAAAGATATGTTTTATATAAACATGGCAAAGTATATATTTTAAAGGAAATATGGCCATTTTTCTTAAAAAATCATAAGTTATAAAAACTATTATTTTTGACAAAATCTTTATTAGCATAAAAAGGTTTAAAAGAATAGTTTTTATAAAAGCAAAAACAACATATATATTTTTGAGAAAATATATATTTAGTTGTCTTAACAACTTATGTTATATACATGAAAACTAGTAACTTGAATACAATGGTACAAATAAACACAAGACACATTACAACTAAAGTCATACAAGACTACATATAAAGACACCTTAAAAACAACTTACGGACGATCCAAGCCTTCGAACACAACTTATGGACAAATCGGACTTACGGACAAATATACGGACTATATAAGTATTACGGACTATAATACACAATATATCGACGACTTGGTAAACTACATTTTCTCAACCGAATAAGTAACCATATATTTTCTACTATATACAAAATATATTACTTATGGTTTATATTAAAAAGGTATTGTTTTTGAAATATATAAACATACATATATATTTCTTACCATCTAAAATATATTGTTTTAGTGAAAGAATATTTTTAGAACCAATCTTAAAAATAGATTATTTTTAAGATATTTTTTATACCTTTTACCAAGTATAACATATAAATTTTATTGAAATATATCTTAGAATATATAAGTTTATATATTCTAAGAATACAAGAGCACATATAACAAACACGTGGACATACGTATTCCTCTACGTGCAATGATATGCACATTCACATTCACCTAACACTTGGTGAACACACATTTATACAACTCACCATACAAGAATATATATGTTTGGCGAAATATATATACACACTAAACAGTTAACAGTTAATACATCTAAGACACAGTTCAACGAACAACAAAGACATATAAGTCTTACACATATTCAAGATAAAAGACTTGTACTCAAGTCATTACAAGACCGAAGTGTCTAACAAATATAGAACGTTTGTAGGTCGTGAAACTATTAAGGATGACCGCACTTGAGATCACATTTATCTACTATTCACGGACGCAATTCTGTGAGTTCATGTCCCCTATTCATTTTAACTGTTTTATAACTTTACAACTATCGGGGAAAATACATGTTCAATTGTATGTTAAGTCATGGAATGAAACACCTTAGATCATGTGCGAATAGGGTTATACAACTAAGCACCATTAATCCAGTTTGGACCTAGGTACAAGGGGTTAGATCTAATGGGTTTTGGCGAGCCCCACTCTTGGTCGTGGATCCATACAGAAGAGTGCGTTTGTGTCCCAGTCGATAGTAGTCAACACAAAATCGTTTAGGTTTGGATTGCTTCCTAATTCGTCACACATATTAATGTCCTCGCGAAACATTAATGATCAACGATTTTATTGACGCTTTACATGCTACATCATTACATACAGATACATTTTATATAACTCACATTTTATGGATACTTTTTATACAACTCACATTTTACAGATACATTTTATACAACTCACATTTTACAGATACATCTCATACAACTAAACTGCATGAACTCGCCAACTTTTGTTGGTGTTTTCAAACTTAACATGTATTTCAGGAAATTAGTGGACCATGCAGACATTTCAGTCAAGGAAAGCAAGTATCAAGACTCCATGCCACCATTTGAAGGGTTTGCCCATTATATACCGCCTCTTTGCAGTGATATAGTGGTCAAAGCCTTGACATTTTAAGACTTACATTTTGATGTATAAAACAATGACAACTTATTTTCATTTGATGGTTTGTAACCAATACATTTAACTTATGTTGCGTTCTTTTGAAACGATTATGACAATGGCATTGGAGCTTGTTTTTATTCATTTAGTATGTTCACTTATATTTTTATGCAATGAGAACCGACCAGATCACACCTCGCGCTTCCGCTACGAGCGGGTGTGACAGGTTGGTATCAAAGCATCGATTGTAGTGAACCAGGATTCTTTCTCGAGTCTAGTCTACAATCACTAGGGACCTCTCACGAAAACAATTTATACAAGAACAAGAGGTTTTCGTTGCATAAACATTTTTCAAGGTCCACTACAACAAAAATTCACTTCACATAAATCAAGCGAGGACATTTCCATGGATGAAGTCTATGAGAAATAGACACATTACATTAACAGACTATGTGCCTACAATACATTACATTATCAATTTATGCATTATAAACAGTTTACAAGTTCAGCTTATACAAGATCGAAATCCTTGATTGATAGGATTTTACATGATTATATATATATATAAGTTATTCATATATGTGTTGTACGAAATATTTGGCAAGAACAAAATGCCTTCGAATTCGAATTCCATTGTCACCCTTGACACACATAACATGGTTAAGACACGACATCTTTTACACAAGACATAATACTCTATTTGAAAACATAACATACTTTATACAATACATCTTCTATGAGAATATTGACCTCATGTCTATTGCGGAGCTTATGGCGAACGTGGTTCCTAAGTGAGACCATAAAGCATTGATCCCATGGAAGATGGTTGCTTTCTCGCGGATACTGAGATGCCTGACTTCAGTAGTGACGATGAGGTGGAGGTGGTAGCCTTGGACAACAACTTCATCAGTGGGACGAGGTCCTTGTGGCTCATACATATCATGATTGACGACACTCTTGTCCAGAAAAGGAAGATGAAGTACTATTCTTAAAGGTGCCCCTCCAGTTGTTATTTTTACAAATTTTCTCTATTTTTATTTCATCTAACGCCGTGCCATTCCGCGAGTAATGACAACGGACATTGACACATGAACTATCATGAAGTTCCCTTCTGTGTTAAACATTGACAGTAGTGCCCCCTCATTGACAAATCGTCTGTCTTGAACAAGAGAATGCTAGGGTGACCATGTAAGGCAATTTATTATTACGGGGGCCCACGTAATAACAACTTGTAGTGCATGGAAATCCTGGTGGACTCTGCGGGTCAAGATAATGATCACTGTTCATTCAAGAATTTTAAGTTGTTACTTAAAATTCAGTCTTTTCTATCCAATAGAATACTAACCGAGATGGTTACTATAACACCCTACAATACAATACAGGATGACGATATGTATTGTTCGCACCTAACATTCGATCTACAACATGAGTTGTTCGAGAGTAGTCATCTAAATAAACAAAACTTGTTAACCACTCATGGAGGATCTTTCCTTAACATTCTAGAATTCCTGTACATGAGTTGGTTCTTTGGTGTCTATGACACCTTATCTTATTTATTGGAAATGAATACAATAAATTCCGTCATTTTGACATTTGTCTTATCCCAAGGGATAGTATGGCATGAGCCATGCTACAACTTCCTCATTGCATTCAATTCGACATCTATGAAGATCTTAGTGATCTTATTGGAACTCATGAAGCTCAAGCACTATTACCATATTCGTCACATGGACAAGTACGACAAAGGAATTTCTCTACTTTGGATGATAAAAGCCTATGTAGTATGGAATGCATACTATAGGGACGGAGGCCATTGGTTGGTTTCCCTTCCTCAACGAATTATTTCGTTTTCCACTTAGACATATGACCAATATACACAAGAGGCACTCCACATTTTGGTTTCGGTTATCCACATTATCATTTATTCGAACATGTATGAACAATGCAATCTAGAGGTTTCCATGACCTATTGCATCCTTCATTCTTGGGCGCATCATAGACTATATTATCCAAATATATGTCCAGATTCTTTTAATATGGCGTATTAAAAGACCATGGCGCCAAAAGGAAGGTTTACACCCAAAAAGAATTAACAAGTCAACATCTCACGGATTAAAGCAAAACTAAAGTTCTTATGGAACAACACGAGGGTGCAGAAATTGCACAACATGAGGTTAATCGAGACGACACTAGTGACGGTAGTAATGGTACCGGTAGTTCAAGTGGTTCGAATCCCGATGGATTGGGAGCGAGTAGTAATGAAACACCGGAAGATGCGATCACACAAGGTCTTAATTTTAAGGCTCTTTCGGGACTGTAAGCCACAAGACCTCATTAATACGAGAGGTGCGGTAGGTTAACTTGGAGGAATCTCCAGGTACAAACGCTAGGAAACATATTCCTGAGTACACAATTAGATACACAGAGAGTCTCCTGCTGAACGCAGCCTTAACTTGGAGGAATCTCCAGGTACAAACGCTAGGAAGGGATACAGTGAAGAGGTTGTTGGGGGAAGAACTCAAGGATCTTATACGAGAAGAGTATTACTTGCTGATTTAAATTCAAAGGTTGGAAACAAAATTCTAGAACTCGATCATGATTAGAGCCAATGTTGTTGGTTACACTCGAGGCTTTCACGATCTCTCAAGGGTTATTCTATACTGCATAACACCCAAATTCAAATGCATTGCGCGTTACATTTGGGATTTAGCCCCGGAGATCCAAGGCATGACCGCATCATCCCACCCTACCTCGATCACTCAAACAGTACTTACCCGACATGTTTCTTACCAATCAAACTCATGCATGTGAAATGAGTTTCATGACTAGTGACGGGATTGTCCTAGCTACAATTAGGGACTGGATTATCCTACATCTAAACATAGGGATTGGGCTATCCTACATCTAAACATAGGGATTGGGCTATCCTACAACTAAAAATAGGGATTAGGTTATCCTATATCTAAACATATGGATTGGGTTATCCTACATTTAACATATGCATTGGGTTATCCTACATCTAAACATAGGGTTGTATTGCCTTTCTGGCACATGTTGTCGACAATAAGCCATTGGGCCACAGTTGACAGATATTCCAGTGGTAAAAGAGTTTCCTGAAGTCTTTCCTGAAGACTTCCCGGGACTACAACCATATCGACAAGTCGAGTTCCATATCGACTTAGTACCGGGAACCTCAGCCATAGCCAAATTTCCATATCGATTAGAACCTTTTGAAATGCAAGGGCTATCTACACAACTTCAAGAGTTGTTGGATAGAGGATTCATTAGACCAAGCTTCTCGCCTTGGGGAGCTCCTGTGACAACTGTTAATTTTCAGTGTATCCGTACAATGTTAAATAGTAATTTGTATCTTAATGACTGTGCCTGATTTGGATTAATGACATGAATAATTTTCTGATTACTGTCAAATACATACAAGTGCATTACAGGTTCCATGATTTCTTATCATTACTGCATGCAACACAGTATGGTTTAATTAGTGCACGAAAACGAACTTATCACATTTATCAGACAAACTAGAAATACTGACGGGAGTTCAGTACTTAGACAGACATGGTATTAAGACACAGAATGAGCCCGAAACCGAGAGTTACACTAGTATAGCGTGTAGGAAAGTAAGTGTTGGTGCACTTGTGTCTGTACTTTGTCTGTATTTTGTCATGATACAAAACGATGTCTTGTTTTAGTCTGGTTTACGTCTTAGGTCTGTTATTATGTGCGTTCGATGTAAGTTTAACCAAGTCAACCATCCTCCTGGTTTGACTTGGCCAAACAGTTAGGACATTGTTTGTAAGATGGCTGTGTCGAAGGATGACTCATCGAAGGATTGTTTATATCCTTCGATGAGCTCGAAAGATAAACCTTCGATGGATGTTGATGGACCTCGAAGGATATCATCCTTCGAGGTATATGTGATCCTTCGGTAGGTTTCAGATCGATAGATGATCTTTCGATCAGTCTATCTGATCCTTCGACCAGACGATCAGTGTTGGGTATATATACCCATGTGTTGTGTTCACTTCAGGGTAGACAAAAGAGGGACAGAGTGTGAGACACTTCAGGAGACACAAGCAGAAAACAGAGAGAACGCACACACGAGAGAGAGAGTTTACAGAATACTTTTGTAAACCTTGTGCTGTAACCGAACCTTTCATACGTGTTAATACAAGTGGTGTTAATCGGTGAAGATTGTGTGTTGTGCTTGTGCTTGTTCTATCTCGGTTTGCATGCTAGCTTGGATTCCGCACTTGCTAGTGTGTTTGACATAACAAGGAATAGGTTTAACCTCAACCTCCGAGGGACCTACAAGTGGTATCAGAGCCGTGGCTCTTTTCCTTGTTAAAAACCGATTTTATACAAGACTTTGGAGTGTTTGGACAAAAACTCACTGGTTTAGCACCCGTTTTTACTGTTTTTCTCGCTTTTTCAGACGTTAAAACGTGTTCTAATCTATCCGGGTGTGTTATAGGACGGGTTGGGTAACTTAAAAACATGTTTTTAAGATTTTTGGTCATTTTCGGCCAAATTCCGGCTTACTCCGGTGACTGGTTTCTGGTTCAGAACCTTGTTTTACTTGTAATATTTTATTGGTTCAAATCTTGGTTTGGTAAAAATGATGGTCTGACCATACTTTCTGCCAAAAGATTTCACCAACCCATCACCTTTTTCACCAACCTGTCACTTTTGTCAACTGTGTCAGTGCAGATCGAAGGATATCCTTCGAAGTCGAAAGATCATCTTTCGATCAAAGGAGGTTTGATAGATAATCATCCTTCGAACATCCTTCGAAGTCTGTGACTTATCCTTCGATCCAAGGAATCTTTTCGAAGCCTACATCTTTCGGTCTACAGTTATTTTTCGAAAGATAAGGATCCTTCGTTTAGAGAATCTTTCGAAATCATTGTTCGAAACTCAACAGTGATCTTTCGAACACTGTTGATCCTTCGAACAAGCTCTGTTCCTTCGATTCTTGTCTGTTTAAGTTTAACAAGTTTGTGTGTTTCAGGTCTTTCGATCAAGGATCCTTCGGCTGGTTGTTATCATTCAAGATATTAACATAGTTTGTGAAAATTAAGTTTTTTTTAATGGGAACAAACTGTCAGTGGGATCCAACCGCGTGGACTCTAACATCTTTGACTCCACAATCATCAGCTACGCAATCATCAGCTACGCAATCTGCGTCAGATTTCAACAAAGCATGGATGCAGGCTATTGCCCCACCTCAAGCTGCAATGATAACTGCAAATCAATGGGCATTGGTCACAAATCAAAGCAGCAGCATTCAATCTATGATGCAGAACGACAGTGAAACTGGTACAAGCACAAAACCACCAAAGCTAAATCACATTAATGATTGGGGATGGTGGAAAGAAAGGCTGAGAACTTATGTTCAGGGGCAAGGTCAAGATCTATGGATGTGCTTCTTCACCGCATTTGACCATGATTTGGAAGTTGCAGGATCTAATCTAGAAACTTACAGCACTATGTCTGATGATGATAAGTAGAAATTTGAGTTAGAAAAGAAGGCATTCATGATTCTCACACAAGCTCTTCACAAAGACATTTACCACCAGTTTGTTTACTGCACGACTACTAAAAGCTTGTGGGATATGCTCACGTTACGATGTGAAGGAAATGCTCAATCTAGAAAGATCAAGCAAGAATTACTGAAGAAAGAGTTTGAAGGTTTCACGTGTATGGAGAATGAGACTTTGGCAGAGTTATCTACAAGGTTCCATCACTTGTTGAGCGAGATGTTTGGTTTTAGAGTCACTGCCACTCCACAAGAAATGGTGAAGAGATTCGCTGATAGCTTACCAGCAAAGTGGAGCAGTTATCTTGAAATTCTCAAAGAAAATGGTGTTCTAGACACAATCAACGTTTATGAGTTAATTCAAAAATTGGAGAACAAGGATGTAGAAGAAAAGCTTAAGGCAAAAAGAACACTAACTCCTCAAAATCCAGAGATGTACTTTGGGATTGCAGGAGGTATCAGTGGAGAAAAACCAGCCTCTCAACATGCGAAGCTTCAAACAGCCTTCATCTCAAACACCGGACCTTCAACAATAGATCGGTTTGATCCTTCAGCTTACACGATGTTTTCAAGACCGAATGTGCAACCGACAGCTCAGCAGCAACAACCACAACAACAAGGGTTTTATGGAAGCTCTTCAAACTTTCAAGCCACTTCCAATCCGAACACAGTCAGATTAGACACTTCCAACTTTTCCAAAGTCAGTGTCGAAGTAGCCAAGGAGCATATGGAGATGTTGAACACCTTGGTTAGTGCTTATTGTGGATTAGTCGCAGGTCAGATTGGGAATATCAATCTAACCAATGAAGATTATCAGCAAGTGGATAAAGAAGAGTTTGAAATGATGGATATCAAATGGGCTCTTGCTAGTACAATTCGAAGAGCAAAGGAGTTTATGGAAAGGACGGGGAGAACCAACTTGGAAAGCAAGAAAGACACAAAGTATGGGTTCGACAAGCAAGCTATAACGTGCTTTAACTGTGGTGAACGGGGTCATTTCAAAAGGGAATGCACAAGACCAGCTCAGCATGGAAACCAAAATCCTTTCAGAAATCAAGGCAACCAGCAGAACCAGAACAGGAACAATGTTCGTACATTGATACCTGTCAACAACCAAAGCCAAGCAGGGCCATCAAATGCCAACCAGGCACTTGTGGTTCAAGTAGATGAAGGTTGTGATTGGTCGCTTCAGTTGGGAAATGATGCTCCAGATGGAACAGCATGTTTTGCTGAAGTCGTAAAGGATTTAAAGCACGCCAGTGGTGGAGAATCTTCCACCAATGGTGAAGAATCTTCTGAAGATGAAGACAGTTCTGGTTATAGTGGAAGCTCAGATGAAGAATCATCCACTTCAGGCAATGATCAGGTGGATGAGACATCAAATGCGTCAGTCGATGCGGATATTGATGAGCCTTTGGAAGAAGCTGCAGCAGGAACTGAAAGAAGATCTAATTTGGTGGATCAAGCTGCTTACTCTTCGTCTTCTCTCCATTCAGCCTTTATGGCTAATGTCGACAGTTCATCAGGTCAGGTATGTGTCGATGAACCCATTGCTGCTAGTTGTGATAACTGTGATAGTTTGCATGTTAAAAATGCTGATTTAGAGGCAAACATGTCTGAGTTGCAAGGCAAACATGATGCTTTACAAGCTAGTTTGTTTGAGTTGCAAGACAAACATGTTTCGATGAATGATAAGTGTTGTGAATTGCGAAGCAAACACGAGGGTTTGCAAGAGAAATTTGAAATCACACACAAACACAATCAAGAATTGATTGTAGATCTTTCTAAAGCAACTGAAGCTAACTTGTTTTTAACCAGAAATGAAAAGGAATTTAAAGCAACAATTGCGTCATTAAGACATGATGTTTCAGAATTACAAAAGGCTGTTTTGCGAAAACAACATGCTAACAATAATCTTATTGACACAATTGAAAAGCAAATGGTAGAGTTGGCAACAGCTCGATGTGAATGTGAGACAATTAAGCAGAAACTGGAAAGCTATTCCAATTCCCGCTATGTATTGGATCACATCATTGACGTTCAAAAGAAAAAGGGGGATAAAATATGTATTGGATTCAAATCATGTCCTCCCCCAATGAATCACAATTACTCCAAATTGCCTGATGACGAGGATATGCCGCGTTTTGAACCTACTGTGCCACTCGGTCTAGATGACTTTGCAGCAGGCCTCGGGTTCACAACTGGTACATCATCCTCGGGTCAATCAGAATCTGAATCTGAAAATGTGACAGATTCATCGTGTGTTAAGGAACAGAGTCCTCCCATTGTTGAGGATGCTGATTCTTCGGATGATGAATCTGAAGAAATTGTGAAACAACAGTCTAACTCGGTTACAACAGATATTCCAATCGAGAATCACATCCTGTGTGATCCACCAGTGAAACCGAGTAAGACTGAAACGTCAAAAGCAATAGAGTCCCTTGTATCTAGCAGTGAAGAGAATAACTTGTTGTACACGCTCAAAGGAGATAGCAAAATCTACTCTAACAAAGATTTTCCAATTAAAAATGTAAATCAAGATTTAATTGAGCAAATTTTTGAAGGATGTACTGATAAGTTTTTGGGGAACAAAAGTGGCAAGGTTACCGTCACTCAATGTGATCCAATTCCGTGTGAACAAATTAGAAAACAATACGGAAACCAAAAACCACCAATTGAGCGAAAACAACAAGTCAACTCCGGAAAGGGTAAGGTACAGGGAAAGAAGGCTCAGAACAAGAATGTTCAAGCACCTAAAGTTCAGCAGCCTAAGACTGAACAACCAAAGGTTCAACAACAAAAGGTGCAAAACAAAAGAGCTCCTGTTAAGAAACGAGAACCGAAAATGAACTTTGTTGGATCCACGGGTTCAGAAAAACTTGAAACATTTCAGGATAAATCTAACATTGATTTTATAAAACAAGTTAGAATTTTAAAACGAAATGATCAGAATCACCCAACACACCAACGGATGTGATTTAGGTCCAAGCACGTCTAGATCACAAAGTTCATGGTCTGGTTCTCCATCTGGTCATCAACATGTTTCTCCGAAGTTTATAGAGAGGAGAACATGTTTTGAATGTGGGACAGTTGGGCATATTGTAAGATATTGCCCACACGTGCAGAAGCTGAAGTAAAAAACGAGTGCTCCCCAAGAAATCGATTACCGAAAACGATCAGTTTCCCCGAAACAAGACCCACGTGTCTTGAAAGAAAGGGAAAAGAAGTTAAAGCAAAAGAATCAAAAGGTAATTGAAAAAGCCTTAAAATCAGAGGTCAAAGAAGAAAAACCTGTGCAAGCAAAATCTGAAACTGTAAAACCAGTAAATGCTAAAACAATAAATTCAAATACTGGTAAAGGACAAACAGCTTGGAAGCAAAAGCAGGTAATTCAATCAGGGGGAGCACCACAGGTTCTTTTTCCTAATCATCAAGTGATTGAAATCACTTTCCTCGATGATCAAGGACGACCCAAGTCCACAAAGGCTTGGGTCCCACTCTCCAACTAATCTCTGAGTGAGTGTGTAGGATATTCCAGGAGGAACTTTCGATAGTCGTAAGATTGTTGATAGTGGAGCGTTCTTGCACAAGATAGGCGACAGAAGAAATTGTTGCCTTTGATGGAGAGAAATGAGAAAAGAAAGGAAAAAGATAAGAAGACAAACATTCCGATGAAGGAATGATGGTGAAAGAATGTGGTTGAATGAAGTTGAAAAATTCGACCAGTTGAAAAATGTGCCAAAATGTGGTTGTTATGGTTTTTGATCGGGTCCTCAGGAAAGATTCCAATGTAATGTACGCACCTGCAGCACGTCTGAATTTCACAATCGACAAAATGAACGTGCAGTGTACAATTCTTCGTGGTGTGATTGAAGAAAATGTGTTTGTTGAACAAACCAACTGGGTGTGCGGATGCCTTGGCATGGATTGAACAACCGCACACTACTTCTGAAAGAGAAAGACAAAGACCTTCGCTGGTGCAATGTGGAAGACCAGCCGGACCCAAAGGTTTTTGATCTTGTTGTTGTGAAGGGATTTCAGTAGCTACAAAATCGACTTTGAAATCCACACCGGGTGGATGTCCAGTTTGGGAGAGCGCTCAGATTCCTGGCAATGCACGAAGCAGTTGCAGGATACGGTTTTAAAATTCTAATCTCTCTTTTACTTGTCGATATTTAAGCTGCTTTATGAATTATTATTATCTCGTACAGCACTCTTTGGCCAGACAATGTTGTCATGGTCCACACCGATGACCAACGTGCCGACCTTTTTACCAAAGCATTTGACAAATCAAGATTTGACTTTTTATTATTGGTAAACGGCATTAAGGTCAAGCAAGAGTAAAACCAACATCAGAAAATCATTTTTGTAAATACCTTTGTGTTTTAAATTTATCTTAGTTTGTTGATTTTAGGGGGAGTAAATCCAAAATTTGAAAATCCAAAAACATCGAAAAATTTCAAAAACACAAAAACAAAAGAAAAACAAAAATGAGTTTCCTGGCGAGCAAAAGAGAAAATGATAGTACATCAGTGGTCTGTCTAAACCTCTTTAAACTGAAATGCAAAATGAAAAATGATAAGCAGCTCTATATAAGATGTATCGGTAGGCTCACAATCATTTTAAAGTGTGCAGGGTGATATAAACTTAAATCGACTGAAGACCAGGTGGGAACCACTCATTGGCATATGGTCTTAGTACCGAAATTTCGTTTGAGAGATTGCCGAGGTTCTGAGATATTCGGTCTTTATGCTGCTTATCATCTGGGTATCATGGTTGTATCTTTTACCGAAAAATAACGGGGACGCAAGTCTAGATCTTCCATGATACTATACATACGTGTACATATTGCATACGACCTCAATAAGTGATCAACCATCACATGTCCAAACAAATAAGTGAAAAAATATCACAAATTCTTTGCGGGAGTCAAGTTCGTCTCTTTGCTGTACGAAAGTACTGACCTGTTCACGGACTTGCTCCTGTGCCCTCATGCATTGAAAATCAAGTTCCTCATCAATAAGTGATTCTATCACATAGGGCTTGTTTTCAATCAAAATAAGTGAGTTTCTCACATCATATACGGTCAAACAGATGATAATCGGTATACTCACCGGTAAGATGAACCCTCGTGCATACCTTGATACGGGAATGTGTCGTGATGTGGATGAACACCGGTCGGTAAGTATAAATCATACCTTAACGTATCCCCTCGCCAGGATTACATCTGATAAGTTGAGCTTATGTGGACAACAATACCGATAATTGTTATAGGATGCTTATCTTAATGTTAACTAATTGAACAACAAGAGCGTTTTGGCATGACCGTACACTGATATGATTCTCTTACCCTCGAAACTCGCAAAAAGATTGTCTGTAAATATTTATTTAATGCTTTCAGTTTCTGCATCTTTGTATATATTTATTTACTGCTTTCTGTTTTTACATTTGAAATATTCAAAAATACCAAAAAGATTTTAGGTGTGTTTTAATATAAACTTTCTAAAAGCCAAAAAGATTTTATTTCTACTTTATTTTCGATCGTACGATGTTGGAGCTCGAGTCTTCGTTACCTGAAACCTGATTGAAAACCGAAACGACTAAATTTTCATAAACGGTCGAAATTTGCAAGTTTTGAAAGTTGAAATCTAAAATTGATAAATTTGTTAAACTTTCAAACTGTCGGACGGTGTTTGATTAAATATGGTCATACGTGTTTCATTTGTTTATACTAACGATATTCCAGGCAGTTGTTCTCATTACGCGTTTAGATTTCTTGCATGTGCAGATTCTAAAGGCAAGGAGAACATGGTCGATGACAAGCTTCGGAATGAAGACACGACGTGAAGGCACTCAAATGATGAAAATGATCGAGTTGCCGCTGACCATCATCAACACCACAAGGATCTCAAGTTGTATAGATCAAGACTTTCACGAGCATAACTCAAGGGGGAGCTTATGTTAAGGGGGAGTTTGTCAACACACTTCCTACATGAAAAGGGGAGTTTGTTGGTACACTTTCTGCTTTCAAGACGTGAAGACCTTAAAGATCCTCTGACATTGAAGACTTGAAAGGATGTCAAAGACTTGAAGACACGAGAGACCTACAAGAATTAAGATCGAGACAAAGTTACAGCCAAGGGGGAGTTTGTTGGTGCACTTGTGTCTGTACTTTGTCTGTATTTTGTCATGATACAAAACGATGTCTTGTGTTAGTCTGGTTTACGTCTTAGGTCTGTTATTATGTGCGTTCGATGTAAGTTTGACCAAGTCAACCATCCTCCTGGTTTGACTTGGCCAAACAGTTAGGACATTGTTTGTAAGATGGCTGTGTCGAAGGATGAGTCATCGAAGGATTGTTTATATCCTTCGATGAGCTCGAAAGATAAACCTTCGATGGATGTTGATGGACCTCGAAGGATATCATCCTTCGAGGTATATGTGATCCTTCGGTAGGTTTCAGATCGATAGATGATCTTTCGATCAGTCTATCTGATCCTTTGACCAGACGATCAGTGTTGGGTATATATACCCATGTGTTGTGTTCACTTCAGGGTAGACAAAAGAGGGACAGAGTGTGAGACACTTCAGGAGACACAAGCAGAAAATAGAGAGAACACACACGAGAGAGAGAGTTTACAGAATACTTTTGTAAACCTTGTGCTGTAACCGAACCTTTCATACGTGTTAATACAAGTGGTGTTAATCGGTGAAGATTGTGTGTTGTGCTTGTGCTTGTTCTATCTCGGTTTGCATGCTAGCTTGGATTCTGCACTTGCTAGTGTGTTTGACATAACAAGGAATAGGTTTAACCTCAACCTCCGAGGGACCTACAGTAAGGATCATAAAACTGCCTTCCTAGTGATAGTTTAAGTGTCGAAAAGTGGCTAAAACTCACAAAAACTGCAGAATTCTACATAATTCAGTAAAAATCAACATTTTAACAACAAAATATAATGCAGAAATGTGGTTTAATGGTCCAGAATACTTTCCTAAGTGTCGGGAATCAAAACTGTCATAAAAGCCTACATAAAGCACACTAAACTGCGTAATTTAGCACCTTAACAAACCGGTAACCAAGCGAACAACCGGACACTACCCAAAACACCAAATTTTCACTAGAAGCATTGTTTTAGTGTTACGAAGCTAGTTATGGTCACCAAACATCATAACACATCCTATAAACACTAAACACCTAAATTACTAACTAACACACTTGAAATCTAACCTAAATCTTTAACTAACCATTACATCCCAACCAAGACCCCCCCCCCCCCCATTCGACGGTCACCAAGGGGTCCCACCCCTCTTGATTTCTTTACATTATTTTACTTGATTTGCACACATGATATGGAACTTATTAGCCACTAGACAAACTTATGTTAGAGATTGTTTATAAATAACCACAAGTCCTCACTCTCATCACTTTCACTTTACCATCTTCACAACATAACCTCATCCCTCTTGTTCTCGGCTCCAACTCCACACAAACACCCCACCATTTTCACTTCAATCTCAAGTATTTTAAGGACTCTCAAGGGTGCAAGGAACATAGTTAAGAAGCTTGGAAGCCTTGGAAGTTGAAAGACCATCACCTAGAGCTTTTATCCATCACACTCATCATCATCTTCATCTTTGTTTCTTCCCTAGCCATAGAGCTAGTAGTAAGCTCCTCACAACTTGTTTTTACTTCTAATTTTAGTGGTTAAAAGGTTATGTAATATGTTAATATTAAGAATCTCAAAGAAACATGAAGATGATCACTAACATAAAGCTTAATAACATGAAAATCTAAGTTGTTTTAGTGTATGTATGAAACTTGTTTGTTGATTTCTTGTGTTTATGATGTTGATCATCATAAGAAGCTTGCTAGATGATGATTAAACACATGACCTAGCAAGTATAAGGATGGATCTTGTGATATTAGTAATGATCATCCTTTATGTTAAACATGAACTTGAAAATGAAGTTGTTTTAGAGTATGATGATTATTTGTACATGTTATATGTCTTGAAAATGAATGATTTCAAAGATGATATTTTCAAGAGAACAAGGTTTATTACAAGATTTACATGATCATGGTTTTTAAAGAAATTAATCATGTTCTAAGTGTTAGAACAAGGCTAGAAAAGTGTTGGTAACAAGAAGAATACAAGAAGAATTATTTTTAGAAAATCATCATGTAAGTTGTAAAGAACTAAAATCTACAAGAAAGACTTTTATAAACTAAAAACCATGTTTTTAGAGGTAACTAAACCTACTAAACAACATGTGAAGTTACTACAAATTTTTACAAACTTTCAAGTTCATGTCATAGTATAAATTGCATATTTAAAGCATATGGCAAGTCTTGTTTGAATTGTTGATGATTGGTGATGAGTTTTGAAAAGAAAATGATATGCCTATGGCATGGAAACCTCCATTTTTAAGGGGAAACTATGGCAAAATTTTTGTAGAAATTAAACACTTAGAAAAATATTTTTAAACAAGTGTTTACAAGTGAATTTTGATCATGGTTTTCATATAAAAATTTGCCATAATTTTTGTTAAAAAAATTACAAATATTGGAGGTTGATTTTTGATAATAAAAATGACTAAGTATATATTTAGGAACATATATATTTACATGTCACAAATTGTGTGTTATTTGTATATTGATTGTATTAGTTATATTATTTTAGGAACCTGAAAATAATATAACTCACCATATACCAAAATTGTAATACAAAATATTACCAAAAATTTCAAGAAAATAAATATATAATTTATACCCGAATATTGGACAATCGGACAAACAGACATAAGGACTATAAATAAATATATTCCGGAAAATTTAATACAATATTAAGTGTAAAATACTTAACAAATATAAGAAAATACGTATTTTCATACGTACAAATACACACCGGAATACGCCATCAATACTTGGCAAAATAAACAAAGTATAAAAATACACATGTATAATTATACCCATACTTGGGAAATATTCATGAAGGAATTACAAAACGAAATAAGTCAAAAATATATTATCTTAACAAATATTTCAAACAATTGATAAATATAATTTAAGTTAATATATTATTATTTTAACTAATAATTATATACTTTGGAAATTATACAATGTACATCAAAGACGTGAGTCAAAGGATACTAATTCTTAACAAACAACTAAGACTAAAAGTCGTTACACGACCTAGCCGTCTAATAAGACATAGCACGTGTGTAGGTAGTCGCACTACTAGTGGAAAGAAGCTTTGAGTTACTAGTCACAAGAACGCAAAACCGTGAGTTCATGTCCCCCTTTTCTTTTAGCTGTTTTCAGTTTTATAACCATGGTATATGGTGAGCTAAGGAATGAACTGTTAGATCATGTTTTCGGGTGGTGAAATACATGTCCCCCTTTTCTTTTAGCTGTTTTCGGGTGGTGAAATACATGTTTCAATGTTTCAAACGTTTACAAATGGTATGGTGAGCTAAGGAATGAACTGTTAGATCATGTGAGTGGTGGGTACAACACTTAAGACCGTTAATCCTTGTATAAGGACCGAGGGTCATGAGTGATAGATCTATTTGGGTGTTGCGAGCCCCACCCATAGGACCGGGGATTGGCCCATGTGGTGACTATGTCGTCCCCACCGGGTGGCCCGGTACGAAATACGCAAAGAAGCCTTCCTGCACCATTGCACACATATTAATTACCTTGCAAATCATTAATTGATCTGTTCATAGAAGCTTTCATACCGGTTTACAAAGGCATACTTACAAATGTTTACAAGGCTATTCGTGTGCACATACAAAAACACATGAACTTGCTCAACTTTTGTTGATGTTTTCAAATTACATTTGTTTCAGGAAACTAATATGGATCTGGCGGGCGTTTCAAAGATTTCAAGAAGTATTTACAAGAAATGATGTCATCCTTTTTGGAAGGGTTTGAATCGTGTATCTTATCCTTGATAAGATACATGTATCAAAGCCTTGTTTCATTTAAATGGTTTGTAAGTCAAACTTGAAGTTGATGGTTGGTACTAAACAATTTGGTTTGTATTATGTTGAAACGTATTAATGGATAAACATCTTGGTTTTAATCATATAGTTGTTTGTTATAATTGAATGCAATGATATTAAGCAAGTCACACATTATACGCTTTCGCAAAAGTCAGGGGGTGACAGTTTGGTATTAGAGCCTCGTTTGTAGTGAACTAGGATTCCTTCTCGAGTCTAGACTACAATCATTAGGACTCTCTCACGAAAATATTTTTCATTGCATTTCCAAAACGCCAAGATCCATGGAACAAACATTTTACAAAGGAATGACAAGAAACACGAACATGGACATTGGCTCGTCGTTTAGTTTGCATGGGGTAGACTTGTTAAGTTGGAAAAAAGTCTCACATAGGAATGACGTGAATACATGTTAAAGTGATGCCTGTCTTTGCTTACATACACCGAGGGATAGTAGTTAACATATGTGCATATACCATGATTATTATGTTATGTCTTCTTCTGAGAGTGGTTTGTCGGAGGAGCTGGACCCCATGGCGGTTGTATCAGACGACGAGGTAGCCCCAGCCCCAGAGATTTTCACATCGGATACTGAGAGCAACCCCAAGATGTTGTCAGATGACGAATGTCACACCCCGACCGCGTTAAAACAACAAACCGTGGCGGAAACGTCGGGGAGTGTCCTAACAGAATCATTGTTTCACAACACATGGATTGAAATTTCGTTTTATTGAATTAAGTTTATTACATTGTATTGAAATCAAAAGCAAAACATGAACAAATTGTCTTTCATTGTTATTGAGTCACTAAGGCCACGTCCATTCCAATTTGAGCATGCATCATAATCATCGTCAAACATCATCAAACTATGGTACCTGAAACATATGTGAAAATACGTCAGCATAAAAATGCCGGCGAGTACATACGTTTTGTGAGTATGTTAGATTCATGGCTTTAAGTTCATATTGTAATACCTCGTCCAACTACGGGAGTTGTTGAGTGTGTACCTAGAAAACAAAAGAGTTTGATACTGCAGTATGTTTCTATCAACTTTTACAAGTTGATATATGTATAAACCAAAACCATTGTAGCCATGAATCTTAACTGAAAACAATTGTCTTTGTTAACCAAGTTGTAAATCGTTCTCGTAATAAAACTCGTAGGGTTTATATCTTTAGGAAAACCTTGTAGTGTAACGTCGTTTTGAAAACATTCGTCCAAGTGATCTAGATAACGCAACGATCTGTAATGTGTTAAAAGCACTTATATATAGGACGTACAAGCGGCGTATCCACCATTCTTTTATCGCATTACACCGGCCCCATTACCTAATCACTTACCATAACCCAATCGTTCAATAGTTCCAATCGTTCAAATAGTTCAAGTAGTTCACATAGATTAAATAGTTCCAATGGTTCAAATAGTTCAAATAAATCACATAGATCAAATAGTTCCAATGGTTCAAATAGTTCAAATTGCTCACATAGTTCAATAGTTCCAGTGGTTCAATAGTTCACATAGTTCAAGTGGTTCAATAGTTCATATAGATCAATAGTTAGTGTGGTTCAATAGTTCAGATAGTTCCAATGGTTCAATAGTTCATATAATTGAAATTGTTGTGTTCAATATAGACCATAGCATTCGTTTTAGAAAACTCGAAATCGTTTGGCACATATGAATCACCCCAAAACACTTGAAAACGGTTAAAGAGAGGAACTATGTACTCACATTGAATGCAAACTATCCTCTATTAAATGAACTTAACAAAGCTCGGGTAAACCAAGGAAATCAAGTGGTACCTAGTAATCGGATCGCTAAGTTAATAAATCGACACCTAAATCGGGAGATCGGGTAGAATGAGGTATTGTAAACCAAATGAGTATTGGAACTCATATGATATGGTTTAACAAAGCCTACATTCTAAATCGGAACCTATCCTAAGTGCTTACGACCCGTTATGACCCATTAAGGTAGCTTACGCTACTTTAACACGTCGTTCGTACGAATGCGCGTTCGAGATGCCTAACTAGTCCTATGACAAGTATTATATGCCCAAACATGTTTAAATATGTTGCATAATCAGTTTAAGTGACAAAATTTAAGTTACATATGCTTAAAATCAAATTATGCATGAAAAGGGCATTTTGGTAATTTCCCTAAGGCATATAAACTACCTATCATACAACTAATTAAACTAAGTGACCATAATGTATAACCTCGGAAGGTTATTCCCTATACAACGATGGTCACAAAATATGCTTGGTCGGATCCGAACGATCGACCAAACGGGTCGGGTTCAAAAATCTAAACGGTTGTTAAGACCGCTTGACTTACGACCCTAAACAAGCACTAGACTAAAAGTGACGAGTTAAACATGTTATAACATGTTTAACTAAGTTAGAAAATAGGTTTGATATCAAAACAAAGTGTTTTGATACCCGAAAATAGATTCGACATAAAATACGCATAAACACGTATTTTGACTGAAACTTTGACTCGTCACTTCGAATAATCGACGTGGTAATCAGTAGGTATAGTCACAAGGGACTATAACCATCGTGATTAGGCTCACGTTGCAAAGTTCGAACGAACTTTGTGTTGACCAATTTATGGTCAAAGCAGAAAGTCAAACACTGTTTGACTTTCACGCTTGAAAAGCATAAACAAACATGAAAGAAGCTTACAAAAGGTCCAAGCAAGGAATAATTGATCTAAAATACTCAGGTATGAAGCCTTAGCTTGAACTTAGAGAAGATTTGATCAATTTGTGTGAAGAATGAATGAGAAACTCACTTCTATTTATAGTAAGTTTTGATCAAGGAGATCATTCCAAGTGTTAGGAGGTTTAATCTTGGCCATACACTTGTGGAACATGGTTTCTAATACAATGGGAGCTCTCAAAACAAGTCCATAGTATTGAAAAATTGCATAAAAGACCCTGAAGTTCAAGCTGGTTGCTGAAAATGGAGTTTCTGTCAAAAGTAGGCCGTCGCGTGGCACCATGGGTACCCCCCCTTTGCTGTGGCACGACGCTAGCACTCATCTGATCCATAAACTTTCAAAAATTGGCAAGAATGGTCCCTGCAGAATGTTTAAGCCATTTTCAACGCGTTTAAACCCCGTTAACCCATTTTCAAGGCTCTACAAGGATGTTAAAGTATAGGGGACTTGAAACATGCTTGAAATTATCTCAGATGTCGGTTCGTTTGGTCGTACGGTTGCGTTATTCGGTTAATTACGATGAAAACTCGAACGAACGCGAAAACGATCCAAATTACGCGAGCAGTGGTATTTTTGCATTCCAATCACTAAAATATATTATATTAATGATTAAAAAAATTTTTGGATGTCCGGATATGTTCAGAACGTAAGATATGCGCGTAAATGCAAACTTATGCACTTTTTGACGCTTTTAGTCCCTATTAATCAAATAAGCGTATTTTCGCATAACGAACCCCTCGAAGCCTATTTCTAAGCTATGTAAACGATATTTAGGGTACGTTTAGCTTATGATCAAGTTCTGGAATATTTGTTACTCTACACATCAGCATAGGTTCGCAGTTTGACACAAATAGTCCATGCGATCGAACAAACTTGTTTTCGACATACCAAACCCTCCAAAACTTATTTATAAGTTATGTAAAGGTTATTTAAGGTATGTTAAGCCTGTGTCACTGTTCCGGTGTGTTTGTCGCGTTAAACTGATTACGTTTACGCATCAGTTCGCGTATAACTTTCAAGAAAGCGATTTAGAGCTCGAAATTGAACAAGAATTGATATGTGCAAATGATACATGTATTTATACAAATCCCAAGTATGAAACACAAGATTTCATTGGTTTTGTGTTTGTATGATGGTCGTAGAGGCACAGATGTCATAGTCTCCCCTACTTTAGGAAATTCCGTCCCAAAATTTATTCGTAGGAGTCTGTATGTAATCTTATGTTAAACAATTGTCTTGCATGGAATCTAAGGTGTTTATCTATTTGCATAGAGTAACTCATCAAGGATCTCCATGTAAGGCATAACTTTATCATTTCCTAGTGGGTGCTTCCTTAGATTAAGCTGGAAGTGGGAAAGAGATATTTGATAAATGATAAAAATCAAATTAACCAGTAGTTCTGAGGGTATCCCTTAAGAATATAACTATTAAGGCAGAATGATTTGGTAAGGATTTGTATTTCATATCCCCAGTGGATATTCTTCAGAAGCGAGAATGAAAGGATGATTCATTTTCTCCAAAGGATTCTTCGTCAGATATGGAGATGAAAGATGAATAGGTTATTCATTTCCAATGGGCATTTCTTTAAAAGCGGAAACGAATGGATAATTCATTTTCTCCAACGAATGCTTTTATCAAAAACAGAAATGAAGGAACGTATAAGCTGTTCATTTCTCAATGGTTATTTCTTCTGAAGAGAAAATGAATGGATGATTCATTTTCCTCGGTGGATGCTTCATCGGAAGTAGAGATGAACGATTTTCGCAAAGAATATTCATTTCCCAGATGGATATTTCTTCAGAGGTGAAAATGAATGGATAATTCATTTTCCTCAGTGGATACTTCGTCAGAAGTTGAAATGAAAGATTATCGCAAGGAATATTCATTTCCCTGATGGATATTTATTCAGAAGTGAAAATGAATGGATAGTTCATTTTCCTTAGTGGATACTTCATCAGAAGTGGAAATGAAAGATTATTGAAAAAAGTATTCATTTTCCTAATGGATATTTCTTCAGAAGTGAAAATGAATGGATAGATCATTTTCCTCAGTGGATTCTTCGTCAGAAGTAGAAATGAAAGATTATTGAAAAGAGTATTCATTTCCCCGATAGATATTTCTTCAAAAGTGAAAATGAATGGATAGTTCATTTTCCTCAGTGGGTACTTCGTCAGAAGTAGAAATGAAGGAATCGATACAGGATTATTCATTCCCCAATGGATTTTTGTTTAGAAGTGAAAATGAATGGATAATTCATTTTCCTCAGTGGATACTTCATCAGAAGTGGAATGGATTTATTTATTTATTTTCCTTAGTGGATATTTCTTCAGAAGCGAAAATGAACGGATAGTTCATGTTCCTTAGTGGGTACTTCATTAGAAATGAAAATGGAAAAATTAACGCATGATTATTCATTCCCTCAGTGGGTATTTCCTTAGAAGTGAAAATGAATGATCAATTCATTTTCCTCAGTGGGTAGTTCACCAGAAATGAAAATGAATTTGTTCATTTTTCTCAGTGGATATTTCTCAGAAGCAAAAATGAATGGATAATTCATTTTCCTCAGGGGGTACTTCATAAGAAATGAAAATGAACATGGTTCAAGAATAGATTATTCATTTCCCTTAGCGGGTATTTCTTTCAGAAGTGAAAAATGAATAGCTAGTTCATTTTTCCTCAGTGGGTACTTCATCAGAAACGGAAATGAATAGAGTTAACTTTAGTTTCTTGTTTATGTTGATACATGACAAAACTTGTTGTGGTTTCTGTGCACTGAATTCCATAATTATGTATGCATCCATAATTTCGTAATTCCTTGCACAGTCCACGCAGTTTATTTTATAATGTGTAGGGGATAGAATTGGTCGAACAATCTTGTGATAACTTTAATTTGATTAGGTCAACACATAAACACGTAAGGGCATAATAGTTACACAACTGTTCACTTGGTTATTTAATTCATTATTAGTTTGTTATTAACTTGACATTGATTTGTACACGGGCATTCAAAGTATACCAGGAATCCAGTCAATGGACTTCAACTATTACTTTGAACATCCTCAAGAATTCTATCTTATAAAGATAGGACAATCTTATAAGGATTCGATTTCGTTCACAAAGAATCGTAACATTCGAATTATAGCACACAAAGAATCCAATTAAGGACTTTGATTGTTGCGCTTTAAACAACATATGAAACAATTGGATCCTTGAAATCATTGTGCTAATAAGGCTCTGTCGGCGTACGAAGCAGGGTGTTCTTGAAAATCGTGCACTACGTATGCTAAGGCAACATACGAGCGAAATTGTTTTTGAAAGCTATGCTCGGAATCGTTAAAAATATGTTTTTGAAAACCTTTTGTAATGTTTTTGGAAATCATGTACTAAGTATATTAGATAATCATTTTTATAAAATGTTTTAAAACCATGTGAGATGATTTTGAAAACGTGTATGAGGTTTTCGAAAACATGCATAATCTTTGGAAGTCATATGCTGTGTAAAATATCGTGAAACTGGGAAGATAAGATATGTAAGACTAATCAAGGCCTACCGAAGTACCCTTGGATATCCTATTAAGGATTTAATGTGACAACCCGCACAAAACCAGGTATCCGTACGACTTAATTAATGATTAATTACTACTTGATTACTGTGCTTGATTGAACTAGCTGATAAACTGCTACCTGCATACTGATACATGCACTTACTTGCATCATACTTTATTTGCTGTCACTACATTGATTACATACTGAACCCTAGTGACAAACATGATGCACGAAAAGCACAGTAGCACTAAACGGATACACAGTGAACATGCTGATATAACCAGCATCAGGCAGATACTGCCTCTAAGGCCTGTTAAGAGCCTCATATATTTTGGCTACACTGGTAGTGAGTGTAGGATATAAGGGTTGTGTTACCGCGTCTCTAGGGATAAGATACACTGATTCGGATGTGCCAGAACGTACTTTAAGTACCAAACACAGCACTTTAGCAACTTAACCAGCTTCTAGCTGACTAGTAAAGTGCCAGAAAATGAGAAAATAACACTAGACACTTTCTAAAGTGTCGGGAAAACAAACCGTGTCACTAAAAATGCAATAACGACACTTTAAAGCTTTATTAAGACTTTAACGGATTACTATCCAACCGAACACCCGGACTTTACCCGGAACATGAAACTATCAGTATTTTCACAATTTATATTTTTTCTGAGCCAGTTAGGGTCCCTGATTACCCTAACACCCGTCATAACATGTTACACGTAACTAACGGAGTTTAACACTTAATTAACCGAATTAACATAACTAAACTCCTAACTAGCTACTTAAAATCGGACCAAGGACCCCCCCCCCCCAACCGATCGGTTACCTAGGGGGCACCACCATGTACTTGTGATCTTGATAAGATATTGCCATGTCTAGTATCTTCACTACATTTTAACCAATGGATAATGCACATGATTTTCTCTATAAATACCCACTAATCACTAGAGGTTTATCACTTCACAACACAAACCAACATTACTCTCTTCTCTCCTCTATACTCTCGGCCGAACACCCCTCTCTCACACCCACCATTTTCGGTTCTTGTCTCATCATTCCAAGCACATACAAACATCATAAGTTGCGTATAAGGAGCGTTGGTGCACTCGGATCACGAAGGACCTCCACCGTTGGCTTTTATCCGCACGTTTTTCGTCACAATTCTTCCCTAGCCCCGAGCTAGAGGTATATTGTTTAAAACTCGTTTTTAAGCTTGATTATAGTGGTTAAAAGGAATTTTATCGGTAAAATATCGTTAACATGCGTTTTGGAACTTTAAAGTCTACTAAAATCACAAAAATGGAGGTTAATAGCACATGTCTTGTGTAAAAGTCGTAGGACTTGAAATTTGTGTTTATCTAGACCCGATCTATAATGTGGTAGCTCGAATCTTCGGTTAACCCGACTTTGTAAAATCATGTATCATCACATAAGCTTGTTTTTGAAAGATACAAGGGTTAAAGGTGAAACACTACCACATTTTAGAGCATGAACTTGTGTAAAAGAATATGGGTTGTGTAAGAGTGATTTAACCGGTACAATGATGTTTAAAACTAGCGGATCTACGTATCCACAAGTGGTATTTTTGAAAGACCACACTTTAAAGAAATCATGTTTTTTTCTAAAAAGGGATCTTACAATACTAAGAATGATATTTAGAACGCACAAGTGTGTAAACACTTGTGTGACACATGTTTCGACAAAATAACTATTTTGGGAAAAATAACTAGAAGTTGTAAAGACGGATTTCTCTAAAAACGAGGTTTTTACGAGGTTAAAGTTACTTTATATAAAGATCCACGAAATATAATGGGATTTATAAAATAGATTCGGAAAAACTACAAGTTCATGCGATTATGTGAATTACATATTTATTGACTAGTTTGATGTGTCGGAAATTGTTTGGTTGAAATAAAGAAGTTGATTGATTTGATTATTAAAAGAAAATGATACGCTTGAAAGCGTGGCCACCTCCGGTTACAGAGGAAACTCTGGCGAAATTTTCTAAAAACCTAACACTTAGACTTTTTACACAACAAGTGTTAGAACTATCTTTGGACATGTTTTCAAAACATAAATTTCGCCAGCACTATACTTTACTAAATATTCGGAGGTGGGATTTTCACAAAGATTAACGTGATAAATATATTTGTCACAACACTGTTTATGATTATTTTGTGAAATACATAAATATTATTTTAGGGTAAGAATAATATTTACAAGCGTTAATGATTCCAAAACTTTACGAACGCTTCCACAAACATATAAGTTACACCGGTAATTACATTACTACAAGATTGATAAAACGTAACTTACGCACATGTATTAAATCCCCCATCCTTGGGAAGGAAGATAACTACCAAGTATATACGACATGTAACACGAAATAGTTGTCTAACTATTTCCCGCAAACATAAACTGTAAAGCTAAAGCACGGCCGTCTGTCTAATAGAATTAGCACTTGTAGGTCGTTGCACAGCTTACTATATTGGAGACGCTTGATAGAGATACGCATTCACTGTGAGTTCATGTCCCCCTTTTCTCTAACTGTTTTTAGTTTTCTTAACTGCGGGGGTGAAATACATGTTACTTTGTTTACAAGTACTTTATACACGGTATGAATAACGTAAGGAGGTTTAGATCATGTGAATGGGTAGTTAGAACACCGAGGGACTCGAGCGGTAGATCTATCTGGGTGTAGCGAGCCCAGCTCTAGGCCAAACGGACCTCTCTGAGGCTAACCAAAACGGACCTGGAGTGACTTGGTTGCCCAACGCAAAAATCAGCTAGGGTTGTGTCTACTTACTTGCATTTCACAACATGCTAATGGCCTTGCAAACCATTGGTGATCACAAGTCCTCTTACACTGCTACATACCAGGAAACTTTTATACTTACAAGTGTTTTACTTACTCACTTGCACATGAACTCGCTCAACATTATTGTTGATTTTTCAACTCACATGTATTTCAGGAAATTAAACGGATCTGGCACGGTATGGAACGTTTTCCGCTGCATATTGTCATGAAGTCATCAGGGTTTAGGGGATGTGTCTCTTACCTGGACAAGACACAGTCCTTAAACCACGTTTATGTTATGTTTTAGTTTGTAATGTTGTTGAACAAGGTTATGGTTGTTGGTTAAAACAATGGTACTGTATTTTGTTTTCAAAACTTAATGGATGACTTGCATAGTTTTTAAATTCATATAGCTTGTTATGATTAAGCTATGGTATTAAGAAGTCACACCAAAATATACCACGCTTCCGCAAAGCCAGGGTGTGACAGCTTGGTATCAGAGCTCTGATCATAGCGAACTAGGATTCTGTCTCGAGTCTAGACTATGATCACTAGGGCTCTCACGAAAACACTTTTCTGCATACCACTTAAGTCCAGATCCACACTTTTTACAAACAAATGTTGAGCACATTTTATTAATTATAAGTTCAGCTTGGAGGGCTGAGGATCGATCTGGAGGATCGAGATGGTCAAGGTAGTTGAGCACGTTGGTTTGTTATAAGATCGATCTGGAGGATCGAGGTGGTTAAGGTAGTTGAGCACGTTGGTTTGTTATAAGATCGATCTGGAGGATCGAGGTTTGGTTTAAGTGAAGGATAGAGCAGTCTAGTAGACTGGATGGTATTGGCTAGTAAGACTAGGAGGAATTATGTGATGCCCTACTTGGTGACTTATGTGATTATCTGATTATGTGATTGACTGTTTGTGCATACTTGTGTTTATGTTACAGATACATGGATTCGGCTGATTCAGGTGGTTCAGACATCACCGACCCCAGGTGTATTGTATCAGATGACCTGGAGTCGTCAGAGCATGAGGTTTACACGTCCGACTTCACGAGCACAGATGAGGACGACTTCCAGCCCTTTGCACTACCTGACGGTGCTGGCGAGCTCGCAGATGGTCCTATCGCAGGGGATCTACCCTTGGCACTGATCCCTGCTCCTATACCGCTGGCTGCGTACCCAGCCTACGACTTACCCATTGATGATGAGGAGGATGATATCGATATGTTCGATGAGGAGCCTTTTGAGGAGGATGCTCAGGGCGAGGCCCTTCCTGCCGCCGATCCCTTGTTGATCGCAGATGCTCCTGCCGCGGAGTCACCTGTTCACTCCCCAGTCGCGGACTCCTTTGAGTCTGTGGCCTCTGTACCCTCACATGCCCCGAGTGCGCAGCACTTTTCCCATGAGTCAGATTCTGATCATGCATCTTCTGTCGCCCCCATCCCCAGTCCCACTTTCGACCACGAGGACGTGGAGGATTCCGACCCTATGTTTCCCCCAGGGTTCGACCCTGATCGTGACTTGGAGTTTGTCCCGATGGACCAGTTTATGGAGGATCCAGCAGATCCTGTTGACCCTTTTGATCCTATTGATCCTGATTTCGACTTTGACATGGCATTTGATGACTTTGAGCCTGCCATTGCTCCTGAGCAGGCAGCTGCCCTTGATCCTTTACCAGAGCATGACCCTGTGCATGCTGATGCACCTTTTGAGCCCATTGCTGATGATCACCACATAGATGTTCCTGTTGATCCTATTGATCCATTGCCCATTGTTGTTGTACCAGTTGACCCCCCTGTCGAGCACTTGGCACCCGTTCACCCTTTATTTGATCTCGTTCCCATAGAGCCCGGACATGCACCATTCGCAGCTCATATGGATCCACCGGACGAGTCTGCCCAGCATGGCTGGATACCGGCAGACGAGGACGTTCCCCCATTCCCTCCACAGGTTTCTGTTGCACCACACGTTGACCTTTCGTTTCAGGTTCCTATGTTTATACCTCCAGCAGGGCCTGGAGAGGGCTCTTCAGCACACCCTGATGGGCATGTACCGATGCCCATGCCTTTCATGCCTCAGATTCCTTTTGTTTCCCCCACTACAGCTCCTTTCGGGGTGGCACCCTTTGACCCCACACGTGAGCCACTGCTGTGGTCACCATTTTCCCCTATGCCACCCACTGATCCATACCACAGGTTCCACGTGGGACACACCATCGAGGATGTATTGATGTCATTTGTACACCAGCATGAGTCGCATGAGCAGCGACTACAGGAGTTGGAGAGAGCCCGTCTGCAGCCATGTCAGTGCCATGGCCGGGTACCCTCTCCGTTACAGCCGTTTCGACCATTACCCCCTGACTATGCTGCTCGTCTTACTACTTTGGAGCAGCAGATTGCTTCCATTATTCGTACACAGCAGGCGATGGAGGCGGACTGGTTACAGTTGCGCCGTTTGTTTTATACCCGTTTTCCTCCTCCTCCACCACCATCTGCTTAGAGCTCATCGGTGCCACATGGGTAGGCGAGGTGATAAGGCGGCGATTGCTTTTTGACTGCACAGCTTTTTGGGAGACTACGTTATGACTTGACTTTCGTTATGTACTTGATGTTGTATTGATACTGATGTAGCTTTTGACAGGGGTGATGTAGCCCCTAGTGATTGATGATTGTATGTATACACTTACGATGTGGTCTCATTTATATGGCAATCGCAGTTTTCTCACCATATTTGGATTCGCTTGATTACTTATTTGCATTGTTATGGTATGGGATGTTGTGTGATTGATATTTGTGTTATGTGATAACATGAGATGCTGTGTGATTATACTATTACTACCGTTATATACGTACACTATATTACGAACTGAATTACGTATTGTAACATCGGAGCCTTCTATGGCCTAACCAACTTAAACCATCTTTTAGAAAGATGCCGCCAAAACGACAACAGCAGCCTATGCCTACCACTCAGGAAGAGCTACAACAAGTCATTACTGCTGCCATAGCGCAGTACGCAGCCTCTCAGCCAGGAGGGAGCGGAAGTGTTAATCAAGGCAATAACAATCCACCTCACGGTAATACCACGCCATTCGAACCTACCATGAACTAGTTGGAGATTTTAGCGATGATGCTAATGCCAAACACATGTTTTAACATACGTGCAGGATGCACCTACAAGCAGTTCTTAGACTGCAAACCAGTTAACTTCGATGGCATGGGAGGTGCAGTTGCCTTTACCCGCTGGGCTGAGAAAACCGATTCCGTCTTACGCATGAGCAAGTGTGCTGAGGATCAACAAGTCACATACATTTCAGGGCTATTTCTCGACGGAGCCCTATCTTGGTGGAACTTACAAGTCCAAACCTTAGGCGAAGCTGCCGCCTACGCCCTGACTTGGGCCGAGTTGAAAGAACTAATGCGCAAAAAGTACTGTTCACGCGCAGAAATTCAGAGGTTGGAGACTGAATTTTGGCACTTAAAGATGGATGGTCCGAAAGTAGCAGAGTACGTTCAGAGGTTTCATGACCTATCTCAAGTGGTTCCTTACATGGTTACGCCAGAATACAAACGAATCGAGCGTTTCATTTGGGGTTTGGCTCCCCAAATAATAAGCATGGTAACCTCCTCCAAACCAGCAACTATCACTGAAGCCATCGATTTGAGCGTGGCTCTCACCGAGGAGGGGATTCGTTTAAACAAGTTTGGTGATGTAAAGGCAAAGGAGAAAGAGACTCATGTTGAGTCGTCCGGAAGTAACAAAAGAAAGTTTTCAAACTTCAAACAAAGTGTTAGCAGTGATGGTAAGAGAGGAGCACCAAGCACGCCAGCTCAGGGTGCAGCTGGCAGTGGAAGGAAAGGAAGAGGATACATGGGCACCCAGCCCAGATGCAATACCTGTCAACGCCACCATTCGGGTCAATGTCAGCTAAAAGTATGCGAAGTATGTGGGAAACGTGGTCATTTGAAGGACACCTGTTGGGTTGGTACTGGCCGGGGAGGCCAGGGAGGATATGGAAATAGGAATGATAACCGTGGTGGAAATGGGAATCGCCAGCAAGGGAATTTTGGAGGAAACAGAAACCGAAGCAACAATGTAAACCAGGCTGGCAATGCCAACCAGATCAACACCCCAGCTGGAAATGGGGATGGTAATGGGCAGAGGCTCGGATGCTACAACTGCGGGGAAATCGGGCATTTTAAGAAGAATTGCCCAACACTGAATCAAGCCCGTGGTAGAGTGTTCCAACTTGAAGCTAGAGAAGCACGCCAAGATCCAAATGTTGTTACCGGTACGTTCCCTATCAATCAACGCTATGCATCCGTTTTATTTGATACTGGTGCTGACTATAGCTTCGTATCACTAGAATTTAAGAATATGCTTGGGTTAGCTGCAAATAAGTTAGACATACCCTACTCGATCGAATTAGCTAATGGAAAGATAGTTGGAGCCGACGAAGTAATCAGAGGTTGCGTGATAGAATTGGGAGAACGCGAGTTTACCCTGGATCTACTACCAGTCCAACTGGGAAGCTTCGATGTGGTGGTAGGAATGGATTGGTTATCCAGAAACAAGGCGGAGATAGTATGTCACGAGAAAGTTGTTCGTATCCCAACTGACGATGGTGAGACAATTGTGGTTCACGGAGAGAAGCGTGACACGCCGCTAAGATTTATTAGCTGCTTGAAGGCAAGGAAGTGTTTACAAAAAGGATGTGTTGCTTTTCTGGCACACATCGTAGATAAGAAGGCTGCCGAGCCAAGAATTGAAGACATCCCTGTCGTAAGGGAGTATCCAGAAGTCTTCCCAGAAGACTTACCCGGACTGCCACCTCAGAGGCAAGTGGAGTTTCACATTGACTTAGTTCCAGGCGCCGCGCCTGTAGCTAAGGCACCTTACAGACTTGCTCCATCTGAGATGCAGGAATTGTCAACACAGCTTCAGGAGCTGTTAGATAAGGGTTTTATCCGACCAAGCTTCTCGCCTTGGGGAGCTCCGGTCTTGTTTGTCAAGAAGAAAGACGGAAGTTTCCGCATGTGTATTGACTATAGAGAACTGAACAAGCTAACGGTCAAGAACAGGTATCCTTTGCCAAGAATCGATGACCTGTTCGACCAACTTCAAGGTTCAAGCTGTTACTCTAAGATCGATCTTCGATCTGGATACCATCAATTAAGGATACAGGAGGAAAGTATCCCGAAAACAGCCTTCCGAACTCGTTATGGACACTACGAGTTCCTCGTTATGCCATTTGGTTTGACAAACGCACCGGCGGTATTCATGGATCTGATGAATAGGGTTTGCAAGCCATACTTAGACAAGTTCGTGATTGTATTCATCGACGACATCCTGATTTACTCAAAGACGAAGGCTGAACACGAACAACATCTTAGAACCATATTGGAGCTGCTAAAGAAGGAACAGCTGTACGCCAAATTTTCCAAGTGCGAGTTTTGGCTACGCGAAGTCCAGTTTCTTGGACATGTGGTTAATGGGGATGGAATTCATGTTGATCCCACAAAGATCGAGGCAATCAAAAATTGGGAAACGCCTACAACGCCAACCGAGATTCGACAATTCTTGGGTTTGGCTGGCTACTATCGAAGGTTCATCGAGGATTTTTCGAAAATCGCTCAGCCGTTGACGCTCCTAACCCAGAAGGATAAGACGTTTGATTGGGGAATCAAACATGACGAAGCGTTTCAGATATTGAAAGATAAGCTCTGCAACGCGCCAATCTTAGCTCTACCAGAAGGCACTGATGACTTTGTGGTATACTGCGACGCATCGCGTCAGGGATTGGGTTGTGTGTTGATGCAACGCCAGAAGGTCATTGCTTACGCATCACGCCAACTGAAAGTGCACGAAAAGAATTATACCACACATGATTTAGAGCTTGGCGCAGTGGTTTTTGCACTAAAGATCTGGAGACACTACCTGTATGGTACGAAGTGCACAATCTTCACAGATCACAAGAGCCTACAACATATATTTAACCAGAAGGAGTTGAATATGAGGCAAAGACGATGGGTCGAATTATTGAACGACTACGACTGCGAGATAAAGTATCACCCAGGGAAGGCGAACGTAGTTGCCGATGCCCTAAGTCGTAAAGAAAGAATCAAGCCCATAAGGGTTAGGGCTTTGGAAATGATCATACGAACCAATCTTTCCTTGCGCATTCGCGCTGCACAAAAGGAAGCTCTCAAGGAGGGAAATCTTGAGGAAGAATATCTCCGGGGAATGGAGAAGCTTTTAGTACCAAACGAGGAAGGGACGTTATGTTTTGAGAAAAGAATTTGGGTTCCTCTGTTTGGTGGATTAAGGGAAGTTATTTTCGACGAAGCGCACAAGTCACGGTACTCTATCCACCCTGGATCGGATAAGATGTACCAGGATTTAAAAGATTACTATTGGTGGCCTAGGATGAAAGGCGACGTTGCTGTCTACGTGAGCAAATGTTTAACTTGCGCTAAGGTCAAGGCAGAATACCAGAAGCCTTCGGGACTTCTGCAACAGCCTGAGATTCCCAAGTGGAAGTGGGAACAAATCTCCATGGATTTTGTTACAAAACTGCCAAGAACGCCAAGAGGCCATGATATGATTTGGGTGATTGTTGACCGCCTAACAAAGTCCGCACACTTTCTGCCAATCAAGGAGAAAGACAGTACTAGTAAACTTGCGGAAATTTACATGAGAGAGATCGTAGCACGTCATGGAGTACCACTCTCGATCATCTCTGATAGAGACGGAAGATTTGTGTCAAGAATATGGCAATCTTTCCAAGAATCTTTTGGCTCACAATTGAATCTGAGCACTGCATTCCATCCGCAAACTGATGGCCAGAGCGAGCGAACAATACAAACTTTGGAAGACATGCTGAGGGCATGTGTTATGGATTTAGGAGGTAGCTGGGATAAACACTTACCCTTGGTCGAATTTTCATACAACAACAGCTACCACACCAGTATTGGTGTCGCGCCATTTGAGGCCCTATACGGACGCAAGTGCCGATCACCCCTATGTTGGTCTGACGCAGGTGATAGGCAGCTTGCTGGTCCCGAGATCGTCCAAGAGACGACAGACAAGATTGCGCAAGTACTTAAACGCATCGAAGCCGCTCGCCACAGACAAAAGGCCTACGCAGATCCAAACCGGAAGCATGTGGACTTCCAAGTCGGAGAGATGGTGTTGTTAAAGGTTTCGCCCTGGAAAGGGGTAGCACGCTTTGGAAAGCGTGGAAAGTTAAATCCACGCTACATTGGTCCCTTTAGAATTCTGGAAAGAATTGGGACGGTAGCATACAAGTTGGACCTACCGGCTGAACTAAATGGTGTTCACGATACATTTCATGTATCCAATTTAAAGAAGAGTCCAACTCAAATTGACGTTGCCATTCCTATCGACGAGATTCACATTGACGACACGCTCCACTTCGTTGAAGAACCTGTTGAGGTCACGGATTGGAAAGTTAACAAGACCCGCCGGAGCAGTGTCAAACTCGTCAAAGTACGTTGGAATGCCAGACATGGTCCTGAATTTACCTGGGAACGTGAGGACCGGATGAAAGAGAAATACCCCCACCTATTTCCAAAGAACTCTGCATCTACAAGCAGAACTTAAATTTCGGGACGAAATTTATTTAACGGGGGGAGAATGTGACAACCCGCACAAAACCAGGTATCCGTACGACTTAATTAATGATTAATTACTACTTGATTACTGTGCTTGATTGAACTAGCTGATAAACTGCTGCCTGCATACTGATACATGCACTTACTTGCATCATACTTTATTTGCTGTCACTACATTGATTACATACTGAACCCTAGTGACAAACGTGATGCACGAAAAGCACAGTAGCACTAAACGGATACACAGTGAACATGCTGATATAACCAGCATTAAGCAGATACTGCCTCTAAGGCCTGTTAAAAGCCTCATATATTTTGGCTACACTGGTAGTGAGTGTAGGATATAAGGGTTGTGTTACCGCGTCTCTAGGGATAAGATACACTGATTCGGATGTGCCAGAACGTACTTTAAGTACCAAACACAGCACTTTAGCAACTTAACCAGCTTCTAGCTGACTAGTAAAGTGCCAGAAAATGAGAAAATAACACTAGACACTTTCTAAAGTGTCGGGAAAACAAACCGTGTCACTAAAAATGCAATAACGACACTTTAAAGCTTTATTAAGACTTTAACGGATTACTATCCAACCGAACACCCGGACTTTACCCGGAACATGAAAATATCAGTATTTTCACAATTTATATTTTTTCTGAGCCAGTTAGGGTCCCTGATTACCCTAACACCCGTCATAACATGTTACACGTAACTAACGGAGTTTAACACTTAATTAACCGAATTAACATAACTAAACTCCTAACTAGCTACTTAAAATCGGACCAAGGACCCCCCCCCAACCGATCGCTTACCTAGGGGGCACCACCATGTACTTGTGATCTTGATAAGATATTGCCATGTCTAGTATCTTCACTACATTTTAACCAATGGATAATGCACATGATTTTCTCTATAAATACCCACTAATCACTAGAGGTTTATCACTTCACAACACAAACCAACATTACTCTCTTCTCTCCTCTATACTCTCGGCCGAACACCCCTCTCTCACACCCACCATTTTCGGTTCTTGTCTCATCATTCCAAGCACATACAAACATCACAAGTTGCATATAAGGAGCGTTTGTGCACTCGGATCACGAAGGACCTCCACCGTTGGCTTTTATCCGCGCGTTTTTCGTCACAATTCTTCCCTAGCCCCGAGCTAGAGGTATATTGTTTAAAACTCGTTTTTAAGCTTGATTATAGTGGTTAAAAGGAATTTTATCGGTAAAATATCGTTAACATGCGTTTTGGAACTTTAAAGTCTACTAAAATCACAAAAATGGAGGTTAATAGCACATATCTTGTGTAAAAGTCGTAGGACTTGAAATTTGTGTTTATCTAGACCCGATCTATAATGTGGTAGCTCGAATCTTCGGTTAACCCGACTTTGTAAAATCATGTATCATCACATAAGCTTGTTTTTGAAAGATACAAGGGTTAAAGGTGAAACACTACCACATTTTAGAGCATGAACTTGTGTAAAAGAATATGGGTTGTGTAAGAGTGATTTAACCGGTACAATGATGTTTAAAACTAGCGGATCTACGTATCCGCAAGTGGTATTTTTGAAAGACCACACTTTAAAGAAATCATGTTTTTTTCTAAAAAGGGATCTTACAATACTAAGAATGATATTTAGAACGCACAAGTGTGTAAACACTTGTGTGACACATGTTTCGACAAAATAACTATTTTGGGAAAAATAACTAGAAGTTGTAAAGACGGATTTCTCTAAAAACGAGGTTTTTACGAGGTTAAAGTTACTTTATATAAAGATCCACGAAATATAATGGGATTTATAAAATAGATTCGGAAAAACTACAAGTTCATGCGATTATGTGAATTACATATTTATTGACTAGTTTGATGTGTCGGAAATTGTTTGGTTGAAATAAAGAAGTTGATTGATTTGATTATTAAAAGAAAATGATACGCTTGAAAGCGTGGCCACCTCCGGTTACAGAGGAAACTCTGGCGAAATTTTCTAAAAACCTAACACTTAGACTTTTTACACAACAAGTGTTAGAACTATCTTTGGACATGTTTTCAAAACATAAATTTCGCCAGCACTATACTTTACTAAATATTCGGAGGTGGGATTTTCACAAAGATTAACGTGATAAATATATTTGTCACAACACTGTTTATGATTATTTTGTGAAATACATAAATATTATTTTAGGGTAAGAATAATATTTACAAGCGTTAATGATTCCAAAACTTTACGAACGCTTCCACAAACATATAAGTTACACCGGTAATTACATTACTACAAGATTGATAAAACGTAACTTACGCACATGTATTAAATCCCCCATCCTTGGGAAGGAAGATAACTACCAAGTATATACGACATGTAACACGAAATAGTTGTCTAACTATTTCCCGCAAACATAAACTGTAAAGCTAAAGCACGGCCGTCCGTCTAATAGAATTAGCACTTGTAGGTCGTTGCACAGCTTACTATATTGGAGACGCTTGATAGAGATACGCATTCACTGTGAGTTCATGTCCCCCTTTTCTCTAACTGTTTTTAGTTTTCTTAACTGCGGGGGTGAAATACATGTTACTTTGTTTACAAGTACTTTATACACGGTATGAATAACGTAAGGAGGTTTAGATCATGTGAATGGGTAGTTAGAACACCGAGGGACTCGAGCGGTAGATCTATCTGGGTGTAGCGAGCCCAGCTCTAGGCCAAACGGACCTCTCTGAGGCTAACCAAAACGGACCTGGAGTGACTTGGTTGCCCAACGCAAAAATCAGCTAGGGTTGTGTCTACTTACTTGCATTTCACAACATGCTAATGGCCTTGCAAACCATTGGTGATCACAAGTCCTCTTACACTGCTACATACCAGGAAACTTTTATACTTACAAGTGTTTTACTTACTCACTTGCACATGAACTCGCTCAACATTATTGTTGATTTTTCAACTCACATGTATTTCAGGAAATTAAACGGATCTGGCACGGTATGGAACGTTTTCCGCTGCATATTGTCATGAAGTCATCAGGGTTTAGGGGATGTGTCTCTTACCTGGACAAGACACAGTCCTTAAACAACGTTTATGTTATGTTTTAGTTTGTAATGTTGTTGAACAAGGTTATGGTTGTTGGTTAAAACAATGGTACTGTATTTTGTTTTCAAAACTTAATGGATGACTTGCATGGTTTTTAAATTCATATAGCTTGTTATGATTAAGCTATGGTATTAAGAAGTCACACCAAAATATACCACGCTTCCGCAAAGCCAGGGTGTGACATTTAAAGTGGTACTTTAGGTATTCGTCCAGAGTTGTAACTTGTACCTTGTACTTCGTTTCTTATAAGAAATGAGTACTTGTAGAGATCACGAACGATTATAAAAATGGAAGAACTACGAGAGTAGTTTGTCCTGTAAGGAACACGGTTCCTTGGTGTCGGCATCGAAGGGATAAGTTGTTCATACATGTAACCGCATTTGTACATCGTAAGGTAAATAAAGATTTATTTATAAACCAAAATAAATGTTTCATAGACTTGGATAACAAAAGGAAATAATACATAGAGTTTGATCGTTTCTAAACAACATCGTCTTCCAGTTAGTCGAATGCTCATCCATGTGCTGGATTTGCATTAGCAAGCTTTGGGCAATTGTTTCGGAAATGGCTCATCTCGCCACAGTTGTAGCAAGAACCTGGTGGAAAACGAGCTGGAGCCGGAATGTTGTCAGCTTGATTTTGTGCAGCTGCAACTCGGCATACCCTAGATATATGACCAGCAAGTCCACAATTTAGGCATTTATGGCATTGCACACTAGCATGATGATGAAGGTTACATTGGTTGCACAAGGGTATAGTCCTGTTGTATAGCTTCTTAGCAGGGAGTTGAGCTGGTTGGTTGGTTAGGGACAGCTTGATCATTTTTAGCAACTACGGCGAAGTTCTGGGAAGCCTTACGCTTCTTTAACTTCTTAGAGGACTCAGTCTTCTTATCCTTTGGTTTCGACTCATCGGTTGATTTCTTGTCGCCTTTTCGAAAAAGTTTACCCTTCCTGATCTGAGATTCAGTCAGGGTAGCAGATAGTTCAATGGCATGTCTAACTGTAGTAGGGTTGCTACCAGTAACAATGTCTTGTACTGAGTCAGGGAGGCCATCAATGTACATTTCAATTGCCTTATCCAAAGGCGTAACCATGGTTGGGCATAACAAACTTAGTTCCTCATATCAGTCCGTGTAGGCTCGATGCTCACCGCTATCTTGCTTAAGATCATCGAATTCCCTTTCCAATGCCCTGATTTCATGACGAGGACAGAATTCCTTCATCATTAGAGCTTGAAGCTCTTCCCAAGTTTGAGCCAGTGCTACATTGGCACCCCTATCTCTCACACGCCATTCCACCATGTTAAAGCTCGTTTCTCAAAAACACTAGATGCGAATTCAACCTTTCACTCATTTGGACACTGAACATGTCTGAATGTGCTTTCTAGACTCTCGAACCATTGTAGGAGCGCAGTTGCTCCTTGAGACCTAGAAAATTTCGATGGCTTAGCTGAATTGAATGTTTTGTAGTCACACTGAGCATTGTTATTATTGTTATTGTTATTCGCCTGGTTTATCTGAGTAATGAGGTTCAGAATCACTGCAACCATCTGCTGAACTATTGTGGCTGCGAGGGCAGCATTCTCAGTTTGATCGCGTCTAGGAGGCATTTTCTAAAAAGAACAAGAAAACATGAGAAATGTGTGAAATTGACATTTGGATAAACAAAAGAGGCATCGAATATAACAACAAAACATAAGGAAGGCGATCATTCGTTCGTTACCTCAAACAAAAAAACGACGCACATAGGCTGAACAAAGTAAATAGGTCTTTATAATGTATCGCGAAGACATGCTTTAGCCTATAAGTGGACACTCACCCCAAGAGTTCCCAGGTAACAGTGATTGGTCCGATTATGTGGATTTGTACGAACACTCTAGCCTTAGACAGAAAACTCATGATACAGGCACCCACCCTTCCAGATTGCACGTGTTCACATTAATAAGACCCAAACTTTGACGAGATTTTGAAAACTTTGAAGGTTCAAAACCTTATAATAAATCATCTAAGAAGAGATTACTAGTTTTCAAGTCGGATTTGTAATTCGTGTTCTTGTTGTGGTTGTCACCTAAAGATAGGCAACGGTATTGTTTTAATATCTGAACACAAGAATCTTGTGTTACGGTCCTTGGAATGTTATAGTCTAGGTCAAAGCATTACTTATAACCTAATTCCCTATAACCATGTGCTCTGATACCAACTCTTCTGTCACACCCCGACCGAGTTAAAAAAACAAACTGCGGCGGAAACGTCAGGGAGTGTTGTAACAGAATCATTGTTTCACAACACATGGATTGAAATTTCATTTTATTGAATTAAGTTTATTACATTGTATTGAAATCAAAAGCAAAACATGAACAAATTGCCTTTTGTTGGTGCATTCATCTGTCAACTTCGTCTTATATCGAGTCTCGGTTTCGTTGCCGATCTAAACAAGCATGATGTCATCATTCTTGATGATGACATCACACAAGTGACATCATCTTACATCATGAAAGTGCAACATCACATTAATTAGAATGCATGCATGAAAACAGAATGTAATTTTGTGTGTATTTCGCTTGAACGTCATCTAGGGGTTTTCGCTTGAACAAGCCATGTGTAGCTTCAAGCGAACTTAGGTAGGTTATAAATAGGCTTGTTGTGTTGTCATTTAAAACAGACTAGGAACCTGTACCGAAGTGCTGCCGGTATTTCTTGTGATTGTATTCTCTGTTAAATCAATATACAAGAAGATTAAAGTGATATTCTAGCTGTTTCAAGCCTATACGTCTGTTTTCGCCTTTCGTTGTGACAACCGGTGATTTGCGGCTCTTAATTACGTGATTGATAAGTGATTAACGCGATAATAGATAGTGTTCACAGCACAAATTAACTTAATTAGGCCTTGGGAATGCCTAGGAACGTTTATTCGACTATACAGTGCGCGTATGGTGATTTACGGAAAATCTGCTGAATATCAAGCGATAACGAACTGATGCCGTACAAAATACTAAAAACGCCGACAAGTATGGATGTTACATGAATATTTTATGTTTATGAAATTAATTCTGTGAATTTATTGGGCTTCCGTACGATACAAATGCAACGTGAACTAAAAACGCGATAGCATGAAACGCATCGGCAACAAAACAGAAGCGACGGAGGCGCTTGTCACCTTCAGAACTTACATTTTATGCTATATTTAGCTCCGTAATGAAAGTTTAGTAGCTACAGTCGAAATCGGATCAAAAAACGGATTAGAATCGACCTCTTGAGCAAATTTCGCGATTTTAACGCAACCGACGAACGAACGCGTCAACCGTCAACTTCCGACGCTATTTTACATATCCTTGATCCTAAAATGACATTGTACGACATTACACGACGTTCGGGTGCAAAACGGGCTTTAGAAACAAGATCGGGTGGTTCAAAATGCTAGAAACAAGCTTGTGGGCCTTAGGCCCAAGCCCACAAAACTCTACATATAAATAGAAATTTATTCCTAAAATCCCTCATTTCCACTCATTCACTCTCTCTCTAACCTCCCAAACTCTCTCTACTCTCTCTCTCTAGAAACAAGTCCGGCAAGAATTCCGGCCTACTTCCGGCGACCGGCGATTTTTCCGGCGGAGTTCCGGCGACCGACAGTTTTTCCGGCGACTTTTCCGGCAACCGTTTTCCGGCCACGAGTACACTTTTTCGACTATATCCGACGTTCCGGATCGTGTGGTGATGTTAGTTTTAGCTAATTCTTAGCGGTTTGAGCTCTATGGCAACTCCGGCGACATTCCGGTCAAATTCCGGCGAGTCCGTTTTGAAATTTTTCTTCCGTGCATGCATAGATCGGGACACTAGGAGAAGTTCTGCAAAGATTTAAGAAATTTTATTCTCCGGCGAAATTCCGACTTCTGACATGGTTTTCGCGAGGTTCCAGCCGTCCGTTTTCGACAAAAATTATATTTTTGGGCTCCTAGTGACCCGTAGAGTCCATACGAAACACTTTTGTCTCGGGAGAAAATTTAAGTTCGGGACGCTCTCGGGCTCGGGTCAACGCGGTCAACAGGTCAAACACGGGTCAAGAGGCAGTTTTGGGTCATTTTTAGTGCCTCGGTTCAGTTTCGGGTCCGGTCAACGCTGGTCAACAAAAGTTTAACATCAGTTTCGGTCAACTCTCGGTTCGGTGAGTCGACATAAGGATTTGGTAAAGATTAGTGACGTGATTTATTTAATTACGTTTTATATAGTTTTAACGTATCACGTGATAACGAGCTCGAACCGACCAAATAACTAAATTATTAGTTGATAGTTACTTTGAATTAATTGTTATTTCGGTTATACAAATTGGCTATACATAAATATTATTGAATTGTCGATTGAATTTTGATGAAATAACGACAACTTGTGTTGTCGGGGCCGTCCAAAAACAGAGGAAACTCTGCCCGTTTTTCGAGAAAACCCGTAAACGAAACACATTTTATTATGAGACGAAACTTTTATCCGAGGAACTTTTATAAAGACAAATACGAATATAAAACCTCTTTCGACAACAACTTACAACTTTCGATATCAACGATTCGGAAACTTTTTCTACAACAAATAAATATAGTTATTTTATTTATTTTAAACTTCGAAAATTCGACGAATCTTTTATAAAATCAATATAATTATTTATATTGTTTCAAACACGCATTCTTTTATAAAATAAATATAGTTTTATATATTTATTTCAAATGTCGAACAACACGAATTCGCTTTTATAAAAATAAATATAGTTTGTATATTTATTTTAAGTATCGAACACTACGAATTCTTTTATAGGAATAAATATAGATTTTATATTTATTTCATACTCCAAACAACTCGACGATCTTTCTATAAAATAAATATAACTTTTAATATTTATTTTTCAACGCCTAAACGACATCTACATACTTTGACGAATATATACAAAACGCGATACATAATACGAGTTGTTATATGTTATTTTGCATATAAATATCCTTTTCATACACGTACGACTACTCGAGATGGCTAACACAATTACAACGATATATTCATATATTTATAGATATAAATATTTATTTATCTCTCGAGAATCAAGTCTTTTCAAGACTTATTGATTATTATCGACAATAAAACGATACTTATCAAATATGACTTAATCATTTCCGATAAGTTAACTACTTACCGTTGAATCGTTCGATTAACGATTCGGTAGAGCTCGGCGACACGTAGACTAGTTACCGCTTTTATTTAGAAACTTATAAGATATTCCGTGTTAGGAATATTGTAGAATGCACGCTAGCAAGTCAAGTCTTGGAAACGACATCACGACATCACAAAGTCGTATATAGCTAGTTTTGCACATGGATATTCAGGTGAGTTCATAACCCCACCTTTTACAGTTTTACATTTTTGTAAATGTTTTCGGGGTGGAAAGACATGCACGTTTTTCAGAAACATACAAGGTTATCGATAAACAAAGATTTCATATTTTAGACAAAGCACGTTTTGCAAGAACATACAAAGTTTTCGAATGAATGAAAACTCACATTTCTAAATCATGTTACGAACGGATTTCAAGGAACTCAAACGGTTTACGAATGAACTTTATACTAAATATACCGGTTTTTACAAAACAAATGCTTATTATCGAGAAGTGATTGATTTTTTTTTTTATGACTAGGGGAAGTTAGCCTTAGAGGCTGGGGAGGTTCAGCCTTAGTGGCTGGGGTAAAATACATGTTACAATTATCACATACATTTACAGGCATTTACAGACATTCATTTATACATGGTATGGTTAGCCTAAGGAGGGTTTACTACTAGACTAGATCATGTGAAGGGTGGGCACAACACTTGAGGCCATTAATCCTCATTATAGGACCGAGGGACATGAGTGATTGATCTATTTGGGTGTAGCAAGCCCCACCCATGAGTCCGCGGGATGGCCATGAGGTGACTATGTCTTCCAGCCGGAAGCCCGGTAACAAATTTGCTAGGTTTGAGTTCCCCTGCACCTTGTCACACATACCAGTGGCTTTGCAACCCATTGGTGATCTCTTTTTCCTTAATGCTACATACCATGGACTTTTATTCATACATGAAAGGTTTATACATACTCACAGAAATACTTGATTTGTACAAATTAAATGTCATGCTTTTATACAAATTCAAAAAGCATAGGATTATGCGGGCAGGAAGTCAAAGTCAGGGTGGGCATTGACGGGTATACGAACATTACAAATACGAGACTTTACAAATACATGGTTACAAATACAACGTTTCCATATAACTTGGCAAGAAAATGATTTCTAAATTCGTTTTCTCAATATTATTTCACAAACTGGTTATTCAAAAGATTTATTTCAAATCTTTTACAAACAAACTATGAACTCGCTCAACTGTATGTTGATTTTTCGCATGTTTCTTTCTCAGTTTACAGTTCTAAGACAAGGCACAGTTGGAATAGGAGAACCATTAGGGATTCGAGTACTTAGGGGGCGTTCAATTTACTAAAAGACTTAGCTTGTTTTGCTTCCGCTGTGCAATGAAGATACCAGTCCAGTCACGCCAGCTCTGATAATTTCGGGGTGTGACAACTTCTTATCAGAGCTATAGGTTACAACGAATTAGGTTTCTGTTGTGATACCTAGGCTCTGACCTCACTTTTCTCTAGGACTCACACTATTAAGACGTTGAATACATACAGAACGCCTAGTACTCGAGTATGGTCTCCAACCGTTGCCGAAAAACAAACAGTCAAAAATTTTGTTTTCAAACATACGCTAAAGTTGTGTTTTACACACGGTACACGAAACGATTACCTACAGTACACACAACTCTGAGAGTTTAGGAAACATGCATTTAAGACCTTCGGAAACTTATGTTGAAATTCATTAAAGGTAATCACGTAGGAACCGCGAATATTAACTCGGGCACACACTATTATCCATATTGTCTATGATATTTTAACTTCCCGAGCAGGCAGCCTACGCCTAACAAAATGCTAGCGCACGAGAATACGTGGAACTCAATTTTTACGTCAACGGATGTCGGGGTACATCACATTCTACGCGGCACACAACGCTAGTGCACAGGTATACGTGAAACTTAAGCTATACATCAACGGAGGTTGAAGTACGACACACACAACTATCAAGGCGAGGCCTTTGAAAAGACTCGATGGTGCAATTCAATGACGACGCTAGATTCCTGTCAGCAGGAGAACGAACGATCAGGAAACGACAACTTGTCACGCGATCCTGCAACGACACGAATTACATCAGGGAGAAGACGATTGTCTCCGCATTCCCCCCCCCCCCCTTACCTAACTAACGACGAATACGCTATGTTCGACATTCCATGGTAATGTCACCTAACAATTGGTCGTCACACGAAACCCCAGGTAAAGTCCTCAAATTTCTTTTATTGAAATTTCGAATTTCACACTTACTTAATGGTCATTGCATCACAATAACTTCTTACACTAAAGCGAACACTCATTGCTTCATTATTTTGAAAATTTATAGGTTACGCATGCATCGTTTGTTACGCATGTGGTTTCGCTTCGAATAAAACGTTTCATCAAAGTTCAAATGTTATTTCGCTAAATTTAATTATTGGTTTGTGATTCGAATGACCTGCATTATTGTAATTGTTGGCTCCTTTGTTATCCAGTCAACACATTTTCTTGAAATTCATTCTCTTTTCAAGATACATACATGGTTTTACGTTGTGACCATGTCGAAAGTTTTCTTGTCGATACATGTATTTATTGTCGGATTACGCTAAAAACCAAGTTCAATTGTTTGAACTTGTTCATTACACATATTCGATTCGAGACACCATATGATGTATTGGGAGCATCATATTTAAATCAATTTTAACAAGCACTTCATTTTTCCGAGTCGTGGTAAACTTGTTGTATTCGACTCCATTAAATTGTTGATTTCGACACCTTGTGGTGGTATTTTCACTTATTTGAACCTTGCGCTAAACTCGTTTACATATCTTATGCCCGAATTTAATTATTTATTTATTGATTTAGACTAAATCCGCTTTGATTTATCACATTACAACAGTCTTAACACAATCGTGTGTTAAGATAATGGTACACTAATTTATGTCATATTTCGGTGTACCTCTTAACGGTTCTTTCTACATCGATCGAATGTTCTGCGATATTCATTGCTTCTTCGTCTTCGATCGAAAACATTATTTCCTTGATGTTCAAATTTCAATTGAAAATCCTATGATCGAAAACATTATTTCTTTGATGTTCAACTTTCAGATTCACTTTATTGCGCTTTCATTTCAAACACGGTGAAGTTGTTTGATCACCGCTATTATAGAATTATTTAAATCACTACGACACCTTGTGGTGTTGGTACAAACTTGTAGCTTGGGCTAATCATGATTGAGCGTTTCATACAAAACACAGGTGATACTTGTTCGATCACCGCTTTATTTGAATTGTTTCATTCACTACGACACTTTGTGGCGTCGGTATAACTTGCAGCTTGTGCTGATCATGATCGAGCGTATCATGCAAACTATTGCATTTGAGATTGTTGATTTTAAGTTCATCCAATGGATGTTATTGCTTCTAGAACTCAGTTACATGTTGTAAACGTTCATATGGAATTCGATTGGTCGAAGTTCCTGTTCATTGTTGGATCCTTGTTGACTTGGCCACGTTAGTGACGATATCTATACATCTTGTTTCCTTTAACATCAACTTTTGAAACAAATTTCTTTTAAACCGTTGGGTTCTTATTGTTGAGGAATGTCCTTGAATTCACATGATTCGAATAAGTCTTGTTTTGTTTACGGTCATTCACTTTGTTGTTATTCGGACTCACCTGCGAACAACACAATTCTGGAGAGATAACATAGTCTAAATTTCGAGGACGAAATTTCTGTAACAGGGGGAGAATGTGACAACCGGTGATTTGCGGCTCTTAATTACGTGATTGATAAGTGATTAACGCGATAATAGATAGTGTTCACAACACAAACTAACTTAATTAGGCCATGGGAATGCCTAGGAACGTTTATTCGACTATACAGTGCGCGTATGGTGATTTACGAAAAATCTGCTGAATATCAAGCGACAACGAACTGATGCCGTACAAAATACTGACAACGCCGACAAGTATGGATGTTACATGAATATTTTATGTTTATGAAATTAATTCTGTGAATTTATTGGGCTTCCGTACGATACAAATGCAACGTGAACTAAAAACGCGATAGCAGGAAACGCATCGGCAACAAAACGGAAGCGACGGAGGCGCTTGTCACCTTCAGAACTTACATTTTATGCTATATTTAGCTCCGTAATGAAATTTTAGTAGCTACAGTCGAAATCGGATCGAAAAACGGATTAGAATCGACCTCTTGAGCAAATTTCGCGATTTTAACGCAACCGACGAACGAACGCGTCAACCGTCAACTTCCGACGCTATTTTACATATCCTTGATCCTAAAATGACATTGTACGACATTACACGACAATCGGGTGCAAAACGGGCTTTAGAAACAAGATCGGGTGGTTCAAAATGCTAGAAACAAGCTTGTGGGCCTTAGGCCCAAGCCCACAAAACTCTACATATAAATAGAAATTTATTTCTAAATTCCCTCATTTCCACCCATTCACTCTCTCTCTAACCTCCCAAACTCTCTCTACTCTCTCTCTCTCTAGAAACAAGTCCGGCGAGAATTCCGGCCGACTTCCGGCGACCGGCGATTTTACCGGCGGAGTTCCGGCGACTGACAGTTTTTCCGGCGACTTTTCCGGCGGCCGTTTTCCGGCCAAGAGTACACTTTTTTGACTATATCCGACGTTCCGAATCGCGTGGTGATGTTAGTTTTAGCTAATTCTTAGCGGTTTGGGATCTATGGCAACTCCGGCGACATTCCGGTCAAATTCCGGCGAGTCCGTTTTGAAATTTTTCTTCCGTGCATGCATAGATCGGGACACTAGGAGAAGTTCTGCAAAGTTTTAAGAAATTTTATTCTCCGGCGAAATTCCGACTTCTGACATGGTTTTCGCGAGGTTCCAGCCGTCCGTTTTCGACGAAAATTATATTTTTGGGCTCCTAGTGACCCGTAGAGTCCATACGAAACACTTTTGTCTCGGGTGAAAATTTAAGTTCGGGACGCTCTCGGGCTCGGGTCAACGCGGTCAACAGGTCAAACACGGGTCAAGAGGCAGTTTTGGGTCATTTTTAGTGCCTCGGTTCAGTTTCGGGTCCGGTCAACGCTGGTCAACAAAAGTTTAACATCAGTTTCGGTCAACTCTCGGTTCGGTGAGTCGACATAAGGATTTGGTAAAGATTAGTGACGTGATTTATTTAATTACGTTTTATATAGTTTTAACGTATCACGTGATAACGAGCTAGAACCGACCAAATAACTAAATTATTAGTTGATAGTTACTTTGAATTAATTGTTATTTCGGTTATACAAATTGGCTATGCATAAATATTATTGAATTGTCGATTGAATTTTGATGAAATAACGACAACTTGTGTTGTCGGGGCCGTCCAAAAACAGAGGAAACTCTGCCCGTTTTTCGAGAAAACCCGTAAACGAAACACATTTTATTATGAGACGAAACTTTTATCCGAGGAACTTTTATAAAGACAAATACGAATATAAAACCTCTTTCGACAACAACTTACAACTTTCGATATCAACGATTCGGAAAATTTTTCTACAACAAATAAATATAGTTATTTTATTTATTTTAAACTTCGAAAATTCGACGAATCTTTTATAAACACGCATTCTTTTATAAAATAAATATAGTTTTAGATTATTTATTTCAAATGTCGAACAACACGAATTCGCTTTTATAAAAATAAATATAGTTTGTATATTTATTTTAAGTATCGAACAGTACGAATTCTTTTATAGGAATAAATATAGATTTTATATTTATTTCATACTCCAAACAACTCGACGATCTTTCTATAAAATAAATATAACTTTTTATATTTATTTTTCAACGCCTAAACGGCATCTACATACTTTGACGAATATATACAAAACGCGATACATAATACGAGTTGTTATATGATATTTTGCATATAAATATCCTTTTCATACACGTACGACTACTCGAGACGGCTAACGCAATTATAACGATATATTCATATATTTATAGATATAAATATTTATTTATCTCTCGAGAATCAAGTCTTTTCAAGACTTATTGAATATTATCGACAATAAAACGATACTTATCAAATATGACTTAATCATTTCCGATAAGTTAACTACTTACCGTTGAATCGTTCGATTAACGATTCGGTAGAGCTCGGCGACACGTAGACTAGTTACCGTTTTTATTTAGAAACTTATAAGATATTCCGTGTTAGGAATATTGTAGAATGCACGCTAGCAAGTCAAGTCTTGGAAACGACATCACGACATCACAAAGTCGTATATAGCTAGCTTTGCACATGGATATTCAGGTGAGTTCATAACCCCACCTTTTACAGTTTTACATTTTTGTAAATGTTTTCAGGGTGGAAAGACATGCACGTTTTTCAGAAACATACAAGGTTATCGATAAACAAAGATTTCATATTTTAGACAAAGCACGTTTTGCAAGAACATACAAAGTTTTCGAATGAATGAAAACTCACATTTCTAAATCATGTTACGAACGGATTTCAAGGAACTCAAACGGTTTACGAATGAACTTTATATTAAATATACCGGTTTTTACAAAACAAATGCGTATTATCGAGAAGTGATTGATTTTTTTTATGACTAGGGGAAGTTAGCCTTAGAGGCTGGGGAGGTTCAGCCTTAGAGGCTGGGGTAAAATACATGTTACAATTATCACAGACATTTACAGACATTTACAGGCATTTACAGACATTCATTTATACATGGTATGGTTAGCCTAAGGAGGGTTTACTACTAGACTAGATCATGTGAAGGGTGGGCACAACACTTGAGGCCATTAATCCTCATTATAGGACCGAGGGACATGAGTGATAGATCTATTTGGGTGTAGCGAGCCCCACCCATGAGTCCGCGGGATGGACCATGAGGTGACTATGTCTTCCAGCCGGAAGCCCGGTAACAAATTTGCTAGGTTTGAGTTCCCTGCACCTTGTCACACATACCAGTGGCTTTACAACCCATTGGTGATCTCTTTTTCCTTAATGCTACATACCAGGGACTTTTATTCATACATGAAAGGTTTATACATACTCACAGAAATACTTGATTTGTACAAATTAAATGTCATGTTTTTATACAAATTCAAAAAGCATAGGATTATGCGGGCAGGAAGTCAAAGTCGGGGTGGGCATTGACGGGTATACGAACATTACAAATACGAGACTTTACAAATACATGGTTACAAATACAACGTTTCCATATAACTTGGCAAGAAAATGATTTCTAAATTCGTTTTCTCAATATTATTTCACAAACCGGTTATTCAAAAGATTTATTTCAAATCTTTTACAAACAAACTTTGAACTCGCTCAACTTTATGTTGATTTTTCGCATGTTTCTTTCTCAGGTTACAGTTCTAAGACAAGGCACGGTTGGAATAGGAGAACCATTGGGGATTCGAGTACTTAGGGGGCGTTCAATTTACTAAAAGACTTAGCTTGTTTTGCTTCCGCTGTGCAATGAAGATACCAGTCCAGTCACGCCAGCTCTGATAATTTCGGGGTGTGACATTCGTATAGTATAAGAACTCTTCTTAACGGCTCGTTTGGGTCTCAAAACGATCCTACAAGTGGTATCAGAGCTCAGGAGGAAGAGATCTTGCCAAAACAGCCTCTTTTCATCACTTTTTCTGATTTCTACACCTTCTTTTTCAAAATTAAAAATTTTTCACGGTTAAAATTGGCTCAAATTCTCACATATTATGCGCAATCATAGTTTAACAAATCCTGGAAAGTTTCAGTACTTGAATCAACTTAAAACTGGTTAAAATCATGAGTTCGCTTGAAATTTGTTCGACATTTGCTGACGTCATCGACATTTCAAGCAGGATCAGAGTATAATATCGCTTGAAATAGACATCTCGCTTGAAATACGTGTTGATCTCGCTTGAAAAAGACATTCCGCTTGAAAATATGTGTTGATCTCGCTTGAAAACGACATTCCGCTTGAAAACACACTATTCCGCTTCAAAGAAGTTATTCCGCTTGAATTGTATTTTGGGTGAAAAAGTCTATTTCGCTTGAAAAGTGTATCGAGTTGTGTGAAAACATTAATCGAGGTTGTCAGGAAGTTGGGAAAAGAAATTACATGATTGTGTAAGTTTGCATGTGATATTGGGTTGTCGACAATCAAAATCCTTTATCAGACTTTAATCGGCTTAGTGAAATTTATGGTCCAATAGTATTGATTGCATGGGTTTGTTGTCCCAATAAAGATCATCGGCCCAATGAAATTAAGTTTAGTATTAAACTTTGTCGGCCATCAACTCATATGTGCATGTGATTATTAATGTTGTCGGTCACTTATCATTACATGTGAATTAAGATTTTTGGTCCAATCAGCAAATCAGTTTGCATGTGAATAGGTGTGTGGAATTGTCGGACAAATACATTTGTGGATATCCAGAAAGCATGTACTGCCCATATTATTAGTTTGCGGTCCAATCATATCATATTGATACTTGTTTTTGTCGGTTATTATCAAGCCCATTCATTATAAAATTGTGTCAATCCACTGTTTACATCGGCCCAATCTCAAAGCTCAAGTGTTAATTGTCAGTTCATTATCAAGTCCATTCATTCAGTGATCTCTCTTCAACAACATTGAAATGAGTTCACAAATCTTCGACACGAGTCCTAGATTGATTCAACTGTCACTCACATTCACATTTTCAATTCGTTTAAACCAATTGTTTTTTGTTTGAGTGTTGACAAGGGTTTCACTAGGTGAACCAGTTCGTTTAAAAGTTTGTGTAAGAAATCCTTCGATACCAAATCATGGAAGAGGATAGTGATGATGATCGTGAGTATTAGTCAAGAAGAATGGCAGATCATTTGAAAATGATGGCTGAAAGTGATAGTGATGATGATAAAGTTAAAAAGAAAAAGAAAAAGATCAAAACACCAGTCAGCAGTGATGATGAGGAAGTTCCCGTGATTAAGAAAAAAGGTAAAAACACCAATGAGTAGTGATAATGAAGATGTTCCAGTGATCAGAAGGCAAAAAATGAAAAACGTTCCAAAGTTCAAGGTTGATGCAGAATTTGATGCTAAAAAGATTCCGGTAAAATGTGACAACTGTGAAGCTATAAAGAAGCAGAACAGCACATTGATTTACAACTTGAACAGTTTGAAGGAATCTTATGATGTTTTGAACAAAGCTATGAATCAATATAATCAAACAAGTGAAGAACAGGCAACAGCAATGAAGACACTTCAGGGAGCTTTCATGATAAAGCAGAAAGTTGTGAACAACTACATCGAGAAGTGTGCTGTGCTTGAACAAAAGCTGGAGACACAAAGGATTGAGACAGAAAGGGTTAATCATTTGTTGAAAAGTTACTCATGTACTTCTTATGTTATTGACAGGATCTATCCAACAGTAGAAGGCATGAAGGCGTTTGAAGAAGAGGAGATTTCTGAAGCAAAGAATTCTGAAGAACAGAACGTTTCTGAAGAAAAGACTTCTGAAAATAAGAATGCAAAGAAGAAGGATACTAAAATAAATGATTCTGGTAAGAAACAAAGTTTCAGTTACAACAAGTGTCCACCCCCGCTTGAAAATGGATATTCTCCGAGAAATCCAAATTCAAAAAGAGTAAAAAAGGCAACAAATTTACAGTAGGAGTCGGAGTCTTCGGTTAATCTACCATAAAATATTGATGTTACGTTTACATCATCTGATACTGATCATGAGTCCGAGTTAATAAAGAAAGTGGTCGATCAGGTGTTGAAAAAGATGAAACTGAGGAGTCAAAATTGGAGTCAAACTAAGAGTCAAAGTCAGAGTCAGAGTCAAAGTCTGGTTCTGAAAGTTCGAGTTTGACAGTCAACAGTCTAAAATCTTCGGATAAAAGGGTTTACAACAAAGAATTCCTGTTATCAAAATCTAATTTGAATGACGAAACGTTTAAAGTCGCATATACTTTGAATGATTCTGACAAATTATATTTTGATGAGGAATTTCCAATAAGAGGTGTTAAACCTGACATGATTAAAAAGGTTTTCAAACTAACAGAATTTAATATTTCTGAAATAAAAGATGTAAATCTTAATGATAAACCTAAAAAATACACCTCAAGAGTTCAACAAAGAGAAAACAAGAAAAAGGGTTACGGTTCTGGTTTTGGTTATCAGAAGAAACCAAACCATAACGGTAATTTCAAAAAGAAAGGTCTTGGATTTATTCCACCAGAAAATTATAAAAATGAAAAATATGTTCGAGATTTTAAATCAAAAATGACATTTGTTTCAGGAACATCAGCAGAAGAAGAAGAAAAGAAAGAATTCTGGAGACAATCGAACAAAGAATTCCTTGCAAAGAAGCAAGAAGAAATGAAGAATGCTGATCAGAAGAAGGAAACTCGAACTTGTTTCAAATGCAACACTGTTGGACATATTGCCAAATATTGTTCAAGGCAATAAAATCAAAACAGGGAGTTTCTAAACTGAAAGAGAAAGAAGTTGAGTTTGAACCACTAATCGATAGAACTAAACTTTTCAAAAATTCGACTTTTGAAATTGGTGAATGTTCAAACAGATTTTATAAGAAAAGTGGAAACCTTGACAACCAGAAATGGGTTGTTAAGAAGTCTGTTGATAGTTCTAGCAATGATTCTGATTCATCAAAATCAGAGGAGCTATCTTCTGGCGATGAATCTGATTCCACAAAATCAGAGGAGCCATAGGTTGAAGTAAAAAGTGAAAAATTAGTGCCGACTGTAGATGATGTGAATTTTCCACCACTTCGGGCTGAAAATTTTAAGAAAAAAGTTGGAAAAGTTGAGATCTCAAATCAATTTTTTTCTGAAAAGAAAGAATTTGATGTTGAAAAAGCATTTAACTCCAAAGTCCATAACATTTTTGGAAAAATGGTTGACAGGAAGGTCAAAGGAGTGAATGAATTTTACGAGAAGAAGACGAAGAAAGATAAAGTTGAGCCATCCCTGGTTTGTGACTGGGATGGTACATACTACGAACAGTAAGTCTCTGGACTTGCCAGAGCTCCCAAGTTGGTAATCGCGGAGCATGAATCGGCATCTTTCTTATGTTTTTGAAAAATTGAAAATTAGTCACAAGTATGATTTGCCGGAACTCCCATGTTGGTAAGTGAGGAGTAGGTATCGGCATCTTGAAAATTCAACTTACATGTGGTATTGGTTGGTAAGCCATGTGGTTGAAAAAGAGTTTGTGATACAAGTGGTAAAATCAAGGTTATTAGGTTGAACTTGATTGAACTATTCTTACAAGTGGTAAATCAGGGACATTAAGTTGTATCTGATTTCCTACAAGTGGTTGAGAAACAAAATGATGAGTTTATCCCCTAACCTACAAATGGTAAAATAAATCAACAAAACTTGTTTTCCAGAAAAACCATTTGATTAAAACAAACTTAAGTGTTTTGAAATCAATGGGAAAATAGTTTGTTGTAAGGGGGAGTTCTGATTGTTTATGCCAAGTGGATGGCGAATTGAAGCGATTTGATATCGGTTGTCAATTTTTTTAAGAAAACGAACTGTATAGGTAGAGTATCAAAATTTGTTTTCAAATTTCCTAAAATGTGTTTGCATTTTAGGGGGAGTAAGAAATTTTAGAAAATCCAAAAACATTTGAAAATTTGAAAAAGACAAAAACATGATAAAATGAAAAATGAGTTTTTGTGTCAAAGAAGAGGAAATGATAGTACATCACTGGACTATCACAACATGCTAAAGAAATGGAAAGTTAAAAAGTGATAAACGGTCTCACTGATGATGTGCCAGTAGGTTTTTGCACATTTAGTAGATTGTGACGAGATATAAACCTAAATTTCAAACTTGCTTATATCGTTGGGAACATCTCTCGGATATATGGGTAACCCCCGAAATCTTGTTTGAAAGATCCCTCTTTCTGAGATACTAGGTCTTTATACTCAGTGATATCTGGGGTATTATCCCGGGACTTCTGATTTTGCGGAAGCAATGGCCTAGTCCCCGGAGAATACTTTCTGCTTGCTTGAAATATAGCGCCGCCCTCAGCAAATTGATGAAACAATAAAATTGATAGTCATTGCTGTTGTAATACAAAAGATCCTCTAAATGGGACACACCCAAGTCGAACCCTCATCTCTCTGCTGAACGGAAGTTCTGACCTAAGCTCTCACGGTTTCGTACTGATTCATAATTTATTCCCTTACAGATATCATCTGTGGTATACTCACCTGTAAGACTGAATATTGGGATCTGGATACGGGAGTATATTCTGAGGTGGGACACGTGATTGAGTTTAAGTGCTTAAGACATTAATCTCGTATCTCGAATCAGTTGAACATTGTGTGGAAATTTAAGTGGATCAGTATACTGACAATCTAAGTGAATCGTTTAGACCTTAAAATGTTTAAAGCTTAACGGTGTTGGTGATGTGTCTCATAAACTGATATGATCCTCTTACACAAACTCACAAAAATATTGTTTGTAACTATTTTTTTTCTGCATTTCTTTATATTCAAAAATTCCAAAAAGATTTTTAGTGTGTTTTAGCATAAATTTTTTGAAAATTCAAAAAGATTTTCGACAACTGGTATTGGAGAGCTGATTTTCAAAATTCCAAGTGCTAAACATGATGACAATTGGTTTGGGAGAATGTGTTTCAATGAGAAAAGTTTTTGAATATGTGTATACAAGTGGTCATCTGATGTTTTTATCAACGATAAATCATTCTGGATAAATTTGAGAGGGAATCTGAAATTATAAATTTTTCAAATGTTAAAATTTGTGAAATTTATTTCTGGGTTAAGGATGTGCAGGATAGCCTGGTTTCTGACCCTGAGCAGACAGAGAGCCAGATCATGATTCTGATCCTGAAGAATACAAGAGAGAGTTATATCATTCGAGGAGGAGATTAGTTGAAGAATGTTAGAGTGATAAAGACTGATAAAGACTGAAGATTGTGAAGACTCGACACTTAAGACTCGTCAACATCTGAGGGGGAGTCTGTTGGTGCATTCATCTGTCAACTTCGTCTTATATCGAGTCTCGGTTTCGTTGCGGATCTAAACAAGCATGATGTCATCATTCTTGATGATGACATCACACAAGTGACATCATCTTACATCTTGAAAGTGCAACATCACATTAATTAGAATGCATGCATGAAAACAGAATGTAATTTTGTGTGTATTTCGCTTGAAAGTCATCTAGGGGTTTTCGCTTGAACAAGCCATGTGTAGCTTTAAGCGAACTTAGGCAGGTTATAAATAGGCTTGTTGTGTTGTCATTTAAAACAGACTAGGAACCTGTACCGAAGTGCTGCCAGTATTTCTTGTGATTGTAATCTCTGTTAAATCAATATACAAGAAGATTAAAGTGATATTCTAGCTGTTTCAAGCCTATACGTTTGTTTCCGCCTTTCGTATAGTATAATAACTCTTCTGAACGGCTCGTTTGGGTCTCAAAACGATCCTACATCTTTCATTGTTATTGAGTCACTAAGGCCTCATCCATTCCTATGTGAGCATGCATCATAATCATCGTCAAACATCATCAAACTATGGTACCTAAAACATATGTGAAAATACGTCAGCATAAAAATGTCGGTGAGTACATAGGTTTTGTGAGTATGTAAGATTCATGGCTTTATAAAAATTCCGGCGAGTACATAGGTTTTGATATATGTATAAACCAAAACCATTGTAGCCATGAATCTTAACTGAAAACATTTTTCTTTGTTAACCAAGTTGTAAATCATTCTCGTAATAAAACTCGTATGGTTTATATCGTTAGGAAAACCTTGTAGTGCAACTTCGTTTTGAAAACAGTTGTCCAAGTGATCTAGATAATGCAACGATATGTAATGTGTTAAAAGCACTTATATATAGGAAGTACCAGTGGCGTATGCACTGCTTTTATCGCATTACACCCGCCCCGTTACCTAATCACTTACCATAACCCAATCGTTCAATAGTTCAAATAGTTCAAGTAGTTCACATAGATCAAATAGTTTCAATGGTTCAAATAGTTCAAATACTTCACATAGATCAAATAGTTCCAATGGTTCAAATAGTTCAAATCGTTCACATAGATCAAATAGTTCCAATGGTTCAAATAGTTCAAATCGCTCACATAGCTCAATAGTTCCAGTGGTTCAATAGTTCACATAGTTTCAGTGGTTCAATAGTTCATATAATTGAAATCGTTCTGTTCAACATAAACCATAGCATTCGTTTTAGAAAACTCGAAACCGTTTGGCACATATGAATCACCCCAAAACAATTGAAAAGGGTAAAAGAGGGGAACTATGTACTCAGATTGAATGCAAACTATCCTCGATTAAATCGGATCGCTAAGTTAATAAATCGACACCTAAATCGGGAGATCGGGTAGAATGAGGTATTGTAAACCAAATGAGTATTGGAACTCATGTGATATGGTTTAACAAAGCCTACATTCTAAATCGGAACCTATCCTAAGTGCTTACGACCCGTTAGGACCCATTAAGGTAGCTTACGCTATTTTAAAGCGTCGTTCGCGCGAATGCGCGTTCGAGATGCCTAACTAGTCCTATGACAAGTATTATATGCCCTAACATGTTTAAATATGTTGCATAATCAGTTTAAGTGACAAAATTTAAGTTACATATGCTTAAAATCAAATTATGCATGAAAAGGGCATTTTGGTCATTTCCCTAAGGCATGTAAACTACCTAACATACAACTAATTAAACTAAGTGACCATAAGGTATAACCTCAGAAGGTTATTCCCTATAAAACTATGGTCACAAAATATGCTTGGTCGGATCCTAACGATCGACCAAACTGGTCGGGTTAAAAAGTCTAAGCGGTTGTTAAGACCGCTTGACTTACGACCCTAAACAAGCACTAGACTAAAAGTGACGAGTTAAACATGTTATAACATGTTTAAATAAGTTAGAAAACAGGTTTGATATCAAAACAAAGTGTTTTGATACCCGAAAATAGCTTCGATGCAAAATACGCATAAACACGTATTTTGACCGAAACTTTGACTCGTCACTTCGACTAATCAACGTGGTAATCAGTAGGTATAGTCACAAGGGACTATAACCATCGTGATTACGCTCACGTTGCAAAGTTCGAACGAACTTTGTGTTGACCAATTCATGGTCAAAGCAGAAATTCAAACAATGTTTGACTTTCATGCTTGAAAAGCATAAACAACCATGAAAGAAGCTTACAAAAGGTCCAAGCAAGGAATAATTGATCTAAAATACTCAGGTATGAAGCCTTAGCTTCAACTTAGAGCTGATTTGATCAATTTGTGTGAAGAATGAATGAGAAACCCACTTCTATTTATAGTAAGTTTGGATCAAGGAGATCATTCCAAGTATTAGGAGGTTTAATCTTGGTCATACACTTGTGGAACATGGTTTCTAATACAATGGGTGCTCTCAAAACAAGTCCATAGAATTGAAAAATTGCATAAAAGACCCTGAAATTCAAGCTGGTTGCTGAAAATGGAGTTTCTGTCAAAAGTAGGTCATCATGTGCCGCCATGATTACCCCCCCTCCCTTTGCTGTGGCGTGACGCTAGCACTCAACTGATCCAGAAACTTTCAAAAATTGGCAAGAATGGTCCCTGCAGCATGTTTAAGCCATTTTCGATGCGTTTAAACCTCGTTAAGCCATTTTCAAGGCTCTACAAGGATGTAAAAGCATAGGGGACTTGAAACATGCTTGAAATTATCACGGATTTCGGTTCGTTTGATCGTACGGTTGTGTTATTCGGTTAATTACGACGAAAACTCGAACGAACGCGAAAACGATCCAAACTATGCGACGAGTGGTATTTTTGCATTCGAATCACTAAAATAAAATATCTTAATGATTACAAAAATTTTTGGATGTCCGGATATGTTCAGAACGTAAGATATCCGCGTAAATGCGAACTTATGCACTTTTTGACGCTTTTAGTCCCTCTTGATCAAATAAGCGTATTTTCGCATAACGAACCCCTCGAAACCTATTTCTATGCTATGTAAAGGATATTTAAGGTACGTTTAGCTTATGATCAAGTTCCAAAATGTTCGTTACTATACAAATCAGCATAGTTTCATTGTTTGACACAAATAGTCCCTACGATCGAATAAACTTGTTTTCGACACACCAAACCCTCCAAAACTTATTTCTAAGTTATGTAAAGGTTATTTAAGGTATGTTAAGCCTGTGTCACTGTTCCGGTGTGTTTGTTGCGTTAAACTGATTACGTTTACGCATCAGTTCGCGTATAACTTTCCATAAAGCAATTTAAAGCTCGAAATTGAACAAGAATTGATATGTGCAAATGATACATGTATTTATACAAATCCCAAGTATGAAACACAAGATTTCATTGGTTTTGTATTTGTATGATGGTCGTAGAGGCACAGACGTCACAACGACGACGACTTCCAGCCGTTTGCTCTACCCTATTTTAGGGATGAAATCCCGGATGCTGATATCCTTATCGATGACGCTTTTGCACTCCCTGCTCCTGTTCATGACCATATCATCATCGGTCACCCGATGGTGAGCACATTGTAGCCCATATTCTCGATGATGTTCCTCTTGTTGTCATTCCGCCAGAGGATTGGCCTTTTAACGACCTTTTCGATGACGATGTTGATCTTTTTGTGGGCGATCACCCTGCAGGGTAAAAGGGTGACGGGGAGGTGGATGAAGTTGTTGCATTGGACGTACCTCCTCCTATTGTGCATATCATTGATATCTCTTCGGATTCCAGCTTACACTCCGTTGCAGACTCCTTTGAGTCTGTAACCTCTTCGGCCCTGCAGGCTGCATGACTCCACCTTTATGCTACTGATGAAGATGATGCGATGTCTGCTGCCCCATCATCTCCTATTCGAGCCCCCACACCCCCCTCATGTCCCAGATCATGTTCATGATCTAGACCCAGTTCCTTTTGGTTTATCTTTTATTGCACCACTTATTCCGGAGCCTGTTTCCGCTCCACTCGATCTTCCACCCGTTTTTCCACTTGTTCCACAGCGTCCACCTGTTGATGTTGTTCCCCCACATTTTGTTTCAGACGAGCATCGTACCGATCTCCCTATTGTTTTTCTACAGGAGATCCCAGCTCCCCGTCCAGGGGAAGGCACTTCTGGTCAGCCGCCGAGCTTTGACCCTTTTGCAGCAGCTAACTTCCCACCTATCCCGCAGTTCACTCCTGTTGCACCATCACCACTTGACAAGCCATTTAGAGGGTTCCCACCTTACACCATGCCTATTTCTGATCCATATCACCCCTCGCACCATGCCGGTTACACACGTGATGAGTTACTTCTGTCCCTTCAGCTACAGTTCGAGATACTGAGCCGTAGAGTCCTCGAGTTAGAGTTTGATGAGGGTGCCAGATGATCACCATTTCCATTTCATTCTACTTCTATTCCCCCACCCTCATCATCGAGTTCTTTTGTTCCTCCACCTGATGCTCCCACATCCATTCCGGGCTTTGATGCCTGTTTCCTCACAGCTGAGCAGCAGATCAGCTACCTGATTCGCCTTGTTCATGAGCTAGAGGAGGAGCTCACCCACGTTCGCAGTTTGATCTTTTTCCCTCCTCCTCCACCACCGTCAACATCCTAGACTTTTGGTTTTCCGCAGGTACCCTACTTTTGGTGAGAACACCACAATTGAGCTCGAGATTATGAAGATATGAAGACCACTTTTTTTATTGACACTTTTGTATACGACAAACTTGTTTGACCGAGGTAGTGTGACCTCTTGTCTCTTTTGATATGCTACAATTTAAGAACAATATATCTGTGGTGAAGTATTAACGAAAAGCTCAATAGTCATGTTCTCATTAAATACATTGTTGGTTTACATGTTTATGCGATGATTATGTTAATGTGTGGTTCTTTGTTGTGATGATTGCTTATGTCATATATATATATATATACATACACCCCCTATATGATTACATAATGAATAAGGCCTAACCTATCCGATCTTCTTACTAGAAGAACAATGTCGCCCCGATAAAATGTCAATACCAACAACACACTGCCAAGGACTTAAGCAGAATTGCAAGAACGCATCACACAAGCCATTGCCCAGCACGAGGCCATCCGCTCCGAGCATAGAGGTGGTACCTCTGGAAATAACCCCCCAACCAGTAATGCTAAGTCACCTAAGACACATTACAACTTGTTTGGATATTTCCAATTGTGCTTTGTCAATGCTCACATGTGAATTGTGTGGCTTGTGTTACAGGATGTACTTACAAGCAATTCTTGGATTGCAAGCCTTTTAAATTCAATGGCACTGAGAGTTCGGTCGCGTTTGTTTGCTGGGTAGAGAAAACCGACTCTGTGCTGAGGATGAGCAAGTGTGCTCCTGAACAAAGGGTTACTTACATTTCTGGATTATTTCTTGATGGAGCGCTTTCATGGTGGAACCTCCAAGTCCAAACACTGGGCGAAGCTGCCGCATACGCGCTAACTTAGGATGAGCTTAAAGAGTTAATGCGCAGGAAGTACTGCTCACGAGCTGAGATTCTGAAGCTGGAGACAGAGTTCTGGAACCTAAAGATGGATGGTCCGAAAATAGCCGAGTATATCCAGCGCTTCCATGATTTGTCAAGGGTTGTCCCTTACCTTGTGGAGCCAGAGTTCAAAAGAATCGAGCGTCGTATCTGGGGATTGGCACCTCAGATCTTGAGTATGGTTACAACTTCTAAGCCTCCGACTATTGATCTAAGTGAGGTACTTACTGAGGAGGCAGTTCGTTTGGGAAGGTTTTCTATCTCTGAGACGAAAAAGAAAGAGACTCATGTGGAGTCCTCGGGTGATAATAAGAGGAAGTTCACAAATTTCAAGAAGAGCACCCGAGCAAACAACAATGCCAACAAACATAGGGAGACCAATCAGCTAGCTGAGGCCCAGACTGGCGCGACCAACCCTGAACCCAAAGGAAAAGGGTATATGGGCGCCTTGCCCAAGTGCAACATCTGTCAGTATCATCATACCGGCTAGTGAAGATATAGGAAGTGCGACAACTGTGGAAGAATTGGGCATGTGAAGGAAGCATGCTGGTATGGAGCAGGACGTGGGAATGGAAATCAGGGTGGTAATGGTAATGGTAATCATGGTGGGAATGGATATGGAAACAGAAACCAGGGAGGGAATAACAATCAAGGAGGAAATGGGAACAGAAATGGAAACGGAAATCATGCGGGAAATGGAAATCGTGGAGGAAATAACGATGGGAATGATAATGGGCATGGCCAAGGCTATTTCAACTGCGGAGACTTAGGGCACTTCAAGAAGGATTGCCCTAAAAATAACCAAGCTCGAAGAAGGGTTTTTACAATTGGAGCCAGGGAAGCACGCCAGGATCCAAACGTGGTTACTAGTACGTTCCCTATTAACCAACGATATGCATCTGTGCTGTTTGATACTGGTGCCGATTTTAGCTTCGTATCCATAGACTTTAAGAATACACTTGGTTTAGTTACAAGTAAGCTAGACGTCCCATATTTGATAGAACTGGCTAATGGAAAGTTAGTAGAGGCGAATGAGGTGATTAAAGGTTGTACTTTAGAGCTTGGAGAGCGCGAGTTTTCTATTGATCTTCTACCAGTTGATTTGGGAAGCTTTGATGTCGTGGTCGGGATGGATTGGTTGTCTAACAACCGTGCGGATATAGTTTGCCATGAGAAGATCATTCGCATTCCGTTGGCAAATGAGGAGATGATCGTGATTCATGGAGAGAAACATGATACGCCCTTGCGGGTTATCAATTGTATGAAAGAACAAAAGTGCCTATGAAAAGGATGTGTTGCCTACCTAGCTCATGTAGTGGATAAGAAAGTTGAGGAGCCGAAGATTGAAGACATTCCAGTGGTGAGGGATTATCCTGAGGTCTTCCCCGAAGACTTGCCAGGATTACCTCCGCAGAGACAAGTCGAATTTCACATTGACTTTTTTCCAGGCGCCGCGCCTGTAGCCAAGGCACCATATCGACTTGCGCCATCTGAAATCAAAGAGTTATCTACGCAACTCTAAGAGTTGTTAGACAAGGGATTTATAAGGCTGAGCTTCTCGCCTTGGGGAGCTCCGGTGATGTTCGTTAAGAAGAAGGATGGTAGCTTTCGAATGTGCATCGACTACCGGGAGTTGAACAAGTTAACTATCAAGAATCGGAATCCATTACCGAGGATTGACGACTTATTTGACCAATTGCAGGATCGAGCTATTACTCCAAGATTGATCTTTGGTCTGGCTATCATCAGTTAAGAATTCAAGAGGAGAGCATACCAAAGACTGCGTTCAGGACTAATTACAGGCACTATGAGTTCCTTGTAATGCCGTTCGGATTGACTAATGCACCAGCAGTATTTACGGACCTGATGAATCGAGTATGCAAGCCATATCTCGATAAATTTGTGATTGTATTTATCAACGATATTCTGATTTATTCGCGGAAGAAGGAAGAGCACGGGCAACATCTCAGAGCCATTCTGGAACTACTGAAGAAAGAGAAGCTCTACGCAAAGTTCTCAAAATGCGAATTTTGGATTCGCGAGGTACAGTTCCTTGGTCATGTGGTGAACGAGAATGGTATCCATGTGGATCCAGCGAAGATCGAAGCGATAAAGAACTGGGAAACTCCCAAAACACCGACGAAAATTCAACAGTTCTTGGGATTAGAGGGCTATTACCGCAGATTCATCCAGAATTTCTCCAAAATAGCTCAACCGCTAACATCCCTTACTCAGAAAGACAAGAAGTACGACTGGGGAGACAAGCAGGAAGAAGCCTTTCAACTACTCAAGAATAAGCTATGCGATGCACCGATACTATCCCTACCCGAAGGCACTAAAGACTTCGTGGTATATTGTGACACTTCACGTCAGGGATTGGGTTGCGTGCTCATGCAATGCCAAAAAGTCATCGCTTATGCATCACGACAGTTGAAAGTACATGAGAAGAATTATACCACCCACGACCTGGAGCTAGGCGCGGTGGTATTTGCCTTGAAGATTTGGCGACATTATTTGTATGGTACTCGATGTACTATCTTCACAGATCACAAGAGCCTGCAACACATATTTGATCAATAGGAGCTAAATATGCGTCAGCGACGATGGGTTGAGTTGCTGAATGATTACGATTGTGAGATAAAGTATCATCCTGGAAAGGCAAATGTGGTAGCAGATGCTTTGAGTCGGAAGGAAAGGGTTAAGACCCTAAGGGTTCGAGCTTTAGAAATGACAATCCAGATGAATCTCACCTCACGCATACGTGACGCACAACAAGAAGCCCTTAAGAAGGAAAACCTTAAGGTTGAATATCTAGGGGGAATGGAGAAGAAGTTAGTGCCAAATGAGGAAGGAACCTTATACTTCATGGGACGCATTTGGGTTCCGCTCTATGGCGGTATTCGAGAGGTTATCTTTGATGAAGCTCACAAGTCGAGGTACTCGATTCACCCAGGATCAGACAAAATGTATCAAGATCTGAAAGAGTATTACTGGTGGCCAAAGCTCAAAAGCGACGTTGCTATTAATGTTGCAAAGTGCCTAACCTGTGCTAAGGTAAAGGCCGAGTATCAGAAACCTTCCGGTCTACTGCAACAACCTGAAATACCCATGTGGAAGTGGGAACAAATTTCGATGGACTTCATAACGAAATTACCCAGGACTCCTAGAGGGCACGACAAGATATGGGTAATAGTGGATCGATTAACAAAGTTTGCACACTTCCTACCGATTCCAGAGAAAGATAGCACTGGTAAGCTGGTTGAGTTTTAACTCAAGGAAATACTAGCACTTCATGGAGTGCCTATCTTGATAATTTCTGACAGGGATGGACGATTTGTATCAAGGATTTGGCAATCCTTTCAAGAGGCCTTTAGATCTCAGTTAGATCCAAGCACAGCCTTTCACCCGCAAACAGATGGTCAGAGTGAACGAACCATACAAACACTGGAAGATATGCCTCATGCATGTGTGATGGATTTAGGTGGCAGTTGGGATACTCATCTACCGCTAGTTGAGTTTTCCTATAATAACAGCTACCATACGAGCATTCAAGCCGCACCATTCGAAATTGTATAATTTCCAAAGTATATAATTATTATTTAAAATAAAAATATTTTAACTTAAATTATATTTATCAATTATTTGAAATATTTGTTAAGATAATATATTTTTGACTTATTTCGTTTTGTAATTCCTTCATGAATATTTCCCAGGTATGGGTAAAATTATACTTGTGTATTTTTATACTTTGTGTATATTGCCAAGTATTGATGGCGTATTCCGGTGTGTATTTGTACGTATGAAAATACGTATTTTCTTGTATTTGTTAAGTATTTTACACTTAATTTTGTATTAAATTTTACGGAATATATTTATTTATACTCCTTATGTCCGTTTGTCTGATTGTCTAACATTCGGGTATAAATTATATATTTATTTTCTTGGAATTTTTGGTAATATTTTGTATTACAATTTTGGTATATGGTGAGTTATATTATTTTCAGGTTCCTAAAATAATATAACTAATACAATCAATATACAAATAACACACAATTTGTGACATGTAAATATATATGTTCCTAAATATATACTTAGTCATTTTTATTATCAAAAATCAACCTCCAATATTTGTAATTTTTGTAACAAAATTTATGGCAAATTTTTATATGAAAACCATGATCAAAATTCACTTGTAAACACTTGTTTAAAAATATTTTTCTAAGTGTTTAATTTCTACAAAAAATTTGCCATAGTTTCCCCTTAAAAATGGAGGTTTCCATGCCAAAGGCATATCATTTTCTTTTCAAAACTCATCACCAATCATCAACAATTCAAACAAGACTTACCATATGCTTTAAATATGCAATTTATACTATGACATAAACTTGAAAGTTCGTAAAAATTTGTAGTAACTTCACATGTTGTTTAGTAAGTTTACCTACCTCTAAAAACATGGTTTATTGTTTATAAAACTCTTTCTTGTAGATTTTAGTTCTTTACAACTTACATGATGATTTTCTAAAAATAATTCTTCCTGTATTCTTCTTGTTACCAACACTTTTCTAGCCTTGTTCTAACACTTAGAACATGATTAATTTCTTTAAAAACCATGATCATGTAAATCTTATAATAAACCTTGTTCTCTTGAAAATATCATGTTTGAAATCATTCATTTTCAAGACATATAACATGTACACATAATCATCATACTCTAAAACAACTTCATTTTCAAGTTCATGTTTAACATAAAGGATGATCATTACTAATATCACAAGATCCATCCTTATACTTGCTAGCTCATGTGTTTAATCATCATCTAGCAAGCTTCTTATGATGATCAACATCATAAACACAAGAAATCAACAAACAAGTTTCATACATACACTAAAACAACTTAGATTTTCATGTTATTAAGCTTTATGTTAGTGATCATCTTCATGTTTCTTTGAGATTCTTAAGATTAACATATTAAATAACCTTTTAACCACTAAAATTCGAAGTAAAAACAAGTTGTGAGGAGCTTACTACTAGCTCTATGGCTAGGGAAGAAACAAAGATGAAGATGATGATGAATGTGATGGATAAAAGCTGTAAGTGTTGGTCTTTCAACTTCCAAGGCTTCCAAGCTTCTTAACTATGTTCCTTGCACCCTTGAGAGTCCTTAAAATACTTGAGATTAAAGTGAAAATGGTGGGATGTTTGTGTGGAGTTGGAGCCGAGAACAAGAGGGAGAAGGGAGGAGGTTATTTTGTGAAGATGGTAAAATGAAAGTGATGAGAGTGAGGACTTGTGGTTATTTAAAAACAATCTCCAACATAAGTTTGTCTAGTGGATAATAAGTTCCATATCATGTGTGCAAATCAAGTAAAATAATGTAAAGAAATCAAGATGGGTGGGACCCCTTGGTGACCGTCGAATGGGGGGGGGGTCTTGGTTGGGATGTAATGGTTAGTTAAAGATTTAGGTTAGATTTCAAGTGTGTTAGTTAGTAATTTAGGTGTTTAGTGTTTATAGGATGTGTTATGATGTTCGGTGACCATAACTTGCTTCGTAACACTAAAACAATGCTTCTAGTGAAAATTTGGTGTTTTGGGCAGTGTCCGGTTGTTCGGTTGGTTAACGGTTCGTTAAGGTGCTAAATTGCGCAGTTTAGTGTCATTTATGTAGACTTTTATGACCGTTTTGATTCCCGACACTTAGGAAAGCATTCTGGACTATTAAACCACATTTCTGCATTATATTTTGTTGTTAAAATGTTGATTTTTACTGAATTATGCAGAATTCTGCAGTTTTTGTGTGTTTAAGGCACTTTTCGGCACTTAAACTATCACTAGGAAGTCAGTTTTATGATCCTTACTTTCCTACACACTATACTAGTGTAACTCTTAGTTTCGGCCTCATTATGTGTCTTAATACCATGCCTGTCTGAGTAGTGAACTCCCGTCAGTACTTCTAGTCTGTTTGATAACTGTGCTAGCTTTGTTTTCATGCACTAATTGAACCATACTGTGTTGCATGCAGTAATGATAAGAAATCATGGAACCTGTAATGCACTTGTATGTATATGACAGTAATCAGAAAATTATTCATGTCATTAATCCAAATCAGGCACAATCATTAAGATACAAATTACTGTTTAACATTGTACGAATACACTGAAAATTGACAGTTGTTACATTCTCCCCTCGTTAAGAAAATTTCATCCCGAAATTTAAGCCGAGCTATCTGCCGTATGAGCTTTCTCGAAAAGGTGAGGATACTTGGTTTTGAACTGATCTTCGCGTTCCCACATGTACTCGGGTCCGTTTTTAGAATTCCATCGTACCTTGACAAGTTTAATGCGACTCCTTCTTGTTTTCTGGATTTTTACAATCCATTACCTCAATACGTTGTTCTGTAAATCGGAGTTTGTCGTCAATGTGCACCTCTTCCGCAGGGATGATAACTGTTTCCTGGGTTGGGCTCTTTTTAAGCTTTGATACGTGGAACGTATCATGTACACCATTCAATTCTTCTGGTAGTTCTAATATGTATGCTACGGTACCAACCCTTTCCAAAATCTTGAATGGCACAATGTACCGTGGATTCAACTTACCACGTTTTCCGAATCGTGCTACACCTTTCCAAGGTGAGACCTTCAAAAAAACCTTGTCTCCTACCTCGAATTCTAAAGGTTTCCGTCTTCGATCGGCGTAGCTCTTTTGTCGATCACGAGCCGCCTTGATGCACTCTCGGATCTACATGATCTTGTCGGTTGTTTCTTGAACAATTTCGGGACCAATCAATTGCCTATCTCCAGCATCTGCCCAACACAACGGTGAGCGGCATTTACGGCTACATCAAAGACGTGACTCAAAGGATACTAATTCTTAACAAACAACTAAGACTAAAAGTCGTTACATGACCTAGCCGTCTAATATGACATAACACATGTGTAGGTAGGCGTACGACCAGTGGAAAGAAGCTTTGAGTTACTAGTCAGAAGAACGCAAAACCGTGAGTTCATGTCCCCCTTTTCTTTTAACTGTTTTCAGTTTTATAACCTCGGGGGTGAAATACATGTTTCAATGTTTCAAACATTTACAAATGGTATGGTTAGCTAAGGAATGAACTGTTAGATCATGTGAGTGGTGGGTACAACACTTAAGACCATTAATCCATGTATAAAGACCGAGGGGCATGAGTGATAGATCTATTTGGGTGTTGCGGGCCCCACACATGGGACCGGGGATTGGCCCATGTGGTGACTATGTTGTCCCCACCGGGTTGCCCGGTACGAAATCCGCAAAGGTTTGAGCCTTCCTGCACCAATGCACACATATTAATGACCTTGCAAATCATTAATTGATCTGTTCATAGACGCTTTCATACCGGTTTACAAAGGCATACTTACAAATGTTTACAAGGCTATTGGTGTGTCACACCCCGACCACGTAGAACATACAAAACGTGGCGGAAATGTCGGGGAGTGTTGTAACATAATTAATTGTTTCAAATCCATGGTAATTGAAGTTTCGTTTTATTGATTAAAAGTGTTACAATGTCTTAACAAACAAGAAATACAACATATTTAACTAGTCTTGTATCTTTTATTGTCACTAAAGCCCAAGTCTGCCTATGTGTATCTTGATCATCTTATGTAACAGCTCCTGAAAAACACATGTGAAAATAGGTACGTCAGCATAAAAATGCCTGTGAGATACATAGGTTTTGTGAAAATAGGTTTCATGACTTATGTTTGAGAAAATGTTTAGTCATGAACCTTGTTATTTGCTTTGTTTTGTAAATCATTTGAAAATCGATAAGATCAGATGATAAGTATAAATAAATGTAAGGTTAAATGAATAACCAAGTAAAATATGTTTGCATAAGATAAGATGTTTATAAATCAATGTCTTGTGAAAAGTATGTTATTTGTATAAAATGTTCTATGTCTCAAACTGAAATGATTCAAATAACGCTATGATATGTAATACCATACAAACACTTATATATAGGAAGTACCAGCGGCGTATCCACCATGCTTGTATCATATTACACACGCATCGTTACTTAATCATTTAATCAAACCAAACCAACCAATGTAAGAAGTCTATGTTTAAATCAATTGTCAAATGTATTGGGTAATATGTCAAAGTGTTCATGTCAAGATGTAAATCATATCAAAATGTCTATGTCAAATATCCATGTCAAATGTCTATGTCAAATATCCATGTCAAATATCTATGTCAAATATCCATGTCAAATGTCTATGTCAAATATCCATGTATGGCAAGTGAAATGTCTCAACTAAACCATATGCACAAAAACAAAGTATTGAAGTAAAACTTGGTTTAAATCAAAGTTATGTTTTGTGGGAAATACATGATCAATGTCAATCATGTTAAAATGTCTATGTCGAAATGTCTATGTCAAATGTCTATGTCAAAATGTCATGTAACACGATGTACTAAGTAATGCACACAATGGCAATACATAGCATGAAATGTAATGAAATCATGTACTATAATGTACTAACGAACATAGCAGTATATGATGTGAAAACAGGAAAGCAGGAAAGTAACAAGTAGGCACATGTGTTCCACCCCAAAACAGTTTGGAAAACAGTAAAAGAGGGGTCTATGTACTCACTTGAGATTGCTCAGAAGTCCTAGGATAACCACCAAGCAATGCTAGAGATCGCGGAATATCAAACGGCACCTAATATAGGTAACTACATTAATAAACCGGACCTAAATCGGAAGACTGGGTAGCATGAGGGTTTGTAAACCAAATGAGTGTAGGAACTCATGTGATATGGTTAATCAAAGCCTACATACTAAATGAAACTTAACCTAAGTGTCTACGACCCATTACGACCCGTTTAGGTAGCTTATGCTACTTTAACGCGTCGTTCGCGTGGAACGCGTTCGGACCGCCTAACTAGCCCTATGACAAGTGTTATATGCCTAAACATGTTACATAATCAGTTATGTGACAAAAGTTTAGGTTACATATGCTTAATTACCAATTATACATGAAAAGGGTATTCTGGTAATTTACCTAAGGCATATAAACTACCTATCATACAACTACTTAAACGATGTGACCATAAGGTATAACCTCGGAAGGTTATGCCCTATACTAGGGTCACCTAATGTATTTGGTCGGATCCTAATGATCGACCAAACTGGGTCGGGTTCGAGGGTATAGGCGATTTATTAGATCGCCTACCCTACGACCCTAGACAACGTGGTAATCAGTAGGCATAGTCCCAAGGGACTATAACCAACGTGATTACACTCACGTTGCGAAGTTCAAACGAACTTCGCATTGACCATTACTGGTCAACGCTGAAAGTCAAACAAAGTTTGACTTTCTGACTCGAAAAGCAATAAAATAAGGAAAAGAACGAAAGAATACTAACCCAGGGTCCCCGAATGCTAATCCCGATCTAAGAACTCAGGTATGAAACAATGGTTTCAACTTAGAGCTCTCAAATCAGAATTCTTGTGCAAAATGAGGTTGTGTGGGTTGGGTATTTATAGGAATACCCGAACCGTTAGGATCGTTTCATGGAAAATGTGCCATGATCCAACCCGTACACTTGTCGGAACCTTATGGAAGCTAAAATTCCATCCTTATCTCATGACTAGACAATTAGGAACTTGTGGTTGTGGGTTAATCTGCTAAAAACAGGCTGTTAAGTACTCTGCATCTGGTCTGAACATGGCTAGCGCACCGCTACACTAAAAGTGTAGCGCACCGCTAGGCCATAGTTTGGCAGAATTACACTTTTAGTCCCTGTCATGCATTCAGCCCATTTTCGACACGTTTAAGGCCCGTTAACCCCATTTCAAAGCTCTAAAATGAAGTTAAAGTATAGGGAACTTAAAACATGTTCAAAAATATCTCGGATGTCGGTTCGTTTGGCCGTACGGTCGCGATGTTCGCTTAATTACGACGGAATGCGCATAAGCACGAAAAACGAACCAAATGACGCGACGAATGGATTTTTCTTATGCCGAACACTAAAATAAAATATTATAGTGCTTACATAAATTTTTGGATGTCCGGATGTATTCAGAACGTAAGTTATGCGTAAAAATGCGAACTTGTGCACTTTTTGGCGCTTTTAGTCCCTGAATGACACAAAAGTTTATTTTAGCATACCGAACACCTCAAAGCCTATTTCTAAGCTATGTAAAGGATATTTATGGTATGTTTAACTTATGTTCATGTTCCGGAAGGTCTGTTACAGTTCAAATTGGCATACTTTCGCAGTTTGTCAACTTTAGTCCCTGTAAGCGATTAAACTTTGATTTCACCACACCAAACCTTCCAAAACTTATAACTAAGTTATGTAAAGGTTATTTAAGGTATGTTAAGCCTATTTCACTATTCCGGAGTGTTCGTTGGATTAAACTGGTTATATCTACTCATCAGAGCGCGTATAACCCTCCAGAAAGCGATTTAGAGCTTGAAATCGAACAAGAGTTGATATGTGCAAACGATACACATATTTTTACAAATCCCAAGTATGAAATATAATATTTCATTGGTTTGGAATTTGTTTGATGGTTGAAATGACACAGGTGTTACAGTCTCCCCTACTTTAGGAAATTTCGTCCCGAAATTTAATTTTAGGAGAAACTTGTGGGGACGAAGGTGATGTTTTCGCTTTGAATGAACCCCTTGAACCCCAAGTAGAACTCTGGGCCATGTTAGGATTCTTAGCGAAAATGTCAACCCTCAAAGTGAAGTCATTGTAGTAACAAAACAGGGAGTTTTGAACTACGGACAGAAGAACGTTTCTTATGAAGACTCATCGTAGGAAACTTGAATTCAGGATTTGGAAAGTGTAAGATAAAACGACATCGGTCAAAGTCCAAGACTTCTCCCGTATCATTACTCTTGCCACTATTGGTCTTTACACATGACAAAACTTCCTGTGGTTTCTATGCACTGAATTCCATAATTATGTAGGCCTCCATAATTACGTAGTTCCTTGCACAGTCCGCACAGTTCGTTTCATATCATCTCTTGATTTAGACCACCCGAGGGCCTATTTAACTACATAAACACATGATATATTTAACTAGATTGTCGAACCAATCTATTTAACTTAGATCGACGTAGGATCTCTTTAACTAACTACCTACGGGGAATATTTAACTACACCGACGTAGGATGTATTTAACTTTAGATCGACGTAGGATCTCTTTAACTCAAAAACATTTAACTACACCGACGTAGGATGTATTTAACTTTAGATCGACGTAGGATCTCTTTAACTCAAAAACATTTAACTACACCGACGTAGGATGTATTTAACTTTAGATCGACGTAGGATCTCTTTAACTCAAAAACATTTAACTACACCGACGTAGGATGTATTTAACTTTAGATCGACGGAGGATCTATTTAACTCAACTACCTAAGAGAAACATTTAATTACATCGACGTAGGATGCATTTAACTAGATTGTCGGACCAATCTATTTAACTTATCAACACATGTTGCCCTTAAACTTTGGAATAGTACTTTATAATCCAAGGGACTTAACTACAACGTGGAAGTCCATTAAGGATTTAAGATAGTACCTTTTTGAATATCCTACTACGAATCCTTCATATGAAGATAAGAAAGATTCTACGAGGATTTGGATAGCGAATATCCAGAGTATACAAAAACACAAAACACATAAGAAAACACATAAGCACATAATCACATAGTTGTTTAACTTGGTTATTAATTTGTTATCTTTGGACGCGGATACTTAAAGCACACCAGGAATCCAATTCGTGGATTTCATTTGGCACTTTAATCATTTCAAGAATCTATCTACGAAGATAGGATAATCTTAAAAGGAATTCGGCTTTGTCCTTATTGAATTGTGATGTACGTATTGAATCATACAAAGAATTCAATTAAGGACTCCGATGAATGATATCCATCCACAAGGATCTAATTATGAGGATAGAAAGATCCTACATGGATTTTGGAATTTGTGTAACGAGAGGTGTTCCAACACCTTGCACTAGGCGTGCTTAATTCGATACACAAGGTAGAAAGTTCATGAGGTTGAGGCGCCAGATATGCCAAGCAACATATGAAGCAGAGTTTGAAGGTTGAGCAGCAGCAGGATTTGTAACAGCTTTGCTTTGGATTGCAAAGCGGCACTTGTTAACCAAATGTCTCCATCGTCCACCGTGGGTACATTTGAAACAGGGTATTTGGTTTGGATGATGACAGTTGCATTGATTGCACCAAGGAGCAGTTCCCTTACGGCTTCATCCCTGAGGCGAGTCATGGTGATAGCTAAGTCAACGGTCCTCTGGAGTACGACGCCTATTCGTTGGGTAATTGCAGCACCTGGTTCGGACATTGTTGTTGCGATTGAAGAGGCACCATGAAGAAAATAGAAGACATGGGAGGAAACAAGGGAAAGATAGTCGAGAGAAAATGATAAGGCATGTAGATTGTGACCATTTGTTTGTTACCAAAGGCAAACAAATGAGACTGTGACTAATCAAAGTAAGCAGGTCAATATAATGTATCGCGAAGACATGCTCGCCTATAAGTGAACACTCATCCCAAGAATTCCCAGGTAAGCACAACTGGTCTCGCGTCTGATGAGATGTATACGAAGTGCTTGCCTCGACAGAAAACCCAGAATACAGGCATTCACCCTTCCAGTTTGCACGTGTTCACATTATTTAAAACCCAAAACCTTGACGAGATTTTGAAAACTCAAAGGGTTCAAAACCTAGTAATCAATCATCCTAGAACAGATGATTAATTTTCAAAGCGGTTTTGAAATTTATGTTCTTGTTGTGGTAGTCGCCTAAGGATAGGTGACGGTATTGTTTTATGACTAAACGCAAGTAAACTCGCGTTAGGGTCCTAAGAAGATTATAGACTAGGTCAAAACATTACTAATAACCTAATTCCCTATAACCATTGGCTCTGATACCATCTTTTCTGTCACACCCCGACCACGTAGAACATACAAAACGTGGCGGAAATGTCGGGGAGTGTTGTAACAGAATTAATTGTTTCAAATCCATGGTAATTGAAGTTTCGTTTTATTGATTAAAAGTGTTACAATGTCTTAACAAACAAGAAATACAACATATTTAACTAGTCTTGTATCTTTTATTGTCACTAAAGCCCAAGTCTGCCTATGTGTATCTTGATCATCTTATGTAACAGCTCCTGAAAAACACATGTGAAAATAGGTACGTCAGCATAAAAATGCCTGTGAGATACATAGGTTTTGTGAAAATAGGTTTCATGACTTATGTTTGAGAAAATGTTTAGTCATGAACCTTGTTATTTGCTTTGTTTTGTAAATCATTTGAAAATCGATAAGATCAGATGATAAGTATAAATAAATGTAAGGTTAAATGAATAACCAAGTAAAATATGTTTGCATAAGATAAGATGTTTATAAATCAATGTCTTGTGAAAAGTATGTTATTTGTATAAAATGTTCTATGTCTCAAACTGAAATGATTCAAATAACGCTATGATATGTAATACCATACAAACACTTATATATAGGAAGTACCAGCGGCGTATCCACCATGCTTGTATCATATTACACACGCATCGTTACTTAATCATTTAATCAAACCAAACCAACCAATGTAAGAAGTCTATGTTTAAATCAATTGTCAAATGTATTGGGTAATATGTCAAAGTGTTCATGTCAAGATGTAAATCATATCAAAATGTCTATGTCAAATATCCATGTCAAATGTCTATGTCAAATATCCATGTCAAATATCTATGTCAAATATCCATGTCAAATGTCTATGTCAAATATCCATGTATGGCAAGTGAAATGTCTCAACTAAACCATATGCACAAAAACAAAGTATTGAAGTAAAACTTGGTTTAAATCAAAGTTATGTTTTGTGGGAAATACATGATCAATGTCAATCATGTTAAAATGTCTATGTCGAAATGTCTATGTCAAATGTCTATGTCAAAATGTCATGTAACACGATGTACTAAGTAATGCACACAATGGCAATACATAGCATGAAATGTAATGAAATCATGTACTATAATGTACTAACGAACATAGCAGTATATGATGTGAAAACAGGAAAGCAGGAAAGTAACAAGTAGGCACATGTGTTCCACCCCAAAACAGTTTGGAAAACAGTAAAAGAGGGGTCTATGTACTCACTTGAGATTGCTCAGAAGTCCTAGGATAACCACCAAGCAATGCTAGAGATCGCGGAATATCAAACGGCACCTAATATAGGTAACTACATTAATAAACCGGACCTAAATCGGAAGACTGGGTAGCATGAGGGTTTGTAAACCAAATGAGTGTAGGAACTCATGTGATATGGTTAATCAAAGCCTACATACTAAATGAAACTTAACCTAAGTGTCTACGACCCATTACGACCCGTTTAGGTAGCTTATGCTACTTTAACGCGTCGTTCGCGTGGAACGCGTTCGGACCGCCTAACTAGCCCTATGACAAGTGTTATATGCCTAAACATGTTACATAATCAGTTATGTGACAAAAGTTTAGGTTACATATGCTTAATTACCAATTATACATGAAAAGGGTATTCTGGTAATTTACCTAAGGCATATAAACTACCTATCATACAACTACTTAAACGATGTGACCATAAGGTATAACCTCGGAAGGTTATGCCCTATACTAGGGTCACCTAATGTATTTGGTCGGATCCTAATGATCGACCAAACTGGGTCGGGTTCGAGGGTATAGGCGATTTATTAGATCGCCTACCCTACGACCCTAGACAACGTGGTAATCAGTAGGCATAGTCCCAAGGGACTATAACCAACGTGATTACACTCACGTTGCGAAGTTCAAACGAACTTCGCATTGACCATTACTGGTCAACGCTGAAAGTCAAACAAAGTTTGACTTTCTGACTCGAAAAGCAATAAAATAAGGAAAAGAACGAAAGAATACTAACCCAGGGTCCCCGAATGCTAATCCCGATCTAAGAACTCAGGTATGAAACAATGGTTTCAACTTAGAGCTCTCAAATCAGAATTCTTGTGCAAAATGAGGTTGTGTGGGTTGGGTATTTATAGGAATACCCGAACCGTTAGGATCGTTTCATGGAAAATGTGCCATGATCCAACCCGTACACTTGTCGGAACCTTATGGAAGCTAAAATTCCATCCTTATCTCATGACTAGACAATTAGGAACTTGTGGTTGTGGGTTAATCTGCTGAAAACAGGCTGTTAAGTACTCTGCATCTGGTCTGAACATGGCTAGCGCACCGCTACACTAAAAGTGTAGCGCACCGCTAGGCCATAGTTTGGCAGAATTACACTTTTAGTCCCTGTCATGCATTCAGCCCATTTTCGACACGTTTAAGGCCCGTTAACCCCATTTCAAAGCTCTAAAATGAAGTTAAAGTATAGGGAACTTAAAACATGTTCAAAAATATCTCGGATGTCGGTTCGTTTGGCCGTACGGTCGCGATGTTCGCTTAATTACGACGGAATGCGCATAAGCACGAAAAACGAACCAAATGACGCGACGAATGGATTTTTCTTATGCCGAACACTAAAATAAAATATTATAGTGCTTACATAAATTTTTGGATGTCCGGATGTATTCAGAACGTAAGTTATGCGTAAAAATGCGAACTTGTGCACTTTTTGGCGCTTTTAGTCCCTGAATGACACAAAAGTTTATTTTAGCATACCGAACACCTCAAAGCCTATTTCTAAGCTATGTAAAGGATATTTATGGTATGTTTAACTTATGTTCATGTTCCGGAAGGTCTGTTACAGTTCAAATTGGCATACTTTCGCAGTTTGTCAACTTTAGTCCCTGTAAGCGATTAAACTTTGATTTCACCACACCAAACCTTCCAAAACTTATAACTAAGTTATGTAAAGGTTATTTAAGGTATGTTAAGCCTATTTCACTATTCCGGAGTGTTCGTTGGATTAAACTGGTTATATCTACTCATCAGAGCGCGTATAACCCTCCAGAAAGCGATTTAGAGCTTGAAATCGAACAAGAGTTGATATGTGCAAACGATACACATATTTTTACAAATCCCAAGTATGAAATATAATATTTCATTGGTTTGGCATTTGTTTGATGGTTGAAATGACACAGGTGTTACATGGTGTGCACATACAAAAACACATGAACTCGCTCAACTTTTGTTGATGTTTTCAAATTACATGTATTTCAGGAAACTAATATGGATCTGGCGGGCGTTTCAAAGATTTCAAGAAGTATTTACAAGAAATGATGTCATCCTTTTTGGAAGGGTTTGAATCGTGTATCTTATCCTTGATAAGATACATGAATCAAAGCCTTGATTTGTCTATGTCTTTTGTTTAAAGTCCTTTATGGAACTTGTTTCATTTAAATGGTTCGTAAGTCAAACTTGAAGTTGATGGTTGGTACTAAACAATTTGGTTTATATTATGTTGAAACGTATTAATGGATGAACATCTTGGTTTTAATTATATAGTTGTTTGTTATAATTGAATGCAATGATATTAAGCAAGTCACACATTATACGCGTCCGCAAAAGTCAGGGTGTGACAGCTCCAGCTTTGTTTGTAAAGAAGAAGGACGAAACACTCAGAATGTGCATCGACTACAGAGAGTTGAATAAACTCACCATCAAGAATCGGTATCCACTACCGAGGATTGATGACTTATTCGATCAACTGCAAAGTTCAAGCTTCTACTCCAAGATAGACTTACGATCGGGGTATCACCAGTTACGAATTCAAGAGGAAGGCGTACTGAAAATGGCTTTTCAGACTCGTTATGGTCATTACGAGTTTCTCGTTATACCTTCGGTTTAATGAACGCACCAGCGATCTTCATGGATTTAATGAACCGCGTGTGCCAGCCGTATCTTGACAAATTCGTCATAGTGTTCATTGACGACAATCGTATCTCGACAAATTCATCATAGTGTTCATTAATGACATTTTAATATACTCACGATCGGCCGACGAGCACGAACAACATTTGAGAACCATTTTAGAACTACTCAAGAAGGAGACACTATACGCAAAATTTTCCAAATACAAGTTTTGGATTCGTGAAGTACAATTTCTCGGGGATAGAGTGAACGAGAAAGGCATTCAAGTAGACACCTCGAAGATCGAAGCAATTAAAAACTGGGAAGCGCCCAAGACTCCAACTGAAGTCCGACAATTCTTGGGATTAGTAGGGTATTATAGGAGGTTCATTGAGAACTTTTCAAAAATTGCTCAACCGCTAACCTCCCTTACACGGAAAAACAAGAAATTCGATTTGGGGTGAAAGACAAGAAGAATCATTTCAACTTCTCAAGGATAAGTTTTGCGATGCACCAATCTTATCACTATCCGATGGTACCGATGACTTTGTAGTTTACTACGATGCTTCGCGTTAAGGACTGGGTTTCATACTTATGCAACGGGAGAAAGTTATAGCGTACGCATCGCGTCAACTGAAAGTTCATGAAAAGAACTATACTACTCACGACCTCGAGTTAGGCACAGTGGTATTCGCTTTGAAAATATGGCGACATTACTTATATGGTACTCAGTGTATGATTTTCATGGATCATAAAAGTCCTCAGCACATATTCAATCAAAAAGAACTAAATATGCGTTAGCGACGTTGGATTGAATTGCTGAACGACTATGATTGTGAAATAAAGTACCATCCGGGCAAGGCGAACGTTGTAGCAGACGCCTTGAGCCGCAAGGAACGAGTTAGAACCTGGAGAGTTCGAGCATTAGAGATGATAATTCACACGGATATTACCACATGAATTCATGATGCACAATAAGAAGTCCTCAAGGAAGAACATATTCGAGCAGAAACACTTTGAGTCACAGAAAAATAGTTAGTACCGAAGGAAGATGGAACTTTATACTCTGTGGGTAGAATTTGGGTTCCACTCTTTGGCGGCCTTCGAGATGTTATTTTGAGGAAGCACATAGGCCCAAGACTTGAAAGAGTACTATTGGTGGCCTAACCTCAAAAAGGATATTGCGACTTATGTCGGGAAATGCTTGACCTGCGCAATGTTCAAGGCAGAATATCAGAAACCCTCGGGTTTGCTACAACAACCCGAGATTCCTGTCTAGAAATGGGAACAAATATAGATGGACTTCGTTACGAAGTTACCCAGGACCTCAAGAAGCCACGACATGATATGGGTAATCGTCGATAGATTGACAAAGTCCGCACACTTCATGCCGATTCGGGAGAAGGATAGCACAAAGAAACTAGCAGAACTCTATCTCAAAGAAATAGTGGCTCGTCATGGAATGCCTATTTCAATCATTTCAGACCTAAACGTTCCCTTCATTTCAAGAATATGGAAGTCTTTTCAAGAGGCCTTTGGATCTCACTTAAATCTAAGCACGCCCTTTCAACCACAAACTGACGGCTAGAGCGAACGGAAAATCCAAACACTCGAGGATATGCGTCGTGCACGTGTTATGGATTTGGGCAGCAACTGGGATACTCACTTACCATTGGTTGAGTTTTCCTACAACAACAGCTACCACACAAGTATACAAGCTGCACCGTTCAAAGCTCTCTACAGTCGAAAGTGTCGTTGTCCGCTATGTTGGGAGGAAGCGGGCGGAAGCGGGCGATAAACAACTAATCAGTCCGGAGTTAGTCCAAAAGACTACGGATAAAAATCTTTCAGATCAGTGACCGTATCAAGGCAGCTCGCGATCGACAAAATAACTACGCAGACAAGAGACAGAAGCCATTATCGTTCGAGGTTGGAGACAAGGTCTTGTTGAAAGTCTCGCCTTGGAAGGGCGTAGCGAGATTCGGTAAGCGTGGAAAGCTTAACCCACGATATGTAGGACCATTTGAAATCTTGGAAAAGATTGGCACCGTTGCCTACAAATTGAAGTTACCAGCAGAGCTAAGTAGTGTACACGACACATTTCATGTGTTGAATCTTTAGAAGAGTCCAACACAAGAAACAGTTATCATCCCGGCGAATGAATTTCACATTGATGACAAACTCCAATACACTAAAGAACCTGTTAAGGTCATGGACCGGAAGGTCCAGAAAACACGAAGGAGTCGTAACATATTAGTAAAAATTCGTTGGAACTCTCGACACGGACCCGAATTTACTTGGGAACATGAAGATCAAATCAAAACCAAAATACCCCCACCTGTTCGAGAATACTCCTGAAAAGGATGACTCAGCTTGAATTTCAGAATGAAATTCTCAATAACAGGGGGAGAATGTGATAACTGCCACTTTTCGGTAACTTTCATACACTTAAAGTACTCATTTTAGCTACACTTTTATGTCTTTTGAACACCCAAACTGCATATTTCAGGACATACACTTAGAATACTCATGGAATACTTATTTTTGATGCACAAGATTCATTTTATTTTATTACATTTGAAACAGTTTAAACAATGCATCAAAACAACTAGAAAAGCACTTAGTGAACTAATATTCTGAAAAAAAAAAACGCAGGATCTGCAGAAACCATCTAAATGACAGCTTTAGGACTCAGACGAAAGTCCAACATCTAATATACATTAAACCCTAACTAGGAATGCAAGGGTTTGGTTTAAAACCTTCCCGAAGTCCGATAACACTTAAAACTGCCTGAAAAGCGCTAAAAGCGACAATTTCAACACTTTTCCGTAGAAATTTTGCAGAAATCAGCCTTTTAATCTTTTTGCAACATATAAAAGTGCTGTTTAAAAAAGAATTCATATGAGGATACCTTCGGGTATCATCCGAACCAATAACTACATCAATTCACACAAGTTACACAAGCTTAGCGTTCGAATAACGACTAACGGAAACAAAGCGAAACGATTATCCAAACAATATCAAATCTATTTTTTAGTGACCATCTAATGTTATTTGGATCATATTAGACTAGTAATGGTCACTTAACACCTTTAAAACACTTAAACACTTAACCATCCATGCTTTACTTACAATCACCGAAAGAAAACTAACACATTTTAACAAAGAAAACAAGTTGCAACCATGGGACCCACCCCCTAAGTTGTCTCCACAAATATCTTGATTTTTACCTTTAGTTGCAAGTGGTTAAACCAAGTGGACAAGTTGGTGAATTTGGTGAAGACTTATAACAATTAGTTACCATAATCAACAAAGCACATTTCCTTACTTTTCACCACCTTTTACACACACTTAAGGATCCTCTCAACCTTCATACATTAACCAAGAACACCATCAAAAACCTTCATCTTTTTAACAGTTCCTTGATGATCAAAAATGGAGCTTGATGATACTTAAGGTGATCTAAGGATACTACAAGAAGAAGCAAGCCTTTTCTTCCATTCCATAGCTTCCAAACATCAAGATCAACAACTTTTCTTTTCTTTGATCAACATATAGATCATCCCCAGCCACAAGTGCTAGTAGTAAGCTCTAAAAATCCATTTTTCATACTTATTTATGTATTATTTGTTTAAAGAACATGTAATAAAATAAACAATCATACAAAATAATATGAAAATACAAAGAAGTAAAATAAAAATCATGATATATAAGTTTGTTATTGTTATGATTTGAAGCTTATTTATTGCATATTTGATCTAGTTTTGATGATTAGCATATGAATAACTTGTTAGATGGTGTTTAAAAACATAATCTAACAAGTGTACATGTAAATGTTTAAAGGTTTTGTTAAACAAAAATATTTGAATGGATGATCATAATCTTGGATTTTGTTAAAGTATCTGAGGTTTTTCAATAAAAATAATACTTTTACAAAGTTATAAAAAGAAGCATACAAGATGGGTTTTTATAAAAAGTTTGATAAAACTAGAAGTAAATCATGGATTTTGAACTAGATAACATATGTTATGATCATACCAAAACCCTACATGTTATTGATTTCATCTTGTTAAGATTTTGATATAAATCTCATATGTTTTTATAAAGAATGATATGAGAACTTGTTGGTGATTTTTATAAAGAAAAAGATATGTTTTATATAAACATGGCAAAGTATATATTTCAAAGGAAATATGGCCATTTTTCTTAAAAATCATAAGTTATAAAAACTATTATTTTTGACAAAATCTTGATTAGCAAAAAAAGATTTAAAAGAATAGTTTTTATAAAAGCAAAAACTACATATAAATATATATTTTTGAGAAAATATATATTTAGTTATCTTAACAACTTATGTGCTAAGTGTTATTTGTTTGTATTAGTTGTATACTTGAAAACTAGTAACTTGAATACAACCGTACAAATAAACACAAGACACATTACAACTAAAGTCTTACAAGACTACATATAAAGACACCTTAAAAACAACTTACGGACGATCCGAGCTTTCGGACACAATTTATAGACAAATCGGACTTACGGACAAATATACGGACTATATAAGTATTACGGACTATAATACACAATATATCGACGACTTGGTAAACTACATTTTCTAAACCGAATAAGTAACCATATATTTTCTACTATATACAAAATATATTACTTTTGGTTTATATTAAAAAGGTATTGTTTTTGAAATATATAAACATACATATATATTTCTTACCATCTAAAATATATTGTTTTAGAGAAAGAATATTTTTAGAAGCAATCTTAAAAAAAGATTATTTTTAAGATATTTTCTATACCTTTTACCAAGTATAACATGTATATTTTTATGAAATATAACTTAGAATATATAAGTTTATATATTCTAATAATACAAGAGCACATATAACAAACACGCGGGCATATGTATTCCTATACGTGCAACGATATGCATATTCACATTCACCTAACACTTGGTGAACACACATTTATACAACTCACCAAACAAGAATATATATATATTTGGTGAAATATATATACACACTAAACAGTTAACAGTTAATACATCTAAGACCCAGTTCAACGAACAACAAAGACATACAAGTCTTACACATATTCAAGATAAAAGACTTGGACTCAAGTCATTACAAGACCGAAGTGTCTAACAAATATAGAACGTTTGTAGGTCGTGACACTATTCAGGACGACCGCACTTGAGATCACAGTTATCTACTATTCACGGACACAATTCTGTGAGTTCATGTCCCCTATTCATTTTAACTGTTTTACAACTTTACAACTATACTTGTTCAATTGTATGTTAACTCATGGAATGAAACACCTTAGATCATGTGCGAATAGGGTTATACAACTAAGCACCATTAATCCAGTTTAGACCTTGGTACAAGGGGTTAGATCTAATGGGTTTTGGCGAGCCCCACTCTTGTTCGTGGACCCATACAGAAGAGTGCGTTTGTGTCCCAGTCGATAGTAGTCGACACAAAATCGTCTAGGTTTGGATTGCTTCCTAATTAGTCACACATATTAATGTCCTCGCGAAACATTAATGTTCAACGGTTTCATTGACGCTTTACATACTACATCATTACATACAGATACATTTTATACAACTCACATTTTATGGATACATTTTATCCAACTCACATTTTACAGATACATTTTATACAACTCACATTTCACAGATACATTTTATACAACTCACATTTTACAGATACATCTCATACAACTAAACTGCATGAACTCGCCAACTTTTGTTGATGTTTTCAAACTTAAAATGTATTTCACGAAATTAGTGGACCATGCAGACATTTCAGTCAAGGAAAGCAAGTATCAAGACTCCATGCCACCATTTGAAGGGTTTGCCCGTTATATACCGCCTCTTTGTGGTGATATAGTGGTCAAAGCCTTGACATTTAAGACTTACATTTTGATGTATAAAACAATGACAACTTATTTTCATTTGATGGTTTGTAACCAATACATATAACTTTTTTTGCGTTCTTTTGAAACGATTATGACAATGGCAATGGAGCTTGTTTTTATTCATTTAGTATGTTCACTTATATTGTTATGCAACGAGAACCGATCAGATCACACCTCGCGCTTCCGCTATGAGCGGGTGTGACATGAAATTGTGAGGTCCCGATGTGCAGGATCTGATCGTAAGGAACAAGATGAATCGACTTCGTCTAATGTGCGGAATCCATTAGCACGAATCACAGATTTGTTCAACACAGAATTCAACGTTTAAACACTTGTCTGTTCTTTCTATTGAGTGTTCTGAAAGTCACAAAGATCCGGTAGAAGTACAGACTATCCATGCGTGTCAAAAGTTCTAACAAAGTAGCACCGGACCTCCTATTTATAGACAACCTCAGGAGACTAGAAGTGTTGTACGTACGGGTGGGCTATACGTGCGTATGACTTACCCGTGCGTATGACTTATCCGTGCGTATGACTTATCCGTGTGGATGAGATATCCGTGCGGATAAGTTATCCGTGCGGATGAACTTGTTACAACCAACACTTTTACATACAGAACCTATTCCTGAGTTGTTATGCTCACTACATACATACATACAGATTACAAAAACACAGAATACAAAATATGACTACATGCTGACGGAAGCTACAGACGTTATGTACTAACAGACTCCCCCTCGGATGTAGCTGTAGTACCTTCCAGCATAGTCTTCAATTTCTTCTGCTGCGTCTTCGTTCACACGCTTTCTCCCTTCTTTTCTGTGCCTTTTCCTCCAACATTCTTTTTCGTTTTTGTCTTCCTTCAGTCATCCACCAATTTCTATAGACAGGATCTCCATCACGCTTCCGGTCCCACTTAGGAATTTTGTTTTCTTCAGATTCTATTGGTGTTTGATCTGTTGGAGGAACAATCCCCAATTTACGCTTTCCCAACTTAGCAGCATGCTCAGCAATCTTTTTGGAACGTTGTTCATGCTTGTATACTTTCAAGAACTCGTCAATCTCTAGATCTCTCCATTTTGTCTTCCAGTATCTTCCAGAGTTGATGTCTTTTGCGTAACAAACATCCACAACTTTTTGATATTGCATAGCTTGCTCTCTGTCAGGTCTCTCATAAACTATCTTGTTGTAGAACAGACAATCTATATCTTTCTTCGAGCAATTCACAAGCCACATAGGATCTAACACACAGATCCTTCTTGCTTCTCCTGTGGACTTGTTATGTAAGGAAATTATTGCTTCAGCTGTAGATTGATTGTACAACCACCCTTCAAACTCTTCGTGGAAATCTTGCTCCATTGCCCGTAAAGGCATGTTCTTCAAGCAACTAGGAGGCTTGACATCCAGAGTAATATCTTTTTCACCACTTTCTAAGATTCTGACAATTTGTTGTGGAAAGTGTGGTTTCCAATCAGGATACCTTTTCTCAGCTTGCAGCTTCACATAATTCCATAACTTTTGATCATGTTGCTTCACATCTAACCCATGGTAATATTCTTTGATGTTCTTTGTTTTCACCAACTCATCTATATCCCACCATGGTAGAGTTTTGATATCAGCCAAAAACTCAAAGTACTGTACTCCTTGTTCTCTTCTGATTGCGTAAACTTTTAAATCTTCCAAATAACCCCACGAGAGAATATCACCCCAAGAGAGATCTTTGTCATGTGTGAAGAATTGAAGTGCCCTAAGTTTCTTTCTCTCTTTAGGCATGACTTTGAACCATTTCTTTCTTTCTTCAGCAAGGTTTTCTCTCGGTATGGTATCTGGAATACCTTCAGAAGACACTTTCTCCACAATCTTTCTCCTAATTTCATCAACATTTCGATCTTTGAACATTTCCGACAACGAGGGAAATGATTCATCAACTCCAGAATAATGAAAATCAACTTCATCATCAGATGAATCTGAAGCATCTTCAACAATTACGTTATTGTAATGATCGGCTTCAAAGGCATATCTTGATTCAAATACATCTTCAGAAGTCTCAGGAATCTCATCTTCAATATCGAATTTAAATTTCCCTTCTTGCAATCCCAATTCTTCTAACATCTCTTCCCTTGACCTTCTAACCTCAATCACCTCCTGATTTTTATCTTGTAAGAAAAAAACGATAGGATTCGTGAGAAATACCTGCTCTACGTGCTGTTTTCCCGATGTATAAGTTTCTTGCTGATCATCATCTTCTTGTTCATTGATCTAATCATTCAGAAACTCCTCAATCTTTTGTTCATCAATCGGATTCTTCACTATTAATCCCAAAGCACCTTGATCATCGTCATCATTTTTCTTATCATCTTTATCTTTCTCATCATTATTATCTTTCTTATCATCGTCTTCTTCATCTTCATCTTCTTCATCATCTCCAAGAATTTCTTCATCAGAATCACTAACTTCTTCTCCACGAGCCTTCTTTGCTTCCTTTTTCCTTCTAATAATTTTCATTCCGCGAAGAGCATCTTTTACGTTGAGAGGCACTGTATATGCATCACCGACAAGTACAAATTGCTTTGTCTTGAATTCTAGTAGCAACACTTCTTTGGCCTTTTTCTTCTTTTGTTCAGCAGCAACTCTACGAATGATTTGATCAGAATCAATGATTTGATAAGGCTCTCCAATTAACATGAATTCTTGACCTTGTACAACTTGTTCTTGATCATTTTCAGCATCAAACATTTCAGAATCAACTTGATTTGAAGAACCACCAGCTTCCTGAACATCTTCAATTATACTTTTGTTCTTTTGAACCGCATCTTCAGCTAGTCTTCTTTCTCTTTCAAGTCTTCTTTCTTCAACTTTTCTTACTTCAATTTCATTGAAGGCAGCATGAACATCCTTTTTCAAAAGATTTTCCACAACAGAATATAACATCTTAAGTTGTTCATCTTTCATCACTTTGTCTGCTTTTATGGCTTCCATCTCCAACTTCATTGCTTTCATTTCATTTTGTAACACCTGTGCCTCCACGGCCATCAAACAAATACCAAACCAATGAAATATTATATTTCATACTTGGGATTTGTAAAAATATGTGTATCATTTGCACATATCAATTCTCGTTCAAATTCAAACTCTAAATCGCTTTCTGGAAGGTTATACGCGCACCGATGCGTAAATATAACCAGTTTAATGCAACGAACACTCCGGAATAGTGACATAGGCTTAACATACCTTAAATAACCTTTACATAACTTAGAAATTAGTTTTGAAGGCTTTGGTATGGCAAAAACAAGTTAACTCGCTTACAGGGACTAAATATGACAAACTGCGAAAGTATGCCAATTTGAACTGTAACAGACATTCCGGAACATGACCATAAGTTAAACATACCATAAATATCCTTTACATAGCTTAGAAATAGGCTTTGAGGGGTTCGGTGTGCTAAAATAAACTTTTGTGTCACTCAGGGACTAAAAGTGTCAAAAAAATGCACAAGTTTGCATTTTTCGCGCATAACTTACGTTCTGTATACATCTGGACATCCAAAAATTTATGTAAGCACTAAAATATTTTATTTTAGTGTTCGCCATAAGAAAAATCCATTCGTCACGTAATTTGGATCGTTTTTCGCATTCGGGACCAGATTCGATGTATTAGCCGTTGTTTAATTCACAACCACACATTCTAAACTTGCTTAGTCAGCGGATAAGGATGGAATTTAAACACCTAAACACCATGACATTTCAACACATGTATGGATGGAATTTAAACACCTAAACACCATGACATTTCAACACATGTATGGATGGAATTTAAACACCTAAACACCATAACATTTCAACACATGTATGGATGGAATTTAAACACCTAAACACCATGACATTTCAACACATGTATGGATTGAATTTAAACACCTAAACACCATGACATTTCAACACATGTATGGATGGAATTTAAACACCTAAACACCATGACATTTCAACACATGTATGGATGGAATTTAAACACCTAAACACCATGACATTTCAACACATGTATGGATGGAATTTAAACACCTAAACACCATGACATTTCAACACATGTATGGATGGAATTTAAACACCTAAACACCATGACATTTCAACACATGTACGGATGGGATTAAGGCACGTTTTTCCATGAAACGATCTTAACGGTTCGGGTATTCCTATAAATACCCAACCACCCCCATTGCTAAAATCACTAGAAATTTGATTTGAGAAACTCTAAGTTGAAACATTAGTTTCATACCTGAGATTTTCGAATCGAGTTTAGCATTCGGGGACCCTTCGTAAGTATTCTTTCGTTCTTTTCCTTATTTTTACTGCTTTTCGAGTCAGAAAGTCAAACTTTGTTTGACTTTCAGCATTGACCAGTAATGGTCAATGCGAAGTTCGTTTGAACTTCGCAACGTGATTGTAATCACGATGGTCATAGTCCCTTGGGACTATGCCTACTGATTACCACGTTGTCTAGGGTCGTAGGGTAAGCGATCTAATAAATCGCTTATACCTCAAACCCGACCCAGTTTGGTCGATCATTAGGATCCGACCAAATACATTAGGTGACCATAGTAGGTAGGGAATAACCTTCCGAGGTTATACCCTATGGTCACATCGTTTAAGTAGTTGTATGATAGGTAGTTTATATGCCTTAGGTAAATTACCAGAATACCCTTTTTCATGTATAATTGGTAATTAAGCATATGTAACCTAAACTTTTGTCACATAACTGATTATGTAACATGTTTAGGCATATAACACTTGTCATAGGACTAGTTAGACGGTCCGAACGCGTTTCACGCGCACGACGCGTTAAAGTAGCATAAGTTACCTTAATGGGTCGCGATGGGTCGATAATACTTAGGTTAAGTTTCATTTAGTATGTAGGCTTTGTTAAACCATATCATATGAGTTCCTACACTCATTTGGTTTACAAACCCTCCTGCTACCCAGTCTTCCGATTTAGGTCCGGGTTAATTATGTAGTTACCTATGTTAGGTACCGTTTGATTTCCGGGACTCCTCTAGCTTACTTGGTAGTTGTTCAAGACTCCTAAGCACTCCCAGGCGAGTACATTATTCCCCTCTTTTACTGTTTTCAACTGTTTTGGGGTGACTCATATGTGCTAAATGTTTTATCAATGGTTTCAAGAACAATAACAATTATTTCAAGAACGCTAACAATGATTTCAAGAACGAATACAATGATTTCAAAAACTAATAACAAATTTCAAAAAGTGAACAAACTTGTTGGTTGTAGTTTACATGACCGATGACATTCATTAGCAATGATCAAGCCGACCAGTATTAGGTTATGGTACCATAGGATCTGACAAATCCCGTTATTTACTGCACCCATTGTTATGTGTGGGGGTTGTGGGTAGCGACTGAATCTGTAATTATTAACTTATCCTTTGGTAAGGGTTTGTTAAGAACGAGAGCGAGAGCGAGTTGGAACGAGGAACGAGTCAAGAAGGTTTGAATGTTATTAGAGAATCGATCATATAGTAATTCACGATTAAAACAAGAACGATTAGAACGATTAAAACAAGAACGATTAGAACGATTAAAACAAGAACGATTTGAACTAATGGGTAACGATTGGGTAAACATTTGTACATGATTTACATTTGATCATGCATTTACACGAAACATAGTATTGGTTTAAACCAAGTTTTACTTCAATACTTTGTTGTTGTGCATATGGTTTAGTTGAGACATTTCACTTGCCATACATGGATATTTGACATAGACATTTGACATGGATATTTGACATAGACATTTTGACATGAATTACATCTTGACATGAATACTTTGACATATTATTCAATACATTTGACAATTGATTTAAACATAGACATTTTACATTGTTTGGTTTGGTTTGATTAAGTGATTAAGTAACGATGCGTGTGTAATATGATACAAACATGGTGGATACGCCGCTGGTACTTCCTATATATAAGTGTTTGTATGGTATTACATATTGTAGCGTTATTTGAATCATTTCAGTTTGAGACATAGAACATTTTATACAAGTAACATACTTTTCACAAGACATTTATTTACAAACAACTTATCTTACACAAACTCATTTTACATGGTTATTCATTTAATCATGCATTATTCTCTTATTTATACTTATCATCCGAACTTATTATTTTTCAAATGATTTACAAAGACAAAGCAAATTACAAGGTTCATGACTAAACATTTTCTCAAACAGAAGTCATGAAACTTATTTTCAACAAAACTAATGTATTCACCAGCATTTCTTTGCTGACCTCGTTTTCACATATGTTTCAGGTATTGCAAGATATCGTTTGATAGGATGCATGCTCACATAGGACTGGACAAGGCCTTAGTGACTCAATAACAATGATAGACTATGTTTAAATAGTGTATTTAGATTTCCAGACGATGTAATTACTCAATGTTTAATAAAACGAAACACTTTTGATATCCATGGTTATGAAACATTAATTCTGTTGCAACACGCCCCGATGTTTCCGCCGCGATTTGTTGTTTTACGCGGTCGGGGTGTGACAGAAAGATGGTATCAGAGCCAATGGTTATAGGGAATTAGGTTATTAGTAATTAGTAATGCTTTGACCTAGTCTATAACCTTCTTAGGACCCTAACGCGAGTTTACTTGCGTTTAGTCATAAAACAATACCGTCACCTATCCTTAGGTGACGACCACAACAAGAACATAAATTTCAAAACCGCGTTGAAAACTAATCATCTGTTCAAGGATGATTAATTTCTAGGTTTTGAACCTTCTATTGTAAGGTTTTGAACCCTCTGTTATATGGTTTTGAACCCCTTTGAATTTTCAAAATCTCGTCAAGGTTTTGGGTTTTAAATAATGTGAACACGTGCAAACTGGAAGGGTGAATGCCTGTATTCTGGGTTTTCTGTCTAGGCAAGCACTTCGTATACATCTCATCAGACGCGAGACCAGTTGTGCTTACCTGGGAATTCTTGGGATAAGTGTTCACTTATAGGCGAGCATGTCTTCGCGATACATTATTTTTAACCTATTTACTTTGACTAATCACCAAGGTCGTTTGTTGCTTTGAAGTAACAAACAAATGACCACTATCTTTGCTTTCATCAGATTTGTTCCATCTCATTCTTTTGGTCTAAAATCTCTCACTCGTTTCCTTTCATGTTTCCTCTTTTAGACAATGCCTCCTCGACGCGAAAGCCAGATAGAGACTGCCGAGCTGGCAGAAATCATTGCGCAGCAAATGGCTGCTCAATTCCCAAACCTCTTTGCTCAATGGAACCAAGCCAACAACAACAACAATGTGCTATGCAAATACAAGGATTTCAACCAGGCTAAACCACTCAAGTTTAGTGGTTCTGAAGGAGAAACTGGGCTTCTTTAGTGGTTCGAAAGCATTAAGAATACTTTTCGCCACGTGCAGTGCCCGGATAATCGCAAGGTCGAGTTCTCCTCGAGCGTGTTTCAGAAGAGGGCTCTTACATGGTGGAATGGGGTAATGAGAGACCGAGGTGCGGAAGTTGCTCTCGCACAGACCTGGGCTGAACTTAGGGCTCTGATGATGAGGGAATTCTGTCCTCGTCATGAGCAGCGAGCTTTGGAGAAGGAATTTGATGAGTTGAAGCAAGATAGTGGTGAGCACAGGGCGTATACTGATAGGTTTGAGGAGCTGAGTCTGCTTTGCCCTACAATGGTTACCCCACTTGACATAGCTATCGAAAGGTACATCGACGGCCTACCTGATTCGGTACAAGACATCCTTACTGGTAGTAACCCTGCCACACTCCGTCAGGCGATCGAGTTATCAGCGACATTGACTGAGTCGCAGATTCGGAAGAACAAGTTACACAGGAAGGGTGACAAGGGCAAGAAACAGTCAGCTGACAAGGAGGATAGCAAGAAAGGCCAAAACAAGAAGGGTAAGGAAGGTGAGACGTCAAAGAAATCAAAGAAGCGAAAGGGTGCCAAAAATTTTGCTGTTACAGCACAGACTGCACAGAACCCGCGGAACCAACCAGCTCAGCCACCTGCAAAGAAAGCATATGCCGGTACCGCACCTTATTGTGCACGCTGCAACGGTCATCACGCAGTACAACAAGCTTGCTGGCAATGCACGACATGTGGTAAACTTGGGCATTTGGCCAAGATTTGTCGTTTGGGACAAAATCAGGCTGCTCAGGTTCAAGCTCCGGTTCAAGGGAATGCTGCGAGATTTCCACTGGGTTCATGTTTCAACTGCGGAGAGATTGGTCACTTCCGCCACAACTGCCCAAGACTGGTGAATGCAAATGCTAACGCAAACCCAAATGCGAATGTCAACGTCAATGTGAATCCAGCACGTGGTCGAGTGTTTAACATCAATGAGGCACTCAATGTTGAAGGAGTGAACAATTAGTATTTTGTTTTTCCTCTGGTTGGTATCTTGTAACATTTAAAGACAAGGCGGTTGTTATATAAATAAAAAATTTGTGGTTTTATTTTCTAACTAATGCAATTGTATGAATGTTTGATTCAACCTTGTGATGTCAACACAAAGACAAAACTACTCGTGTGGTTCTGTCATTTTTACGATCACTTAAGATCTCCCTAAGAACCTCAAACACTGGTTTCTTTTAAATCTAAAGTATTTTATCGTCTTGCACCGTTCGAGATGCAAGAATTATCAAAACAGCTTCAAGAGTTGTCTGATAAAGGATTCATCCGTCCGAACTTTTCACCTTGGAGAAACTCCTGTTCTCCTTGTGAAAAGAAAAATGGATCTTTTCGAATGTATATCGATTAACGTAATCCTAGTAAGGTTACCATCAAGAATCGATATCCCCCTACCTTAAATCAACGATTTCTCCGATCAACTGCATAGCGTTCATGCTTTTCCAAGATCGATTTGCGTTTTGGGTATCATCAACTTTGTATTCTCGAAGAAGATATTCCCAAAACGGTTTTCTGCATGAAGTATGGCCATTACGAGTTTACAGTCATGCCTTTTAGGTTGACAAATACTCCAGCCATCTTCAAGAACTTAATAAATAGAGTCTGCAAGCCTTATTTGGATCAGTTCGTCATTGTTATTAATGACATCTTGATCTATTCATATCCCGAGCTGGTAACGATCAACACTTTCATTGACACTGGAACCCTTAAAGAAGGAACAAATTTTTCGCTAAATCCTCCAAGGGGAAATTTTGGCTTAAAAAAGTTCAGTTCTTGGGTCATGTAGTCAACAAGCAGGGTATTCATATGGATCAATCCAAATTACCGCAATTAAGGATTTGATCCCTAGTATGCTTTAAATACCCGTGTCCAACGATAACAAATTAAACAATTAAACAAATTGAACGATTATGCGATTATATGTTATGTGTTTGTGTGTTCTCCTCTATGTTTTTGGTGTGATACGATTTTCAAATCCTCATAGAATCTTTCATGTTTTCATATGAGGGATTCATAGTAGGATATTCAAAAGGTACTACCTTAAATCCTTATGGGCTTCTACCTGGTAGTTAAGACCCTTGGGTTATATAGTACCATTCCAGGATTCGATGATAGACCCTTGTGTGGTCTAGTCTAAAAGATTGATTCACAATTTGGTTTAAGAACGACATCTAGTGATGTAGCTGAACAGACTCCTTGATAGTCTATTTAGATCATTTATTGATTTAATTAAAAGGACTCTATGGCGGTCTAGTTACACGCATCACAGGATTGTTCATTTGGTTTTACCCTACACATTATAAAATAGACTGTGTAAAACTGTGCAAGGAATTGTCTAATTATGGACGCGTACATAATTATGAAATTTAGTGCACAGAAACCCAGTAAGGTTTACTATGTGTAAGAACCGATAGTGACAACAATAATAAAATGATAACAATGTAATGGAGGCACGGTGGACGCACCAATGATGCTTCATATACTTGTATATAAGTATCCCTCTTACATTGCAAGCATGATGTTATTAAAGTTACTAGAAGTTCAGAACCCTAACCAATGTTGTTCGGTCTTTTCAACTTCATGTTTTAAACTCTCACAAGTTTCCTCTAAATAAATTTCGGGACGAAATTTCCTAAAGTAGGGGAGACTGTAACACCTGTGCCTCCACGGCCATCAAACAAATACCAAACCAATGAAATATTATATTTCATACTTGGGATTTGTAAAAATATGTGTATCATTTGCACATATCAATTCTCGTTCAAATTCAAACTCTAAATCGCTTTCTGGAAGGTTATACGCGCACCGATGCGTAAATATAACCAGTTTAATGCAACGAACACTCCAGAATAGTGACATAGGCTTAACATACCTTAAATAACCTTTACATAACTTAGAAATAAGTTTTGAAGGCTTTGGTATGGCAAAAACAAGTTAACTCGCTTACAGGGACTAAATATGACAAACTGCGAAAGTATGCCAATTTGAACTGTAACAGACATTCCGGAACATGACCATAAGTTAAACATACCATAAATATCCTTTACATAGCTTAGAAATAGGCTTTGAGGGGTTCGGTGTGCTAAAATAAACTTTTGTGTCACTCAGGGACTAAAAGTGTCAAAAAAATGCACAAGTTTGCATTTTTCGCGCATAACTTACGTTCTGTATACATCTGGACATCCAAAAATTTATGTAAGCACTAAAATATTTTATTTTAGTGTTCGCCCTAAGAAAAATCCATTCGTCACGTCATTTGGATCGTTTTTCGCATTCGGGACCAGATTCGATGTATTAGCCGTTGTTTAATTCACAACCACACATTCTAAACTTGCTTAGTCAGCGGATAAGGATGGAATTTAAACACCTAAACACCATGACATTTCAACACATGTATGGATGGAATTTAAACACCTAAACACCATGACATTTCAACACATGTATGGATGGAATTTAAACACCTAAACACCATGACATTTCAACACATGTATGGATGGAATTTAAACACCTAAACACCATGACATTTCAACACATGTATGGATGGAATTTAAACACCTAAACACCATGACATTTCAACACATGTATGGATGGAATTTAAACACCTAAACACCATGACATTTCAACACATGTATGGATGGAATTTAAACACCTAAACACCATGACATTTCAACACATGTACGGATGGGATTAAGGCACGTTTTTCCATGAAACGATCTTAACGGTTCGGGTATTCCTATAAATACCCAACCACCCCCATTGCTAAAATCACTAGAAATTTGATTTGAGAAACTCTAAGTTGAAACATTAGTTTCATACCTGAGATTTTCGAATCGAGTTTAGCATTCGGGGACCCTTCGTAAGTATTCTTTCGTTCTTTTCCTTATTTTTACTGCTTTTCGAGTCAGAAAGTCAAACTTTGTTTGACTTTCAGCATTGACCAGTAATGGTCAATGCGAAGTTCGTTTGAACTTCGCAACGTGATTGTAATCACGATGGTCAGAGTCCCTTGGGACTATGCCTACTGATTACCACGTTGTCTAGGGTCGTAGGGTAAGCGATCTAATAAATCGCTTATACCTCGAACCCGACCCAGTTTGGTCGATCATTAGGATCCGACCAAATACATTAGGTGACCATAGTAGGTAGGGAATAACCTTCCGAGGTTATACCCTATGGTCACATCGTTTAAGTAGTTGTATGATAGGTAGTTTATATGCCTTAGGTAAATTACCAGAATACCCTTTTCATGTATAATTGGTAATTAAGCATATGTAACCTAAAATTTTGTCACATAACTGATTATGTAACATGTTTAGGCATATAACACTTGTCATAGGACTAGTTAGACGGTCCGAACGCGTTTCACGCGCACGACGCGTTAAAGTAGCATAAGTTACCTTAATGGGTCGCGATGGGTCGATAATACTTAGGTTAAGTTTCATTTAGTATGTAGGCTTTGTTAAACCATATCATATGAGTTCCTACACTCATTTGGTTTACAAACCCTCCTGCTACCCAGTCTTCCGATTTAGGTCCGGGTTAATTATGTAGTTACCTATGTTTGGTACCGTTTGATTTCCGGGACTCCTCTAGCTTACTTGGTAGTTGTTCAAGACTCCTAAGCACTCCCAGGCGAGTACATTATTCCCCTCTTTTACTGTTTTCAACTGTTTTGGGGTGACTCATATGTGCTAAATGTTTTATCAATGGTTTCAAGAACAATAACAATTATTTCAAGAACGCTAACAATGATTTCAAGAACGAATACAATGATTTCAAAAACTAATAACAAATTTCAAAAAGTGAACAAACTTGTTGGTTGTAGTTTACATGACCGATGACATTCATTAGCAATGATCAAGCCGACCAGTATTAGGTTATGGTACCATAGGATCTGACAAATCCCGTTATTTACTGCACCCATTGTTATGTGTGGGGGTTGTGGGTAGCGACTGAATCTGTAATTATTAACTTATCCTTTGGTAAGGGTTTGTTAAGAACGAGAGCGAGAGCGAGTTGGAACGAGGAACGAGTCAAGAAGGTTTGAATGTTATTAGAGAATCGATCATATAGTAATTCACGATTAAAACAAGAACGATTAGAACGATTAAAACAAGAACGATTAGAACGATTAAAACAAGAACGATTTGAACGAATGGGTAACGATTGGGTAAACATTTGTACATGATTTACATTTGATCATGCATTTACACGAAACATAGTATTGGTTTAAACCAAGTTTTACTTCAATACTTTGTTGTTGTGCATATGGTTTAGTTGAGACATTTCACTTGCCATACATGGATATTTGACATAGACATTTGACATGGATATTTGACATAGACATTTTGACATGAATTACATCTTGACATGAATACTTTTACATATTATTCAATACATTTGACAATTGATTTAAACATAGACATTTTACATTGTTTGGTTTGGTTTGATTAAGTGATTAAGTAACGATGCGTGTGTAATATGATACAAACATGGTGGATACGCCGCTGGTACTTCCTATATATAAGTGTTTGTATGGTATTACATATTGTAGCGTTATTTGAATCATTTCAGTTTGAGACATAGAACATTTTATACAAGTAACATACTTTTCACAAGACATTTATTTACAAACAACTTATCTTACACAAACTCATTTTACATGGTTATTCATTTAATCATGCATTATTCTCTTATTTATACTTATCATCCGAACTTATTATTTTTCAAATGATTTACAAAGACAAAGCAAATTACAAGGTTCATGACTAAACATTTTCTCAAACAGAAGTCATGAAACTTATTTTCAACAAAACTAATGTATTCGCCAGCATTTCTTTGTTGACCTCGTTTTCACATATGTTTCAGGTATTGCAAGATATCGTTTGATAGGATGCATGCTCACATAGGACTGGACAAGGCCTTAGTGACTCAATAACAATGATAGACTATGTTTAAATAGTGTATTTAGATTTCCAGACGATGTAATTACTCAATGTTTAATAAAACGAAACACTTTTGATATCCATGGTTATGAAACATTAATTCTGTTGCAACACGCCCCGATGTTTCCGCCGCGATTTGTTGTTTTACGCGGTCGGGGTGTGACACATTTGAAGTAGATTCATTCATTTCACTGAGAAGCTGATTGAGTGTTTGATTTACATCTTGAAGATTCTTTGTCTTCTCATTCAATGAAGAGATTTCTGCTGTAAGAACTTCAATCACTTTAGTATTATTATCACCATCTTCCTTTATATTCTTCATGGTGTTATCTTCATGAAAGATTAACACCGATCTAAGTTGATCATGAGCTTTCATTATTTTATTAACTTGCTTCAACAAAAGATCACGTTCGTTTTCAGCTTTTTCTTTTTCTTTTTCAAGCTCTTTGACTTTCTTTGCCAGAACTCTCACTGCTTCATTGTTGAACAGGTCAACATCAAAATTCAGATCTTCTAACGAATCACCTGAAGCAGGTGGAAGATTGCTAAAGAAATCATCTGAACCCCTTGGACATGAAAAAGATTCTGGAATCTCTATATTTTCTGGTACTTTTGGAAACTTTGAATAAAAGACTCCACCCTCAGTCACTTCAACATAGTCATCGTGACTAGTCTGCTTTTCGGCTTCTGTTTCTTGAGGTTGAGATGATTCAACATGTTGAGTATTTTTACCATCTTGTTCCTTTTGAACTTGACTTTCACCTTTTCTTGCTCGTACATTTCTCGGAATGAAACCAGCTAAAACTGCTTTTCTTTTCTTGATTTGCTTCTTTGGATTTTCAGGATCATAAGTTGAATCTTCTTCATCTGACCCTTTCTTTTTCTTTGGAGACTTTTTCTTTAACTGAGCTTTTCCTTTGCCAAGAGTGATTGGATCAAGTTCAGATTCTGATATAGTAGTTTCAGAATCATCATTAATTGATAGATCTTGAACTACACCTTCAAGTTCTTTGCCTTTAATACCTTTAGCAGCATCCTCATTCTTCTTTAAAAAACTTTGAAGAGATTGAGATAACAACTCGGCTCCTTCTTGAATAACTGCTGACGGTTCTAAAACTGTTTCATCTCTCAGCTTTTGTTGTGGTTCTCCAGAAGACCCTACAAAACAAATGTTTGACAAATTTATTAAACATTTTCACAACATAAAATTCTAATTTCCTTATAACTCCCCCTTTCACAATACCCTTTTCTACATTCTTCGGAATAGAAACTGCAGGGGACGTCTTTGGAGTTCTCTTTCTTTTCCCATCCTTGATACACCACCATCTAGTATCTTTCTTAAAGAACAAACTCATCTTGTCATCTTCATTATCAGAATTGCTATCTTCATGTCTCCATGCATCATTTTCTGGAGCTACATAATCTGGATTTGAAATTTTGCAGATCATTCTTTTTACTCCTGGATTTGGACCCTTGATCAACCTGCTGATTGTATCTGGTGAGATATGCCTCAATCCCAAAATGTCGTTACTTCTCTTTTCTAAACCTTCAAACTGATCATCTATCAACATCTGGACAAACCTAGGATACATAAGGAATCTCTTGCTTCCATCCTTTACATTCTCCGACATGTAATCAAATATTACTTGAGAGATATTGTATGGTCTGTTCAGGACAAGACAAGCAATGATATTCATGATATAATCTTGAGTTTCATCATATCCACCCTTTCTGTGTGACAATGCATGAAGAACACAATGAGCCATGAATTTGTAAGCGTGACTGAAACTTGTTTTCTGCATCTTTCCATTTACACTACCAGCAAAACCCATTCTACACCACATCCCTTTTACAAGACGTTCAGAAACTATGGTTGGGTCACTATCAGAGTCTCCTAAATTCAACACTCTCCTTACATCACCAACTGTCACTTTCATCTCAAAATCTATATCTTTTCCATTCTCATCCTTCTTTGATACAGCAGAATGAATAGTTTTATCACTCTCTTCATATCTTGCAGCACTCCAAAATCGTTTCACATGAGATTCATATGCTACAGTCTTATCAGTTAAAGCCTTAGAGATTCTGCTTTCTCTCAAGAATTTCGCAATATCTTGAATTATTGTGTTTTCAGTAAACTCTTTATCCAACACACAATAAATATTATGAGATTTATCCCAATCCTGCAAAAATTTTATTCATTTAAGAAATATTTTTGGGATCTAAAAATATTCTAACACAGAAAAACTTCCTATGCATTGTGTAAGATTATCCATATGGATTGTCAATTTAAAGGTTATCCGCACGGTTTGACACTTAAAGGGTTAACCGCGCGTATGACTTATCTATGCCCCGGTTTGCCATCCGTGCGTATAGCCTGACATTGCCCCTGGATTGCCATCCGTACGTACAAGTTATCCATGCGGATACAAAACACTGATGAAGAACAGTCTTTAAACATCAAAAATTTTCTATGGCAAATCCTAAAATTGACCACAGATCTACACAGAGGATGTCAACGCGATCAAAACCCTATGTTCAATGTTGTTTAAAACTTCCTATTCACAGTTTAGTTTCACATAAACCTAGCCGACACTTCGTACCGTCTAAACATCAGATCTACAAGATTTAAACATGTTATAACAAAAATTAAACCGGTAAAACTCTAGATCTAATCATTCCGAACAAAACTCTATGATATATTCATGACAAAACTGACTAACACAGGCTAGATCTAAGATAAGAACTCTGAAAGAAACGATACGATATGAACAGCTATCAAACAGTGAATTATTGCAGATTTGAGTTAGAAAAACATACCTTTGCCATTGTTAATGTCGTGCAAACCAATGAAAACAAAGATCCGTGCAAAGAATTCCGAAATCAGAAAGTTGAAGTGCGAGTGAGAGAGAAAGAGTATTTTACGTGCGGATAACATTGACTGACTCTTTGACCCTCTATATATACTATCAACAGACCCAGATTGTCACCCGTGCGTATTACCATCCGTGCGTATTGGTATCCGACCGGATGAACATCCGAATGAGACACACTATAACCTTTTGAAAACCTTTGACAATTTGACCTTTTGATTTTTCTCAAATTTTATCAGTTTTTAGAAATCCACTTAAGTATCTTAGTTCAAATTAATGACCCAGGATACTTAATTTGTCAACCAAGTCCAAATTAATGACCTTGGTTGATCTGAAGCAAAGCATACTGACTTTTGATCCTTTTGTTCAAACAAATTTTGAAAATTACAAGCGTCAACTTAATGAACTTGTTTTTGACATTTCAATTTTTAGAATAGACATGATTAGCTCCAAACTCATCTTTCTGCCCAGAAACTCCCTGCATCTTGCTTTCAACTTTCGAATTCGAAGATCAACTTTCTACTTTGGTTTGTCGGAAAATAAAGCAGAAAAAAAATCTTTTTGGAATTTTAATGTAGCATCTAGACTAGAAATGAAATACAGAAAATAAGAGCAGTAATTGTAAACTATTTACAAACATATTTTTGGTGAGCGTGTTAGGGAATCATATCAGCTTCCGACAAATTACAAGTACCATTAAGCTGTGATAACATACACAGAATTAAACAATTCACCTAGATTGTCGATATACTGATCCATCTTAAATTCTCACACAAATTTCAATTTATTCAGGATACGATTTAGATGTTTTAAGAACTTGGCTCATTCATGTGTCCCACCGCTTGAATATACTCCCGTATCCAGAATCCCAAATATCAGTCTTACAGGTGAGTATACTACAATGATATCTGTACATAAATTAGGTATGCGAGGGCCGAGGGATCTCAGGTCGATACTTCCGTATACGCAGAGAGATATCAGCTTCGACTTCACGGTATGTCCCCTTTAGAGGATCTTTTAGCTACAACAGCAGCGACTATCAATTTTGTTGTTTCATCGGCATGCTGAGGGTTTATGCTATGTTTCAAGCATTTGCAGAAAGTATTATCCAAGGACTAGGTCAGAACTATCGTTCAGCAGAAGTCCCGGAATAATACCCCAGACATCATTGAGTATAAAGACCTAGTATATCAGATTATGAGACCTTTCAAACGAGATTTCAGGGGTTACCTATATATCCAAGTAGTGTTCCCCACGAAATAAGTAAGTCAAGATTTTAGGTTTATATCCCGAACAAACCTACTAAATGTGTAAAATCCTATCGGCACATCATTAGTGAGTCTGTTTAACGCATTTAAACTTTCCATATCTTTAGCGTACTGTAACTGTTTAGCTGATGTACTATCATTTCCCTTTTTACACAAACTCTTTTTGAGAAAATTTTATCATGTTTTTGGCTTTTTGAAATTTTAATTGTTTTTGTATTTTCTGAAATTAAAACTAACTAACTACAACTATCTCCCCCTAAAGACCAAAACAATTTAAAATTCGACAAACCATTGCAGATCGTTTTTCAACATCATCTACAGTGGTATCTTCATCAACGCCAACGATTTCCTCCGCATCCGATAGCAACTTCGTACCATTAAGTTTCAAAAGATATTGAAAACGTGTTTTGTCAAATGCTTTGGTATGTAAGCCAGCTCTTTGTTCATCGGTGTGGATTTTTTCTATTCGTATCAACTTTTTCTCGAAACAATCTCGGATAAAGTGATGACGAATCTCAATATGTTTCGTTTTAGCGTGATGAACAGGATTTTTTGTTATGTTTATAGCTGCCTCATTATCAACAAAGATAGGGGAGTTTAGAAATTGCAAACCGTAGTCTCGCATCAGTTGCTGGATCCACAAGATTTGAGAGCAGCTGCTGCTAGCAGATACATATTCAGCTTCACATGTGGATAGTGCAACAGAGGTCTGCTTCTTGCATTGCCAGGTGACCAATCGAGGTCCGAAAAACTGGCACCCCGCTGTTGTTGATTTAGCGTTCACTTTGCAGCATCCGAAATCAGAATCAGAATATCCTTTGAGCGTGAAGTCGCCTACTTTTGGATACCACAACCCCAGAGATGGAGTTCTTTTCAGGTAGCGTAGAATCCTTTTCACAATTACCATGTGCGAGGCTCTAGGATTTGACTGAAATCGAGCTGCGAGGCAGGTTGGATACATAATATCCGGTCTTGATGCCGTCAAGTACATTAACGAACCGATCATGGAGCGATACAATGTTTCATCTACCTTCTCTCCGGTGAGATAAGGGATTATCCCATGGTTCGTCGCTAATGGGGTGGACATAGGTGACATTCCTCACATCCCGAATTTCTCCAGAACATCATGAACGTATTTTGTTTGATGTATGAAAGTTCCCTCGAGAAGTTGTTCAACTTGAAGTCCCAAGAAGAACTTCATCTCACCCATTGAAGACATTTCAAACTTCTGCTTCATAACTTTTTCAAAATCTTTGCAGAGTTGTTCATTTGTAGACCCGAAAATTATGTCGTCCACGTAAATTTGGACTATCAGAAGATGCCCGTCGACTTCTTTTGTGAACAGAGTGGCGTCTATCTTTCCTCGAATAAAGTGGTTGGCTAACAGATGTTGAGACAAGGTCTCATACCAGGCTCTCGGGGCCTGATGTAAGCCGTACAACGCCTTATCAAGGAGATAAACTTTATCTTTGTGAATTGGATCGGTGAATCCCGGTGGCTGCCCGACATAAACCTCCTCTTTCACCTTGCCGTAGAGAAACGCCGACTTCACATCTAGCTGAAAAACTTTAAATCCTTTCCACGATGCAAATGCTAGGAAGATTCTGATTGCTTCAAGTCTTGCGACAGGAGCATATACTTCAGTGAAATCTATTCCCTCCTGCTGACTGAAACCTTGAACAACGAGTCGAGCTTTGTTTCGAATAATAACTCCTCGATCATCCCTTTTGCATTTAAACACCCATTTGGTATTAATCTTCCGGTGACCATCCGGCAAATCCACTAGCTTCCATACACCTAACTTCTCGAATTTGCTTAATTCCTCCTGCATAGCATTTACCCACGAATCTTCAGTAAGCGCCTCTTTGTAAGTCCTTGGCTCAATCTGCGAAATAAAGCAACTTAATGAGAATTCAGTTTGTAAAGTAGCAACTTTTGTGTAAAAACATGTAAGCCCTTGATCAAGCTGTCTTCGAGTGCGGACTCCTGACTGCAACTCTCCAATGATTAACTCCTCTGGATGATATGAGAGCGTTCTTGGCATCACTTCGCTTGGAACATCTACATTTCCCTCCAGATTAGTAACATTCTGATTTGCATCTTGTTCACTGACTGGGTTTGTTTGACTTGAAATTTGAATATGCTCCCCCTCAGAATCTGAATCACTATGATCAAAGATCGGCATGTTTTCGGCTTCTTGATTATCATTTTCAACCGACTGATTATCTTGAGCAACTTCATTCTGTTGGACATCATCATGTTCACCAGCATTACTTGGACCTGCTTCATCATCATTTGAAGTTTCTCGTGGTTGTCTTGAATACTCAGCTGGAAACTGTTGCTGTGACTCGTACTCACGCAAAATATCCAACTCATCAAAGAAATCCTCTTCATTCTCTGATTCTTCTCTCATGTCAAACGAGTCCCAAAGTTTGTCATAATGATAACGCCACGAATCTCCAGGATTCTGTGGCGGCATGGTATAACCTTGACATTCAACATTATATGCCTCAATAATCGTCTTCAAACTTGGAATGAATACTCGTTTCAACGGACTTGCATATCCCACAAATATTCCTTCTAAGCCTTTTTCACCGAATTTGCCTTGAAAATCTAGAACTGTACAGGGAGACCCAAACGGTTCAAGATACTTCAGATTCGGTTTGAGGTTATTGATTAGCTCAAAACATGTTTTGTTGAATTTCTTGACAATGAGAACCCTGTTGAGCGTATAGCATGCGGCGGAAACAGCTTCAGCCCAAAAATTTATTGGTAACTTTGAATCTGCAAGCATAGTTCTAGCCGTCTCGATTAGTGTCCGGTTTTTGCGTTCTGCGACTCCATTCTGCTGCGGAGTGTACGGAGCACTAAACTTATGCAATATACCTCTTTCATCACAAAATTCTTCCATCTTGTTGTTCTTGAACTCAGTACCATTATCACTTCTAATTCTTCTGATACGCCTTTGGTACAAATTTTCAATCTTTCTGAACAACCCCATCAAACTGCCAAACGTTTCATCTTTTGTTTTTAAGAATGATACCCACGAAAATCTGGAGTAATCATCAGTAACCACAAGACAGTAGAGATCTCCTGTAATACTTTTGACGTTCACAGGACCAAACAAATCCATGTGAAGTCTTTCCAGAGGACACAAAACTGAATTGACTTGTTTCGCAGGGTGTGACCTTTTCTTCTGCTTGCCTTTGATGCAACTAATGCACTCCCCTTCTAGATGAAAACCTTTGATATCAACTACAAGAACTAAATCATTGTGCACCAAATGATTCATTTTTCTAAGACGTATATGCCCCATCTTCCGGTGCCATAACTTTTATTCTTTTTCAGTTGCTCTAGAAACAAAGCAATGTGCCTGACCTGTTGTTGTAGTTGCTACACTCATGTCTAACACATATAAATCATTCACTCTCGGTGCCCGCATGATAATCCATTCTTCAGGGATAACAAATCCTGGTTTCAAAATCAAACATTCTTTGTCTGTGAAGTGAGTGGTATACATATTGTCACAAATCTGCGAGATACTCAGGATTTTGTTTTCCAGCTCAGTAATGTAGTTAAGCCTCTCAAACGTTACAATCCCATTGGATAACGTTCCTTCTCCAATAATTCGACCACCTTCGTGTCCAGCAAATCCCACATAACCACCATTGATATTTTTAACATCATACAGCAATGCTGTCTTTCCTGTCATGTGCCGAGAAGCTCCACTATCCATAATCCAACGTGAAACGGATCTCGGAAGCTCCTGCACATATTAAAAATGTTTAATGAGATTTTGATGCTACCCAAGCCTCTTTTGACTCGGGTAACTTGACATTAATGTGAGTTTTTGTAGTGTAAAGTGGCGGAAAGTTTTTATCGTTCATTTTTTAAGTTTTCAGCAGTCCCAACCTCAACCTTTTTGAATAAGAAAAATTTGTCTTTTTGAGGTTGACCAGATGGTTGATCTTTCTTTACCACATACTTCTTTTCAGAAGTTGATTTTTGTTTCTCATAAAGATCCAAAGGTACATACATCTTCTTTGTTGAAGATGATGATTTTTCAGTCTCAGACATCTTTGATTTTGAGGAATTTTCTTTCTTTTCAACAGTTTTTGGCTTCCATGTTTGTTGAGGTGATGCAACCCGTTTGTAAAATTTGTCAATTTTAGTTACCATCTTCTTAACAGATTCAGTTTTGATTTTTGAGTTATCAATTTTCAAAACCTTTTTCTCAACAACTAATGGAGCTTTTCCTTTCACAACATCTTTCTTGATAGAATTCATTACAGCTTCAGTCTTAGGCTTCAAGTTGGTACACTTTCGTGCAATATGTCCAACTTGATTGCATTTGAAGCATGTTCGAGTGTCAACTACCCGACTTGTGCCTTCAGACTGAGGCTGTGTAGCCTTCTTTTCAAAGAACTTTTTGTTTGATTTCAAAAATATTTCAGATTCCTCATCAGAAAGTGAGCTTGAACCGTTACAAACACTTTCTTCTCAACAAACCTTTTGTTCTGAACATTTCTTTTCTGATAATTCTTACCACCCTGATATCCACCCGACCATTTATTTCGGTTGTTATTAGAAAAACGTGGTGGAACAACAGGTTTCTTATAGTAAGCTTTATCTTTCTCAAAATTCATTTGCCTCTTTGTCTGATTCACACCTTCTACTTCAGACAAATCAATTTCAACCAATTTGAAAACCCCTTTTAATTTGTTCACATTCACATTCTCCAAGGGAAACTCAAGATCTGAATACAACTTGTCAGAACCCGCCATCTTGTACATCACAAGACCCGGTTCATCATTTAAGTTGTTTTTAGATTTTGGTTTCGGAATGTAATTGTTCAGAAAACATTCTTCATCCTCAGCAGAGTCACTATCCAAAACACTTTCAGCCATCCCTTTTACAATCTCAGTTTGAACACTATCATCTGATGATGATGATGAAGAAAATGTCACATCAATTGACTCTGGCAGTTTTATCTCATTTGTTTCAATTTCATCATTAACCAACCCTGATTGTTTCTTTGAAAAGTTGTTTAGCACAGGTGGTGGAACTTGATGAAACCCGACCCCAGTTCCATCACAGTATACATCTTCGCCAGCTTTGTTTTTCCCAATGGGTTTTGGAACGATGTGTTGCAAAACAAAGCTTGCAGAGTTGTAACTGTTCAGTTTCAAATTAATACGCTCATTCTCAATTTTAGCTTCTTCAAACTGAAGCTTCAATTTCGCAATTTCATCCAGTTGTTTGTTTATTAACTCTTCCTTAACCCTCAAAACACCTTGTAAATGACAATTTTCTTTGTATGTTTTACCATTTCTATCATCAGAATCTTTCACCGTGCGTTTTAGTTTTTCAAAATTTTCAGAAATTTTACGATTTTCAAGGATCAGTTTTTCATTTTCCTTTCTAACTCTTTCTATGTCACTTTTATCAGTTTCAATTTTATCAGTTAATTCTTTTGATCTGTCATTTGAAGCTTTCAGCATTTTGTCGCGGTTCAGGATCTGATCCTCAACTTCTCTGACTCTGTTTATCAGATCCTTAACTTTCTTATCATTGAGATAAGAGATTGTGCTACAAATCTTGCACTTATTCATGCAATTTTTGCAGTCAAAATCACTATTTACTTTCTTACCTGATGCACTTTCTGACTCAATTGAACTGACCTGGCCTTTTGACTCAGATACGGATTTAGACTCTACCTCAAGTGCTTTAGCAGCCAACACTTTATCAGCCATCTTTCTCAAGTTTTCGCCAGTCAACTCTTGTGATATGTCAATGATCCCATCATCAATCTTCTTTGACTTTTCTTCTTTCTCATTTTCTTTCTCTTCTTTGCTTCCCCACCATTTTCTTTGTCAACCCTCTTCTTCCTCAGCAACTTGTTGAATCATGGTTTCAAGATCGAGGGTGTTGTAATCAATGGCAATGTTTCCCTTTTGGTCAAGATAACATTCTCTGTCTGGATCCCATCTCTTTGCTCTTTTTGCTTCAGAGTATATTTCAGAAATTCTGATCATTCTGTTTTGAGCAATCATCTTTCTGTTTACATACTTTTCTTTTTCATTTCTGTTGTCTTTATAAGGGACAGGTTCAACAATCTTTGCCATAAAAGCGTATCCTACCGCATCCTCTTCTGGCAACGGCTCACTCCAATCAAAACCTTCGTCGTCATGGATCACAGCAAGAGCTCTGGATTTCTCTTTGTTATCTTCAATCTGTTTCATTCTTGGTGGTTCTGATTTATTCTGATGATATATTGCTCTCTTGTAGTAATCTTCCTTGAACGGATTTTCAGAATCATCAGTATAAGCATTCCGGCACTCTCTTTTAAAATGACCTTTTTGCTTGCACTTGAAACAGGTCACTTTTGTCTTATCAAAGCCCAGCTTGGTAGATGGTCCACCAATAGACTTTCTTCCTGTTATCTCCATGAAGCGCTGTGCCCGACGTACAGCACTGGCCATACACCACCTTATGTCAATCAGTTCCATTTCCTCAGGATCTATCTGATCGTAATCTTCTTTTGTTAGGTTGGTGTTGCCAATATTCCCAGCTACGAGGCTCTCATATGACTCCAGTACAGAGGCTAAGAAAACCATCTGTTGCTTTGCAGACTCCTCGCTGAAATTTTGAGCATTCTTTAAATCAACAGCGATGTTGCATTGAAATAAATTCTTTGTAGCTGATTGGTTTGAATTTGATGAAGAACCACTGTGAAAACCACTACTTGCATTCTCTTTGTTGCTTTCACTTTCTTTGGTAGATGTGTTTGAACTTTGTGCAAAAAAAGCTGTTTTGGGAGGTGTATTCTTTGGAATCATGCTTTTTGGATAGTACAGGTCCAAATTCTGCTGATATGATGAGTGATTGACTTTGTGTGTTTTCTTAATCTCCAGCTCGTGACTTTCTAATCTTTCAATCAACAAATCAACTGTAAGATTCTCAGGGGTGATCGTATTCTTCAACATCAAGGCAAAGTATTGCCAATCCATCTCATCTGGCAAGGAATCAAACAATTTGTCGACCAACTCTTCTTGAGGGTAAGTAATTCCATGTCTCGCCAGTTCCAACTTTAAGTGCCCAAACCTCTCAATCATCTTACAAACCGATTCATTTTTTAAACAGCCAAATAAATCAAATTCTTTTCTAAGTAGTTTCTTTTTGTTTTCACTATTTCAGCACTACCCAAACATCTATTTTTCAACTTATCCCAAAGATCTTTAGCATTAGTGTACTCGATGCATTTTTGCTCGGCAACAAACATATCTATCTCTTCAGATGATGTCAGATTTTCACCAACTTTCCCTCCATCACTGTATCCATTCTTTAAGCTTTTCCAGCTAGTATACGCGAATGCTTTCAACCATTCTTCAGATTTCTTGGCCCATCGATTGTACTCTTCTATAGCCATCAACTTTGGGGGTTTGTTATATGTTCCATATGCACTTTCAACGCTTAAGGCTTCAGACAGAGTTTTCTTCGGGTTCGGGGTGTTATCATTTGTATGGTTGGAAGTATCGTCTCCGGAGTTGCCCGCGAAAGCATACATTTCGCTGAAGGGATTCATGAATTCTTCCATTTTAAGTACCTGAAACAATTTTCAAACACTTAGACAATTTTTACAAGTTCTAAAAATTTGAAACAACAGATGAAACGGATGGTGATCCGTTCGAGTAGTAATCCGGACGCGTGACACAGGTTATCCGCGCGGATGATGATCCACCCGGATTGTAGTTCGTGCAAGTAACTTTGACTTTGACCTCTCGAGTTATCCACACGGATTGCTATCCGTGCGAGTAACAATGATGATGTCAGTAAATAGTCAGCAAACAAACTCGCAATAACAAACTAATCCAATCCGTTCGGACAGCTGTCCGAGCGAGTGGATGACGTCAGCAGATATGAACAGCTCAACATGATTTTTGATGAATTTGATCTAGTTTTAGGTTGAATCTGATTATGAAACTTAGTAGGATTATAATTTCAATGATTGCAAATCAAATGATATCGATTTTAACAAGTTTTAACTGTAAATTTTTGTTCAATTTTAAGTTTTTCTAAGTTTATGGTGATAAACGAAGAACTAATTCAACAATAGAGTAGTAATAGAAGAAATATGTCAAATTTCTGGTGAAGTTTGACTCAAATCGGCACACGATATCAAATCTCCGGTGAAATTTGATTCAATTCGGCAACAGTTGTCAAATCTCCGGTGAGATTTGACTTTGATCGGCAAAAGAGTCTCGAATTCCGGTGAATTCGGTGTCGTTGATCTCGGTTCAGCTCCCTGGATGCTCTCTTACCACTTGTGAGGTCCCGATGTGCAGGATCTGATCGTAAGGAACAAGATGAATCGACTTCGTCTAATGTGCGGAATCCATTAGCACGAATCACAGATTTGTTCAACACATAATTCAACGTTTAAACACTTGTCTGTTCTTTCTATTGAGTGTTCTGAAAGTCACAAAGATCCGGTAGAAGTACAGACTATCCGTGCATGTCAAAAGTTCTAACAAAGTAGCACCGGACCTCCTATTTATAGACAACCTCAGGAGACTAGAAGTGTTGTACGTACGGGTGGGCTATACGTGCGTATGACTTACCCGTGCGTATGACTTACCCGTGCGTATGACTTATCCGTGCGTATGACTTATCCGTGCGGATGAGATATCCGTGCGGATGAACTTGTTACAACCAACACTTTTACATACAGAACCTATTCCTGAGTTGTTATGCTCACTACATACATACATACAGATTACAAAAACACAGAATACAAAATATGACTACATGCTGACGGAAGCTACAGACGTTATGTACTAATAGAAATCAAGGGGAATGTTAAGGCTTCAAAGCCTACCACTTATAGATCAGCAGTAGACCTATCTTTGTCTCTTACACTTGAGGTGATAAGGAGTAAGTCTAGGAGGGCCACGGAGGAAGGGAAGAGAAAGAGGGAGGATGATCAGTCCCACCAGTCAAACAAAAAGAAGAAGGGAAACTCTGGGTTTAAGAAAGATCAGTCTGGTAACAAACCCCGGTGCAAGAATTGTGATAAAAGGCATTTCGGGAAATGCATCCAAAACCCACAGGCCAAGCCCTGTGGGATCTGTAAGAAGAAAGGGCACAAATCTTTGGAGTGCCGGAATTTGTAGGATGCAACCTGCTATGGTTGCAAGGAAAAAGGATAAATCAAGACTAACTACCCAAAGAACACCAAGAAGCCTGATGAGGCAAAGAAAACGAATGCGAGAGTGTTTTAGATGAATGCCAAGGAGGCGGTGAATGATGATAAAGTTATAACAGGTATCTTCCACATTAATGATATTTATGCTAGAGTTTTATTTGATTCAGGTGCAGATAATTCGTCTGTAGACCTTAAGTTTAGTAAATTGCTGAATCTGCCTATTAAAACTCTATACATTAAATATGAGGTAGAACCCGCATACGGTACCTTAGAAACTGCATCAACTCTTCTTGATGGATGTTTTATATCCATTAAGAATCATTCATTTCCGCTATCTCTTTTGCCAATGAAATTGGCTAGGTTTGATGTAGTTTTAGGCATGGATTGGTTGTCACGTAACCAAGCCCAAATCGCCTGGGATAAGAAACTAGTCAATATCAAAACCCCATCTGGTGAGTCGATCACCATCCATGGAGATACACACTACAGATTTCCTGATAATGTGTTTATACTTAAGGCATCCAAGTGCTTAAAGAGTGGATGTGTCATCTACATGGCACATGTGACAGTAGACGATCCGAAACCAAAGATAGAAGACATTCCAATCATTTCCGAGTACCCAGATGTCTTTCCAGATGATCTTCATGGATTATCTCCTGAGAGGCAAGTAGAGTTCAGGATCGACATCATTCCTGGAGCAGCACCATGTGACAACTGGCACTTTTCCATGCATTCCGTACAATAATTAAATAGTAATATGTGCCTTAATGACTGTGCATGATCTAGTTTAAAAGACAAATAAAGTTTTGATTTCTGTTATATACATACAATGGCATTTCATGTTGCAAGACTTTTATCATTACTGCATGCAACCCAATATAGATCTATGAATGCACATAGTAGGGTAAGCACAGTTGTCAGATAAACTAGAGGTACTGGCGGGAGTTCAGTACTTAGACATACATGATGTTAAGACAAAGAATGAGCCCCAGAACCAAGTGATACAATAGGATAGTGTGTAGGAAAGTAGGGATTACAAAATTGCCTTCCTAGTGATGACATAGGTACCGGAAAGTGCCAGAAACACACTAAAACTGCAAAATTCTGCAGAAAATAAATAAATTCAGCAATAAATCTGCTTTTAACGTCTAAATATAATGCAGAAAAGTGGTTTAAAGGTCCTGAATACTTTCCTTAGTGTCGGGAATCGAAACTGTCATAAAATCCAACATAAAGCACACTAAACTGTGCAATTTAGCACTTTAATGAACAGTAACGAAACGAACAACCGGACACTACCCGAAACATCAAATTTTTACTAGAAGCACTGTTTTTATGTTACGAAGCTAGTTTTGGTCACCGAACATCATATTACATCTCATGAACACAAAACCCCTAAATACCTAACTTTGATACTTGGAATCTAACTAGATTTAACCAACTAACGTTTGGAATATTACACTTTACCCCCGCCCCCCATAGTTATGCCGGTTACAAGGGTGGGACCCACTTGGGATTTTTATTGAATATTTTATTAGATATGTTGGGGAATATACCAACAAATATGCCATGGAAGATCATGTGTATCTTTATAAAACATAGAATATTATCATATTTCATTCATCATCTTCATCAACATATCTCCTTCCTCTTCTTCCCCATACCTACGGCTCCATCACACACACACCACACCACACTTCCATTTTCAACTCAAACTCACCATTCCAAGGTGATTCTAAGGTGTCTCGGGCCTATCTAAGAAGGTTGTAAGCAACGGAATTGGAAAGACCTATCTCTAGTGCTTTTATCCACTTGTTTTCTACACTTGAATCATCCCTAGCCTTGTGCTAGTAGTAAGACTCTTGTGATCTCATTTTACTTCATATTATGTTGGTTAAAAGATGATATAAGATGTTAGACATGAAGATCATGAAGAAACATAAGCATAAACTTGAACATAAAGCTCTAAAACATAAAGATCAAGTTGTTTTAAGTGTATGTAGTATACTTGAATGTTGATTTCTTGTGTTTATGATGTTGATCATCATAAGAACCTTGCTAGATGATGATTAAACACATGACCTAGCAAGTGTAAGGATAGATCTTGAGAAATTTGTAAAGATCATCCTTTATGTAAATCATGAACTTGAAAATAAACCTGTTTTAATGTATGATAATTATTCATACAAGTTATAAGTCTTGAAAATAAAAGGTTTCAAGAATAATATTTTCAAGAAACTAAAGTTTATTACAAGATCTAACATGATCATGATGTTTAAAGGAAGTAAACATGTTTTAAGTGTTAAATCAAAGATGGAAACATATTGTTAACAAGAAAAATACAAGAAGAAATATTTTTAGAAAATCTTCATACAAGTTGTGAAGGACTAAAATCTTCAAGAATGAGTTTCATAAACAATAAACTATGTTTTTAAGGGTAACTTAACCAACTAAATAGCATACTAAGTTACTACAACTTTTTACAAATATTCAAGTTCATGAAGTAGTTAGATTATGCTTGATTTGGCAAGATGGGTAGGTGTATGTTGTTTATTGTTGAATAACGAGTTAACGCAACCCGAGCGTTGCTGCGGAAAATTGAATAAGGATAACTTGGTTATAGATCGAACGAATGTCGTAGGCTATTAGATGTCATCTCCCATATATTTAATTATTTGATAACTTTGGATATAGCATTAATGAAATCCAAGAACTTTGGTTATATCATTATCTTATCAAGTATGAAGAGTTATTGATTATAATCATGGATTACCAATAACAAACTAAAAGGCACCGTGCGTGAGGTACTTGGTACTGTATTTATTTTTTCGATACCAACTTTATCAATTTTGTAATGGTCTTGGAAATGACTAAATTTAAAAAAAAACATAAAGACCTAAAACAAAATTGATTAAACCAAAAATGATCAAATCTAATCAGAACCAATCATCAAATGTAGTAATCCATATTAGAACAGAACAACATAACAATCAAAATATCTACGAAAAACTGTCATAAACAGAGTGTTAAATTGATCTTAGGGTAAACACATACAATATCTAGATAGTGTTGTAATTCATTTATTTATTTATAAAGAAAAATATATAGAAAGAACAAAAACTTGACAACACATGCAAATTTTACACTAAAATAAGTATGTAGTCGGAAAATGAACTCATAATTTTCAAACAATATGCATTACCTTACGAAGCAAAAAAAAAAAAAGACGTTTGATCTAACTGCCCCTAATTTCCAATTCTAAGAAAAGATGTACACAAATTGGATTTTGATGCACTGAAGGAAAAAAATGTATAACTAATTAACCAAAGACTAATTAACATAGAATTTTGATGAATATTGCAGTGTAATTGAAAAAAAAAAGATTGAATCAAACACAATTATGTAAACATAGACTTTCATTAGGGAAAAATAGCATGAGTGATATATATATATAGATAACAGATATACACATAATATTTATGAAAAAAACACATAATATGAATTCAAAAAATGGAATAAGTAACTGAGAATTGGTTATAGTGATTCATCTATAGCCGGTGTTCATCATCAGCAAACCGAATCTAAATGATAAGCAACATATAACCAAAACAAAATGAGAACATGTAAAACCTGAATAAATCGAGGTGCCAAATGTCTTAAAATCGAAACCGTAGTCTACAACTAACCACAATTACCAAAATACTACACAACCAAAAAGTAACCGATGCATACAACCGGAAAGGAAAGAAACTAACACACCGTTTGAAAACCACAATTACCATCCGGTGATCTGTGACGGAAACGATTAAGTAAGGGTCATCTGGTAATCTATGATGGCAGCAGTTAATGTGTTTGTCGGTTCCATTACGATGTGTCTACTTCCGGTAGAGTTTGAGGGTAAAATAGGGGTTTTTGTTGCATGGCTGTGACGGATTGTGGGCATGTTTTCCATGGAAATACAGCAGCGGCGTCAAATGATGGTTTGGGGATTATCGGTAAAAGAATCATCTTTTTTGACAGTTAATTTGTTCATCGACTCAAATCCGAATTCCGTTCATCATGTTTCTTCTAATTTCTGTTGATAATGTGCGTTCATAGCTTATTAATTTTAGTTTTGTAGTTTATTAATATATTAATATTTCATTTTAATTTTTTAAACGACGCATCGATTGTCTTTGTATATATTCATTTTAATGTTGTCGGTTTGTTTAATTGACGCATCGCATCGGTTTGGTTATCAGTTATAAGAATATTATTCCATTTTGAATGAATCGATGTCTGTTAAATTTTGAATGGGTGTCTTTTATGAAAGGATGTGATGATGTGGATAAGGCAACCTAAGCAGGGGCGGTTCTTAATAGTGCTGTGGCAGGGCCACGGCCCGGGCAAGTTTTCCGGCAGTAGTGCTAATTTTCCGCATTTCGATCGAAATTTTTTATATATACTATGTTTGGCCTGGGCTTTTTTTAGTGCCCGTGTCTTTCGGCCCTGTCACGTTCAACGGGCAAGATCCGCCACTGAACCTAAGGCATGGTAATAGTTAAGGGTGTGATGTAATGTAGGGTTATATGAGCAAAAAAGTGTTAACTAATTCAAATGTATTATTCAACTGGGTGTATATTGGGACATGTTGGTTTGGGAGGTAATATTTAAGGGGTGTGTATATTGGGCAATGTTGGGTTGGGTTGTGTGTTTATTAAGGCAAAGGTATTAGTTAAGGGTGTGTATATTGGGACATGTTGGTTTGGGAGTTAATATTTAAGGGGTGTTTGTATTGGGACATGTTGGTTTGGATTATGTGTTTATTAAGGCAAGGGTATTAGTTAAGGGTTATGTGTAAAGAGACACAACTTTTGAATTACCCTAAGGCACCCCAAGTTACTTTTTGTAGGATTATATAATGATTGATTGTGAAGATTTTTACAAAAGAAAATGATAAGTTGAAAGCATGGAAACCTCCATTTTTAGGGGAAACTATGGCAAAATTTTCTAAAAATCTAGACACATAGAAAATATTTGTTAACATACACTTAGAAGGGTAATTTAAACCTCAAATTGTTACAAAAACTTTGCCATAATTTTTGTTACAAAAATTATAATTATTGGAGGTTGGTTTTTTATAAATAAAATTGACTAAATATGTATTTAGGAAATATATATTAGATGACACCATGTGTGTGATTATTTGTATATTTTGTGTATTAGTTATATTATTTTAGATATGAAACAATATGACTCATCAAAATACCCAAAAATTACAATCCAAAATATTACCAAAATTCCAAGAATATGAGTATACAAGTTATACACAAAGTATTGGTGAAACCGAACTAGAGAATATAACTTACAAAATACTCCCGAAATAATATTCATATGTATATTTTGGTAAATAATATTTTGGACACCATGTGAATAAAAATATGATTTTTACCATTACTACAAGAATATATCATATTTTTTAAAAGAGAAAAATATATTATTTTTGGCAAGTATAAATATATATTTTTTCTGGAAATTTTTAGAAGATATATTATTTTTGATAGAAATATATATATCTTCTCAACAAACATGAAATACAATATTTTTGGGTGAAAGATATATTTTCTCAATTAAATATGAAATATATCATTTTTGGAGAAAGATAAGTTTATATATATTTTCTAAGTTAGACTTGAAAATATATTACTTTTGGAACTTATATGAAAATACAAATATTTTGCCAAAGGAAAATTATAAATAATTTTCCTAAGTATTATTTATTGAAATATATATTTTGGAAATATATATTGGTGAACTTTTATTAAAGATAATATTCCGGAATAATTAATACGAGATTAAGTATCAGAATACTTAATAAATACAATAAAGATACGTATTCTCGTACGTACAAATACACATCGGAATACGACCGCAAATACATGGCAAAAAATATACAAGTATAAGATACCCCCATCCTTGGGAAGGAAATTACAAGTACAAATACTTGAAAAGTATTAAGTTAAAATATATTACTATAACAATTATTCCAAAATTTAATGAATATAATTTAAGTTAAAATATTTATTATTTTAACAAATAATTATATAACTTCGAATAATGTTGAAAACACAAAGAAACTTAACTCAAAGACACTAATTAATACTAAATTAAGGCACGACCCGCTCGTCTGACAGACCGTAGTACGTTGTAGGTAGTCGTGCACACTAGTGGCCGCGTGAGTTACGTCGGATTGAAGAACGCAAAACTGTGAGTTCATGTCCCCCTTTTCTCTTAGCTGTTTTTGGTTTTATAACTCTCGGGGGTGGAATACATGTTACGAATGTTTAAACGGTATGAAATGAGTTAATTAGATCATGTGAACATAGATTGAATTTGAAATGACATTAATTCTTAATTAAGGGACAAAGGTTAGATCTAACGGGTACGACCGAACCCCACTCATGGTACTTAGGTGACCACTTGAGTGCTTCGGTGTCCCGGTCGAGGTAAATCGACAATAGTCAAGGCAAATTAACATGGTCAAGGTAAATTGACATAGTCGAAGGGGAATTCGACATAGTCAAAGGGGAATTCGACGTAGTCGAGGGAATAGACGAGGGTATAAGCCTACTCATTTTGAGTGCTCCCTATGTCTTCACATGTTTTAATGTCCTTGCAAAACTTTAATGTAAATTGATCATAAATGCTTTTCATACTTGTTTTCAAAGGAGCTTCTCAAAGGTTTACAAGGTTTTCAGTACTCACACAAAACGCATGAACTCGCTCAACTTTTGTTGATGTTTTCCAAAATTACATGTATTTCAGGTAACAGGTTGGATCTTGAGCGCTGGTATTATTTCTAGAAGTAAATTCCAAGTTTAGATGTCATCCACTTTCGTCGATTTGTAACTTAATCGAAGGTTGTGTTTAAGACTTAAATAAATGGTGTTTGTAATACTTTAAACATAATGAATGGATGAACATCGTTTTGATCATATAGTTGTTTATTATGATTGAATGCAATGGTATTAAACAAGTCACACATCATACGCTTCCGCAAAAGTCAAGGTGTGATAGTTTGGTATCAAAGTTTCGATTGTAGTGAACTAGGATTCTATCTCGAGTCTAGACTACAATCACTAGGACTCTTCCACGAAAACATTTTACAAAAGGTTTTTCATTACATTCTTGTAAGCATCAAGATCCATGAGTCAAACATTTTTCAAAGAAAGGACAAGAAGGACATTAGTAGGGAGGAGAATACCCCAAATTAAGGTGCCAATTAAGGCATAGTCTATGTGGGATAGACTTACCAAAGATAAAATGACCCCCCCCCCCCCGAAAGGACAAACGAGAGTTATATGTGATATGATGCATCCATTTGCCTGTTTATGCTAAGTAATATATTTATTTATTGATATATATATATATACGTATAAGTGTACGCAATAATTGTTGACATACCTTCGACTTTGAAATCCTATTGTTGCTTTGGACTCGCACGATGAGACTGTCGACCTCGCGTCTATTACGAAGCTCGTGGCTGGAGTGATTACCACACGAGATTCTGAGCTTGTTTCCGTAGGAGATGGCTATTCTTCCCTCTGGAATGTGAAGGTGCCTGACTACGGTAGTGACGGCAAGGCGGAGGAGGCAACCTTGGACAACACCCTAATCAGCAGGACGAGGTCCCTGTGGCTTTGGTGAAACTAGATTGACGACACACTTGACCGGACAAGGAAGATGAAGTACTCATCTTGAAGGTGCCCCTCCAACAACTAGGAATTTTCCTTATTCCTATTACGTTTAATCATCGTGCTTATTCATGCATAACGATGACAAATGCTGGCGCGTGGACAACCGCAATGGTCCTTTCCATGTCAGAGGTATAAGGACAGTAGTGTCCCCTCCTTGGTTGACCATTTGCTTGGACGAGGGAAAAATGGGGTAACTGTGCAAGACAATTTATTATTACAGGGGCCCACGTAATAATGACTTGTAGTGCATGGAAATCTTGGCGGACTCTGTGAGTCAGACTAATGATCACCATCCCTCCAAAAATAATCTATAGGGGTTCACACATTCATCTGGTAGAACAACACCTAGACCATTGCCTTAGCGCTTTACAAAGTAGGAAACCTGTCTTTGCCTACTTCGTGTCTGACACTTCTACCCGTCTACGAACCGTTGGGAATCAGTTTCTAAGCAAGTGAGGATGGCTAACACGCGGGAAAGATTCGGTGACGTTACACTCTCTATCACCTCTATATGCACAAACCCCACCCATTGGAAAGCATATCCGTCGTTGTGAAGGTAAAGACCTAAGAAAACCAATGCAAAAGGAAAATAACTACCACTTCATATTATGAAACTTGTATGACCGAGGCGATGTAGCCTCGAGTTCATTTTGTTTTTCCCATTACAAACAATAAGTCAAGTTGCAAAGCCTATATTGTTGAATATATATGCATATGATATTTGGTGATTACATGTTTGCTGATGGTAATATGTACCTCATAGGCAATTATGGAATGTTGTCTAACCTACTCCCTACCCTTTTGACAGACAGAAATGCTGCCCAGACGTGACACGGACACCATTACGTTAACTGAGGCCGAACTCAATGAGCGCATTTCCCAAGCTATAGCGCAGCATGAAGCCCCCCACTCTGAACGCAGTGGTGGCACTTCTGGAAGTAACCCTCCAACTGGCTGCACTTATAAACAGTTCCCGAACTGCAAGCCATTGAACTTTGACGGCACAGGAGGCGCCGTTGCATTTGTTTATTGGGCAGAAAAGACTGACTCCGTTCTGAGAATGAGTAACTGTTCACCCCAGCAGAGTGTTACCTTTATCTCAGGGTTGTTTCTGGATGGCGCACTCTCCTGGTGGAACCTTCAGGTTCAAACCCTTGGTGAAGAAGCTGCTTATGCACTGAGCTGGGACGAGCTCAAGGAAATGATGGAGAAGAAATACTGTTCTAGGGCCGAAATCCAGAAGCTTGAGACTGAGTTCTGGAATTTAAAAATGAACGGGCCGAAGATCGCTGAGTACGTCCGACGCTTTCATGACTTGTCTAGGGTCGTTCCCTACTTAGTCAAGCCGGAATTCAAGAGGATTGAGAGATTCATTTATGGACTTGCATCGCAAATCATGAGTATGGTTACTGCCTCAAAGCCTCAAACCATCACAGAGGCTATCGATTTGAGTGTTGCGCTTACTGAAGAAGCTCTTCGTATGGGAAAATTTTCGGAATCTGAGACAAACAAGAAAGAGACTCATGTGGAGTCTTCGGGCAATAAGAAAAGGAAGTCTTCGAACCTAAAGATAAGCACCCAAGTCAGCTATGGAAGCTCTAAGGCAAACAAAAGAAGGGAAGTGAACCCACCTCGTGGCAGGAAGGCTTATGGAGCCACTAATAAGGCCGGTGGAAAGGTTTACTTGGGGAATAAGCCGAGATGCGAGGAATGCAATTTTTACCATGAAGGTCGATGTCTGAGGCCTAAGAGCGGGAAGTGTGGAAAAGAAGGGCACAGCAAGGATGCCTGTTGGGCGAAGGATCCAGACGGGAAGGATAATGGTAGAGTACCAGGTTGCTACCGGTGTGATGAAGTAGGGCACTTTAGGAAAGATTGCCCTAGGAAGAACCAAACAAGGAAGGGTCTTCACGACCAGAGCTCGTAAAGCACGCCGGGATCCAGATGCGGTTACGGGTACGTTCCCTATTAACCAACTTTATGCATCTACTTCTTATTAATACTGGTACCAACTTTAAAATTGGCATATAGAAGGTTAGTTTAAGCAGACGAGACGATTAAGGATTATATTTTGGGAACTCAGAGGGCCGGAACCTTCTATTACCATTGACTTGGGACGTCATGATATGGTAGTCAGCATGGATTGGATATCCAAGTATAGAGCTGAAGTTGTTCGTTATAAGGAAAATCAGTCGTAACCCTCCTGCGAATGATGAAACACTTATAGTACACGACCTTCTAGCAATAGGTGCAAGGGTACTAGGTCCCATAAGACAGTGGGTCTGCGACATCTCACATTGGTCGAAGAGACATAGAAGCGCCTCCAAGTAGACCGTGTTGGTGCACGGAATGTCTGTTGACTACGTCTACGTTAAGTCTTAGGTCAAGATAGTCAAGATTAGAGTTTGAAAGTGAAATTAGGGTTTAAAGATGTTAATTTCGCTTATAATGACATGTTAGTCATTAAAAGCGAAATAGGATATATAGGTATTTCGCTTTTATGTACATGTTAGGTGGTTTCGCTTATAGGGTCTTAGGAGGTTTCGCTTATGTGTCACTAGGGTGGTTTCGCTTATACATACACATGAGGTTTCGCTCATAAGGCATGTCTTATGAGCGAACTAGCTAGCCTATATATAACTGATGTGTGTCATTAGTTGTGGATGTTGAAGCGAAACCTGATCATGTGCTAGGCAACGAAACTCTGTCAAATTGTAATCAGAAAGCATCAATAAAGAAGGAAATTGAAAGGACAAGCTATTGTAACTTCGTGTATACTGATTCTGCCTTTATACGTGAAGATGAACTACCTTGACTGACTTTTCAGGGTCGGAACACGGTCCAACAAGTGGTATCAGAGCTTCAGGAGGAGGAGTTCATACTACTACAGCTGATTCGACAAAATTCTCTCACTTTTACTCACTTTCTCTCATACTTTTTCGATTTGAGCTAGTTCCTACGGTTGAAATGACTTGATTTTTGAGTATAACGTGTAAAATATAGTAATAACAAACCCTAGAAAGAATCAGGTTAAAATTCGGACTAAAAATGGTAAAAATCAGTTGAAAACCATATTTCGCTTTTACGGACATCGAGTGATTTCGCTCTTACGGACATAATAATCCGATTTCGCTCATTAGACACACCTGATAGTTTCGCTTATACAGACATTACTATTTCGCTTATTCGGACAAGTGATAGTTTCGCTCATAGTGACATTGCCTATTTCGCTTATTCGGACATTGCCTATTTCGCTTATTCGGACATATGTGATTTCGCTTATTTGTCAATACTGATTTCGTTCATGTGTCAAGTCTGATTTCGCTTATCAGTCACAATAACTGATTTCGCTTTTCAGTCATCATTTTTCAAAATCTCGAAATTTTTTCTAAGTGATTGTTGTTTTTGCAGGTACATTCAAGATGGATGATATATTCTTGAACCCGTTTAGCGACATGTACGCATTTGCTGGAAACTCGGGAGACGATTCATCTACAAGCAACAACAATGAGAATCTGCCAAAAGAGAGGAAAAAGGAAGCTTGGGAATCTGAAAGTGCCTTTGGGACATTCAATAAACCTCCAAAGCTAATGGCTATCGAGGAATACAGTCGGTGGTCAAGAAAGTTTGAAGATTGGCTGATGGCATTTGCATTTCCCAGCTGGAAGAGTTTGAAAAACGGTTATGAAAATGGAAACAAAAATGGTGAAACTTTAAGATCAGCTGAGGAGATTGATTCGTTTGTAGCTGAACAAAAGTGTGTGGCGTTGTTGTTTCAGTCAGTTCGGGAAGACATAATCTCATTGATCGATTATTCAAATGCAAAAGATCTTTGGAAAAAGTTAGAAAAGAAATGTATAGGTAGTGAAGAAATCAAGAAAAACAAAATAAAATTACTTAGGAAAGAGTTTGATATGTTTGGGTGCTTAAAGAATGAATCAGTGTCAAAAATGATAGAGAGGTTTGGGCACCTGAAGCTGGAATTAACTAGACATGGTATTAAGTATCCTGATGATGAGCTTATCGACAAATTGTTCGATTCGTTGCCTGATGAGATGGATTGGAGATATTATGCGCTGATGCTGAAAAATACTAACAAGGCACCAGAAGTGTTAACCCTAGATTTGCTGATTGAGAAACTCGAGAATCATGAGTTGGAACTGAAAAAGACATACAAAGTCAATCACTCATCTTACCAGCAGAATTTGGATTTGTATTATCCAAAAAGCATGATGCCAAAAGCAACTTCTCCCAAAACTGCATTTTCTGCTGAGAATGTGTCCACAGCAAGCAAAGAAAGTCAAAGCAGTCAAAGCAGTGGAAATCACAGTGGTTATCACAGTGGATCTTCATCATCTGCAAGTCATTCTGATGCAAAGAATTGATTTCAATACAACATTGCAATAGACTTGAAGAATGCTCAGAATTTTGATGAAGAGTCGGCCAAACAGCAAATGATCTTCCTAGCATCAGTGTTGGAATCGTATGAAGGGTTAGTAGCAGGGAAGATAGGCAACACCAACCTAACGAAAGAAGATTATGATCAGATAGATCCTGAAGAAATGGAGCTGATCGATATAAGTTGGGCTATGGCCAGTGCTGTTCGTCGAGCACAGCGGTGATTTACGAAGCTGGGGTTCGATATTCATGGAAATTACCGGCAGGAAGACAATTGGTGGTCCATCTACCAAGCTGGGGTTCGATAAATCCAAAGTGACATGCTTCAAGTGTAAGCAGAAAGGTCACTTCAAGCGAGAATGCAGAAACGCATATGCTGATGAGTCGGAGAACCCTTTCAGAGAAGATTACTACAAGAAGGCAATATATCATCAGAATAAATTCGAGCCGCCTAGATTGAAGCAGGTTGAAGACAATAAAGAGAAATCAAGAGCTCTTGCGGTGATTTACGATGATGAGGGGTATGATTGGAGTCAAGAGGTTCTACCGGAAGAACATTCGGTTGGTTACGCATTCATGGTGAAAAACGACGAACCTATTCCTTGGAAAGATAACCGAACTTAAGAGCAGAAGTATAGATACAGAAAAATGGTGGCTGAAAACAGAATCATTAGAATTTTTGGTATCTATCTGGAAGCGAGGAGAGCGAGAAGATGGGATCCGGACAGGGAGTGTTATCTTGATCCATATGGAAATATTGCAATCGATGACAAAACGCTTGATATTGAAGCCATAATCAAGGAGTACAAAGAAGAGGATGAGTATTGGCAGAATAAATGGTGGGGAACTGGAGACGAGAAAGAGAAAGAAGAGAAAGAGAGGAAGAAGAAAGAAGAGAAAGAGAAAAAGGAGAAAGAAGAGCAGGAAAAATCAAAGAAAGTTGATACTGGAGTTATTGACATAACGCAGGAGTTGACTGCAGAGAACCTGGGAAAAATGGCTGACAAAGTGCTGGCTGCTAAGGCACTTGAGGTAGACTCTAACTCCGTGTCTGAGTCAAAAAGCCAGGTCAGTTCAAACTTGTCAACAAATGCGTCAGGTAAACAAATTGATGGAAATGCTGATTGCAAAAATTGCAACAAATAGTGCAAATTTTGTAATACAGTCACGTATCTCAACGGTAAGAAAGTTGAAGATCTGACAGCAAAGGTCAGAAGCGTTGAGAATCAGATTCTTGATCGTGACAAAACAGTTAAAGCTTCAACAGAACAGATAAGAGAATTAACTAGCCAAATTGAAAATGATAAAATTGATCATGACAAAATTAAACAAGAAAATGAAAAGTTAATTCTTGAAAACCGTCAGATTTCTGAAAAGTTTGAAAAACTCAAAAGCACAATGAAAGATAATGATGATCGAAATGGTAAAACTCATAAAGAAAATGTTCACTTAAAAGCAGTGCTTAGAGTAAGAGAAGAATCAATCAATCAACCAACAACTGGATGAAATCGCTAAACTGAAACTTAAATTTCAAGAGGCTGAAATTGAAAACGAGCGAATCCAGTTGAAGCTTAATAGTTACAGCTCCGCAAGCTTTGTTTTGCAACACATTATTCCCAAACCCATCGGGAAAGACAAAGCAGACGAAGATGTGTATTTTGATGGAACTGGGGTGGGTTTTCATCAAGTTCCACCACCTGTTCTTGATAACTACACGAAAAAGCAATCAGGGTTGGTTGAAATTGAAGAAGAAAGTGAAATAAATCTTCCGGATTCAATTGATGTCACGTTTACATCTTCCAATGATGATAGTGTCCAGAATGATATTGTAAAAGGTGTTGTTGAAAATGTGCTAAAAACGGATAGTGACACTACTGAGGAAGATAGGTGTTTCTTAGACAAATACATTCCGAAACAAAAGTCCAAGAACAACTTAAATGAAGAATCAAATCTTGTCATGTACAAGATGTTGGGTTCAGATAAGTTGTTTTCGGATTCTGAGTTTCCGATTGAGAATGTAAATGTGAACAAATTGACAAATGTTTTCAAGTTGGTCGAAGTTGAGTTGTCAGAAGTGAACAATCTGAGTCAAACAAAGAGAAAAATGAGTTTTGAGAAAGATAAATCATACTACAATAAATCTGTTAATCCACCGCGTTTTTATAATAACAATCGAAACAATTGGTCGGGTGGTTATCAGGGGGTAAGTATTATCAGAAAAGAAATGTTCCAAACAAGAAGTTTGCTGAAAAGAAAAAGTTTGTGAATAGTTCGAGTTCACTTGCTGATGAAGAGAAAGTGATTTTTTCAAAATCGAATGAAGAGTTCTTTGAGAAAAGAGCTTCACAGTCTCAGTCTGAAGGCACAAGTCGAGTTATTGATACTCGAACATGTTTCAGATGTAATCAAGTTGGTCACATTGCACGAAAGTGTACCAATGTGAAGCCTAAGACTGAAACTGTGAAGATTCAAAAGAAGAAAGTTGACGAGAAGGGTAAAGCACCAATCGTTGTTGAGAAAAAGAGTGTGAAAAATGACAACATCAAAGTGAAAAATGAACCTGTAAAGAAAGTGGTAACTAAAAATGACAAATTTTACAAGCGGGTTGCATTATCTCAACAAGTTTGGAAACTAAAAAGTGAGAAAAAGATTTCACCTTCTGAGGATTCAATTCAAATTGATTATGATGCAAATTTTCCACCTCTTAAGGCTGAAAATTTCAAAATTCAAATTGCGAGAGTCAAGGTTACACCTAAGGCTGATGAGGCATGGGTGGACTCCATGTTCGACTAAACAGTTTGAATTGCCGGAGCTTCCTGGATTGCAAAGCATGAATCGGAATCTTTACTGAAGTTGGTTAAGTCATATTTTGTTATGTGCAGGATCTTCCAAAATTTGTATCCAGATGGATCATGGATAGTGGAGCTTCAAGACATATGACAGGGAAGACTGTGTTGCTGTATGATGTTAGAAATATCAATGGTGGTTATGTGGGATTTGCTGGTCATGAAGGTGGTAGAATTATTGGTGAAGGAACGTTATCCAACGGGATTGTGACGTTTGAAAGAGTTAACTACATTACTGAGCTGGAGAATAATCTGCTTAGTATCTCACAGATTTGTGACAATATGTATACTACTCACTTCACTGATAAAGAATGTTTGATCTTGAAACCAGGATTTGTAATACCTGAAGAATGGATTATCATGCGGGCACCTAGAGTGAATGATTTATATGTGTTAGACATGAGTGTAGCAACTACAACAACAGGTCAAGCACATTGTTTTGTTTCTAGAGAAACTGAGAAAGAATCGAGATTGTGGCACCGCAAGATGGGGCATATTCACCTAAGGAAGATGAATCACTTGGTGCATAATGATTTGGTTCTTGGAGTTCATGTCAAAATTTTTCATCTGGAAGGGGAGTGCATTAGCTGTGTTAAAGGCAAGCAGAAGAAAAAGTCACACCCTACAAAGCAAGTCAATTCAGTTTCAAGACCTTTGGAAAGACTTCACATGGATTTGTTTGGTCCTGTGAATGTCAAAAGTATTACAGGAGATTACTAATGTTTGGTCGTTACTGATGATTATTCCAGATTTTCGTGGGTTTCTATCTTGAAGAAGAAAGACGAAACGTTTGATAGTTTGATGGCGTTGTTCAAGAAGATTGAGAATCTGTACCAAAGGCGTATCAAAAGAATTCGTAGTGACAATGGTACTGAATTCAAGAACAGTAAGATGGAAGAATTTTGTGATGAAAGAGGTATATTATATGAGTTTAGTGCTCCGTACACTCCGCAGCAGAATGGAGTCGCAGAACGCAAAAATCGGACACTAATCGAGACGGCTAGAACTATGCTTGCAGATTCAAAGTTACCGATAAATTTTTGGGCTGAAGCTGTTTCTGCCGCATGCTATACGCTCAACAGGGTTCTCACTGTTAAGAAGTTCAACAAAACATGCTTTAAGCTAATCAATAACCGCAAACCGAATTTGAAGTATCTAGAACCGTTCGGGTCACCCTGTACTGTTATAGAGCCTCATGGAAAGTTTGGTCCGAAGTGCATTGAGGGAATATTTGTTGGTTATGCAAATCCGATGCGACGTGTCTTCGTTCCAAGTGAGAAGCGGATTATTGAAGCTGCAAATGTTGAATGTCAGGGTTATACTATGTCGCCGCAGAATCCTGGTGATTCATGGCGTTATCATTATGACAAACTGTGGGATTCGTTTGACATGAGAGAAGAATCAGAGGATGATGAAGATTTCTTTGATGAGTTGGATATTTTGCGTGAATATGAGTCAATGCAAAGGTTCCCAGCTGAGTATTCGAGGAGACCACGGGAAACTTCAAATGACGATGAAGCAGGTCCGAGTAATGCTGGTGAACATGATGATGTCCAACAGAATGAAGTTGCTCAGGATAATCAGTTGAATCAGAATGATAATCAAGAAGCTGAAAACATGCCAGTCTTTGATCATAGTGATTCAGATTCTGAGGGGGAGCAAATTCAGATTTCAAGTGAAACAAACCAAGTTCGTGAACAAGATGCAGATCAGAATGTTACTAATCTGGAGGGCAATGTAGATGTTCCAAGCGAAGTGATGCCGCAAACTTTTTCATATCATCCAGAGGAGTTTATCATAGGAGAATTGCAGACTGGCGTTCGCACTCGAAGACAGATTGATAAAGGGCTTACATGTTTTTATACAACAGTTGCTCCTTTGCAAACTGAATTCTCATTGAGTTGTTTTATCTCGCAGGTTGAACCAAGAACTTACAAAGAGGCGCTTACTGAAGATTCTTGGGTCAATGCAATGCAGGAGGAATTGAGTCAATTCGAAAAGTTGGGAGTGTGGAAGTTAGTTGATTTGCCGGATGGTCATAGAAAAATCAATACAAAATGGGTATTTAAGTGTAAGAGAGACGACAGAGGAGTTGTTATAAGGAACAAAGATCGACTCGTTGTTCAGGGTTTTAGTCAACAGGAGGGGATTGATTTTACAGAAGTCTATGCTCCTGTGGCACGACTAGAGGCAATCAGGATTTTCCTTGCATTTGCGTCTTGGAAGAACTTTAAAGTTTATCAGCTAGATGTAAAATCGGTGTTTCTTTATGGGAAGGTTAAAGAGGAGGTTTATGTCGGACAGCCGCCAGGCTTTACTGATCCGATCCACAAAAACAAGGTCTACTTATTGGACAAAGCGCTGTATGGTTTACACCAGGCCCCGAGAGCTTGGTACGAGACTTTGTCTCAACACTTACTAGCCAACAAGTTCATTCGTGGAAAAGTGGATGCCACTCTCTTCACTAAAGAGGTTGACGGTCATCTTCTGACAGTTCAGATTTATGTGGACGATATAATTTTTGGGTCAACGAATGAAAGTCTGTGCAAAGATTTTGAATCAGTGATGAAGCAAAAGTTCGAAATGTCATCAATGGGGGAGATGAAATTCTTTCTGGGTCTACAAGTTAAACAACTTCCTGAGGGAATTTTCATTCATCAGACAAAGTACGTTCATGATATTCTAGAGAAATTTGGGATGTCAAGTTCTACTCCAGCTGCTACCCCACTTGCATTAAATCATGGGATTCACCCAGATCTCACCGGAGACAGGGCTGATGAAACGTTTTACCGATCTATGATAGGTTCATTGATGTACTTAACAGCTTCACGTCCTGATATCATGTACCCAACGTGCCTCGCAGCAAGATATCAATCTAACCCGAGAGCTTCGCATATGATCATTGTGAAGAGGATATTGCGCTACCTGAAAGGAACTCCTTCATTGGGGTTGTGGTATCCTAGGAAAGGTGATTTTACGCTCGAATGGGTATCCCGATTCAGATTTCGGATGCTGCAAAGTCAATTCAAAATCAACAACTGCAGGATGCCAGTTCTTTGGTCCTAGATTGGTTACCTGGCAGTGTAAGAAACAAACGTCTGTGGCGATATCTACATGTGAAGCGGAGTATGTTTCTGCTAGCAGTTGCTGCTCTCAGATCCTGTGGATACAGCAACAGATGCGCGACTACGGTTTGCAGTTTCTTAACACACCTCTTTTTGTTGATAATGAGGCCGCTATTAATATAACAAAGAATCCAGTACATCACGCTAAAACCAAACACATAGAAATTCGTCATCACTTTATTCGTGATTGTTTTGAGAAAAAGTTGATACGAATTGAGAAAATCCACACTGACGAACAGAAAGCTGATTTACATACCAAAGCTTTTGATAAAAATCGGTTTAAATATTTGTTAAAACTGAATGGTATGAAGCTTCTTTCGGTGTCGGATGGAATTATTGGCGTTGATGAGAGTACTGTTGCGGATGAAGACGAGAAACAATCTGCAATGGTTTGTCGATTTTTTACTTATTTAGGTATTTAGGGGAGTAGATAGATGTATATAGTTATATTTTCAGAAAATACAAAAACAGTAAAAAATGAAAAAAAAATACAAAAACATGATAAAATCTGAAAAAGAGCTTGTGTATATAGGGAAAATGATAGTACATCGGCTAGAGAATTACAGTATGCTAAAGATTTGTAAAGTTTAAATGAGTTAAACAGTCTCACTAATGATGTGTCGATAGGTTTTCGCACATTTAGTAGATTTATTCGGGATATAAACCTAAAATTTCAAACTTGTGAAATTCATGGGGAACACTACTTGGATATATAGGTAACCCCTGAAATCTCGTTTGAAAGGTCTCGTATTCTGATATACAGGTTTTTATACTCAATGATGTCTGGGGTATGATTCCGGGACTTCTGCTGAATGGAAGTTCTGACCTAGTCCTTGGATAATACTTTCCACAAATGCTTGAAACATAGCATAAACCCTCAGCATGCCGACGAAACAATAAAATTGATAGACGCTGCTGTTGTAGCTAAAAGATCCTCTAAAGGGGACATACCGTAAAGTCGAAGCTGATATCTCTCTGCGTATACGAAAGTATCGACCTGAGATCCATCGGCCCTCGCATTACCTAATTTATGTACAGATATCATTGTAGTATACTCACCTGTAAGACTGAATATTGGGATTCTGGATACGGGAGTATATTCAAGAGGTGGGACACATGAATGAGCTAAGTTCATAAAACATCTAAATCGTATCTTGATTAAATTGAAATTTGTGTGAGAATTTAAGATGGATCAGTATATCGACAATCGAGGTGAATTGTTTAAGTCTGAGTATGAAATGTAGCTTAACGGTACTTGTATTTTGTCTGAAAAGTTGATATGGTTCCCTGACATGCTCGCCAAAAATATGTTTGTAAATAGTTTACTTTGTTTACTTTCTGCAATTTAAGTTTTCTGTATTTCATTTCTTAGTTTAGAACACTTTATAAAATCCAAAAAGATTTTATTTATGCTTTATTTTTCGACAAACCAAAGTAGAGAGTTGATTGTTGGATTCTCAGATGATTGAAGCAGATGCAGGAGATTCTGGGCTGAAGAATGAGGAGAGCTTATCTTGATGAAGTTTGATTTATTGAAAAGTCAAAAACAAGTTCATTAACTTGATACTTGTTATTTTCAGAAAATGTGTAAATTGTTGTTTTCAAAATCAGTTTGATTCGTCAAATGATCAACCGAGGTCATTAAATTGAACTTGGTAGATTAATTGAGTAATCAGGGTCATTAACTTGGACCTGAATACTTGAGTGGATATCTAAAACTGATTGTGTATGTGATTTATTGTTGAAAAGATAGTTTGTAATGTTTGATGTTTGAGACACAGGTTTTGGACTTCATTATTCCCACGGAAGCTAAATGTCAAAGCTTGAACCAGATCAAGACTTCAGATTCTAGCATATTGAGAGGGAGAGTCTGTGAAAGGGGGAGTCTGGATCAACAGTCAAAGGGAAGTCTAAATATGAAGCTAGGACAAGATTGTAAACTTGTGAAGATAGAGTGCTTATGATGTGAAGACAGAGTTGGAGAAAAGACCAAGACTGAAGACTCGGAGCTGAAGACTTCGTCAACATCCAAGGGGGAGTCTGTTGGTGCACGGAATGTCTGTTGACTACGTCTACATTAAGTCTTAGGTCAAGATAGTCAAGATTAGAGTTTGAAAGTGAAATTAGGGTTTAAAGATGTTAATTTCGCTTATAATGACATGTTAGTCATTAAAAGCGAAATAGGATATATAGGTATTTCGCTTTTATGTACATGTTAGGTGGTTTCGCTTATAGGGTCTTAGGAGGTTTCGCTTATGTGTCACTAGGGTGGTTTCGCTTATACATACACACGAGGTTTCGCTCATAAGGCATGTCTTATGAGCGAACCAGCTAGCCTATATATACCTGATGTGTGTCATTAGTTGTGGATGTTGGAGCGAAACCTGATCATGTGCTAGGCAACGAAACTCTGTCAAATTGTAATCAGAAAGCATCAATAAAGAAGGAAATTGAAAGGACAAGCTGTTGTAACTTCGTGTATACTGATTCCGCCTTTATACGTGAAGATGAACTACCTTGACTGACTTTTCAGGGTCGGAACACGGTCCAACAGACCGCATAGCCTTCCTGCTCATGTCGTCGATAAGGAGACCAGGAAGCCAGAGCCTGAAGACATCCCCGTGGTGGAGGAATTTCCAGAAGCCTTCCCTGAAGATTACAAGGAACACCTTCACAGCGACAAGGGGAGTTTAGGATGAACCCAATGCCAGGAAGGACACCGGTGACAGATGAAGCCTTACTGACTAGCTTCGTCCGAGATACATGAACCTCCAATGCAACTGCAAGAGCTGCTAGACAGAGGAAATCTACCAGGCTGAGCCTCTCACGGTGGAAGCCCTAGTGATATTCATTAGGAAGTGGGACGACAGTTCTTACACGCGTACACAGTCTAATCTGGGAGGAACTCAGAAGAACTAATATAGAAAAAGTGTTACGCATAGGTTACATGGAGATAGACGACTAACCATCAAGAATCGGTACTCCTTACCGAGAATTGATGACTTGTCGATCAACTACATGGTCCCAGCTACTATTCCAAGATAGAATTGAGGACATGACATCCTTAGTTAAGGACTCAAGAAGAAAGTTGGCAGTTTCCAATTGGCATAAACTTCAGAGAATTTGATATCGAGGATCGGTATCCATTGCCAAGGATTGATGACATGTTCAACCAATTGAAAGATTCTAGTTACTACTAGAAGATCGACTTGAGGTCAGGATGTCCTCAACTGCAAATACACTCGCTTCGAGCATTGCGAGTTCCTTGTCGTGCCGTTTGGCTTAACACATGCATCGGCAGTATTCGTGGACCTCATGAATCGAATGTGTAAGCCATACCTGGATAGGTCGTGATTATATTTATTGACTACATACTTATATGTTCGACGACCAAGGAAGGTCATGAGCAACATCTGCAATTTACCTTGTGACTCTTAGAGAAAGAACAGTCGTGTGTTAGAATGTCTAGGTGCGAACCTGGGATTCGCAAGGTGAGATCCTTAGGGTACGTAATGGATAAGAATGAGATTCATGTCGATCCTGCAATCAGGAACTAAGGAGTCCCTAAGACACAACTAAGAATTTTTGCGGATCGTAGGCTGTATCAGACGACCCCTAGAAAACCTTTCAAGGACTGCTCAACCGCTAACAACCCTAACCTAGTCGACACCTATCTTATCTTCACCTGGCAGTACCAATAGAGTTGCGGTTTTTTTGACGCTTCTCGACAAGGTCCCGATTGCGCGTTGATGCAACGAGACCAAGTCATCGCATACACGTAACGTTGATTAGGGGATCATGAGAAGAGACCTTGATCTAGGTACAGTAATTGCGCGTCGCAGATTTGACGTCATTACCTGTATGAAAACGCTGCACGATCTTTACTGATCACAAGGGTTGCAGCACACCGTTGATCATAAGGACTTAAATATTAATGAAGATGGACTGAGCTACTGAATAATTACAACTTTGAGATTAAGTATCCCCTGAACAAGGCAAGCGTTGTAGCAGACGGCTTGAGCCGCAAGGATCGCGCAAAGCCTCTTAGGGTGCGAGCCTTAGAGATGACCATACAGACGAATCTCGTCACTTAGATTAGTGAAGCTGAGCAAGAGACGCTCAAATCAGCAAACCTTCAAGCTGAAGTGTTTCATGAATGGAAGTGCAATTATTGCCTAAGGAAGACGGAACCTTGTACTTCATGGAACGACCTTGGGTATCGTTTCGCGGCATTTATGTACGCTTGTTTTAGGGCAAAGGTCATAGGTCAAGGTACTCGACCCATCCTAGGATCCGACAAGATGTACCAAGACTTGAAGGATTAATATGAGTGGCCCAAGATGGAAGCCGATATAGCTACATGTGAGTAACTGTCTTACTTGTGCCGAAGTTAAGACATCAAAACTACTGCAACAGCCTGAGATTCCCATATGGAAGTGGGAACGAATCTCAATGGATTTTATTACAAGCTACCAAAAACCCAAAGAGGTCACGATATGGTTTGGGTGAGTATTGACCGACACACCAAGCCTGCACACTTCCTACCGAGCAGTGTAGAAGACAGCGCAAGGGAATTAGCAGAGATTTAGCCTAGTAGGATTGTGGCACGTCATGGGGAGCTTGATTCTATCATGGCCGACCAAGATGGTCGTTTTATGTCAAGGATATGGCAGATGATTCAAAAGGCGTTTAGGTCACGATTGGACCTTGGTACTAAATTGCACCCTCAGACGGACGGCCAAAGCAAACGAACGATTCGAACTTTGGTAGACCTGCTATGTGCTTGTGTGATAAAACTTTGGTGAAAAGATGGATCACTCACTAGCCTTTAGTGGAGTTTTCCCTATCATAGTATTTATCACACCGCCGTTTAGGCCGCTTCATGTGAAGCTTTATAAGAACGTAAGTATCGGTCCCCCTTCGTGTTGGGCGGAGACCGGAGATAAACAATTTACTGGCCCCAAATCGGTTCAGGAAAACTATAAGCAAGATGGTTCAGATATGTGATCATATCAAGACAGCACGCGGAATACAGAAAGGCTACGCCGACGAGCGGCAGAAACCGTTGGAATTTGAAATAAGAAGTATGGTTTTAATGGGAGTCTCGCCTTGGGAAGGCGTGGTATGATTTAGAAAGCGTGGGAGGTTGGACCCCCGGTATGTTAGACCTTTCGAGATCCTGGAAAGGATCTGGACCATTCCTCACAAGCCGAAACTTCTTGAGAAATTCAGCAGTGATCACGACACGTTTCACGAGTCTAGTCTTTAGAGAAGCCTGACTCTGGGAACAATCGTTATTCCTGCAAATAGGATTCACGTCAACGACCAACTCCAATTTATTAAAGAACCTGTTAAGGTTGCAGGCTGGGAGTCCGCAAGACCCGGAGAAGTCATAATTGGTTTGTTAGAGTTCGTTGGAATTCTTATCATGACCCAGAGTTTACTTGGGAACATGAAGACCAAATTAAGCCTAAGTGACCACATTTGGTTCACAACTCCCCGGCGATCGATGGCATCGTTAGAATTTCGGGACGAAATTCTTTTAACGGGGGGAGAATGTGACAACTGGCATTTTTCCATGCATTCCGTACAATAATTAAATAGTAATATGTGCCTTAATGACTGTGCATGATCTAGTTTAAAAGACAAATAAACTTTTGATTTCAGTTATATACATCAAAGGCATTTCATGTTGCAAGACTTTTGTCATTACTACATGCAACCCAATATAGATCTATGAATGCACAGAGCAGAGTAAGCACAGTTATCAGATAAACTAGAGGTACTGGCGGGAGTTCAGTACTTAGACATACATGATGTTAAGACACAGAATGAGCCCCAGAACCAAGTGATACACTAGGATAGTGTGTAGGAAAGTAGGGATTACAAAACTGCCTTCCTACTGATGACATAGGTACCGGAAAGTGCCAGAAACACACTAAAACTGTAAAATTCTGCAGAAAATAAATAAATTCAGCAATAAATCAGCATTTGAACATCTAAATATAATGCAGAAAAGTGGTTTAAAGGTCCTGAATACTTTCCTAAGTGTCGGGAATCGAAACTGTCATAAAATCCAACATAAAGCACACTAAACTGCGTAATTTAGCACTTTAACGAACAGTAACGAGACGAACAACCGGACACTGCCCGAAACATCAATTTTTTACTAGAAGCATTGTTTTTATGTTACGAAGCTAGTTATGGTCACCGAACATCATATTACATATCATGAACACAAAACCGCTAAATACCTAACTTTGATACTTGGAATCTAACTAGATTTAACCAACTAATGTTTGGAATATTACACTTTACCCCCCGCCCATAGTTAGGCCGGTTACAAGGGTGGGACCCACTTGGGATTTTTCTTGAATATTTTATTAGGTATGTTGGGGAATATACCAACAAATATGCCATGGAAGATCATGTGTATCTTTATAAAACCATAGAATATTATAATATTTCATTCATCATCTTCATCAACATATCTCCTTCCTCTTCTTCCCTATACCTACGGCTCCATCACACATACACCACACTTCCATTTTCAACTCAAACTCAACCATTCCAAGGTGATTCTAAGGTGTCTCGGGCCTATCTAGGAAGGTTGTAAGCAACGGAATTGGAAGGACCTCTCTCTAGTGCTTTTATCCACTTGTTTTCTACACTTGAATCATCCCTAGCCTTGTGAAAGTAGTAAGACTCTTGGGATCTCATTTTACTTCATATTATGTTGGTTAAAAGATGATATAAGATGTTAGAAATGAAGATCATGAAGAAACATAAGAATAAAATTGAACATAAATCTCTAAAACATGAAGATCAAGTTGTTTTAAGTGTATGTAGTATACTTGAATGTTGATTTCTTGTGTTTATGATGTTGATCATCATAAGAACCTTGCTAGATGATGATTAAACACATGATCTAGCAAGTGTAAGGATAGATCTTGAGAAATTTGTAAAGATCATCCTTTATGTAAATCATGAACTTGAAAATAAACCTGTTTTAATGTATGATAATTATTCATACAAGTTATAAGTCTTGAAAATAAAAGGTTTCAAGAATAATATTTTCAAGAAACTAAAGTTTATTACAAGATCTAACATGATCATGATGTTTAAAGGAAGTAAACATGTTTTAAGTGTTAAATCAAAGATGGAAACATATTGTTAACAAGAAAAATACAAGAAGAAAATATTTTTAGAAAATCTTCATACAAGTTGTGAAGGACTAAAATCTTCAAGAATGAGTTTCATAAACTATAAACTATGTTTTTAAGGGTAATTTAACCTACTAAATAGCATACTAAGTTACTACAACTTTTTACAAATATTCAAGTTAATGAAGTAGTTAGATTATGCTTGATTTGGCAAGATGGGTAAGTGTAAGTTGTTTATTGTTGAATAATGATTGATTTTGACGATTTTTACAAAAGAAAATGATAAGTTGAAAGCATGGAAACCTCCATTTTTAGCGGAAACTATGGCAAAATTTTCTAAAATCTAGACACATAGAGAAATATTTGTTAACATACACTTAGAAGGGTATTTTAAACCTCAAATTGTTACAAAAACTTTGCCATAATTTTTGTTACAAAAATTATAATTATTGGAGGTTGGTTTTTTATAAATAAAATTGACTAAATATGTATTTAGGAAATATATATTTAGATGACACCATGTGTGTGATTATTTGTATATTTTGTGTATTAGTTATATTATTTTAGATATGAAATAATATGACTCATCAAAATACCAAAAAATTACAATCCAAAATATTACCAAAATTCCAAGAATATGAGTATACAAGTTATACACAAAGTATTGGTAAAACCGAACTAGAGAATATAACCTACAAAATACTCCCGAAATAATATTCATATGTATATTTTGGTAAATAATATTTTGGACACCATGTGAATAAAAATATGATTTTTACCATTACTACAAGAATATATCATATTTTTGAAAAGAGAAAAATATATTATTTTTGTCAAGTATAAATATATATTTTTCTGGAAATTTTTAGAAGATATATTATTTTTGATAGAAATATATATATCTTCTCAACAAACATGAAATACAATATTTTTGGGTGAAAGATATATTTTCTCAATTAAATATGAAATATATCGTTTTTGGAGAAAGATAAGTTTATATATATTTTCTAAGTTAGACTTGAAAATATATTTCTTTTGGAACTTATATGAAAATACAAATATTTTGCCAAAGGAAAATTATAAATAATTTTCCTAAGTAATATTTGTTGAAATATATATTTTAGAAATATATATTGGTGAACTTTTATTAAAGATAATATTCCGGAATAATTAATACGAGATTAAGTATAAGAATACTTAATAAATACAATAAAGATACGTATTCTCGTACGTACAAATACACACCGGAATACGACCCCAAATACATGGCAAAAAAATATACAAGTATAAGATACCCCCATCCTTGGGAAGGAAATTACAAGTTTAAATACTTGAAAAGTATTAAGTTAAAATATATTACTATAACAAGTATTCCAAAATTTAATGAATATAATTTAAGTTAAAATATTTATTATTTTAACAAATAATTATATAACTTGGAATAATGTTGAAGACACAAAGAAACGTAACTCAAAGACACTAATTAATACTAAATTAAGGCACGACCCGCTCGTCTGACAGACCGTAGTACGTTGTAGGTAGTCGTGCACACTAGTGGCCGCGTGAGTTACGTCGGATTGAAGAACGCAAAACTGTGAGTTCATATCCCCCTTTTCTCTTAACTGTTTTTGGTTTTATAACTCTCGGGGGTGGAATACATGTTACGAATGTTTAAACGGTATGAAATGAGTTAATTAGATCATGTGAGCATAGATTGAATTTGAAATGCCATTAATTCTTAATTAAGGGACGAAGGTTAGATCTAACGGGTACGGCCGAACCCCACTCATGGTACTTAGGTGACCACTTGAGTGCTTCGGTGTCCCGATCGAGGTAAATCGACAATAGTCAAGGCAAATTGACATGGTCAAGGTAAATTGACATAGTCGAAGGGGAATTCGACTTAGTCGAAGGGGGATTCGACGTAGTCGAGGGAATCGACAAGGGTATAAGCGTACTCATTTTGAGTGCTCCCTATGTCTTCACATGTTTTAATGTCCTTGCAAAACTTTAATTTAAATTGTTCATAAATGCTTTTCATACCTGTTTTCAAAGGAGCTTCTCAAAGGTTTACAAGGTTTTCAGTACTCACACAAAACGCATGAACTCGCTCAACTTTTGTTGATGTTTTCCAAAATTACATGTATTTCAAGTAACAGGTTGGATCTTGAGCGCTGGTATTATTTCTAGAAGTAAATTCCAATTTTACATGTTGTCACACCCCGACCACGTAGAACATACAAAACGTGGCGGAAAGGTCGGGGAGTGTTGTAACAGAATTAATCGTTTCAAATCCATGGCAATTAAAGTTTCGTTTTATTAATCAATTATGAGAGTTTACATTGTTTAAACAAGAAACAAAGGGTACATAACATAAGTTAACTAGTTATTGTCTCGTTTTAAGTCGCTAAGGCACGAGTCCATCCTAAATGTAGCATGTATCAACAATCATTGCAAAGCAGTACCTGAAACATGTGTAAAAACGAGGTCAGCAAAGAAATGCTGGCGAATACATTGGTTTTGTAGGAGTGTCGAAATCATGGCTAGTTTAGACGTTGCAATACTTTATTTAAAAACCTTGTTTAGAAAAGAGTATAATATTGCAACTTAATTAACCAACTCAAATCAAGCGGGTTATAATTTGTAAAACCTCGTAGCCATGACTCTTAACCCAAAAACATTTGTTTTAGTAAATTATTTGAAAACAATGATAAGTTCAGATGATATGTATAAATAAGAGAATAATGCATGATTAAATGAATAACCATGTAAAATGAGTTTGTATAAGATAAGTTGTTTGTAAATAAATGTCTTGTGAAAAGTATGTTATTTGTATAAAATGTTTATATGTATCAAACTGAAATGATTCAAATAACGCCGCGATATATGTAATACCATACAAACACTTATATATAGGAAGTACCAGCGGCGTATCCACCATGCTTGTATCATATTACACACGCATCGTTACTTAATCACTTATTCAAACCAAACCATCAAGATGTAAAATGTTCATGTCTAATGTAAATCATGTAATATGTATTCAATGTGATTTGTATAAATAAATGTAAGATTTAACAAATAACCTTATAGTAGCATATTAAAAGTATACTTTGGATTTGTAAGTAACATATTAAACTATGTTTTTGGTTTCATATATAACATATCAAAATATGCTTTAGATGTGATAAATAATAACATATCAAAATATGCTTTAGATGTGATAAATAACATATTAAACTATGTTTTGGTTTTGTAAATATATGTTGGTTTTGTACAATACCACACATGAGAGTATATTCAACTATACTTTAATAGTGTGATTTAAGAATTCATTCAGACCTGGTGCATCAAGATACACCTTTGAGACTATAGAAATACCACAAAGGCAATCCCTATTTGGATGGAGCAACAAATTGGGTTCAGACATTCCATGACAACAGGAATGAGGTGTCAAATCCTATATCGCTATATCATACTAACAATCGGTCTGGTGAACATAAAATAAGTACAATTCAACAATTTATTTTATGTTCTTTGAGAAAATCAATGTTTAAATCATAGATAGTTATGTAATTTGTCAAATGATAAGTAATAACATGTATAATCAATTATGCTTTGGAATCATGAAAATAACAGATAGGTACACATGCTTCACCCCAAAACAGTTTAGAAAACAGTAAAAGAGGGGAATAATGTACTCGCCTGAGAATGCTTGGAGGTCTTGAACAACAACCAAACAAAGCTAGAGAGAGCACGGAATCAGTCGGCAATCTAAAACTATATAAATAAACCGGACTTAAATCGGAAGATCGGGTAGCATGAGGGTTTGTAAACCAAACGAGTGTAGAGACTCGTGTCATTTGGTTTAACAAAGCCTACATACTAAATGAAACTTAACCTAATTGTTTTCGACCCATTATGACCCGTTTAGGTAGCTTATGCTACTTTAACGCGTCGTGCGCGTGAAACGCGTTCGGATCGCCTAACTAGTCCTATGACAAGTGTTATATGCCTAAACATGTTACATAATCAGTTATGTGACAAACGTTTAGGTTACATATGCTTAATTACCAATTATACATGAAAAGGGTATTCTGGTAATTTACCTAAGGCATATAAACTACCTATCATACAACTACTTAAACGATGTGACCATAAGGTATAACCTCGGAAGGTTATCCCCTACACTATGGTCACCTAATGTATTTGGTCGGATCCTAATGATCGACCAAACTGGGTCGGGTTCGAAGGTATAAGCGATTTATTAGATCGTTTACCCTACGACCCTAGATAACGTGGTAATCAGTAGGCATAGTCCCAAGGGACTATAACCATCGTGATTACAATCACGTTGCGAAGTTCAAACGAACTTCGCATTGACCATAAGCTGGTCAACGCTGAAAGTCAAACAAAGTTTGACTTTCGGACTCGAAAAGCAGTAAAATAAGGAAAAGAACGAAAGAATACTTACCCAGGGTCCCCGAATGCTTATCCCGATTCAAGAATCTCAGGTATGAAACAATGGTTTCAACTTAGAGCTCCTCAAATCAGAATTCTAGTGATTTTTATGCAATGGGGGGTGGGGTATTTATAGTATTCGGTCCACCGTTAAGATCGTGTGTCGAATATCGTGCCTTAATCGAAACCGTACAAGTGTCGGAAAGTTGTGGTGCCTAAAAATGATGTTTATCAGCTGAATATGCAAGTTGCAAGTGTGTGGTTGTGGTTAAAACAGCTGGTACACGCTGACTGTTCGTTCTGATCTGTTCTGGGAGTCTGACGCGGGCCGCCTAAGAATGTTAAGAAACTGAGGCGGGCCGCCTAGCTGTCTGATCAGCAAACTTCTTGCAGAATTGACAGTTTTGGTCCCTGCACGTGTTTAAGGCCATTTCCGACACTTCTAAGGCCCGTAAAGCCAACTTTAAGGCCCTAAAATGTTGCCTAAACATTGTGGACATGAAACATGCTCAAATATATGCCGGGTGTTGGTTCGTTTGGCCGTACGAACGCGATGTTCGCTTAATTACGACGGAATGCGCCAAATGACGAAACGAATGGATTTTTGGCAAGCCAAACAATAAAGCATAATATAGTCATGCTTACATAAATTTTTGGATGTCCGGATGTATTCAGAACATAAGTTATGCACGAAAATGCAAACTTGTGCACTTTTTGACACTTTTAGTCCCTGAATGACCCAAAAGTTTATTTTAGCATACCGAACCCCTCAAAGCCTATTTCTAAGTTATGTGAAGGATATTTATGGTATGTTTAACTTATGGTCATGTTCCGGAATGTCTGTTACAGTTCAAATTGGCATACTTTCGCAGTTTGTCAAATTTAGTCCCTGTAAGCGAATTAACTTTGATTTCACCACACCAAACCTTCCAAAACTTATATCTAAGTTATGTAAAGGTTATTTAAGGTATGTTAAACCTATTTCACTATTCCGGAGTGTTTGTTGCATTAAACTGGTTATATTTACGCATTAGTGCGCGTATAACCTTCCATAAAGCTATTTAGAGTTTGAAATCGAACAAGAGTTGATATGTGCAAAAGATACACATATTTATACAAGTCCAAAGTATGAAATACAATATTTCATTGGTTTGGCATTTGTTTGATGGTTGTAATGACACAGGTGTTACAGTCTCCCCTACTTTAGGAAATTTCGTCCCGAAATTTAGTTTTAGAGGAAACTTGTGGAGACAGCTGTGACGGTTTTGCCTTCAGACAAATCCATTGAGCCCTTAAGTAAAACTCTGGGCCATGTTAGGATTCTTAGCAAAGATGTCAACCCTCAAAGTGAAATCCTTGTAGTAACAAAACATGGAGTTTTGAACTATGGACAGAAGAACGTTTCTTATGAAGACTTATCATAGGAAACTGTGTGTGTGATTGAGATCAGAATTGAGGAGTGTGAGAATAAATGACATTGATCGAAGTCCAATACTTCTCCCGTATCATTACTCTTGTCACTATGGGTCTTAACACATGACAAAATTGTCACACCCCGACCGCGTAAAACAACAAATCGCGGCGGAAACATCGGGGCGTGTTGCAACAGAATTAATGTTTCATAACCATGGATATCAAAAGTGTTTCGTTTTATTAAACATTGAGTAATTACATCGTCTGGAAATCTAATTACACTATTTAAACATAGTCTATCATTGTTATTGAGTCACTAAGGCCTTGTCCAGTCCTATGTGAGCATGCATCTTATCAATCGATATCATCCAACATACCTGAAACATATGTGAAAACGAGGTCAGCAAAGAAATGCTGGCGAGTACATAGGTTTTGTAGGAGTGTCGAAATCATGGCTAGTTTAGACGTTGCAATACTTTATTTAAAAACCTTGTTTTGAAAAGAGTATAATATTGCAATTTAATTAACGAACTCAAATCAAGCGAGTTATAATTTGTAAAACCTCGTAGCCATGACTCTTAACCCAAAAACATTTGTTTTAGTACATTATTTGAAAAACAATGATAAGTTCAGGTGATATGTATCAGTAATAGAATAATGCATGATTAAATGAATAACCATGTAAAATGAGTTTGTATAAGATAAGTTGTTTGTAAATAAATGTCTTGTGAAAAGTATGTTACTCGTATAAAATGTTCTATGTCTCAAACTGAAATGATTCAAATAACGCTACAATATGTAATACCATACAAACACTTATATATAGGAAGTACCAGCGGCGTATCCACCATGCTTGTATCATATTACACACGCATCGTTACTTAATCACTTAATCAAACCAAACCAAACAATGTAAAATGTCTATGTCAAATATCCATGTCAAATGTCTATGTCAAATATCCATGTATGGCAAGTGAAATGTCTCAACTAAACCATATGCACAAAAAAACAAAGTATTGAAGTAAAAACTTGGTTTAAATCAAAGTTATGTTTTGTGGGAAATACATGATCAAATGTCAATCATGTACAAATGTTTACCCAATCGTTAAACCATCGTGTGAAAACCAATCGTTTACCCAATCGTTAAAACATCGTGTGAAAACCAATCGTTTACCCAATCGTTAAAACATCGTGTGAAAACCAATCGTTTACACAATCGTTAAATTCGTTTTAGGTCGTGAAACTACTTAAATGATCGTCTCGCTAATAACATTCAAACCTTTTTGACTCGCATTAATAAACCCTTACCAAAGGATAGATTAACAATTCGCATTAATAAACCCTTACCAAAGGATAGATTAACAATTCGCATTAATAAACCCTTACCAAAGAGTAAATTAACAATTCGCATTAATAAACCCTTACCAAAGAGTAAATTAACAGTTACAGATTCAGTCGCTACCCACAACACCCACACATAACTACGGGTGTAGTAAATAACGGGACTTGTCAGATCCTATGGTACCATAACCTAATACTGGTCGGCTTGATCATTGCTAATGAATGTCATTTGTTATGTAACTACAACCAACAAGTTTGTTCACTTTATGAAATCGTTATTAGTTTTGTATAAATCGCCTTAATCGTTTTTGAAACCATCGTTATAACATCGAAAACATTTAGCACATATGAGTCACCCCAAAACAATTGAAAACAGTAAAATAGGGGAAGAATGTACTCGCCTGGGAGTGCTTAGGAGTCTTGAACAACTACCAAGTAAGCTAGAGGAGTCCCGGAAATCAAACGGTACCTAATATAGGTAACTACATAATTAACCCGGACCTAAATCGGAAGACTGGGTAGCAGGAGGGTTTGTAAACCAAATGAGTGTAGGAACTCATATGATATGGTTTAACAAAGCCTACATACTAAATGAAACTTAACCTAAGTATTATCGACCCATCGCGACCCATTAAGGTAACATACGTTACTTTAACGTGTCGTGCGCGTGAAACGCGTTCGGACCGCCTAACTAGCCCTATGACAAGTGTTATATGCCTAAACATATTACATAATCAGTTACGTGACAAAGGTTTAGGTTACATATGCTTAATTACCAATTATACATGAAAAGGGTATTCTGGTAATTTACCTAAGGCATATAAACTACCTATCATACAACTACTTAAACGATGTGACCATAGGGTATAACCTCGGAAGGTTATTCCCTACCTACTATGGTCACCTAATGTGTTTGGTCGGATCCTAATGATCGACCAAACTGGGTCGGGTTCGAAGGTATAGGCGATTTATTAGATCGCCTACCCTACGACCCTAGACAACGTGGTAATCAGTGGGCATAGTCCCAAAGGACTATGACCAACGTGATTACACTCACGTTGCGAAGTTCAAACGAACTTCGCATTGACCATTACTGGTCAACGCTGAAAGTCAAACAAAGTTTGACTTTCTGACTCGAAAAGCAGTAAAAATAAGGAAAATAACGAAAGAATACTAACCCAGGGTCCCCGAATGCTAAACTTGATTTGAAAATCTCAGGTATGAAACTAATGTTTCAACTTAGAGTTTCTCAATTCAAATTTCTAGTGATTATGAACAAAGGGGGGTGGGGTATTTATAGTTTTCGGTGAACCGTTGAGATCGTTTCTTGGAAAAGGGGAAAAGATCTAGTTCGTACACTTGTCGGAAAGTTTATGGAGCCACATATGCTCCTTAACTTTGTGACACATCAACTTAAAACATGTGGAGGAGGATTAAACAGCTGCAAACTGCTGACTGTTAAGTCTGATCTGTTCTGCAGGTTGCTTTACGGACCTCAAAGCTGCCAAGGTTGAGGTCCGTAAGCTTACTTTGGCAGAATTACAGTTTTGGTCCCTGCAGTGCAATCAGCCCATTTTCGACACGTTTAAGGCCCGTTAACCCCATTTCAAACCTCTAAAATGAAGTTAAAGTATAGGGAACTTAAAACATGCTCAAAAATATCTCGGATGTCGGTTCGTTTAGCCGTACGAACGCGATGTTCGCTTAATTACGACGGAATGCGCATAAGCGCGAAAAACGATCCAAATGACGTGACGAATGGATTTTTCTTATGGCGAACACTAAAATATAATGTATTCATGCTTACATAAATTTTTGGATGTCCGGATGTATTCAGAACGTAAGTTACGCGTAAAAATGCAAACTTGTGCACTTTTTGACGCTTTTAGTCCCTGAATGACACAAAAGTTTATTTTAGCATACCGAACACCTCAAAGCCTATTTCTAAGCTATGTAAAGGATATTTATGGTATGTTTAACTTATGTTCATGTCCCGGAAAGTCTGTTACAGTTCAAATTGGCATACTTTCGCAGTTTGTCAAATTTAGTCCCTGTAAACGATTTAACTTGATTTTGCCATACCAAAGCCTTCAAAACTTATTTCTAAGTTATGTAAAGGTTATTTAAGGTATGTTAAGCCTATTTCACTATTCCGGAGTGTTCGTTGCATTAAACTGGTTATATTTACGCTTCGGTGCGCGTATAACCTTCCAGAAAGCGATTTAGAGCTTGAAATCGAACAAGAGTTGATATGTGCAAACGATACACATAATTTTTACAAATCCCAAGTATGAAATACAATATTTCATTGGTTTGGAATTTGTTTGATGGCCGTGGAGGCACAGGTGTTACAGTCTCCCCTACTTTAGGAAATTTCGTCCCGAAATTTATTTAGAGGAAACTTGTAAGAGTTTAAAACATGAAGTTGAAAAGATCGAACAATATTGATTAGGGTTCTTGAACTTCTAGTAACCTTAATAACATTATGTTTGCAATGTAAGAGGGACACTTATATACAAGTATATGAAGCGTCATTGGTGCGTCCACCGTACCTCCATTACATCGTTCTCATTTCGTTATTTTTGTCACTATCGGTTCTTACACATAATAAATCTTACTGGGTTCCTATGCACTAAATTTCATAATTATGTACGCGTCCATAATCAGACAATTCCTTGCACAGTATACACAGTCTATTTTATAGTGTGTAGGGGAAAACCAAATGAACAAACCTGTGATGAGTGTAACTAGACCGCCATAGAGTCCTTTTAATTAAATCAATAAATGATCTAAATAGACTATCAAGGAGTCTGTTCAGCTACATCACTAGATGTCGTTCTTTAATCAAATTGTGAATCAATCTTTTAGACTAGACCACTTAAGGGTCTCTCATCGAATCATGGAATGGTACCATATAATCCCAAGGGTCTTTAACTACAACGTAGAAGCCCATTAAGGACTTAAAGTAGTACCTTTTGAATATCCTACTTTGAATCCCTCATATAAAGATACGAAAGATTCTATGAGGATTTGAAAATTGGATCACACAAAAACATAGAGGAGAACACATAACACATAAACACATAATCGCATAATTGTATAATCGTTTAATCGCAAAATCGTTTAATCGCAAAATCGTTTAATCGCAAAATCGTTTATTCGTATAATCGTTTAATTTGTTATCTTTGGACATGGGTATTTAAAGCATACTAGGAATCCAATCCGTGGATTTCACTTGGCACTTTAAATATTATCAAGAATCTAACTATAAAAATAGGAAGATCTAAAAAGGAATTCGGCTTGTCCTAATTGAGTTGTAATGTACAAATTAAGGTGTACAAGGAATCCAATCAGGCTCCGAAATCAACGAAGGTGTTGATCGTGGTCGGCTCGGGACTTTGAATAGATCAAGATGTCATCAATAAAAACAATGACGAACTGATCCAAATAAGGCTTGCAGACCCTATTTATTAAGTCCATGAAGATGGGTGGAGCATTTGTCAAACCAAAAGGTATGACTGTAAACTCGTAATGGCCATACTTCGTGCAGAAAAACCGTTTTGGGAACATTTTCTTTGAGAATACAAAGTTGATGATACCCAAAATGCAAATCGATCTTGGAAAAGCAGGAACGCTATGCAGTTGATCGGAGAAATCGTTGATTTAAGGTAGGGGATATCGATTCTTGATGGTAAGCTTAATAGGCTTACGTTAATCGATATACATTTGAAAAGATCCATTTTTCTTTTCATAAAGAGAACTGGAGTTTCTCCAAGGTGAAAAGTTCGGACGGATGAATCCTTTATCAGACAACTCTTAAAGCTGTTTTGATGATTCTTGCATCTCGAACGGTGCAAGACGATAAGATACTTTGGATTTAGAAGAAACAAGTGTTTGAGGTTCTTAGGGAGATCACAAGTGATCATAAAAATGACAGAACCACAAGAGTAGTTTTGTCTTTGTGATAACATCATAAGGTTGGATCAAACATTCATACAATTGCATTAGTTGAAAATAAAAACCACAAATTTTTATTTATATAACAACCGAATTGTCTTAAAATGTTACAAGATAACAACCATAGGAAATACAAAATACTAATTGTTCATTCCTTCAACATTGAGTGCCTCATTGATGTTAAACACTCAACCACGTGCTGGATTCACATTGACGTTGACGTTTGCATTTGGGTTTGCGTTAGCATTTGCATTCACCAGTCTTGGGCAGTTGTGGCGGAAGTGACCAATCTCTCCGCAGTTGAAACATGAACCCAATGGGAATCTCGCAGCATTCCCTTGAACCGGAGCTTGAACCTGAGCAGCCTGATTTTGTCCCAAACGACAAATATTGGCCAAATGCCCAAGTCTACCACACGTTGTGCATTTCTTGCAATCTCGTGGTGCAACGTGATGACCGTTGCAACGGGCACAATGAGGTGCGGTACCGGCATATGCTTTCTTTGCAGGTGGCTGAGCTGGTTGGTTCCGCGGGTTCTGAGCAGTCTGTGCTGTAACAGCAAAGTTCTGAACATCCTTTCGCTTTCTTGATTTCTTTGCCGTCTCACCTTCCTTACCCTTCTTGTTTTGACCTTTCTTGCTAACCTCCATGTCAGCTGTCTGTTTCTTGCCCTTGTCACCCTTCCTGTGTAACTTGTTCTTCCGAATCTGCGACTCAGTCAATGTCGCTGATAACTCGATCTCCTGACGGAGTGTGGCAGGGTTACTACCAGTAAGGATGTCTTGTACCGAGTCAGGTAGGCCGTCGATGTACCTTTCGATAGCTATGTCAAGTGGGGTAACCATTGTCGGGCAAAGCAGACTCAGCTCCTCAAACCTATCAGTATAAGCCCTGTGCTCACCACTATCCTGCTTCAAATCATCAAATTCCTTCTCTAAGGCTCGCTGCTCATGACGAGGACAGAATTCCCTCATCATAAGAGCTCTTAGTTCAGCCCATGTCTGTGCCAAGGCAATCTCAGCACCCCTATCTCTCATAACCCCGTTCCACCATGTCAAAGCCCTCTTCTGAAATACGCTCGAAGCAAACTCGACCTTGCGATTGTCAAGACACTGCACGTGGCGAAAAGTATTCTCTATGCTTTCAAACCACTGAAGAAGCCCAGTCGCTCCCTCAGAACCACTAAACTTGAGTGGTTTAGCCTGGTTAAAATCCTTGTATTTGCATGGAACATTGTTGTTGTTATAGGCTTGGATCCATTGAGCAAAGAGGTTTGGGAATTGAGCAGCCATTTGCTGCGCAATAATTTCTGCCAGCTCGGCAGTCTCTATCTGGTTTTCGCGTCGAGGAGGCATTGTCTAAAAGAGGAAACATGAAAGGAAACGAGTGAGAGAATTTAGACGAAAAGAATAAGATGAAACAAATCTGATGAAAGCAAGGGTAGTGGTCATTTGTTTGTTACCACAAGGTAAACAAACGACACACAGTGACTAATCAAAGTAAATGGGTCAAAATAATGTATCGCGAAGACATGCTCGCCTATAAGTGAACACTCATCCCAAGAATTCCCAGGTAAGCACAACTGGTCTCGCGTCTGATGAGATGTATACGAAGTGCTTGCCTAGACAGAAAACCCAGAATACAGGCATTCACCCTTCCAGTTTGCACGTGTTCACATTATTTAAAACCCAAAACCATGACGAGAATTTGAAAATTCAAAGGGGTTCAAAACCATATAACAGAGGGTTCAAAACCTTACAATAGAGGGTTCAAAACCTAGAAATCAATCATCCTAGAACAGATGATTAGTTTTCAAAGCGGTTTTGAAATTTATGTTCTTGTTGTGGTCGTCGCCTAAGGATAGGTGACGGTATTGTTTTATGACTAAACGCAAGTAAACTCGCGTTAGGGTCCTAGAAAGGTTATAGACTAGGTCAAAGCATTACTAATTACTAATAACCTAATTCCCTATAACCATTGGCTCTGATACCATCTTTTCTGTCACACCCCGACCGCGTAAAACAACAAATCGCGGCGGAAACATCGGGGCGTGTTGCAACAGAATTAATGTTTCATAACCATGGATATCAAAAGTGTTTCGTTTTATTAAACATTGAGTAATTACATCGTCTGGAAATCTAATTACACTATTTAAACATAGTCTATCATTGTTATTGAGTCACTAAGGCCTTGTCCAGTCCTATGTGAGCATGCATCTTATCAATCGATATCATCCAACATACCTGAAACATATGTGAAAACGAGGTCAGCAAAGAAATGCTGGCGAGTACATAGGTTTTGTAGGAGTGTCGAAATCATGGCTAGTTTAGACGTTGCAATACTTTATTTAAAAACCTTGTTTTGAAAAGAGTATAATATTGCAATTTAATTAACGAACTCAAATCAAGCGAGTTATAATTTGTAAAACCTCGTAGCCATGACTCTTAACCCAAAAACATTTGTTTTAGTACATTATTTGAAAAACAATGATAAGTTCAGGTGATATGTATCAGTAATAGAATAATGCATGATTAAATGAATAACCATGTAAAATGAGTTTGTATAAGATAAGTTGTTTGTAAATAAATGTCTTGTGAAAAGTATGTTACTCGTATAAAATGTTCTATGTCTCAAACTGAAATGATTCAAATAACGCTACAATATGTAATACCATACAAACACTTATATATAGGAAGTACCAGCGGCGTATCCACCATGCTTGTATCATATTACACACGCATCGTTACTTAATCACTTAATCAAACCAAACCAAACAATGTAAAATGTCTATGTCAAATATCCATGTCAAATGTCTATGTCAAATATCCATGTATGGCAAGTGAAATGTCTCAACTAAACCATATGCACAAAAAAACAAAGTATTGAAGTAAAAACTTGGTTTAAATCAAAGTTATGTTTTGTGGGAAATACATGATCAAATGTCAATCATGTACAAATGTTTACCCAATCGTTAAACCATCGTGTGAAAACCAATCGTTTACCCAATCGTTAAAACATCGTGTGAAAACCAATCGTTTACCCAATCGTTAAAACATCGTGTGAAAACCAATCGTTTACCCAATCGTTAAAACATCGTGTGAAAACCAATCGTTTACACAATCGTTAAATTCGTTTTAGGTCGTGAAACTACTTAAATGATCGTCTCGCTAATAACATTCAAACCTTTTTGACTCGCATTAATAAACCCTTACCAAAGGATAGATTAACAATTCGCATTAATAAACCCTTACCAAAGGATAGATTAACAATTCGCATTAATAAACCCTTACCAAAGAGTAAATTAACAATTCGCATTAATAAACCCTTACCAAAGAGTAAATTAACAGTTACAGATTCAGTCGCTACCCACAACACCCACACATAACTACGGGTGTAGTAAATAACGGGACTTGTCAGATCCTATGGTACCATAACCTAATACTGGTCGGCTTGATCATTGCTAATGAATGTCATTTGTTATGTAACTACAACCAACAAGTTTGTTCACTTTATGAAATCGTTATTAGTTTTGTATAAATCGCCTTAATCGTTTTTGAAACCATCGTTATAACATCGAAAACATTTAGCACATATGAGTCACCCCAAAACAATTGAAAACAGTAAAATAGGGGAAGAATGTACTCGCCTGGGAGTGCTTAGGAGTCTTGAACAACTACCAAGTAAGCTAGAGGAGTCCCGGAAATCAAACGGTACCTAATATAGGTAACTACATAATTAACCCGGACCTAAATCGGAAGACTGGGTAGCAGGAGGGTTTGTAAACCAAATGAGTGTAGGAACTCATATGATATGGTTTAACAAAGCCTACATACTAAATGAAACTTAACCTAAGTATTATCGACCCATCGCGACCCATTAAGGTAACATACGTTACTTTAACGTGTCGTGCGCGTGAAACGCGTTCGGACCGCCTAACTAGCCCTATGACAAGTGTTATATGCCTAAACATATTACATAATCAGTTACGTGACAAAGGTTTAGGTTACATATGCTTAATTACCAATTATACATGAAAAGGGTATTCTGGTAATTTACCTAAGGCATATAAACTACCTATCATACAACTACTTAAACGATGTGACCATAGGGTATAACCTCGGAAGGTTATTCCCTACCTACTATGGTCACCTAATGTGTTTGGTCGGATCCTAATGATCGACCAAACTGGGTCGGGTTCGAAGGTATAGGCGATTTATTAGATCGCCTACCCTACGACCCTAGACAACGTGGTAATCAGTGGGCATAGTCCCAAAGGACTATGACCAACGTGATTACACTCACGTTGCGAAGTTCAAACGAACTTCGCATTGACCATTACTGGTCAACGCTGAAAGTCAAACAAAGTTTGACTTTCTGACTCGAAAAGCAGTAAAAATAAGGAAAATAACGAAAGAATACTAACCCAGGGTCCCCGAATGCTAAACTTGATTTGAAAATCTCAGGTATGAAACTAATGTTTCAACTTAGAGTTTCTCAATTCAAATTTCTAGTGATTATGAACAAAGGGGGGTGGGGTATTTATAGTTTTCGGTGAACCGTTGAGATCGTTTCTTGGAAAAGGGGAAAAGATCTAGTTCGTACACTTGTCGGAAAGTTTATGGAGCCACATATGCTCCTTAACTTTGTGACACATCAACTTAAAACATGTGGAGGAGGATTAAACAGCTGCAAACTGCTGACTGTTAAGTCTGATCTGTTCTGCAGGTTGCTTTACGGACCTCAAAGCTGCCAAGGTTGAGGTCCGTAAGCTTACTTTGGCAGAATTACAGTTTTGGTCCCTGCAGTGCAATCAGCCCATTTTCGACACGTTTAAGGCCCGTTAACCCCATTTCAAAGCTCTAAAATGAAGTTAAAGTATAGGGAACTTAAAACATGCTCAAAAATATCTCGGATGTCGGTTCGTTTAGCCGTACGAACGCGATGTTCGCTTAATTACGACGGAATGCGCATAAGCGCGAAAAACGATCCAAATGACGTGACGAATGGATTTTTCTTATGGCGAACACTAAAATATAATGTATTCATGCTTACATAAATTTTTGGATGTCCGGATGTATTCAGAACGTAAGTTACGCGTAAAAATGCAAACTTGTGCACTTTTTGACGCTTTTAGTCCCTGAATGACACAAAAGTTTATTTTAGCATACCGAACACCTCAAAGCCTATTTCTAAGCTATGTAAAGGATATTTATGGTATGTTTAACTTATGTTCATGTCCCGGAAAGTCTGTTACAGTTCAAATTGGCATACTTTCGCAGTTTGTCAAATTTAGTCCCTGTAAACGATTTAACTTGATTTTGCCATACCAAAGCCTTCAAAACTTATTTCTAAGTTATGTAAAGGTTATTTAAGGTATGTTAAGCCTATTTCACTATTCCGGAGTGTTCGTTGCATTAAACTGGTTATATTTACGCTTCGGTGCGCGTATAACCTTCCAGAAAGCGATTTAGAGCTTGAAATCGAACAAGAGTTGATATGTGCAAACGATACACATAATTTTTACAAATCCCAAGTATGAAATACAATATTTCATTGGTTTGGAATTTGTTTGATGGCCGTGGAGGCACAGGTGTTACAAAAATTCCCTGTGGTTTCTGTGCACTGAATTCCATAATTATGTAGGCCTCCATAATTACGTAGTTCCTTGCACAGTCCGCACAGTTCATTTCATAATGCGTATGGGAAAAAAATCAATTGAATAAACATAAAGCGACCTGACTAGACCACAAAAGGGTCCTTTTAATTTGATCTACGAACGATCTTTTTAACTAGATCAACATATGATCTTCTTAACTAAACCGTCGTATGATCTTCTTAAATAGACCACTTAAGGGATCTTTGTATTTATATCATCACATGATATTTTTGATCAGATTTTCAAAATCAGTCTGTTTAACTAGACCATTCAAGAGGTCCAGTTTTAGAATAGTACTTTAAAACCCAAGGGACTTAACTACAACGTAGAAGTCCATTAAGGATTTAAGATAGTACCTTTTTGGAATATCCTACTACGAATCCTTCATATGAGATATGGAAGATTCTACGAGGATTTGGATGGATCACATAAAACACAAAACACATAAGAAAACACATGAGCACAAAAATTTGGTTAACTTGATTCTTTAATTTGTTGTCTTTGAGCATGGATAATTAAAGCACACCAGGAATCCAATCCGTGGATTTCATTTGGTACTTTAATCATTAGAATCTAACTATGAAGATAGGAAGATCTTAATAAGAATTCGGCTTTGTCCTTATTGAATCGTAATGTACGTATTAAGGCATACGAATAATTCAATTAAGGGCTCCGATTTGAGTGATATTCATCCACAAGGATCTGATTATGAAGATAGAAAGATCCTTCATGGATTTTGGAATTTGTGTAACGAGAGGTGATTCGACACCTTGCACTAGGCGTGCTTAAGTCGATACACATGGTAGAAAATTCATGAGGTTGAGACGCTAGATATGCCAAGGCGACATATGAAGCAGAACTTGAAGGTTGAGCAGCAACAGGGTTTTCAACTGCTTTGCTTTGAACAGCAAAGCGACACATGTTAACCAAATGTCTCCATCGTCCACCGTGGGTACATTTGTAACAGGGTATTTGATTTGGATGATGACGGTTACATTGATTTCTCCAAGGAGTGGTTCCCTTGCACGGCTTCATTCCTGAGCTGACTCGTGGTGATAGCTAAATCAACGGTCTTCTGGAGTACTACGCCTATTTGTTGGGCAGTTGTAGCACCTGGTCCGGATACTCGAGTCTTGTTGCGATGAAGAGACACCATGAAGAAAAAAGGAGATATGGGAGGGAACAAGGGAAATGAAAACAGAATAACAATGCATAAAATTGCGATCATTTGTTTGTTACGTAAGGCAAACAAGTGAGACGGTGACTAATCAAAGTAAATAGGTCAAAAATAATGTATCGCGAAGACATGCTCGCCTATAAGTGAACACTCATCCCAAGAATTCCCAGGTAAACACAACTGGTCTCGCGTCTGATGAGATATATACGAAGTGCTTGCCTAGACAGAAAACCCAGAATACAGGCATTCACCCTTCCAGTTTGCACGTGTTCACATTATTTAAAACCCAAAACCTTGACGAGAATTTGAAAACTCAAAGGGATTCAAAACCTTACAATAGAGGGTTCAAAACCTAGTAATTAATCATCCTAGAACAGATGATTAGTTTTCAAAGCGGTTTTGAAATTTATGTTCTTGTTGTCGTCGCCTAAGGATAGGGGACAGTATTGTTTTATGACTAAACGCAAGTAAATTCGCGTTAGGGTCCTAAGAAGGTTATAGACTAGGTCAAAACATTACTAATAACCTAATTCCCTATAACCATTGGCTCTGATACCATCTTTTCTGTCACACCCCGACCACGTAGAACATACAAAACGTGGCGGAAAGGTCGGGGAGTGTTGTAACAGAATTAATCGTTTCAAATCCATGGCAATTAAAGTTTCGTTTTATTAATCAATTATGAGAGTTTACATTGTTTAAACAAGAAACAAAGGGTACATAACATAAGTTAACTAGTTATTGTCTCGTTTTAAGTCGCTAAGGCACGAGTCCATCCTAAATGTAGCATGTATCAACAATCATTGCAAAGCAGTACCTGAAACATGTGTAAAAACGAGGTCAGCAAAGAAATGCTGGCGAATACATTGGTTTTGTAGGAGTGTCGAAATCATGGCTAGTTTAGACGTTGCAATACTTTATTTAAAAACCTTGTTTAGAAAAGAGTATAATATTGCAACTTAATTAACCAACTCAAATCAAGCGGGTTATAATTTGTAAAACCTCGTAGCCATGACTCTTAACCCAAAAACATTTGTTTTAGTAAATTATTTGAAAACAATGATAAGTTCAGATGATATGTATAAATAAGAGAATAATGCATGATTAAATGAATAACCATGTAAAATGAGTTTGTATAAGATAAGTTGTTTGTAAATAAATGTCTTGTGAAAAGTATGTTATTTGTATAAAATGTTTATATGTATCAAACTGAAATGATTCAAATAACGCCGCGATATATGTAATACCATACAAACACTTATATATAGGAAGTACCAGCGGCGTATCCACCATGCTTGTATCATATTACACACGCATCGTTACTTAATCACTTATTCAAACCAAACCATCAAGATGTAAAATGTTCATGTCTAATGTAAATCATGTAATATGTATTCAATGTGATTTGTATAAATAAATGTAAGATTTAGCAAATAACCTTATAGTAGCATATTAAAAGTATACTTTGGATTTGTAAGTAACATATTAAACTATGTTTTTGGTTTCATATATAACATATCAAAATATGCTTTAGATGTGATAAATAATAACATATCAAAATATGCTTTAGATGTGATAAATAACATATTAAACTATGTTTTGGTTTTGTAAATATATGTTGGTTTTGTACAATACCACACATGAGAGTATATTCAACTATACTTTAATAGTGTGATTTAAGAATTCATTCAGACCTGGTGCATCAAGATACACCTTTGAGACTATAGAAATACCACAAAGGCAATCCCTATTTGGATGGAGCAACAAATTGGTTTCAGACATTCCATGACAACAGGAATGAGGTGTCAAATCCTATAGCGCTATATCATACTAACAATCGGTCTGGTGAACATAAAATAAGTACAATTCAACAATTTATTTTATGTTCTTTGAGAAAATCAATGTTTAAATCATAGATAGTTATGTAATTTGTCAAATGATAAGTAATAACATGTATAATCAATTATGCTTTGGAATCATGAAAATAACAGATAGGTACACATGCTTCACCCCAAAACAGTTTAGAAAACAGTAAAAGAGGGGAATAATGTACTCGCCTGAGAATGCTTGGAGGTCTTGAACAACAACCAAACAAAGCTAGAGAGAGCACGGAATCAGTCGGCAATCTAAAACTATATAAATAAACCGGACTTAAATCGGAAGATCGGGTAGCATGAGGGTTTGTAAACCAAACGAGTGTAGAGACTCGTGTCATTTGGTTTAACAAAGCCTACATACTAAATGAAACTTAACCTAATTGTTTTCGACCCATTATGACCCGTTTAGGTAGCTTATGCTACTTTAACGCGTCGTGCGCGTGAAACGCGTTCGGATCGCCTAACTAGTCCTATGACAAGTGTTATATGCCTAAACATGTTACATAATCAGTTATGTGACAAACGTTTAGGTTACATATGCTTAATTACCAATTATACATGAAAAGGGTATTCTGGTAATTTACCTAAGGCATATAAACTACCTATCATACAACTACTTAAACGATGTGACCATAAGGTATAACCTCGGAAGGTTATCCCCTACACTATGGTCACCTAATGTATTTGGTCGGATCCTAATGATCGACCAAACTGGGTCGGGTTCGAAGGTATAAGCGATTTATTAGATCGTTTACCCTACGACCCTAGATAACGTGGTAATCAGTAGGCATAGTCCCAAGGGACTATAACCATCGTGATTACAATCACGTTGCGAAGTTCAAACGAACTTCGCATTGACCATAAGCTGGTCAACGCTGAAAGTCAAAAAAAGTTTGACTTTCGGACTCGAAAAGCAATAAAATAAGGAAAAGAACGAAAGAATACTTACCCAGGGTCCCCGAATGCTAATCCCGATTCAAGAATCTCAGGTATGAAACAATGGTTTCAACTTAGAGCTCCTCAAATCAGAATTCTAGTGATTTTTAAGCAATGGGGGGTGGGGTATTTATAGTATTCGGTCCACCGTTAAGATCGTGTGTCGAATATCGTGCCTTAATCGAAACCGTACAAGTGTCGGAAAGTTGTGGTGCCTAAAAATGATGTTTATCAGCTGAATATGCAAGTTGCAAGTGTGTGGTTGTGGTTAAAACAGCTGGTACACGCTGACTGTTCGTTCTGATCTGTTCTGGGAGTCTGACGCGGGCCGCCTAAGAATGTTAAGAAACTGAGGCGGGCCGCCTAGCTGTCTGATCAGCAAACTTCTTGCAGAATTGACAGTTTTGGTCCCTGCACGTGTTTAAGGCCATTTCCGACACTTCTAAGGCCCGTAAAGCCAACTTTAAGGCCCTAAAATGTTGCCTAAACATTGTGGACATGAAACATGCTCAAAAATATGCCGGGTGTTGGTTCGTTTGGCCGTACGAACGCGATGTTCGCTTAATTACGACGGAATGCGCACAAGCGCGAAAAACGATCCAAATGACGAAACGAATGGATTTTTGGCAAGCCAAACACTAAAGCATAATATAGTCATGCTTACATAAATTTTTGGATGTTCGGATGTATTCAGAACATAAGTTATGCACGAAAATGCAAACTTGTGCACTTTTTGACACTTTTAGTCCCTGAATGACCCAAAAGTTTATTTTAGCATACCGAACCCCTCAAAGCCTATTTCTAAGCTATGTGAAGGATATTTATGGTATGTTTAACTTATGGTCATGTTCCGGAATGTCTGTTACGGTTCAAATCGGCATACTTTCGCAGTTTGTCAAATTTAGTCCCTGTAAGCGAATTAACTTTGATTTCACCACACCAAACCTTCCAAAACTTATATCTAAGTTATGTAAAGGTTATTTAAGGTATGTTAAACCTATTTCACTATTCCGGAGTGTTTGTTGCATTAAACTGGTTATATTTACGCATTAGTGCGCGTATAACCTTCCATAAAGCTATTTAGAGTTTGAAATCGAACAAGAGTTGATATGTGCAAAAGATACACATATTTATACAAGTCCAAAGTATGAAATACAATATTTCATTGGTTTGGCATTTGTTTGATGGTTGTAATGACACAGGTGTTACACATGTCATCCACTTTCGTCGATTTGTAACTTAGTCGAAGGTTGTGTTTAAGACTTAAATAAATGGTGTTTGTAATACTTTAAACTTAATGAATGGATGAACATCGTTTTGATCATATAGTTGTTTATTATGATTGAATGCAATGGTATTAAACAAGCCACACATCATACGCTTCCGCAAAAGTCAGGGTGTGACACACCAGTGGCTCGAGTTCCTTACCGCTTAGCACCAACTGAAATGAAAGAGCTGAGAACTCAACTGGATGAATTACTGGAAAAGGGTTTTATACAACCCAGCTCGTCACCTTGGGGAGCACCCATACTATTTGTAAAGAAGAAGTATAGTTCAATGCGTCTTTGCATTGATTACCGTGAGCTAAACAAAGTAACAATCAAGAATCGTTATCCATTGCCCAGGATCAACGATCTGTTTGATCAACTCCAAGGCGCAAGCTTCTTCTCAAAGATTGATTTAAGTTTGGGTATCATCAACTTAAATTTAGAACTGAAGATGTACCTAAAACCGCGTTTAGGACAAGGTATGGCCACTATGAGTTCTTAGTGATGCCTTTCGGGCTCACTAACGCACCTGCAGCATTCATGGACCTCATGAATCGAGTCTGAAAGCTGTACCTAGATAAGTTTGTCATTGTCTTTATAGATGACATACTTATATATTCTCGTAATCAAGCTGATCACGAGAAACATCTTAGGTGCATCTTAGGATTGCTACAATAGGAGAAGCTTTACGCTAACTTTTCCAAGTGCGAGTTATGGCTTCGCAAAGTCCAATTCCTTGGACATGTTGTAAGCGAGTGTGATATCCAAGTGGATCCCGCTAAAATAGAAGAAATCATGAACTGGGAAGCACCAAAGACACCTACTAAAATGTGCAGCTTCTTGGGATTAGCAGGATATTATAGAAGATTCATTGAGAACTTCTCAAGGATAGCTGCACCTTTAACTACTCTGACCCACAAGAATGTAAAATTTGATTGGGTTCCTAAACAGCAGGAGTCTTTCGAGATCCTCAAACAGAAGTTGAGCAATGCTCCTGTGTTAACATTGCCTGAAGGACTAGAAGAATTTGTTGTCTACTGTGATGCTTCACACACTGGCATGGGCTGTATGCTCATGCAGAGAGGCAAAGTGATAGCCTATGCATCACGACAACTGAAGGTGCATGAAAATAATTACACCACCCACGATATGCAATTGGGTGCCATTGTATTTGCGCTTAAGTTATGGAGACAGTATTTATATGGAACCAAATGTGTGATATACTCGGATCACAAAAGTCTCCAACACTTGTTTAACCAAAAAGATTTCAATATGAGACAACGCCGTTGGATGGAAACCTTAAATGACTATGATTGCGAGATTGGTAAAGTTAATTTAGTCGCTGATGCTCTAAGCCGAAAAGAAAGGGTCAAACCTATACGGATTAATGCTAAGAGTATTGAACTCAAAAACAACTTGAATGAGAGGCTGTTAGCCGCTCAGAAAGAAGCTGTATTGGAAGCTAACCTTCCAGGCGAGAAATTAGGTGCAACTGTTGATCAGTTGTCACCTAGGAATGATGGAATCCTCAGATTAAATGGTAGAATCTGGGTTCCTATTTGTGGAGGACTCAGAGATGTAATCCTCCAGGAAGCTCATAACTCTAGATACTCAATTCAACCTGGAGGCGACAAAACGTATCAAGATTTAAAAGCAAACTATTGGTGGATGGGTTTGAAGAAATCCATACCCACACACGTAGCTAAATGTCTGACGTGCGCACAGATTAAAGCCGAACATCAAAAGCCGTCAGGATTACTACAACAGTTAGAACTTCCCACTTGGGAGTGGGAGATGGTACCATGGATTTCATTACCAAGTTACCAAAGACAAGGCATGGAAACGATACAATATGGGTCATAGTTGACAGACTGACTAAGTCAGCTCATTTCTTACCCATCAAGTAGACTCGTAGCTCCGATAAGTTAGCTCCATTATATGTGGACGAGATTGTATCTCTCCACGGAGTGCCAGTATCTATTGTATCCGATAGAGATACTAGATACACTTCTCATTTCTGGAAAAGTTTCCAACAATCATTGGGCACTCGTTTGAATTTCAGTACTGCTTACCATCCTCAAACGGATGGGCAAAGTGAGCGTACAATTCAAATGTTGGAAGACATGCTTCGTGCATGTGTCATTGATTTAGGTGATAGCTGGGATGACCATCTTCCCCTAATTGAGTTCTCCTACAATAAAAGTTACCATACCAGCATTCAGGTTGTGCCTTTCGAGGCTTTATATGGAAGAAAATGCAGAACGCCCGTTTGTTGGGCGGAAGTTGGAGAAGCTCCATTATCAGGACCTAAGATAGTCCTTGAAACAACAGACAAGATTGTCCAAATTCGTGATAGCTTAAAGGCTGCCAGAGACAGGCAGAAAAGCTATGCGGATAAGAGACGTAAACCTCTAAAGTTTGAGGTAGGAGATAAAGTGTTACTCAAAGTGTCTCCCTGGAAAGGAGTGATGCGATTTGGTAAAAAGGGTAAACTGAGCCCAAGGTACATTGGACCATTCGAGATCATCGAATGTGTCGGGAGTGTAGCTTATAAGCTGAACTTGCCTAAGGAGTTTAGTGGAATTCACAATGTGTTCCAGGTCTATAACTTAAAGAAGTGTCTAGCTGATGAATAGCTAGCAATGTCTCATAAAGACGTACAGATAGATGAAAGCCTGAGGTTTGTTGAAAGACCTATATCGATCGAGGATCGACAGGTTAAAAAGCTCCGAAGGAAGCATGTACCGATTGTGAAAGTAAAATGGGATGCCCGTAGAGGCCCTGAATACACGTGGGAGGTTGAGTCCACTATGCGACAAAAGTACCCTCACTTATTTCAGTAAATCTCGGGGTTGGGATTTCTTTTAAGGGGGTGAGGATGTAACACCTCGTAAAATCGTTTCCAATTATGTGAAGACACGTATCCTAAACCCTAAACGTGTAAAAGATTGAATTAAAGGGGACTAAAGTTGATAAACAATGAAAATACGTATGCGGAGGGTTTTCTTGTGTTGAAAACACTATAAGAACTCAGTAGGAGGTTTCCATAAGGCTGGAAACAAACTCCAAGAAAATAGGAGAAAGAAGAGATGAATGAACAAGGAAAAGTGAAGAAATTGGTTGCTATTTATAGTTGTTCAAGTGTTACAAGATCACTACAAGTGTCCCACTAGGTGGCAAAGATCAAGGGTGTCACACCCTGACTTTTGTGGAAGCGTGATTATGTGTGACTTGCTTAATATCATTGCATTCAACCATAACAAACAACTATATGATAAAACCAAGATGTTCATCCATTAGATAGTTTTAAAACATTTCAAACAACATTGTTTTAAATCCCAAACACAAGCTTCATGTTCAAAATACAACACCAACAAAGTTTAAGTTCCCAAACAGGACTTCATAAAAGACATAAACAAACTAGGCTTTGAGCCATGTATCTTATCCAAGATAAAATACATAACCCAAATCCTTCGACTTTGGATGACATCTTTTATTAATAACACGACTTGAAAACTTCAGCGCCCGCCAGATCCACAGTTAGTTTCCTTTAAATACAGGTAGTTTGAAAACATCAACAAAAGTTGAGCGAGTTCATGTGTTTTGTATGTGTGCACGAATAAACCTTTTAATCATTGTAAGTATGTATGTTTTGTAAACCCGGTATGAAATCAAACAAGGAAACAGATCAATTAATGGTTCGCAAGGCCATTAATATGTGTGACGTGATGCAAGAAGGCTCAATCCTAGCGGATTTTGTACCGAGCTTCCGGCTGGAAGACATAGTCACCTCATGGGCTAAATCCCAGTCCTCATGGGTGGGGCTCGCAACACCCAAATAGATCCATCACTCATGTCCCTCGGTCCTACTACGAGGATTAATGGTCTTAAGCGTTGTACCCACCACTCACATGATCTAGCAGCACATTCCTTAGCTAACCATACCATATGTAAACGTTTGTAAACAATTTGTAACATGTACTTCACCCCCGGAATTATAAAACTGAAAATAGTTAAAAGAAAAGGGGGACATGAACTCACAATCTTGCGTTCTTCGTATACAATGTAACTCAAAGCTTCCTCTAGATCGCACGACTACCTACATACGTACTACGATTTATTAGACGGGCGGTTCGTACCTTGATTTAGTCTTAATTAATATCTTTGAGATACGTTTCATTGTGTCATCAATATTATTCCAAGTTATATAATTATTTATTAAAATAATAAATATTTTAACTTAAATTATATTTACTAAATTTTGGAATAATCGTTAAAATAATATATTTTAACTTGTCACATTTATGTATTTGTACATGTATAATTTCCCAAGGATGGGTGTATTCATACTCATATTCTTAACCTTGTGTATTTTTGCCAAGTATTGGTGGCGTATTCCGGTGTATAATTATACGTACGAGAATACGTATTCTTATTGTGTTTATTAAGTATTCTTATACTTATTATTTTTTTTTTGTTAATTTTTCCGTGATAATATTTCTAATAAAAATTCACCAATGTATATTCTTAAAATATATATTTCAAGAAAGTTTACATAGAAAAATTATTAATAATTTTTCCCTTGGCAAAAATAATTGTATTTTCATTTAAACTCAAAAATAATATATTTTCAAGTTTAACTTAGAAAATATATACATCTATTTTTCACCCCAAAAATAATGTATTTTATGTTTATTTAAGAAAATATATATTTTCTCCCAAAAACAATATATCTCATAGTAATTTCAAGAAAACATAGATATTTTTATTTACCCAAAAATAATATATTTTCTCTTGTCAAAAATATGATACATTTTTGTAATAATTGTAAGAATCATATTTTTATTTTCTTGTTCTCCAAAATACCGTTTACCAAAATATACTTACGAATTTAATTCCGGAATATTTCTATGAGTTATATTCCTTGTTCGGTTGCTCCAGTATTTTGTATATAAATTATATATTCATTTCTTGAAATTTTGGTAATATTTTGTATTGTAAATTCTTGGTATTTTGGTGAGTTATATTATTTCAAGTCCTAAAATAATATAACTAATACACATAATATACAAATATTCACCCACATGGTGACATCTAAATATATATTCTCCTAAATACATATTTAGTCACTTTTATTATCAAAAACCAACCTCCAATATTTATAATTTTTGTAACAAAAATTATGGCAAACTTTATATGAAAATTCATAGTTTAACATATACTTGTAAATATTTGTTTAAAAATATTTTTCTAAATGTTAAATTTCTAGAAAAATTTTGCCATAGTTTCCCCTTAAAATGGAGGTTTCCATGCTTTCAAAGCATATCATTTTCTTTTATAAATCATCACAATCAACAACAAATCAAATAATACTTACCAATTTGCCAAAATCAAGTTATTTACACTACTTCATGAACTTGAAAATTTATAAAAATTTGTAGTAACTTACTAGTGTGTTTAGTAAGCTTAGTTACCCTTTAAAGTATGGTTTTTTATTTAAAAACATCATTCTTGAAGGATTTAGATGTTTGCAACTTGTAAATTATTTTTCTGAAAATATTTCTTCTTTAGTTTTTCTTGTTAAATACATGATTCTACACTTGATTAACCACTAAAAATGTGGTTAGTTTCTTTAAGAACCAAGCTTAAGTAAATCTTGTATTTTTAACTTGGTTTCTTGAAAAATATTTCTTGAAATCACATACTTACAAGACTCTCATTACACTTTGATCATCTTTATTCAAGAAAACAATTAATCTTTCATGTTCATGTTTCACATAAGGATGATCTCTTGATCTTTAACATAATCATCCTCTCATCTTGCTAGATTATGTCTTTAATCACCATTTAGCAAGATCATATGATGTTTAACATCATAAACATAAGCAATCAACAATCAAGTAGCATAACAACACTTAAAAAACATGTATTCTTGTGATTTTAGTCTTATGTTTAAGATTTATGTTCTGGATTCGTAGTGTTATTTATGATTATCAACTTATACCATCTTTTAACCAACTTAATAAGATGTAAAATGGAGTTTAGATGACCTTACTACTAGCTCAAGGCTAGGGATGAACACAAGAAGATGAAGATGATGAATGAGGTGGTTAAAAGCACTTGCAAGAGGTCCTTCAACTTCCAAGAGCTCCTAGCTTCTTTGTTATGCTCCTTACACCTTTGTATGAGTATAGATTGGATGAAAGTTGAATGATGAAGGTGGTGGTGTGTGGTTTCGGTCGAAGAAAAGGAGAGTGTAGGATTGTATTCTGACCTGAATGAGTCTATCAGAGGAGTTTTGGTCAATTACAGGTGCAGAAAACAAGTAATCAACGTAGAAAAAGCTGGCAATTCACTTTAAACACCTTTTGTATTGATATTACAGTGTTTACAATCAATTGGAAAACCGGCAGCACTTCGGTATCCGTAAACAAGAACTGATCCAAATGAATTCGTTCATAGGGTATTTATAGAGCCTGAGATTTCGCTCATATGGACAAGATGTCCATAAAAGCGAAACCCTATTGGACACATAAGCGAAACCTCCCATACCCTATAAGCGAAACCTCCCTATACCTAAAATACAATTCTATTTCAAATGATTTCTATTTTGTCATCTAGTGAGAACATGCAAACTGATTTCATTTGCACATGTAATCTTCACGTGCATTTGTTGTAGACTTGATGTCATTGGTATGATGTCATCATTAATAATGATGACATCATGCTTGATCCGAACTGCAACGTATTCAAGACTCGATACAAGACGAAGACGACAGATGTGTGCACTAACAGACTCCCCCTCAGATGTTGACGAGTCTCACGTATGGAGTCTTCTCATCTTCAGTCTTGATCAGTCTCTGAGCTTTACTCTTTCACTCAGCATTAACAGACTCCCCCTAACAAAGTGCTAGCATTCCGTTAGTTCTTCAGCAACATCTGCTTTAGGATCTTTGTCGGGCTTTCTTTATCTTCAGAATCCAAAACCTGGCACTCTATCTTTAGATTCAGAATTGAAGCTTGGCTATTCCTGCACATTCTTAACCCAGAAATAAGTTTCTAAATTTAACAATTTGAATGCACCAACACTGACTTTCTCTTATAAAAATATGCACCAACAATCACTCTCCCTCTGACTACTTTCTTTATGATGAACCACTTGTTGATTAAAAAAAATATTTTGACAATTAAGACACACTCCCCCTTACAACAATGTCATCATGTTTAGCACTCGGAACTTTGAAAATCAGCTTTCCAACATCAGTTGTCGAAAATCTTTTTGACTTTTTCAAAAATTTATGCTAAAACACACTCAAAATCTTTTTGGATTTTTCTGAAAGAAAAAAAATGCAATAAAGAAATATTTACAGACAATATTTTTGAGAGTTTGTGCAAGAGGATCATATCAGTTTTTGACAAATCACAAGTACCGTTGAGCTTAGTTACACATTAAGAATTAAACAATTCACTTAGATTGCCGATATACTGATCCACTTAAATTTTCACACAAATTTCAACTAATTCAGGATATGAGTTAGATGTTTTAAGGACTTAAACTCATTCATGTGTCCCACCTCTTGAATATACTCCCGTATCCAGATCCCAATATTCAGTCTTACAGGTGAGTATACCACAGATGATATCTGTAAGGGGTTAAATTGCAAGGGCCGTGAGAGCTCAGGTCGATCTTTCGATACGCAGAGAGATGACGGCTTCGACTTTTGGTGGGTCCCCTTTAGAGGATCTTTTGTTACAACAGCAATGACTATCAATTTTATTGTTTCATCAATTTGCTGAGGGCGGCGCTATATTTCAAGCAAGCAGAAAGTATTCTCCGGGGACTAGGCCATTGCTTCCGCAAAATCAGAAGTCCCGGGATAATACCCCAGATATCACTGAGCGTAAAGACCTAGTATCTCAGAAAGAGGGACCTTTCAAACGAGATTTCAAGGGTTACCTATATATCCAAGTAGTGTTCCCCACAAAATAAGCAAGTTTGAATTTTAGTTTATATCCCGAAAAAGTTTACTAAATGTGTAAAAACCTATCGGCATGTCATCAGTGAGACTGTTTAACGCTATTTAAACATTACATTTCTTTAGCATACTGTAACTGTCTACTGATGTACTATCATTTCCTCTTCTTTGACACCAAAACTCATTTTTGTTTTTTTATCATGTTTTTGTCTTTTTCAAATTTTCAAATGTTTTTGGATTTTCTGAAATTTTCTACTCCCCCTAAAATGCAAACACATTTCAAGGAAATTTGAAAACAAACTATACAGTAAATTGACAACCGATATCGAATTGTGTCAATTCGCCATCCACTTGGCATAAACAATCAGAACTCCCCCTTACACAAAACTATTTTCTCATTATGATTTCAAAACACTTAAGTTTGTTTTAACCAAAATGATTTTTCCAGAAAATAAGTTTTGTTGATTTTACCACTTATAGATTAGGGGTATGGTTCATCATTTTGTCCATTCAATCTCTTGTATCAGGATTACATCAAGTTCAACCTAATGATCTTGAGTAATCACTTTGTCAGAATCAACCTCTTACCACTTGTAAGAATATCCAAAATATATAACCACATGTATGAATAAAACATCTACACAAAATACATGTTACCAATCAAGATGCCGATTCCTGCTTCACACTTACCAACCTGAAAGCTCCGGCAAGTCACACTTAACCTGTAAAAATTTTAACAATTTTAACCATTTTCAAAACAACCTTATTAAACATGAAAGATGCCGATTCCTGATCCACGATATAAACTTGGGATCTCCGGCAAGTCAGGTTTTTCAATGAAAGAAAATATCCACCCAAGCCTGACCAGCCTTGGGTGTTTTCAATTCAGAAGCAGTTGGAGTGTAAGTTGCTTTCTTTTTAGCATAAAACTCCTTTACCCCTTTTACTTTCCCTTCAACCATTTTTTCGAAAATCTTCTTAACTTTCCCATTAAACGCTTTCTCAACATCAAAGTTATCTTTCTCAGAATAACCCTGATTTGAGATTTTAGACTTTCCAGTTTTCCTTTTAAAAATTTCAGTCCTCAATGGTGGAAAGTTCTCATCATCCATTGAAGGAACTGAGTTTTCATCACTCTCATCAAACTGTGGCTCCCCTGATTTTGTGGAATCAGATTCATCGCCAGATTTTACTTCTGATTTCTTAACAAGCCATTTTTGGTTGTCAAGTTTCACACTTCGCCTGTAAAATCTCTTCGAACATTCACCAACTTCAAATGTTGAATTTTTGAAAACTTTAAATTTTTCAGTTGGTGGTTCGGTTTTATCAACAATAACTTCTTTCAGTTTTCCAGAAACTCCCTGTTTAGTGTTTGTCGCTTTCGGACAGTTCCATGCAATGTGACCAGCTTCATTGCATCGGAAACAGGTTCTTGTTTCTTTCCTTTGATAAGCTCCATTCTTTATCTTTTCAGCAAGAAATTCCTGGTTTGACTGTTTCCAGAATGAGCTCTTTGCTTCTTCTTCATGGCTAGTTCCTGCAACATATGTCATTTTTGATTTAAAATCTCGAACATATTTTTCATTTTTATAATTTTCAGGTGGAATAAAACCAAGTCCTTTCTTTTTGTAGCTACGATTTTGGTTTGGTTTCTTTTGAAAACCAGAACCAGAATTGTAACTCTTTTTCTTGTTTAAACGTTGTTGTACTCTTGAGGTGTAAGGTTTAGGTTTTACATTAAGATTTTCATTTTTTATTTCAGAAATATTAATTTCTGTTAGTTTGAAAACCTTTTTAATCATTTATGGTTTAACACCTCTTATTGGAAACTCTTTATCAAAATATAATTTGTCAGAATCATTCAAAGTATATGCAACTTCAAACGTTTCATCATTCAAATTAGATTTTGACAACAAAAATTCTTTACTGTAAACCCGTTTTCCCGATGATTTTGAACTCTTTTCGGACGAACTTGAACTCCTGACTGACTGACACGAACTTTCGGACTCGGACTTTGACTCTGACTCCTCATCTTTATCCAACACCTGACCGACCACTCGTTTTATCAGTTCGGACTCATGATCTGTGTCGGACACTGTGAACGTGACATCAATATTGTCTGGTAAAACATCGGTTATCTCGGATTCTAACTTAATATTGACCGCCTGTTTTAGGTCTTCCTCATTAGGTTTTCTAGATGAGTACCCTTCCCAAATCGGAGGCGGACACTTATTATAACAGACACCCTGTTTCTTACCAGTATCCTTTTTCTTCTTTGACTTTGTTTCTTCACCTTTAAACGCTTCAAATCCTTCAACTGTTGGATAAATTCTATCGATTATGTAGTCACAACCTTTGTAACTTTGCAGCAATCTTCTTATTCTTTCATTCTCAACTGCTTCACTATCCAACTCTTTCCTCCTCTTTGCACATTCTTCTATGTATAAGTTGATCTCTTTCTGCTTTGTCATCATGGTAGCATTCAACATCTTCAAAGCTTTCTCTCTTTCAGAGTTAGTCTTTTCCAGACTATTCACAGTTCTGTTCAATACATCATATGACTGTTTCAAATTTTTTACATCAAACAACAACTTTTCTTTCAACTTTTCTAACTCACTAAACCTCTCATCTTTCTCTATACATTGTTTACAAGACTCTAAACATGTAAGACAGGGTTTTGTGATTTCAACGATCTTCTCGACTTCAACTATCTTTTCAACTTCCACTATTTTCTCAATCACTTTGACTTCCTTCAATTCTTTTGCAGTTTTTCTCTCTTTGATTTTCTTCAATTTATCTGCAAAATAAAATTCAAAACTGTCAGAAGATAAATGAGATTTTCCAATGTTTATCTGTTCAACTTCTTCATCATCACTGTTATCTGTTGAACTGTTTTCAGAGGAAACATATTTTCCATCTTGACTCTCCTCATTATTCGACATCACATCCATCCACTCCTTCAGCAACTCTGGCTTTTGAACAATTGAGCAATAAAAGCTTTAACATTAGGATCAGCTGGAATGTACTTGTCCCAGCTAAAACCTTCAGCCATTTTCTCATCATCTTGATCAACAATGCCATAATAAGCTTTCCTGTTTGCATCCTCGATCATTCTTCCATGTGCCGTTTGAACTTCTTTTTGCTGATGCGGTTGATGAGTGATTTGCTGATAAATGGTTTTCCTATAATAATCATCTTTCCCAGATGACTCCTTTGCTCCTCTCGGCTCCTGATTTATGCATTCTCTTTTAAAGTGGCCTTTCTCCCTGCAACGAAAACAGACAACTTTAGATTTATCAAATCCTAGATTAGAAAGGTTTGCATCCAAGAAATCATTTTTCCTGTAACCAATCTAAATTTTTCTGCTCTCCTCAAAACACTCGCTAAAGCCCATTTAATATCCATCAGTTCCAGCTCCTCTGCATCGATTTGGTCATAATCTTCCTTTGTGAGCATTGGATTACCAATTCTTCCGGCAATCAACCCTTCATAAGACTCTAATGCAGTGACCAATAATCCCATATGATTCTTTACAATCTCTTCAGAATAATTTTGTCCATTTTGAAGATGTAAAGCCACATTGCACTGAATTAGATGACCATTTCCAGCAGATGAACTTTGAACACTTGGAGGATTCACCGTTGAGAATCCACTAGTGTTGACTGATCCTTGACTGCTTGGTGTAGATTGATTTCTAGCACTAAATGCAGTTTGTATCTTTGGACTTGCTTCAGCAGTTTGAACATTTCCTTTATAGTATAATTTAATATCTTGTTGATGAGTAGAACTGTTCATTCTAGCAATTTTCTGCTGCTCCAGATCCTGTGCCTCCAACTTTTCTATAAACTGTGCAATCGATAACCTTTTAAACTGTCCGGAATTCTTTAATATCATCAGATATGTACCCCATTCCTTTTGCGGTAACGCGTCAGCAAGCTTTTCAAACCATTCTGCTGGAGTTTTTGTAATCTTCAATTGTGACATGGTGCGTACAAGATGACAATATCTTTCAATAAGACTCTTTGTTGTTTCACCAGGCATACACGCAAATAGTTCAAACTCCTTTTTCAGCAATGCTGCTTTACTTTGAAGCATCTCAGTACTTCCTTCGAATTTCGTTTTAAGAGCTTCCCAAATAGAATAAGCGTTTTCATCATGTTGAAGCAACACAAATATATCTTCTTTAACAGCTTGTTGTAACAAATTGATCATCATCTTTTCTCCTTTATAACTCTCTCTTTCTTGCTCCGTGAACTCTGAAATTATTTTATCGACTCCCGCTGAATTCTTTGGCCTCTCATATTCAGTTTCGATGCTCTCCCAAGCTTTTAGATGATTCGCCTGAACCCAATTCTCAAACCGTTTCTTCCATCCGTGATAATCTTAAATTCCCATAAGTTTCGGGGGTTTTTGCATTGTTCCGGTTTCATTCTCCATTGTCATGGTTTTAGTAAAATCGGATGAACTAGTCGGGGTTGTAGCAAACGCGTTGTAGAATTCAGAATCCATGTTTCGGTAACGAAGAATTTCTTAAACAAGCTTTCAAACGAACTGGTTCACCTCGTAAATCACCTGAAACAAACAAGCAAATGATCAGTTTAAAGAATTATCAGTTAACAGAATAAGACTGGTACTCGAACTGGTGAATATTCTGTGCGGACTGAAAGTTGACACACTGTGCGGACTGCTTATGACCCGGATCAAATTCGGATGACCTTTGTAGGACCGGTTTTGATACCGTTCGATTGCGTAACGAACGTTCAACGTGCGGAATCCGTGAACGTGCGTGACCGAACACACAATAACGTACTAGAACCGTGAATCTATTGAAAGATATGACGTGTACGATACAAGAATCACGTAAAGAGTACTTTCTCTCTCTAGACTTTCTCTCTCTAGACTTGAATCTCCTAAATCACCAAATGAGCAAAAGTCCTAAACATTAAACCTAAGGCTCCTATTTATAGGCCTTTGGAATTAATGAGATTTCTCATTAATTACCAAAGTGCCACCTTGCTACTTCTATCTAAATATTACAATAAAATCCTAGATTTCTACAGTTTCAGCTACGGTTTGAATTGACGGAGGCGATAGACATTAATGCATTAACAAGCTCCCCCTTGGATATTGCCGCAGTCAATCCGTAGTTAAACTTGTAGCGACTTGTCTTTCTCTCTCTCTTGAGTCTTCTTTAAGATTTAACGTCTTTAGCAAACACAGACTCCCTCTTGCTCGAACAGAATCCCGGTGGATCTGTGTTCAGCTTCAGCTCCCCCTTTCGGTAGTCTCTTCAGGCTCCCCCTTTCGTCAAGCTTCCGTGCTTTTAGGATCGACGCCTGGCTTTCCATAGCAACAGAATCATAAACCTACACATCTCAACCTTTCGTAAGACAAAATAATTTGACTCTAAAAGAATTCATTCAACATTTTCAAACATATAACACACAATATTGTGATTCAAATTAATGAATCATCTAAACATTTGAGGATTATCTTCCAACTTCTCATCATCTTAACCAAACCAATTGTTCATCATGTTTAGCCTTTGAGATTTTGAATATCAGCTTTCCAACATCAGTTGTCCAAAATCTTTTTGGATTTTTCAAAAAAATGAAACATAAATGCAATAACAGAAATTAAATGCAGAAATGAAATATGTACAAGCACTATTTTTGTGAGTTTGTGTAAGAGGATCATATCAGTTTATGAGACAAATCACAAGCACCGTTAAGCTTTTAATCGTTTTAAGTTTTAAACGATTCACATTGATTGACGATATAATTGTCCTCTTAAACTCAATCTAAAAACTTTCGAAATGCTTACCGATACGTTAAGGTATATTAATTTTGCACTTAATTCTTATGGACCCCACGATCTCAGCATATCCCCTCATCATGCAATACACTAACTCAAGTAATGCCTTTAAACTTTCATCAACTGTGATATGTGCGAAAACAACGCAGAATGTTTAAACATTAACAATCAGGTCGATACTTCCGTATACGCAGAGAAAGTCCAATGTTTAAACAAAATAAGAAAAATAAAACAAGTTGAAGTTGTTTAGGCTTTAACCACCAGGTCGATACTTCCGTATACGCAGAGGAGGTCCAAAGCTTAAACGAAACACCAAAGAAAATAAAGCAGAACGTTTAGGCAACAACATCCAGGTCGATACTCACGTATACGCAGAGGATGTCCGATGCTTAAACAAAATAAAGAAATAAAACAAGTTTAAATCTTTGCAAAATAAAATGCACAATCACAGCAACTTTTCAGCAAAGTTGTGAAAGTTCACAGACTTAACCAGTTTTATGCTTTTTGGCATTCAGCGATTACTGAGTAGGCACACAGTCAAGAAGGACAAAACTAAGTACTATGCTTTCGACCATGTTTCCCACTAGAACTAGGCTTTTTCATTTAAGTTTGTATCGTTATCGCAAATCTACTAGTCTAGCTGAGCCTATCGTCACATCTATAGTGAGACCGTTTATCACATTTGACATTTCATTTCTTTAGCATGCTGTGATAGTCCAACTGATTTACTATCATTTCCTCTTTTTCACAACAAAACTCATTTTTCATTTTTTACTGTTTTTGGCTTTTTCAAATTTTCAAATGTTTTTGGATTTTCTAAAATTTCTTACTCCCCCTAAAATGCAAACACATTTTAGGAAATTTGAAAACAAACTGTACAAGTAAATTGACAACTGATATCGAATCGCTTCAAATCGCCATCCATTTGGCATAAACAATCAGAACTCCCCCTGACAACAAACTATTTTCCCATTATGATTTCAAAAACACTTAAGTTTGTTTTAATCAAAATGGTTTTTTTCCGAAAAACTTAGTTTGTTTACCAATCCATTTGTACGTTCGGGGTCACTTCATCACATTGTTTACTTCATACACATGACAGATTTTACAATTTCAGTTTTAAAACTCAAACATCACTTGTAGAAAATCAAGTACAACTTAATGTCCCTGATTTACCACATGTAAGGCGAAAAATCATCAGAGTGAAATTTCTCAAGAAATGTGCCGATTCATGTTCCACGCTTAACAACCTGGGAACTCCGGCAAGTCAGTTTTTTCAGTTAAAGAAATTCACCCAAGCCTGACGATCCTTGGGTGTTTTGAACATACCTTTTTTATTCATAAAATTCTTTAACCCCTTTGACTTTCCCGTCAACCATTTTTCCAAAAATGTTTAGAACATTGGGGTTAAAGGCTTTTTCAACATCAACATCTTTCTTTTCAGAAAAAGATTGATTTGAAATTTCAACTTCGTCAACTTTTTGTTTATAATTTTCAGCTCGCAATGGTGGAAAGTTGATATCATCCATTGGCGGAACTGAATTTTCTCCTTTTTGTTCAACAGGTGGCTCTTCTAACTTTGACGAGTCAGATTCATTGCCAGAATGTGGCTCCTTTGTTTCCGAAGAAACAAATTCATCGCCAGCCACTTCAACCTTCTTTATCTCCTCTTTTGTCCTCAGATTTGCATCTGACGAATTCGGTTTACTTGACTTTGTTGTCGAGTGAAGCGATTCATCAGCACTCTTATTTGTTGTACCCGAGGACAAAATCTTCTCCAGATACTCTCTCGCCTTCTTCCTCTTCTTTCGCAGTCTGTCTTTCTGCCCCTGAGAAAGCTTCACTTTCTTTTCTTGAACTTTAGGTTCTTTGACTTTCTGTTCTGAAACTTTCAGTTCCTTGGGCTTTTCTTTGACTTTGACTGACTTCATCACCCTTTTCTGAGATACAGCCCTCGATCTTTCAATTGATCTCATTGGGCAATCTCTAGCAATGTGACCTTTGATTTGGCATTCATAACATCTTCTTGTCTCAAATCTCTGTCTCTGGCAGTTAACAGCAATGTGTCCTTGAAAACCACAGTTGTAACACACTCTGTTATCGTACCATTCTCCACTTTCAAACCAAACACTCAAATCATACCACTGATTTGATTTGGAGTACTCATGACTTCTCCTATAAGCATGATTTGACGCTTGAGCACTGTGGTCAAACCTGCACCACTTATTACCAACTTTTTGTGAGTTTTGATTTTCAAATTTTTGTGGCTTTTTATAATGATTGGATGACTGAACTGATGACCTTTTATTGTTGTTTTGAAAATTTTTCGAATTTTTAACATTTTGTTTTTGTTCTACATTCTTCTTAACAGGTTTTTGCTTTGAACATTCACCTATTTCAGTAGACTGCAAAACAGTATTTTGAAATTTTTCTTGTAATTCTAAAAATATTTTTCTTTTCTTTTCTTTTTCTTTTTCATCATCAGCTTTGTCATCGCAATCTTCAATTTTGACTTTGTCAAAATTTGTGACATTGTCACTTATTGGAATTTCATTGATCGGTTCTGGACACACATATGGTGCAGAAGTCACAAAACTTTTCAACTTATTTTCTAATTCAGCAATTTTATTCCTATCATTTTCAGCTTCTTTTTCAAGCTGAATGATTTTAGCAAGATGAGAATTTATTGCAATTTGTTTTTCAAGATTATTTTTACTAAAAATATCTTTCTCATCTTCTAAAATCTTTATTTTAATTTGAAAATATTTTTCCATTTTTGATTTTTCATTTTCAAAAACTTTTTCTTTTTCTATCAAAATTTTGTTTTCCAATGTCAAACTGTCCAAATCACTTAACAGTTTGACATTATCAGTTTCAAATTTGTCACATTTTGAGCACTTCTCAATCATCTTTACATCTTCAGCTTTCTTTTCAACCTTGATAGCTGAAATTTCTTTAACCTGCTTCTCTACCACTTGAACATTTTTCTCAGGTTCAAATTTTTCATCAACAAACTTCATTTTTCTAATCTTTTGAAGTTCAAGTTCTCGCTCTTCAATCTTCTCGATAAACAAGCTCAAATTCACGTTTAAATATATCTTCCTCAAATCTAACAAATACGTTCTCCACATATCACCCGGTAAAACATTTGCCAACTTGTCAACCCACTCCTCATTAGACTTGGTTATCCCTAATTTTCCCATTTCCAAAACTAGATGGCAGTATCTATCAAATAATTCTTTTGTAGACTCTCCCTTGATACCCGTAAAACTATCAAATTTCTTCCGTGCAATATCTGCTGGACTCTGAACACGATACGACTCACAATCCATGTTTAGTTATTTTAAAGAATTTTCAACAATAGATTTTCAAATCACAAACTGAAATCAATTCAATCACTGTATCAACCCACTAAATCAGATAGATATCCGATTTAGTGACAACAATTTAGTAACAATGGATCGCGTGAAGAATTCGTTCGGATGGGTATACAATGCTTGTCAAATCACCTCAGTTCGCCTGCAAACAAACAAACAAACAATCAGTTTTAAACAAACTGAATATGTAAACGTGTGTTTGTGAAATCAATCTAAGACTCGTTATCAAAGATTCGCGAATTCGATTCAATGTTGTTCAAGTGAAATCACTAAACAAATGAGCCGATTGATCAATGGACAAAGTTAAGCCTATTAATACTCAATAATGATTGGGCCTCATGATCCACTAATCTAACATCATTATATCAAGCAACAACATCTGATTGGGCCTTCAAATCTCACATGTGCTGACTTTCAATTCATATACAAATCGATTTCAAAGAATCCACACTTAAACATTTAATGGCCGACATCATTTGTATTTGATTTATTCTCATTGGGCCATCACATAAAAGTAGCCGACAACTTTACTTCATACCACAACATCATTTGACCGTTCAGCTCATTTAATCAAAGCACTGGTATATCACATAAATCTCTCATTGGACCGCACAATGTATGATCTTATCTCAATCACATTTGTTTAATAACCGACAATTCACAAATTCCAAACAATTTGTTTTTAAAATCCGACAAATTCTCGTGGGTTTTAATTGACTGACAACCACTTAAATGAGTTTACAATTTCGATGTGTGTGACCAACAATCAACGCAATCTTATTGAACCGAAGAACCGAAACCACAGTGATGACAGATAAGCGGACCTAATGAGCGAATCTAATGAGTGAACCTCTGATCTGACTAATAAGCGGACCTATTATTACACCTATGAGCGGACCTCAAAATAATGTCACTATGAGCGGACCTTTGGAGCGAACCTCAAATACGAACCTCACACGCGAACCTCACAAGCGAACCTCACATGCGAACCTCACAAGCGAACCTCATAAACGAACCTATATTGTTCGTAAAAGCGAACCTGCAATTTTGACGCGAAATCGAACTGAAAATCTTAGATTTCTCCTAAACGGTTAGGAGTTTGAATATGAAATTTGGTAGGGTTATAGATCAGGTGTTTTCGCACAACATATCAAAAATTCAGCCGATTCGGACCGTAAAATCCCGTTCAATTTGACGAATTTCAGCTAAAAACGTGATAAAAGTGAAAAAATGATGAAATAGATGAAATTCGAATCTGAAATCGCTGAAATCTGGTACGAATCAATGCGTTTGATCAGTGCAATCGAGCTCCTAGCTCTGATACCACTTGTAGGACCGGTTTTGATACCGTTCGATTGCGTAACGAACGTTCGACGTGCGGAATCCGTGAACGTGCGTGACCGAACACACAATAACGTACTAGAACCGTGAATCTATTGAAAGATATGACGTGTACGATACAAGAATCACGTAAAGAGTACTTTCTCTCTCTAGACTTTCTCTCTCTAGACTTGAATCTCCTAAATCACCAAATGAGCAAAAGTCCTAAACATTAAACCTAAGGCTCCTATTTATAGGCCTTTGGAATTAATGAGATTTCTCATTAATTACCAAAGTGCCACCTTGCTACTTCTATCTAAATATTACAATAAAATCCTAGATTTCTACAGTTTCAGCTACGGTTTGAATTGACGGAGGCGATAGACATTAATGCATCAACAACCTTTTTCAATGACCTCACTAAACCACACGACCTGAAACAAGTTTGAATTCAAATAAACTGAACCACCTCTTGTGAACTGTTTCTAGTGATTTTACTGAACTGCTTTGAACCGAATAACTTTGATGCGATGTATGACCCTAAGATTAATACAAACACCGCCTTTTGCAAACAATATTAATAACCGACAACTCTGATGCTTATACACTTTGACCAAGATGTAATAATATCAAACTCTTTCAAGATTCTTTCATTTTGTCGATTCAAAATAGTGGGCTGACACCAAACAATTTTAAATTGTGAAAATGGCCGACAAATTTTACCAATACAAATCCATTGGGCTACTGAATTAATGGACTGACAAACTTTATCTTTTGCATGCAAACCGGAATTCTCACTGGACCTTCAATTTTGAACGTGTCTGATTGGACCACAAATATTAAGTGGAGCAAATGTATTAACAATTTGATTAATGATTCGACTCTTTTGATTGGGCCTTAAAACTTTAAGTCACATGCAATTCTTGGACAAAAACAACTGACTTTTTCCCATGCAAACTTTGAATAAAACACCCATGTGATCGACTGACATCAACCATTTAGCCAACAAACTGCCGAGAATTACTAATGGACAAACAAGTATGATTGGGCCACCAATTTCACTATTTTGAAATTCTGCAACTCAAGTAATATCCCTAACAATGACCGACAACTATTGTGTTATCACACAAATTCACATGCAAACACATAGTGCAAACTGACACTAGACACATAATGTCCTTTCCCGATGTACTGACACCTTGACTAACACAATACATGTGATTTCTATTCCCAAAAAACTGACAACCTTGATTAATGATTCACAATACACGATTTTTCAAACAGTTACTTATGAGCGAAATCAAGGTTCTGATATGTCCTTAAAAGCGAAATCAGGGTTATGATGTGTCCTTAAAAGCGAAACTAGGTGTCTTAGGTTGACACAAAAGCGAAACCCTATGTCAAATGAGCGAAACCGTTTGTCAAATAAGCGAAACCTTATGATCACAAGAGCGAAATCTCTGGTTGTCCGTAAGAGCGAAACCTATTCGGAGATTATTTTTGACCATTTTTAGTTCGAATTTTAGTGTGAAACTTTCAGGGATTTGTCTATGATCAATTATCTACAATCTGTGAAATTTGGAGCATATTCCGACCGGTAAATCTTGTTCTGATAAAGAAAGAAGGTGTAGAAGTAAGAATATACGATGAAATCCAGCAAATCTCTGTAGAACTCCTCCTCCTGAAGCTCTGATACCACTTGTAGGATCGTATTCTGACCTGAATGAGTCTATCAGAGGAGTTTTGGTCAATCAATTGGAAAACCGGCAGCACTTCGATATCCGTAAACAAGAACTGATCCAAATGAATTCGTTCATAGGGTATTTATAGAGCCTGAGATTTCTCTCATATGGACAAGATGTCCATAAAAGCGAAACCCTATTGGACACACAAGCGAAACCTCCCATACCCTATAAGCGAAACCTCCCTATACCTAAAATACAATTCTATTTCAAACGATTTCTATTTTGTCATCTAGTGAGAACATGCAAACTGATTTCATTTGCACATGTAATCTTCACGTGCATTTGTTGTAGACTTGATGTCATTGGTATGATGTCATCATTAATAATGATGACATCATGCTTGATCCGAACCGCAACGTCTTCAAGACTCGATACAAGACGAAGACGACAGATGTGTGCACTAACAGAGAGGAAGAAGAAGAAAGAGTGAAGTGTGGTGAGTTGTGAGAATGATGAGAGGTGAAAGACTTGTAGTTTAACTTATAATTCTCCAACAATGTTATGTCTAATGTGTAATATGTTATAAAAAGTTAGAGACATGATCCATTATAATAATCAAATGAAATCAAGGGTGGGCCATGCTTGTTGGCCGTAAATAGGAGGGGGTATAGATTAGGGTGTAATTCTTAGTTAGATTATCTAGTTAAAATCCAAGTGTTTAGTTAGGGTGTTTAGTTATTAGGATGTTATATAGTGTGTTATGATGTTCGGGGACCATAACTAGCTCAGAAATGTTAAAACAATGCTTTTAGTGAAAATTTGGTGTTTCAGGTAGTGTCGGTTGTTCGGTTGGTTACCAGTTTGTTAAGGTGCTAAACTATGCAGTTTGGTGTGCCTTATGTTACCTTTTGTGACAGTTTTGATTCCCGACACTTAGGAAAGCATTCTGGACCATTTAACCATATTTCTTCATGATATTAAGTTGTTTAAATGCTGAATTTTGCTTAATTCTGTAGAATTCTGCAGTTTGTGTGAGTTTTAGGCACTTTCAGGCACTTAAACTATCACTAGGAAGGCAGTTTTATGATCCTTACTTTCCTACACACTATACTAGTGTAACTCTTGGTTTCTGGCTCATTCTGTGTCTCAATACCATGTATGTCTATGTACTGAACTTCGTCAGCATTTTTCTGCTTTGTCTGATAAATGTGCTATCTTTGTTTCGTGCATCATTTGAATCAATAGGTGTTGCATGCAATAATGATATGTCATTTGCAATATATGACGCACATGTATGTATGATAACAATAATCAGAAAGCAATTCAAGTCATAAATTGTAAATCAGCACAGTCATTAAGCATTAATCATTGTCTAATAATTGTACAGATACATGCAAATTTGACAATTGTCACAAAGGGAGGTCTAAACAAGTGTCAAATGCAGGAAAATACTTGGAAAACACGAGTTCTTAGGCTCCAAGGCAGCAAAACAGTTGGTTGCAACAAATTTCTGTCACTAGGCAGGTTTGGCTACCCGTGATAGCCTAAGCCAAGGCTTTCACGCCCCACCGAGCCCTCAAACAAACTTTTAAAACTTGGCAGATTTGGTCCCTAGACTTGTTTCATCGCGTTTTGTTATTTCCAACACCTTTTAACCCACTTTTTAGGCTTTATAAAGGTGTTAAGGCATATATAACTTGGATTTTGCCCAAAAATGTCACGGATGTCTGTTCGTTCGGTTGTACAGTTATGCGTTTCGCAGAATTACGTAAAACGCTTTAACGAACACGAAAATGGTCGAAATTGCGCAACGATTGATATTTTTGCATTCCTATCAATAAAATACAAGATTTTATTGAATACAAAAATATTTGGATTTGTATATGTGGTCCGTATTCAAAATACGCGAATTGGCAGACTTTCGCAGCTTGTTGAAAATAGTCCCTGAACTTTGTAGAAACGTGTTTTTGTCATTCCTAACCTTTCAATACGATTCTAAGTTATGCAAAGGGTATTTATTGCATGTGTAGCTTATGTCCCTCTCCCAGTGTGTACGCTACATTAAACAGATTACGTTTAAGTATCGGTTAACGAATTGCTTCCAAAAGAAAAAAGTTTTTCAAAATCCTGAAACTTTGCACAAGAGTTACAAACTGGGCAACTTGCATTTCCAATGCTTGGTGAGACTTTGATTGTAATTCTAGATCTTTTCTGATTTGCTTTAGCGACTCCATCCCCTCACTGTTGGAGCATTCATTTTGATTATTAGATTTGCCATGATCTTGGTTTTGCTGATAGGTCCTTTGATTTCTCCGATTGTAGCCTCCTTGGTTGTAATTCTGATTATAATCCGGCTGCCGGTTTTGATATTGCTGGCTCCTTTGATTTGGTACCTGAAAAGTAGGATTCAACTGATTAGTAGTATTACTGCACCTAAAATTTAGATGACTACGTAAACCTGGATGATATGTGTTGGAATTCATATCATAATTGATTTGTTCTCCATAAACCATGTCCACGTCCTCTTAAGCCACAACAGATTGCTCTAGACATGTGTAACACCTCGTAAAATCATGTCCAATTATGTGAAGACACGTGTCCTAAACCCCAAACGTGTAAAAGATTGAATAAAGTTGACAAACAATGAAACTACGTATGCAGAGGGACTAAAAGTGTCAACATGCTAAACTTATGCCTCTGATTGACCACACACGATGAATGTATTCTTAAACGAGTAAATTATCGGACGTAGGAAGCCGTTTGTGAAAGAGATCGAAAGTTTACAAGACAAAGGGGTTAAACGTGTCAACATGTTAATTCTTACCTCTGAGTGAACTTTTAACGAACCCAGGGCTTCGTAATATTTTATTATACTCTCGAAAAGACGTGATAATGAATTCACAGGTTTCGGTATCGTTATGTGATAATTATTCAAAATTTCATGAAGAAGGGTTAAAAGCGTCAACAAGAGAAACTAGTGTATTCGGGTGACCTTTAACGAAACCCGGAGCCTAACGGTGTTTGGTTATACTTCCAAGATCACTTACAAACTAACTAGGAGGGTTAAATGTGCCAAATATGAAAGATATATTGCATTAAAATGTGCAGGGAGTAAAAGTGCCAAGAATGAAACTTGTTTCGCTGAAACATGAGGGGTCGCATTGCGCGACGCCTCCCCCTGTTGCTGTCGCGCGACGCGATGGGTGTATCTGGGCAGAATCCTTTAGACAGCTACAGGTTTGTTCCTTGTTCACCACACATACCACCCTATAAACTCATAACTCGAAACATGGAGCTTTTTGATGGTTTTTAAAACCACCATGGACACCTGTGATCATCTCTGGACTTCCCTAACACCTGGCATGATCCAAGAACACCCTCTTCAACTATAAATAGAGGCCTTGAGCAGCCTTCATTCCTTGCACCATTCCAATTGACTCTCTTCTCACTTGCTTAAGCTTTCTTGAGCAATTCTTGAGCAATTCTTGAGGTTCCTCGTAAAAAGGAAGCTCCCCTGAGTTCAAAATTCGAGCTAGGACCCTTTGTAAGTGTCCTTAGCCACTCTAGCTCGGTTTTTATACGTTTAAAGACCGAAAGTCAAAGTTGTCCCAAAACGGCTTTAACTTTCGGTTTAGACCTAAACGGTCCAGCCATTGTTCGAGGCGAATTTGGCTACTTGATCGTAATTAGGTAGGTGTTAATCCCTCAAAAGGGCACCTCCTAATTACCACGTTTTCTTAGTTAATTGTCGGGTCAAAGTAATTTAATAAAAAGTTAAACTAGTCAGATTTTTAAATAAAAATCAAAACTGATAATGTAGAAGTTATAAAACATGTTTTATCATTTTAATAATTTGGTAAACATTATTAGAACATGTCTAAACATGTTCAACTCGACAATTCTAAGTTTAAGCTCGGTTCGCAACCGAAAGTCGCAAAAGCTTGACTTTTGCTTTAACTTTCAGTTCTGACCCGAATTAGCTTAATTTCTTTACGTAATAAGGTTCCATTGTGACCATATAATGTTGTAGTATAACCCTCTAAGGTTATATTACATGGTCACTTAGTAATCTGAATTATATGCATGTTTCCGTTATTATGCTTATTGTTGACTAGTATGCCCTTATGGTCTAAAAATGAGATTTTCAAATAAATGAACATGCAAATAAATTAGGTACTGATTAGTAAACATATTTAAAATGTTTTGACACGTTGATGTGTGTAAAATGCAACATATAAATTACATCAAATGAGTCATAAAACTAACCCTTTTTAGTACTAATGTTGGAAAAAGTGTGCTTTTGTCTTCCTTTTGTATTTTCAGGATTAAATGAGCGTAAATGAACAAAAGGGACAAATATGCAGCAAAATCTAACATCATTACAAGAAAAGGAACAAACATGGCATGCCCGACACGGGGGCATGCCCAGCTCAACACGGTCGTGGTCAATGCTAAGATTCGCAAAATCCAAGCAAATCTTGATAGTACATATACGCTTCTACACACGGGGCCTTGCCCTGCGGACATGGGGACGTGTGGAGCTAATGCAGACAAATTGCAGTTAATGAAGAAAGAGAAAGTGGATGGACACGGGCCCGTGCCTAATGGACACGGGGCCGTGTCCGGGCTTCTGTGCAGGCTATAAATAGAGGTGCTTGGTTCACTTCAAAAGCATCCCTTGGCAAACCACCTCTCTCCCACCTCACCCACAATCCACCACCACTACAACCCACATCTACCACCATCATCCATCATAGAGTGTGTGTAGTAGTCTCGGGATCCAAGATTGATAGTAAGAGTTCTTGACAATCAAAGGCCATATTTTCCTAAGTCTCTTACATCACTTGTTGAAGACAAACATTTAGTGTAATACTTTTGATTTTTAATCTTTTCGCACTTTCTATTTGGTTTTGTATTAATGACTATAATAACTAGTTTCTTATGTTGAAGGTGAAACTTCCTTATCATTTGTCCGTGGTGTCTTAGCGTTATTTTACTGTCTATATAAAATAAAAGATTTACACCATTCATATCTCTACGGTCTATATAGAGATATGTTGGCTACCTGGTCGGGGGTTAAGGGAATGGTTTGGTAAGGTTCTTGCCTTGTTCAGTGTATAGATCCTACAAGGACCTGGGTCAAGCTTACTAGGACCTCCTTCAATACCCACTGTTATTGGATGGCGGGGGTGCGAATGGCTTGATCCCCTCTTATGTAAACTACTATTAATACATTAACCCGGCTACTTGGGATTGTATCCCTGCTGACTCAAACCACTTAGCCGAGGGTAATGTCACCTTCAAAAGAGGAGCCTACCACATTTCGCATTAATAACTTAATTAATTGTCTTTCAATATTCCGACCCTTTAGGATTATATCCTTGCTTACTCAAACTACTGGGTTGAGGGTAACATCACCTTCAAAAGAGGGGCCTACTACTATAACTAAGATAATCTCTTAAAAAGTGAAAAAGTGCGGAAATCGTCAAAGGTTACACTAAAGGCGAGTCGGATCCAAGTGATTCATCTTGTCTATCTGTTTTTATTTTTATTTTTATTTTCATCATTTTTAGTTTTTATTTTCATGTTTAAAACTTTCTCTAAATTTTTTATTTGATTAGACGTTGAGGATAAACCGGTACTAAAAGCTCGTGTGTCCTTGGACGACCTCGGTATCTTACCAACGCTATACTACGCTCACGATGGGTGCACTTGCCCATATGTGTGTTTAGTGTTAGTAAAATATAGTGTTTTATAAATTTAAAACTTGACTAAAGTGTTAAAAAGGGCTTAAAATATACATAAAAATATATAACACACCGCACACATCAAGTTTTTGGCGCAGTTGCCGGGGACACAAGGATTTTAAGAAAGTTAGGAATCAACGGCCTAATCGTTTTTCTTATTTTTCTGGTTTTTTTAGGTTGTTTCTTAATTTTTCAGCTTCTTCAGAGCTCAGCACGGGGCCGTGCCTGGTCGGACACGGGCCGTGCCCAGCATTGTTACTGGCAGTTTTTATTTTCCGAGTTACAGAGAGTTGAGCACGGTCCGTGTTGGTGCAGCACGGGGCCATGTCGAACCCCCCAGTAACAAGGATCCGGAAAACAATCACTGTAATCACGACCAAGGGGCCGTGTTCAGCTGAGCACGGGGCCGTGGTGAGACTTCTGACCAACAATTTTGTTTTTTTATCGCATGACTTGGAACCCAGGCGCCGCACCTGAACTTCCTACGCAGTGCATGAGCTCAAGTTCCAATAAAGACATAAAAGAACCTCTAGACGAACCCGAAAGTTTCAGGGGACCCACTTCCAATGGCGGATCAACGTACTATAATGGATTACCTACGGCCTACGGTAGGTAATCTCGGCGCCTCTATCAATGCACCGAATGTCGATGCCAACAACTTCGAACTTCGGCCGCATTTTATACAAATGCTCCAAAACTCCGCAACTTTCCACGGGCTTGCGGACGAAGATCCCCATTTACATATTACCAACTTTTTGGAAATATGTGATACTTTTCGGATCAACGGAGCATCTAATGACGCCATCCGCCTCCGAATGTTCCCATTTTCACTAAAAGACTGAGCTAAGGCTTGGCTTAACAACCTCCCAGTTGGATCGGTAAACACCTGGGATGAACTAGCCCAAAAGTTTTTGTATAAGTATTTTCCTCCTTCTAAAACGGCTATATTAATGTCTAAAATTAAAACATACTCACAAGAGGACGGGGAATCCTTATATGAAACTTGGGAAAGGTTCAAGGAGCTACTAAGAAAGTGTCCCCATCATGGTCTTGCGGTATGGCAACAAGTATCCACTTTCTATAATGGGTTGTTGCCACACACAAGACAAACACTTGACTCTAGCTCCGGGGGACTCTAGGTAATCGTCACCCAAATGAAATTTATAATCAAATTGAGGAAATTGCTCAAAATAATTTTTAGTGGCACACTCCCCGAGGCACAAAATCTATTGCTCCGGGTGCACATAAGGTTGACGAGAGCACCTCTTTCCAAGCCCAAATCGATGCCCTTTCTTCAAAAATCAAAAAGTTAGAAATGGCAAAAACGGCCTCGGTTATGGCTTGTGAAGGGTGTGGTGGACCACATGAAAATTGGAGTTGTATGAAAGAAATGGATAATCAAACAGAAACGTTAAACTACATTGATAATAGACCTAGGTCGTCAGGTCCGCCGACGGTTACCTATAACTAAGGATGGCGTAACCACCCTAACCTTGGTTGGAGAGATCCTGGTAATAGTTGTAACCAACAAAATCAAAACCAACGAACCAACTTTCAACAACCAAGAAACGAGTCATAAAATTTCTCTCAACAACAACAAGGGGGATGGGAAAGTCTTGAAGATACTATCTCACGCCTCATCTCCGACACCGAAAAGAAAAACTCGGATCGACTCCAACAAATGGAGTCGAACTTTAGAAATCAACAAGCTAGTATTCAAAACAATGAAAAACAACTAAACCAACTAGCTCAAAATTTCTCCGAGAGACCAGAAGGCGCATTACCCAGCAATACTGAAACCAACCCAAAGGCGCAAGTACATCTCATCACGTTGAGAAACCGTACCATAGGTCCCGAGGAGGCTCCGCTACCTCCAACTGAAAAGAGCCTGTCTAACCAAACCACAACTTCACCGATGCCCCAAAAAGAGATGACTCCTCCACCAATTCAATAGCCTACCAAGAATCCTCTGGTACCTTACCTTGGTTGGTTACTTCGCCAAAAGACCAATGAGCAATTCACAAAATTCGTAAATTTACTAAAACAATTGCATGTCAATATTCCATTTGTAGAAGTCCTAACCCAAATGCCTAAATATTCAAAATTTATGAGAGACTTTCTCACTCATAAAATGAAAATTGAATCATTGCAATTAGTTAATTTAAGCGAAGAATGCTCCGCCTTGCTACTCAACAAACTCCCACAAAAGAAGATCGATTCCAGAAGCTTCACCATCCCTTGTTCGATTGGGGGATCACCCATACGCAATGCACTAGCCGATCTTGGGGCTAGCATCAACCTCATGCCCGCCTCAATGTTCGACCGACTCGGACTAGGGAAAACAAGCCCTACAAAGATGAGCATACAACTCGCTGATAGGTCCATTAAGTATCCACAAGGTGTCGCCGAAAATCTATTGGTAAAAGTCGGAGACTTTGTCTTCCCGGCCGACTTTGTCATACTAGATATGGAGAAAGATACCGAAGTGCCACTTATCTTAGGGAGACCATTCCTAGCACCGCCCATGCAATGGTGCATATGAATGGTGGGACATTAACAACGAGGGTTGGGGACAAGGAAATGGAATTCGGGGTTGGGAAATAGTAGAAGACGACGACCCGGTCAACTACATGAAAGTCATAGACTCAAGTTTGGATGATGCTCTCCGACGATGCAACATGGGATGCAAAACATCCCATTTGGGTAACATATGACTGACTTTGGGTCTAGCCAAGGACCCTTATAAACGTGGCACACCACGGAGGCATTCCGCAGAACTATCCTTAGTTTTAGTTTAGATTAACTTTAATGCTTTGTAGTTTAGTTTTAATTTTCAGGAATAAAACACACTCGGGATGCTGGAGGTTACTAAGGGAAACTTGAACCCACACCCCATGCACAAAAAAGAGCCTCCCGACAATTCTTTTTCATTACACCAAGTTCAGCACGGGGTCGTGCTCAGCCCACACGCCCTGTAGGATCGTTGTGCGACCTGAATGAGTCGTTCAGAAGAGTTTGGATCTGAATCTAAGGTGGAATTCAGAGAAACGGACTAGTTTACAGCTTGATTCAATTATAATGTCCCTTGTATTGATATAATAGTCTTACAGCACCTGGAGACAATTCGGCAGAGATTCGCTACTCAGATCCGAAAGTTGCAAATGACAAACCATGCTCCACTATATATAGGTGTGCTGATTTCGCTTGAAATGGTCAAGAGTAATTTCGTGCGAAATTACCATTGGTGATTTCGTGTGAAATGGCTCTTGGCTATTTCATGCGAAATAGCTACAACTCACACAAATCTTAGTTTCTAGCATCCCGAGCACTGGTTTATCCTATCCTATTACATGACTCGATACAAGACGAAGTCGACAGACATAGTGCACTAACAGACTCCCCCTTGGATGTTGACGAAGTCTTTAGTGTCGAGTCTTTATCATGACACTTCTTCAGTCTTGATCAGTCTTCACACTCTTTCCAAATTGTCTAACACTGTAAGCATCCATCAATCTTTCTTTATTGATCAGCTTCTATCTTTTCTCAGGATCCCCCTTTCGTCAAGCTTCCAAGCTTTAGGGATCGACACCTTGCTTTCTGGTTACAAGCTCCCCCTTGCTTTGAGCTCGTCTTCAGACTCCCCCTTAGACTCGGCTATCGGGATCGTAGTCTGGTACAATATCTGCAATTTCTAAAACATTTATAAGAAACAACATTTTGAACATCCAGGAATAAATGACCTGGTTCTTTTATCATATGCAAAAAAAATTTTACAATGAAAGCAATTTCAATTTTCCAGGAATCGTAACCTGGCTTTATTCAACAGATTTTAACAATATAAGCATCCAAATCCCTCACAGTTAATCATGCAAGTCCAACTTAATGACCTTGGAGATATCACAAACTGTTTTTCATTTTTGATTAAAAATTCAAGTCTCAAATTAATGAACATGTTTTATTTTTCAGAAACACAACCAGCATACTTAGATTTTCAAACTTAGCATTCCAGACATCGGTTGTCGAAAATAAAACAGAATCAAAAATCTTTTTGTATTTTTCTGAAACATAAAACAGTAAAGAAATATTTACAAACATATATACAAACAATATTTTTGTTTGAGTTCGCGTCAGAGGATCATATCAGTTTTTGACAAGTCACAAGTACCGTTGAGCTTAGTTACATATTAAGAATTAAACAATTCACTTAGATTGTTGATATACTGATCCTCTTAAATTTTCACACAAATTTCAACTGATTCAGGATACGAATTAGGTGTATTAAGAACTTAAACTCATTCATGTGTCCCACCTTTTGAATATACTCTCGTATCCAGATCCCAATATTCAGTCTCACAGGTGAGTATACCTAGATGATATCTGTAAAGGGTTGAATTGCGAGGGCCGTGAGAGCTCAGGCTATTGCTTCCGCAAAATCAGAGAGATGACGGCTTCGACTTTAGGTGTGTTCCCTTTAGAGAATCTTTTCTTCAACAGCACATGATTAGCATTTTGCAATGGTTCATCATTTTTTATGCTGAGGGCAGTGCTATATTTCAAGCAAGCAGAAAGTATTATACGGGGACTAGGCTATTCCTTCCGCAAAATCAGAAGTCCCGGGATAATACCCCAGATATCACTAAGCATAAAGACCTAGTATCTCAGAAAGAGGGGTCCTTCAAACGAGATTTCAGGGGTTACCTATATATCCAAGTAGTGCTCCCCACAAAACAAGCAAGTTTGAATTTAAGTTTATATCCCGAAAAAGTTTACTAAATGTATAAAAACCTATCGGCATATCATCAATGAAACCGTTTAACGCTATATAATCATTACATTTCTTTAGCATACTGTAACTGTCTACTGATGTACTATCATTTCCTCTTTTTACACAAAAACTCAATTTTGAATTTTATCACGTTTTTGGCTTTTTCAAATTTTCAAATGTTTTTGGATTTTCTGACAATATTACTCCCCCTAAAATGCAAAATCATTTAAAAAATTTGACAACCCGATACTGATAGCTTCGTCTCGCCATCCATTTTCTGCTTAATGTGCTTTGTTTTGCAGAAAAATATACGCATGAGAAGCAGAAATTATAATGTACCCCATGATTTACAACCCATTGATTTTCGACAGTTTGAAAATCGTTTTCCAATCTTGTGAAAGTAATCATGTTTGTTCAGCCGTGAGGGTTTCGGCATATTCAAGCAACATATTTTTGAATTTTTTTTTATTTTTTATTAAATAAAAACAAACATATTTTGGTTTTTTTTTAATTTTTTAATTTTTAGGGTTTTTGAAATATTGTTTAGTTATGTACAGAAATCAAACAAACTCCCTGTTTTACCCAACACAGGTTTCAGCAGCCTCCTCTTCCTCTCGTGCCAGGCTACTCCAATTTCCATTCTTACAATCTGCAATTTTCTTGAGCACCTACACATTTACAATTACTTAATTACTTGAACAGTTTAGCCCAGGTCTGTTGAACCTTAGGCATTTCAACACAATATGCTTCATTCAATTTCGGAAAATCTTTGTCATTTTGTACAAAGACTTTTTCAATTTCGACTTCAATTTTTTCATCATTTACCGAAGTTACTTGTTTCTTAGCACTCCATGTTTGACCTTTAGGAGTACCTCGTTTGTAAAAATGTGACTCTTTTTGAACATTTTGATTTTGAACAACAACTTTTGGTTTCCAAAACTCGTTTGGTTTTGTTGTGTCAACAGTTGTTTTCCAACTTTGTGTTGTTCTTAATCTGAGTGTGTGAAAATTCTAGGTCTGTCTATAATCGAACCTATTTGGATTTGATTTCCAAGTTTGATTCGAAGCAAACTTGTTTGTGTTGTATCTCCAAGTTTGTTTTGAATCAAATCTGGTTGACCTTTGTTTCACATCCTCAGATTTATGTTTCTCAACATTATCAAACTTCTTTTTCGCCTCAACATCAACAGGTTTCAGATTTGGACACTTGCGAGCAAGATGTCCTGTTTGATCACATTTAAAACATGTTCTTTTGGACACATCTTTGACCTGTGGTTGTTGCTTTTTCTTTTGAGCATAGAACTCTTCATTAGACTGTCGTCTAAATTGGAGTTCTTTCTCTTCTTCTGAACTTGTTCCATGAACAAAATTCATCTTTGTCTGATAATTTGGCGTTTCATTTTTAATACGACTTTGTTTCTTCTTATAACCCAACCCAGCCTTCATGTTTTTCTTTTTGAAACCAGGTTTACTATAAGAAATTTTATGACCTTTTCCAGCAAATTTTGAAATCTCAGACTTTTCAATCTCCACCATTTTGAAAACTCTGTCAATCTTTTCTGAAATCACATTCTGAATCGGGAATACAATATCTAAGAATAATTTGTCCGATCCAATCATGGTATAAACCAATCCTTTTGAATCATCATTCAATTTTTTCTCAGATTTTGTGTTTTTCAGATATTCATCATGAAAATTACCTTCATTTTCATTCTGTGATTCAGATTTACCTGTTTCAACCGACTCTTCTTTCAACACACTTTCAACGACCTTACCTACCACCTCTGAATCACTAGAATCATCAGATTTGGAATAGGTTACGTCAATGTTATCTGGAAATTGATCTACCATGTTGAAAGCTTTTTCAACCTTTTCATCATCATAAAATGCAAACTTTTCTGGTGGTGGAACTTGATGAAACTCTGAGCCAATGCCTTTCTTGTTTTGCTCAGACTCACCATCACCCGGTTTTATGTTGAAAATTCTTTCAAGCACATATGATGACGCGTGATAACTTTTTAACTTGTTATTATCCTGTTCTAAATCAGCAATCTGACGCTTTAGCTCAGCAACATCCTCAATATAAGAATTTACAACATGTTGCTTAATTTCATACTGTCGCTTTAGTTCAGTTGTTGTTTCAGAATAGTAATTCAATCTTGATTGAACAAATCTCATTTCATTCTTCACCTTTTCATATGACTCTTTTGTAATGTGATGAGCCAATTTTATTGAATCATATTCTTTTTTCATTTCTTGACAATCAATTTCTTTTTGAGAACATTCTTCTTTCATTTTCAAAATATTTTCTTTCAAAACTTCATTTTCTTTTTCTAACTTTTTACATTTTTCCGAAAGTTTTTCGTCGTTATCTTTCAAAACTTTTTCATTTTCTAACATTTCTTTGTATTTATTTTTAAAAACTTCTTCTATCATAGTAAATTCAATATCTCTTGTTCTGAACTTTTCTTCTTTCTCAGTACAAGCACTGCACGTTTCCATGCATTTCTTGCACTATTCAACGATTTCATTTAAGACTTCAGAATCAGAATTTACCTCAGTGATTGACACCTCGGTGTTTTCTGCTGTCTGTTCCAGCTCAGCTTCACTCTTCTTTTCTTCACCAGTACCAGCATCACCAACAATCTTCGAAATCTCATCCTTCACTTCAATTGAACTTTCAACTTTCTTCTCAGCTTCTTCAACCTGCTGTTTTTCAGTAACAGCTTCTTTTTCAACAAACTTTTATTCTACCTTCACTTCCTCAGCAATCTTCACATTTTCAATTTTTACAGCTTCGGCTATCACATCTTCAGCAACTTTCTTCAAATCGTTCACCATCTCATCAACATTCTTCTTCATTCTTTCTTCATCCCTCTTTCTCAGGCTTGAAGTCATGACATGTCTTATTTCTTTTTCAAGTCTTTTTGTATATGTTTTATCTTTTCCAACATTTGTATAATATTCGACAGATCGAGGAATTATGAGAAGAACATCATAAAAAATTATGTCCTTCTTGGGAACGACCGGTTCAACTTGTCTATTAACATAACACTCTCTCTTTTTATCCCATCTTTTATTGCTCACTGCAATTTCATACTCTTCTTGCATTTCATCCATTCTATTCCAAGCAATGTTTCTTTCTCTGTACGTTTTCTCACTCAGAATCTCTTCTCTGGTTTTCTCTTTGACTTCAGCAACGAAAACATAATGGTTGCTCTTTGATGAACTTCTGCCATGAGCTGTAACTCGATTATCAACACGATCTTCTTCTGGTAGAATCTGACTCCAATCATATCCTTCGTCATCATGGATTACAGCACAAGCTCTTGATTTTTCTCTGGGATTGTTTTCAATCATCTTTGGCTCTTCTTTGCTACGGTGGTAGATCGCCTTTCGGTAGTAATCATCATTGAACGGATTTGCATTTCCACCAACTGCAAAATTGTTGCATTCTCTCTTGAAGTGACCTTTTTGCTTACATTTGAAGCAGGTCACTTTGGACTTGTCAAACCCAAGTTTCGTTGATGGTCCACCGAGTGACTGTTTCCCAGTAATCTCCATATATCTCTGAGCTCTGCGAATGCAACTTGCTAAACACCAGCGAATATCGATAAGTTCCATCTCTTCCAGATCAATCTGGTCATCGTCTTCTTTGGTCAATTCAGAATTTTCAATTTTGCCAGCTACTAGACCTTCATACGACTCCAGAACAGATGCAAGGAAACTCATTTGCTGTTTAGCAGCATTGATGCTCATAGCCGGAGAATTTTTCAAGTTGAGAGCAATGTTGCAGAGTATCTCCTCTGATTCTTCAGAATTAGATTTTGACGAAGATGAATGATAACCCGGATTGTAACTTGATGAGCTTTTCTGAGGTTCTTTTGTCCTCTCACCACTGAATGTTGTCTTTGGTGATTCACCAACTTTCACCGATGGTAAGTTACCTTTGTAATAAAGACCAACATTCTGTTGATGCGAAGAGCTGCTCATCTTGTTTTTTTTTTGTAATTCATGCTCATGAGTTTCAATCTTTTCTATCAAGACATCAAGAGAAATTGTTTCATACAAAGCATCATTTTTCAATATAAACACAAACGTTTGCCACTGATCAGCTCGTGGTAATGCTTCTATGATTTTGTAAATTATTTCTTCTCTCGTTTTCTCAATCTTAAATCTTTCTAGTTCAATTTTTAGATGACAAAAACGTTCAATCATTTGTCGAACTGATTCACCGTTAAGACTATCAAACAAATCGAATTCTTTCTTTAACAAAGAAATTTTATTCTTTTTGATTTATTTACCCCCCTCAGCTTTAACCCTTAAAGCTTCCCAAACAGATTTTGAAGATCCATCATGTTGTAATAAAGCAAACATGTCATTTCTGATTGATGACTGGATCAAGGCAATCATTCTCTGTTCGGCTGCAAATTCGGATTTGTCTTCTTTTGATAAGTTCTTGAGTGGAAGATTTTCTCCTTTATCATCTTTTGGTCTTTCATATCCAAACTCAAGACAAAACCAGCTTTCATGTGCATAAGCTTTTGCCCAGCAAATGAAACGTTCTTTCCACCAAGTATAGTCTTCAATACTTTCGAGCGTTGGTGGTTTTGAATGTGTTCCGTAAAAATTATCATGTTTAATGTTTTCATTGATCGCTTTTGTTATGGTTTTTGGTGTAACAGTTGAAGTTTCGGAAGATTCTGATATTAATGCATTGTAGAACGTGTTGTAGAATTCTTCAGCCATGATGTGAACTTCTTGAAATTCTTTGGTACGAAATAAACTTCCTTCAAGCGAAATAGCCTCCTCAAACGAAATAACCTGGAGAACAGTTTCAAGCGAAATAACAATACAAGCGAAATTAGAATTTTCAAACGAAATAAGGTCTCAAGCAGAAGCACTTTGGTGAGGAATACCCTTTCAAGTGAAATAACAACTCAAACGGAATCAGATGTTTCACACGAAATTGGTGATTTCGTGCGAAATTACCAAACGAAATCCGGTTTCAAGCGAAATCACACTTTGATGCGAAATTAGTGTTAATTTCGTGCGGAATTATGTAATTTCGTGTGAAATGAAACTCAACCTGTTAATTTCGTGTGAAATTAGGTAACAAATTCACACGAAATCAGTTATTTCACGCGAAATACTGCTGATGTCACTTAATCCGAAACCATTTTCAAGCGAAAATATCAATTTTAACAAGTTTTAGATCGATTTTATGTCCAAATCTTTCAAGGATTCATTAAAACTATGTTTAGCATATAATGTGTGAAATTCAATCCATTTTGTCCGTAAAAACTTGTTAATTTTGAAAAAGAAGGTGTAGAAGTCAGAAATCATGCTAAATTCTGTAAGAACTCTTCCTCCTGAGCTATGATACCACTTGTAGGATCGTTGTGCGACCTGAATGAGTCGTTCAGAAGAGTTTGGATCCGAATCTAAGGTGGAATTCAGAGAAACGGACTTGTTTACAGCTTGATTCAATTATAATGTCCCTTGTATTGATATAATAGTCTTACAGCACCTGGAGACAATTCGGCAGAGCTTCGCTACTTAGATCCGAAAGTTGCAAATGACAAACCAGGCTCCACTATATATAGGTGTGCTGATTTCGCTTGAAATGGTCAAGAGTAATTTCGTGCGAAATTACCATTGGTGATTTCATGTGAAATGGCTCTTGGCTATTTCATGCGAAATAGCTACAACTCACACAAATCTTAGTTTCTAGCATCCTGAGCACTGGTTTATCCTATCCTATTACATGACTCCATACAAGACGAAGTCGACAGACATAGTGCACTAACACTCCCTATGCCCAAGGTTCTGCAGTAAATGCCCAGTTCAGGTAACTGGACACGGGGCTGTGTTCACTGAACACGCCCCTGTGCCCAGCCTTCTGTTAAACTATGATACTGGCAATCTGAAGACAGGGTCGTGCCTGGATCAACACGGGCCCGTGTCCAGATGCCCAGTAACATAAAATTTTGTTTTTAACACCTTTTTACACATTCAATCAACCTAAAAACTTATTTTTGGGACACATTGAGGACAATGTGTAATTTAAGTGTGGGGGATGCTAAAACCTTGAATTTTGCAAGTCCTAATAACAAGCCTTATACAAAACTCTATTGGAATCGCTAATCACCCCAAATGTTTTCAAAAACTTTTCATTTTTTTTTACTTGTCTTGGTTTAAATTGGGAATAACAAGTTCTAAAGGTTATATTTTTACAAATTTACAACTGATAGCTTCATGATAAAAAGAACCAACGTAAGAAAATTATGAAAAGGCATGACAAATCTAGTTAAAATTTGATTATATATACTTGATCACATTAAAAACCCATTCCCACAAAAAGTGAGTTTTGAGCCTTTATTGAGCATAAAAGCATACATCTTTAAATTAAATGCTCGTCTTTCGTTTCTTGTGTGAATAGCCGCTTGGTTTCTTACGACTCTAGAACTTGCCATGACGATACATTCCCGGTCCTTACCAACTTAAACACAAGTAAGTAAATGATGGAGGCATTAGGACTAACCATTTTTCTTTTCTACACCATTATTTTTCATTTTTTTATCACCTACCCAAAATCCTCTTAGTTAACCCCTTTGAGCCTAAACCTTTTCGTTTCTAAACCCACAAAACAAACACCCTTTACCCACCAAAACCTTTTTTATTTTTAACCCTTTATTTTAGTAAAAAGCTGGGTCTTCATGTGACATTCCTTATCTCAAAAAAAAAAAGTTCCTCAAAAGAAACTTTGTTTGAAAATGCTTTGTTTGAATAAAAGTCAAAAAAACAAAAAGTTTTACGACGACTGACGCTTTTCGCGCTTTTTACTAACCACTAACCCAAAACCACCTACCTTTAACCCAAGCCTAACCCTTCCCCAAGTCCTCTTGATATTTACAAAGGTGTATAGTTAAAAAGGAGGAGGATTGATTGCTTGGCAAGCATATGGTAAAAGTAAGTTCCATGCCGGTCTCGAGTGTTTCACAAAAATACATCTTCGGCCTAGTGTTGAGTGATCTCCCGTGAGGTATGTGAACTTGTATATAAATGGAATTTTAAAAAGGCATGTTATGCTTAAATAAGTAATTTCTCTTATGAAATGTTCTAAATAAATCATAACGAATAGGATTGTAAATAACATAAAAATAAAGCCTAATAAAGATCTTGGATTCCCGACACTCAAGACAAGCCCAAAAACTTCTCTTCTACCCATTCCATTTGGGAGTGTAAGCCACATTATAAAGAATTTTGCTGGAGGACAAGCAAAGATTTAAGTGTGGGGGTATTTGATGTGTGTAAAATGCAACATATAAATTACATCAAATGAGTCATAAAACTAACCCTTTTTAGTACTAATGTTGGAAAAAGTGTGCTTTTGTCTTCCTTTTGTATTTCTCAAGATTAAATGAGCATAAATGAACAAAAGGGACAAATATGCAGCAAAATCTAACATAATTACAAGAAAAGGAACAAACATGGCATGCCCGACCCCTCGACAGCATCTTCCCAAGCAAAAACAAGCAAACAAAAGGCTGAACACGCCCCGTGGCCAGTTGTCTGCAGAAAGGACAAAGCTTTAGAAGCTTCTATTCCCGACACATGGGCGTGACAAGCTCAACACGGCCGTGGTCAACGCTAAGATTCGCAGAATCCAAGCAAATCTTGAGAGTACAGATACGCTTCTACACACGGGGTCATGCCCAGCGGACACGGGGGCGTGTGGAGCTAATGCAGACAAATTGCAATTATTGAAAAAAGAGAAAGTGGATGGACACGGGGCCGTGTCCTGGCTTCTGTGCAGGCTATAAATAGAGGTGCTTGGTTCACTTCAAAAGCATCCCTTGGCAAACCACCTCTCTCCCACTTCACTCACAATCCACCACCACTACAACCCACATCCACCACCATCATCCATCATCCATCATAGAGTATGTGTAGTAGTCTCGGGATCCAAGATTGATAGTAAGAGTTCTTGACAATCAAAGGCCATGTTTGCCTAAGTCTCTTACATCACTTGGTGAAGACAAGCATTTAGTGTAATACTTTTGATTTTTAATCTTTTTGCACTTTCTATTTGGTTTTGTATTAATGACTTTAATAACTAGTTTCTTTTGTTGAAGGTGAAACTTCCTTATCATTTGTCCGTGGTGTCTTGGCGTTATTTTACTGTCTATATAAAATAAAAGATTTACACCATTCATATCTCTATGGTCTATATAGAGATATGTTGGCTACCTGGTCGGGGGTTAAGGGAATGGTTTGGTAAGGTTCTTGCCTTGTTCAGTGTATAGATCCTGCAAGGACATGGGACAAGCTTACTAGGACCTCCTTCAATACCCACTGGTATTGGATGGCGGGGGTGCGAGATACCCACTGGTATTGGATGGCGGGGGTGCGAATGGCTTGATCCCCTCATATGTAAACTACTATTAATACATTAACCCGGCTACTTGGGATTGTATCCATGCTGACTCAAACCACTTAGCCGATGGTAACATCACCTTCAAAAGAGGGGCCTACCACATTTTGCATTAATAACTTAATTAATTATCTTTCAATATTCCGACTTTTAGGATTGTATCCTTGCTGACTCAAACTACTGGGTTGAGGGTAACCTCACCTTCAAAAGAGGGGCCTACTACTATAACTAAGATAATCTCTTAAAAAGTGCAAAAGTGTGGAAATCATCAAAGGTTACACTAAAGGCGAGTCGGATCCAAGTGATTCATCTTGTCTATCTGTTTTTATTTTTATTTTTAGCATTTTTAGTTTTTATTTTCATGTTTAAAACTTTCTCTAAATTTTTTATTTGATTAGACGTTCAGGATAAAGAGGTACTAAAAGCTCTTGTGTCCTTGGACGACCTCTGTATCTTACCAACACTATACAACGCTCACGATTGGTACACTTGCCCATATGTGTGTTTAGGGTTAATAAAATATCGTGTTTTATAAATGTTGGGATTGAACCCTATCAGAGGAACAGATAATTAAAGCCAAAACTGGATCAGAGCAGTGGATCTAGAATAAGCAAAAGTTTAAATTCAAATCTCTCCCCTTGAAAGTGGTTTCAACATCTGCTGACCTCCAAACTACTGATCTTTACTAACTGCTGACCTACAACTGCTGTCCAAGTCAAAGACTGATGGAAGACTAAAGCTCTGCTGATTCAATCTACTGCTATAGGTCAAGCTCTGCCGATCATGACAAGTACTGCTGGGTTCACTTCAGTGGAAGGATGCAGCAGTAGTTTAGTTTTTATTATGATATGTAATGTACAACAGTAGTTAGCATAGCAGAGGTTGTATAGATCAGATGTTAGAGTTTATTTGGAGGTTAGATGTCACTTTCATGGTGACGTCACCTTAGATGCTTCAATGGTTTGCTCGTGCCTATAAATAGAACAGTGCTCTGTACTGTTCTATTAGCTCTTCACCATCTTTCTCATGCACGAACAAATCACTGTGAGCTCAGGCTGAGGGGGGGTTTGTTATACACTTGCAATTGTAATTGAATCTTGTAATAAATTCAAGCATTCGGTTCAATGTTAAACTTGTGTATGGAAAGCAATTCTCCTGTTTGATTGTGTGCAAAGTTTGTTATCATTTATATTCTGCTGCATTTCTCATTCATCTTCATCTTAATTCAAACGTAAAACACAATCAAAACCAAACTCAGATCCTAACAATTGGTATCAGAGCTTGGACATTCAAATTTGATTTAACAATCATTTTGACATAAATAGTTCAGCTCACAATCGTTGATACTGATAGTTTGTTCGTTTTGTTGAAAAACAAAGCAAGGTTTAATCACCATCTAAGTTGATTAATCAGTGCCTGTAAAACAACCAGGATGACGTCACAATCACAAGATAATAAGAATAACATTGGCTCTCATTTCAAACCACCTATACTTAAACATAATGAATACAACATCTGGCAGAGAAGGATGGGTCACATCCTTGCTCAACAGAACACTGGATGTTGGAGGTCTGTTGTTTTTGGTCCCCATGTTCCTATGGTGCCAAGTGCTGAGGATGCAAAGAAGTTCGTACCTAAACCATCTGAAAACTATACTGAAACTAATTTTCAAAAGTTCGAAATCGATGCCAAAGCATTTAGCATCATAGCATCTGCATTACCCAATGAGATATATGCTGGACTGTTACATTGTAACAGTGCCAAAGAGCTATGGGATGCACTGAAGGAACAGTTTGGGGGAACAGAAGAAGTTATTGAAAACAATAAGGAAATTCTGAATCAGCAGTATGAAACATTTTATCACATCAAGGGTGAATCATTGACTCAGCAGTTTGAACGATTCAGTTGTCTCATTAGTGAACTAAGGCTTGTTAAAGTAACATTTCCAAATTCAACTCAAAATAGCAGGTTTCTTAGATCACTAACAGAAAAATGGGATACCATTGCATTTGTTACTAGAAACTCTGCTGAGTTTAAATATCTGACCCTGACCCAACTTCATGGTAGACTCCTAACCTATGAAAGGGAGTTAAACCAGAAAAAGAAGTTGCAAGAGTCTGGCAAAGTTGCTGATGATTATTCATTTGGCAGCACAGCTCTTTTTGGTTAGGAAGAATCTGGTAGCAGTAGTAAGGATCAGGGTTATGATCACTTTATTGATATAACTGCTGGTGGAAATTTCAACAACCCTGATTCTCACTCTGCAAATTATGCTTTTACTGCAAATTGTGAAAACCAGATGTCAGATAACTTGTGTTTTGAACTCAATGATTTGCAACACTTTGATCCCACTGACTTAGAAGAGATGGACATTTTGCATCAATTGGATTTGCTTAGTGTAAGAACAAGCAAATTCTACAAAAGAACAGGGAGAAAATTCCCAGGGTTACATGGGAATTTAAAAGTGGGGTTGGATAAGTCAAAAATTAAGTGCTATAAGTGCAATAGGCTAGGTCATTTTTCTAGGGAATGCAGGAGTCAAACCACTGGTCCAATAATCACTCATCCCAGCTCAAACCCTAGACCACAACATCAAAGCACTGTGCACAATACCCAATATACCCCTGCTGCCCATGTTAACACTACTCACTATGCTGCAACCCCTGTGCCTGTGCATTATGTTCAAACCACTATTCCACAAATTCAGTATGTTCAAACCCCTGTTCCTCAGGCACAAGTGCAACCTGTTGCACCTCAACCAGTTGCACCAACAGTAACACAACCAGATCAGCAAAGTTTTTTCACTCAAGGCTTTGTTGACTGGAGCAGTATGCCTAATGAGCTTAGTGATGAAAATTTTGCACTCAATGCTTTTAATGATCCTACTAATGATGAATTTTGTTTGATGGCATTAGAGTCTATACCAGAAGGGGTAGAAACTGAAGGTGAACAGCTAAGTGCTGAAACAGTGGATGAAGTGACTGAAACAGTGGTTACTGCAGTTGCTGATGAACTACTGCTGGGAGAAAATTCAGAAACCCTGATTGAACCACTGTCTGACCCCTGGTCCGAAGAAGACAAAGAAGAAAAGAAGAGAAGAAAGCAGGTGAGAAAGAAGATAGAGTTGATGAAGAAGGTGATCATCAATGTGATTGTGCCATGATGGCTGCTTCTAAGGTAACATCTCAAGTTCTTGAAAAACTGTGTTCAGACAAATGCATTATTGCATTTGCTAACATCAAAGAGGTAAATGAAAACCTTAGGGATAAAGTCTTAACTGATGAAGTCAAATTTGAAAAGTTATTAAAAGAACTTAGAAACAAATTGGCTGAAAAGGACAAAGAAATCAGCAGTCTCAAAGAAGAGCAGAGCATAACCAAGACTCAACTCCAAACTATGGTAGAAAAATACCAAGTTTGCAAAAAGGAGTTGGAGTCCACCCAGATCACTTGTGAAATATGGGTGGAATCTTGTAAAGGGTATGAGGTTATGCTTGAGAAACAGCTTGAAAGCAATGTCAAGTTTGGTGTAGGATATAGAAAATATGATGATCTTGTAAACACTACTGGAAAACAAGCTGGTTCATCTGAAATTAAACCAATAAACAAGAATGGCCAAGAGGTTAAAATAACCGACAAACTTGGTAGCAAAATCACTTTGGAAAGATCTGTGGGGTCCTCAACTTTTGAGGAAATTGAGAAATACCAATTTAAACCCACATGGTCTGATGAGTGTGACATTCTTGAAAATTTCAAGCCCATGGACTTTACAACCACTGATGGTGTCACAGCTCCAAAAGCAAAGGTCATTCCTATCAAAGGCATCCCAACAGTGGTTCAAAACTCTATTGTTAAGGAGTCTGAGAAAAGGAAGAAAAGAGAAAAGATCAAAAACATGTTTTGTGATTTTTGTGAAAAGAGAAATCATCTAACAAAAGACTGTTTTCATCTAAAAGCATATGATCTAAACAAAACAAGTGTCATTGTCCCTGCTGAAAGCTGCACCATCTGTGGTAAAACAAACCACAAAACTCAAGCATGTGTGTATCTCAAAAACTTTGATGTTAAAAAGAATGAGTACACTGCTAAAACATCCTTGAGTCCATCAACATCATCTGTCAAATTCACCAAGAATCAACCACTGTTTGTGCCAGTCCAAACATCTGTTACAAAACAGCTGAATCAAACATCTGTCCAAAGAGATGTTCAAGTGACTGATGCACCCCCTGCCAACCAATTCAGAAGAGGCAAGGGAAATCATCTTACCAAAGGATTCCACACGTTTATGAGACCTACAAAAGGCCCTCTAAACCAAGAGTGAACAGGCATCCTTTTGGTTATCAGCAGGTGATTGGTCAAAACCCACAACAGTGGTTAGAGAGAAACAGTCCTAAAACTGTCCAAACCCCTGACCTAACCACTGCCCATGCATCTGAACTGATCCCAGACACTGTTGAGACCCCATCCAAAGCCTTATTGGCTTTGGAGACACTAATGAACTAATCCTTTTACTTCATGTGCAAGGAGCTTCTGCATAATTAGATAGTCTTTGGTATGTAGATAGTGGAGGCTCCAGGCACATGACAGGATGTAAAGCCCTTCTCAAAGATTTCAAAATCCATGGAGGGGTGATATATCCTTTGGTAATAATAGTAAAGGGAAAGTTCTGGGGTCTGGTACGGTACAGTCTGGTAATGTAAAATTTGAAAATGTCAATCTGATAGACAATCTAAAATTCAACCTCCTGAGTGTTTCACAAATGAGTGACAAGGGGTATGGGTCAATCTTCACAAAGGAGTGTTGTAGGATTGTTGGACCAGAAATGGTTGAGAAGATTGAAGTAATAATAAAAACTGGAAAAACCAAACTTGTTGCTCAAAGAAGTGTCAATGTTTATGTGGTGGATATGTCAAAAGAAAGCCCCAGAACTGATGCATGTCTGTTCTCAGCTGCATCAAACAAAGAGACAGAACTATGGCACAGAATATTGGGGCACACAAATCTCAAGACAATCACTGCCATTTCAAAACAGGGGTTAGTAAGAGATTTACCTCAAAAACTGTTCACCTGTCCTGAGCATTGTGTTTCCTGTCTAAAAGGAAAACAACATAAAAGCTCCTACAAATCCATTGATGAGTCCAAAACAACCAAATGTTTGCAAATGCTTCATATGGATTTGTTTGGCCCAGTTAAAGTCATGAGTCTTAAGAAAAAGAGGTATTGTTTGGTTATTGTTGATGACTTTTCTAGGTTTACATGGACTTACTTTTTACACTCGAAAGATGAGACTGCAGGCATGCTCCAAGACTTTATGAAACAGGTTGAAAAGCGGTTTGACCTTCCAGTGAAAATCTTCAGAAGTGACAATGGCACAGAGTTCAGGAACAAGGAGTTGGATGATTTCTGTGTGTCAAAAGGAATTGTGAGGCAATACAGCATTCCAAGAACACCAGAACAAAATGGGGTTGTTGAAAGAAAGAACAGAACTTTGATTGAGGCTGCTAGGGTTTGCCATTAACTTTTTGGGCAGAGGCAGTAAACACTGCTTGCTATGTCCAAAACAGAGTTTTAATCAACCCTAGGCATCAAAAGACTGCCTATGAACTGCTGTATAAAATAAAGCCATTGATTTCATATTTCAAAGTTTTTGGTTGCCCATGCTTCATTTTAAACTTAAAAGATTCCATTTCTAAGTGTGCAGCCAAAATTGATTGTGGTTATCATCTGGGATACTCTACCACTGCTAAGGCCTACAAAGTGTTTAACACAAGGACCAAAACAGTGGAAGACACTTTGAATGTAAAGTTTAATGACCTTTCCTCAATGAAAATCCCAGCAAACCCTGCTGAACTGTTTGATCTTGATAAATCCACTTTTGAAAATGTTGCTGTCAAGACTAACAATGCAGGTCCATCAGAAGATTCATCTCCAGACTATGGGTATGAGATCATCATTCCTCAATAAAAGTCTGTCAAAATGGGAAGAGCAGCAGATGTTCAAAACAGCTGTCAAAGCTCAACCACTACTACCTCAACAGTTGTTGACCAAAGTAGCCCCTTAACCCCTGCTTCCACATCATCAAACACTGTTGATAAAAGTCCTCAAACAGTGGATCAAAGTCAGCATGTGTCCACTCCTTTACCACCTATTCCACCACCTTTTGAAGCCACTGCTGGATCATCAAAGTCACCAGCAGTGGTTAGCTCAGATGATTCACATCTGCAGCCCTCACCACTTAATGCCATTGTTCCATACCAAGGAGATCTTATCTTATTGAAATCTCATCCACCAGATCAAATCATTGGCAACATCAATGAAGGGGTGCTCACAAGAAGTCAATCCCAAAACATTTGTCTTTTTGCTGGTTTTCTATCTCTCCATCAGCCAGTCAAGTACCAAGAGGCACTAAAAGACAACAGCTAGGTAGAGGCCATGCAAGAGGAGCTCCAACAGTTCAAAAGACAACAAGTATGGGAGCTTGTACCACTGCCAGAGGGTGTAAGTCCTATTGGCACAAAGTGGGTCTTCAAAAATAAAACTGATGAAAGGGGTATTGTTGTCAAGAATAAAGCCAGGCTTGTGGTTCAAGGTTTCAGACAAGAAGAGGGCATTGATTATGATGAAACATTTGCCCCTGTAGCAAGACTTGAAGCTATCAGATTATTTCTGGCCTTTGCTGTCAACCACAACATCAAGGTGTACCAAATGGATATCAAATGTGCATTCCTCTATGGTAAGATTCAAGAGGAGGTTTATGTTTGTCAACCTCTAGGCTTTGAGGATCCATTTAATCCAAATCATGTCTACAAGCTAAATAAAGCTTTGTATGGCTTAAAACAAGCACCAAGGGCCTGGTATGAAACTCTTTCCCCCTTCCTACTATCCATTGGGTTCACAAGAGGTAGAATAGATAAAACACTATTTTTAAAATGGAGAGGAAAGGAATTGATGATTGTCCAAATTTAGATGACATCATCTTTGGAAGCACATGTAATAAAATGTGTGAAGAGTTTAGGCAACTCATGACAGCTGAGTTTGAAATGAGTGCAATGGGTGAACTCCAGTGCTTTCTTGGTCTCCAAGTGTCACACCCCGACCGCGTAAAACAACAAATCGCGGCGGAAACATCGGGGCGTGTTGCAACAGAATTAATGTTTCATAACCATGGATATCAAAAGTGTTTCGTTTTATTAAACAATGAGTAATTACATCGTCTGGAAATCTAAATACACTATTTAAACATAGTCTATCATTGTTATTGAGTCACTAAGGCCTTGTCCAGTCCTATGTGAGCATGCATCTTATCAATCGATATCATCCAACAATACCTGAAACATATGTGAAAACGAGGTCAGCAAAGAAATGCTGGCGAATACATTGGTTTTGTTGAAAATAAGTTTCATGACTTCTGTTTGAGAAAATGTTTAGTCATGAACCTTGTAATTTGCTTTGTCTTTGTAAATCATTTGAAAAATAATAAGTTCGGATGATAAGTATAAATAAGAGAATAATGCATGATTAAATGAATAACCATGTAAAAATGAGTTTGTGTAACATAAGTTGTTTGTAAATAAATGTCTTGTGAAAAGTATGTTACTTGTATAAAATGTTCTATGTCTCAAACTGAAATGATTCAAATAACGCTACAATATGTAATACCATACAAACACTTATATATAGGAAGTACCAGCGGCGTATCCACCATGTTTGTATCATATTACACATGCATCGTTACTTAATCACTTAATCAAACCAAACCAAACAATGTAAAATGTCTATGTCAAATATCCATGTATGGCAAGTGAAATGTCTCAACTAAACCATATGCACAACAACAAAGTATTGAAGTAAAACTTGGTTTAAACCAATACTATGTTTCGTGTAAATGCATGATCAAATGTAAATCATGTACAAATGTTTACCCAATCGTTACCCATTCGTTCAAATCGTTCTTGTTTTAATCGTGAACTACTTTTATGATCGATTCTCTAATAACATTCAAACCTTCTTGACGCGTTCCTCGTTCCAACTCGCTCTCGCTCTCGTTCTTAACAAATCCTTACCAAAGGATAAGTTAATAATTACAGATTCAGTCGCTACCCACAACACCCACACATAACAATGGGTGCAGTAAATAACGGGATTTGTCAGATCCTATGGTACCATAACCTAATACTGGTCGGCTTGATCATTGCTAATGAATGTCATCGGTCATGTAAACTACAACCAACAAGTTTGTTCACTTTTTGAAATTTGTTTTTAGTTTTTGAAATCATTGTATTCGTTCTTGAAATCATTGTATTCGTTCTTGAAATAATTGTTATTGTTCTTGAAACCACATTGTAATTGTTCTTGAAACCATATTGTAATTGTTCTTGAAACCATTGATAAAACATTTAGCACATATGAGTCACCCCAAAACAGTTGAAAACAGTAAAAGAGGGGAATAATGTACTCGCCTGGGAGTGCTTAGGAGTCTTGAACAACTACCAAGTAAGCTAGAGGAGTCCCGGAAATCAAACGGTACCTAATATAGGTAACTACATAATTATCTCGGACCTAAATCGGAAGACTGGGTAGCAGGAGGGTTTGTAAACCAAATGAGTGTAGGAACTCATATGATATGGTTTAACAAAGCCTACATACTAAATGAAACTTAACCTAAGTATTATCGACCCATCGCGACCCATTAAGGTAACATACGTTACTTTAACGTGTCGTGCGCGTGAAACGCGTTCGGACCGCCTAACTAGCCCTATGACAAGTGTTATATGCCTAAACATATTACATAATCAGTTACGTGATAAAGGTTTAGGTTACATATGCTTAATTACCAATTATACATGAAAAGGGTATTCTGGTAATTTACCTAAGGCATATAAACTACCTATCATACAACTACTTAAACGATGTGACCATAGGGTATAACCTCGGAAGGTTATTCCCTACCTACTATGGTCACCTAATGTGTTTGGTCGGATCCTAATGATCGACCAAACTGGGTCGGGTTCGAAGGTATAGGCGATTTATTAGATCGCCTACCCTACGACCCTAGACAACGTGGTAATCAGTGGGCATAGTCCCAAAGGACTATGACCAACGTGATTACACTCACGTTGCGAAGTTCAAACGAACTTCGCATTGACCATTACTGGTCAACGCTGAAAGTCAAACAAAGTTTGACTTTCTGACTCGAAAAGCAATAAAATAAGGAAAAGAACGAAAGAATACTTACGAAGGGTCCCCGAATGCTAACCCAGATCGAAATAGCTCAGGTATGAAACGAAGGTTCCAACTTAGAGCTTTCTTAATCAGATTTGTGGGTTTTTGGACAAATGGGGGGTGGGTATTTATAGAAAAGGTAGAGCCGTTAGGATCGTTTGTCGATTATCGTGCCACGATCCGAGCCGAACACTTGTCACAAAGTTGTGGTGGCTAATCCTTGATCTTTTCTTGCTGATTAGGCAAGATTAAACATGTGGTTGAGGTTTGTTTCAGTTGCAAGTGGCTAAACAAACATTGAATCTGGTCAGAAGGGCTAATGCGGCCCGCTTTAGATTTAGGCAAACACAATGCGGGCCGCTTGGGGCCTCTGATCTGCACATATGTTTCAGAAATGACAGTTTAGGTCCCTGCACGTGTTTAAACCCATTTCCGGCACTTCCAAGGCCCGTAAAGCCAACTTTAAGGCCCTAAAATGTTGCCTAAACATTGTGGACATGAAACATGCTCAGAAATATGTCGGATGTTGGTTCGTTTGACCGTACGAACGCGATGTTCGCTTAATTACGACGGAATGCGCACAAGTGCGAAAAACGATCCAAATGACGTGACGAATGGATTTTTCTTATGGCGAACACTAAAATATAATGTAGTCATGCTTACATAAATTTTTGGGTGTCCAGATGTATCCAGAACGTACGATATGCGCGAAAATGCAAACTTGTGCACTTTTTGACACTTTTAGTCCCTGAATGACACAAAAGTTTATTTTAGCATACCGAACCCCTCAAAGCCTATTTCTAAGCTATGTAAAGGATATTTATGGTATGTTTAACTTATGGTCACGTTCCGGAATGTCTGTTACAGTTCAAATTGGCATACTTTCGCAGTTTGTCAACTTTAGTCCCTGTAAGCGATTTAACTTTGATTTCACCACACCAAACCTTCCAAAACTTATATCTAAGTTATGTATAGGTTATTTAAGGTATGTTAAGCCTATTTCACTATTCCGGAGTGTTCGTTGCATTAAACTGGTTATATTTACGCATTAGTGCGCGTATAACCTTCCAGAAAGCGATTTAAAGCTTGAAATCGAACAAAATTTGATATGTACAAACAATACACATATTTTTACAAATCCCAAGTATGAAATACAATATTTCATTGGTTTGGCATTTGTTTGATGGCCGTGGAGGCACAGGTGTTACAGTCTCCCCTACTTTAGGAAATTTCGTCCCGAAATTTATTTAGAGGAAACTTGTGAGAGCTTGAAAACATGAAATTGAAAAGATCGAATAACATTGGTTAGGGTTCTGAACTTCTAGTAACCTTTAATAACATCATGATTACAATGTAAGAGGGATACTTATATACAAGTATATGAAGCGTCATTGGTGCGTCCACCGTACCTCCATTACATCGTTCTCATTTCGTTATTGTTGTCACTATCGGCTCTTACACATAATAAATCTTACTGGGTTTCTGTGCACTAAATTTCATAATTATGTACGCGTCCATAATCAGACAATTCCTTGCACAGTTCACACAGTCTATTTTATAGTGTGTAGGGGAAAACCAAATGAACAATCCTGTGATGAGTGTGACTAGACCGCCTTAGAATCCTTTTAATTAAATCAATAAATGATCTAAATAGACTATCAAGGAGTCTGTCCAGCTACATCACTAGATGTCGTTCTTTAACCAAATCGTGAATCAATCTTTTTGACTAGACCACTAAAGGGTCTCTCATCGAATCATGGAATGGTACTATATAACCCAAGGGTCTTAACTATTACATAGAAGCCCATTAAGGATTGAAGGTAGTACTTTTTGAATATCCTGCTACGAATCCCTCATATGACGATATGAAAGATTCTGCGAGGATTTGGATAACGAATATCCAGAGTATTAAAAACACAAAAATGCATAAAAGAAAACATAAGATGAATAAACACATAGTCACATAATTGTATACTCGTTCAATCGCATAATCGTTCAATTTGTTTAATTGTTTAATTTGTTATCGTTGGACACGGGTATTTAAAGCATACTAGGGATCAAATCCTTAATTGCGGTAATTTGGATTGATCCATATGAATACCCTGCTTGTTGACTACATGTCCTAAGAACTGAACTTCTTTAAGCCAAAATTTCCCTTTGGAGGATTTAGCGAAAATTTGTTCCTTCTTTAAGGGTTCCAGTGTCAATGAAAGTGTTGATCGTTACCAGCTCGGGATATGAATAGATCAAGATGTCATCAATAATAACAATGACGATCTGATCCAAATAAGGCTTGCAGACTCTATTTATTAAGTTCTTGAAGATGGCTGGAGTATTTGTCAACCTAAAAGGCATGACTGTAAACTCGTAATGGCCATACTTCATGCAGAAAACCGTTTTGGGAATATCTTCTTCGAGAATACAAGGTTGGTAATACCCAAAACGCAAATCGATCTTGGAAAAGCATGAACGCTATGCAGTTGATCGGAGAAATCGTTGATTTAAGGTAGGGGGATATCGATTCTTGATGGTAAGCTTACTAGGCTTACGTTAATCGATATACATTCGAAAAGATCCATTTTTCTTTTCACAAGGAGAACAGGAGTTTCTCCAGGGTGAAAAGTTCGGACGGATGAATCCTTTATCAGACAACTCTTGAAGCTGTTTTGATAATTCTTGCATCTCGAACGGTGCAAGACGATAAAATACTTTAGATTTAAAAGAAACCAGTGTTTGAGGTTCTTAGGGAGATCTCAAGTGATCGTAAAAATGACAGAACCACACGAGTAGTTTTGTCTTTGTGTTGACATCACAAGGTTGAATCAAACATTCATACAATTGCATTAGTTAGAAAATAAAATCACAAATTTTTATTTATATAACAACCGCATTGTCTTTAAATGTTACAAGACACCAACCAGAGGAAAAACAAAATACTAATTGTTCACTCCTTCAACATTGAGTGCCTCATTGATGTTAAACACTCGACCACGTGCTGGATTCACATTGACGTTGACATTCGCATTTGGGTTTGCGTTAGCATTTGCATTTACCAGTCTTGGGCAGTTGTGGCGGAAGTGACCAATCTCTCCGCAGTTGAAACATGAACCCAGTGGAAATCTCGCAGCATTCCCTTGAACCGGAGCTTGAACCTGAGCAGCCTGATTTTGTCCCAAACGACAAATCTTGGCCAAATGCCCAAGTTTACCACACGTCGTGCATTGCCAGCAAGCTTGTTGTACTGCGTGATGACCGTTGCAGCGTGCACAATAAGGTGCGGTACCGGCATATGCTTTCTTTGCAGGTGGCTGAGCTGGTTGGTTCTGCGGGTTCTGTGCAGTCTGTGCTGTAACAGCAAAGTTCTGAACATCCTTTCGCTTCTTTGATTTCTTTGACGTCTCACCTTCCTTACCCTTCTTGTTTTGGCCTTTCTTGCTATCCTCCTTGTCAGCTGACTGTTTCTTGCCCTTGTCACCCTTCCTGTGTAACTTGTTCTTCCGAATCTGCGACTCAGTCAATGTCGCTGATAACTCGATCGCCTGACGGAGTGTGGCAGGGTTACTACCAGTAAGGATGTCTTGTACCGAGTCAGGTAGGCCGTCGATGTACCTTTCGATAGCTATGTCAAGTGGGGTAACCATTGTCGGGCAAAGCAGACTCAGCTCCTCAAACCTATCAGTATACGCCCTGTGCTCACCACTATCTTGCTTCAACTCATCAAATTCCTTCTCCAAAGCTCGCTGCTCATGACGAGGACAGAATTCCCTCATCATAAGAGCTCTTAGTTCAGCCCATGTCTGTGCCAAGGCAATCTCAGCACCCCTATCTCTCATAACCCCGTTCCACCATGTCAAAGCCCTCTTCTGAAATACGCTCGAAGCAAACTCGACCTTGCGATTGTCAAGACACTGCACGTGGCGAAAAGTATTCTCTATGCTTTCAAACCACTGAAGAAGCCCAGTCGCTCCCTCAGAACCACTAAACTTGAGTGGTTTAGCCTGGTTAAAATCCTTGTATTTGCATGGAACATTGTTGTTGTTATAGGCTTGGATCCATTGAGCAAAGAGGTTTGGGAATTGAGCAGCCATTTGCTGCGCAATAATTTCTGCCAGCTCGGCAGTCTCTATCTGGTTTTCGCGTCGAGGAGGCATTGTCTAAAAGAGGAAACATGAAAGGAAACGAGTGAGAGAATTTAGACGAAGAGAATAAGATGAAACAAATCTGATGAAAGCAAGGGTAGTGGTCATTTGTTTGTTACCACAAGGTAAACAAACGACACACAGTGACTAATCAAAGTAAATGGGTCAAAATAATGTATCGCGAAGACATGCTCGCCTATAAGTGAACACTCATCCCAAGAATTCCCAGGTAAGCACAACTGGTCTCGCGTCTGATGAGATGTATACGAAGTGCTTGCCTAGACAGAAAACCCAGAATACAGGCATTCACCCTTCCAGTTTGCACGTGTTCACATTATTTAAAACCCAAAAACCATGACGAGAATTTGAAAATTCAAAGGGGTTCAAAACCATATAACAGAGGGTTCAAAACCTAGAAATCAATCATCCTAGAACAGATGATTAGTTTTCAAAGCGGTTTTGAAATTTATGTTCTTGTTGTGGTCGTCGCCTAAGGATAGGTGACGGTATTGTTTTATGACTAAACGCAAGTAAACTCGCGTTAGGGTCCTAGAAAGGTTATAGACTAGATCAAAGCATTACTAATTACTAATAACCTAATTCCCTATAACCATTGGCTCTGATACCATCTTTTCTGTCACACCCCGACCGCGTAAAACAACAAATCGCGGCGGAAACATCGGGGCGTGTTGCAACAGAATTAATGTTTCATAACCATGGATATCAAAAGTGTTTCGTTTTATTAAACAATGAGTAATTACATCGTCTGGAAATCTAAATACACTATTTAAACATAGTCTATCATTGTTATTGAGTCACTAAGGCCTTGTCCAGTCCTATGTGAGCATGCATCTTATCAATCGATATCATCCAACAATACCTGAAACATATGTGAAAACGAGGTCAGCAAAGAAATGCTGGCGAATACATTGGTTTTGTTGAAAATAAGTTTCATGACTTCTGTTTGAGAAAATGTTTAGTCATGAACCTTGTAATTTGCTTTGTCTTTGTAAATCATTTGAAAAATAATAAGTTCGGATGATAAGTATAAATAAGAGAATAATGCATGATTAAATGAATAACCATGTAAAAATGAGTTTGTGTAACATAAGTTGTTTGTAAATAAATGTCTTGTGAAAAGTATGTTACTTGTATAAAATGTTCTATGTCTCAAACTGAAATGATTCAAATAACGCTACAATATGTAATACCATACAAACACTTATATATAGGAAGTACCAGCGGCGTATCCACCATGTTTGTATCATATTACACACGCATCGTTACTTAATCACTTAATCAAACCAAACCAAACAATGTAAAATGTCTATGTCAAATATCCATGTATGGCAAGTGAAATGTCTCAACTAAACCATATGCACAACAACAAAGTATTGAAGTAAAACTTGGTTTAAACCAATACTATGTTTCGTGTAAATGCATGATCAAATGTAAATCATGTACAAATGTTTACCCAATCGTTACCCATTCGTTCAAATCGTTCTTGTTTTAATCGTGAACTACTTTTATGATCGATTCTCTAATAACATTCAAACCTTCTTGACGCGTTCCTCGTTCCAACTCGCTCTCGCTCTCGTTCTTAACAAATCCTTACCAAAGGATAAGTTAATAATTACAGATTCAGTCGCTACCCACAACACCCACACATAACAATGGGTGCAGTAAATAACGGGATTTGTCAGATCCTATGGTACCATAACCTAATACTGGTCGGCTTGATCATTGCTAATGAATGTCATCGGTCATGTAAACTACAACCAACAAGTTTGTTCACTTTTTGAAATTTGTTTTTAGTTTTTGAAATCATTGTATTCGTTCTTGAAATCATTGTATTCGTTCTTGAAATAATTGTTATTGTTCTTGAAACCACATTGTAATTGTTCTTGAAACCATATTGTAATTGTTCTTGAAACCATTGATAAAACATTTAGCACATATGAGTCACCCCAAAACAGTTGAAAACAGTAAAAGAGGGGAATAATGTACTCGCCTGGGAGTGCTTAGGAGTCTTGAACAACTACCAAGTAAGCTAGAGGAGTCCCGGAAATCAAACGGTACCTAATATAGGTAACTACATAATTATCTCGGACCTAAATCGGAAGACTGGGTAGCAGGAGGGTTTGTAAACCAAATGAGTGTAGGAACTCATATGATATGGTTTAACAAAGCCTACATACTAAATGAAACTTAACCTAAGTATTATCGACCCATCGCGACCCATTAAGGTAACATACGTTACTTTAACGTGTCGTGCGCGTGAAACGCGTTCGGACCGCCTAACTAGCCCTATGACAAGTGTTATATGCCTAAACATATTACATAATCAGTTACGTGATAAAGGTTTAGGTTACATATGCTTAATTACCAATTATACATGAAAAGGGTATTCTGGTAATTTACCTAAGGCATATAAACTACCTATCATACAACTACTTAAACGATGTGACCATAGGGTATAACCTCGGAAGGTTATTCCCTACCTACTATGGTCACCTAATGTGTTTGGTCGGATCCTAATGATCGACCAAACTGGGTCGGGTTCGAAGGTATAGGCGATTTATTAGATCGCCTACCCTACGACCCTAGACAACGTGGTAATCAGTGGGCATAGTCCCAAAGGACTATGACCAACGTGATTACACTCACGTTGCGAAGTTCAAACGAACTTCGCATTGACCATTACTGGTCAACGCTGAAAGTCAAACAAAGTTTGACTTTCTGACTCGAAAAGCAATAAAATAAGGAAAAGAACGAAAGAATACTTACGAAGGGTCCCCGAATGCTAACCCAGATCGAAATAGCTCAGGTATGAAACGAAGGTTCCAACTTAGAGCTTTCTTAATCAGATTTGTGGGTTTTTGGACAAATGGGGGGTGGGTATTTATAGAAAAGGTAGAGCCGTTAGGATCGTTTGTCGATTATCGTGCCACGATCCGAGCCGAACACTTGTCACAAAGTTGTGGTGGCTAATCCTTGATCTTTTCTTGCTGATTAGGCAAGATTAAACATGTGGTTGAGGTTTGTTTCAGTTGCAAGTGGCTAAACAAACATTGAATCTGGTCAGAAGGGCTAATGCGGCCCGCTTTAGATTTAGGCAAACACAATGCGGGCCGCTTGGGGCCTCTGATCTGCACATATGTTTCAGAAATGACAGTTTAGGTCCCTGCACGTGTTTAAACCCATTTCCGGCACTTCCAAGGCCCGTAAAGCCAACTTTAAGGCCCTAAAATGTTGCCTAAACATTGTGGACATGAAACATGCTCAGAAATATGTCGGATGTTGGTTCGTTTGACCGTACGAACGCGATGTTCGCTTAATTACGACGGAATGCGCACAAGTGCGAAAAACGATCCAAATGACGTGACGAATGGATTTTTCTTATGGCGAACACTAAAATATAATGTAGTCATGCTTACATAAATTTTTGGGTGTCCAGATGTATCCAGAACGTACGATATGCGCGAAAATGCAAACTTGTGCACTTTTTGACACTTTTAGTCCCTGAATGACACAAAAGTTTATTTTAGCATACCGAACCCCTCAAAGCCTATTTCTAAGCTATGTAAAGGATATTTATGGTATGTTTAACTTATGGTCACGTTCCGGAATGTCTGTTACAGTTCAAATTGGCATACTTTCGCAGTTTGTCAACTTTAGTCCCTGTAAGCGATTTAACTTTGATTTCACCACACCAAACCTTCCAAAACTTATATCTAAGTTATGTATAGGTTATTTAAGGTATGTTAAGCCTATTTCACTATTCCGGAGTGTTCGTTGCATTAAACTGGTTATATTTACGCATTAGTGCGCGTATAACCTTCCAGAAAGCGATTTAAAGCTTGAAATCGAACAAAATTTGATATGTACAAACAATACACATATTTTTACAAATCCCAAGTATGAAATACAATATTTCATTGGTTTGGCATTTGTTTGATGGCCGTGGAGGCACAGGTGTTACACCAAGTAAGGCAGCTGCAAAATGGCACCTTCATCCATCAAGGCAAATATGCCAAAGAACTTTTAAAGAAATTTGATATGGATGATTGTAAGCCATGCAGTACACCCATTGCAACTAATAAAATAGTCATATCTGATGAGAAGGATGAATTGGTTGATCAAACTTTGTATAGAAGCATGATTGGGTCTTTATTGTACCTAACTGCATCCAGGCCAGATATCATGTTTGCAACATGTGTTTGTGCCAGATCCCAATCAGCCCCTAGAAACTCAAACCTTATTGCTGTAAAAAGGATATTCAGATACCTAAAAGGTGCTCCCACACTTGGTATCTGGTATCCAGCTGATGGTAAAATTGAGCTTTCAGGTTTCTCAGATAGTGATTTTGCTGGATGTGACAAGACAAAAAAGTCCACTTCAGGAGGGTGCCAATTCCTAGGCAATTGCTTAGTGTCTTGGCAAAGCAAAAAGCAAGCAGCTGTTTCCACATCCACTGCTGAGGCAGAATATATAGCTACTGCAAGCTGTACAGCCCAACTACTCTGGCTTCAAAATCAGTTGCTGGATTTTGGTATCACTGCCTTAAAAACACCACTCATGTTGGACAGCCAGGCAGCAGAAAATATCATCAAAAATCCAGTTTCCCATTCAACCACCAAGCACATTGACATCAGACATCACTTTGTGAGGGATTGCTATGAAAAAGGTTTGATTTCTCTGCACCATGTTCCAACTAAGGATCAGCTGGTAGATGTGCTAACCAAAGCATTAGACACATCCACATTTGAAAGCTTGATCTCTAGGATTGGCATGCTAAAAATGGAATGACAGGCAAAATCCTGTTTTTCTATGAATAAAAGCATTAAAATGTTTTCAGAAAATCAAAAATCCATCCTTAAAAATAGCTAAAAATGAAGTTTTCATTAAAATCCTTAAAAGTCTGCCATAACCACTGCTTGTTCAAAAGTCTGCTCTACTTCAAAGTCTGTCCACTGCTAAAAGTCAACCCCTGTTCTCTCCTTTTCCTGATAAGCACTGATGCTCAAAATCAGTGTTTTATCCACTGATGTGCTATCTGCTGATAGTAAAAATCATCTGCTGCTTCCATTTGTTACCGTTGTAACCACTGCCTTTCATCAGTAGTTTTCATAAAAGTACTGTCATTCATTTTATCAGGGGTTGGTACGTGGACAGTACATAGTGGTCAGACCTTTTGTAACCGCTATCACGTCAGCATTCTGTAGGATCGGTTTTGACTCCGAACAATTGCGTAACAACACGTTCGACGTGCGGAATCCGTGAACATGCGTGACCGAACACACAAGAACGTACTATAACTGTGATTCAATTGATTATAACGAGTACAAAGTGCCGAGAATCACGTGAGAGAACTTTCTCTCTCTAGACTTTCTCTCTCTAAGCTTAGATCTCCTAAAAGTCAAATGAGCAAAAGTCTTAAACTGTAAACCTAAATGATCTATTTATAGGCACAAGGTTATAAGGATTTCTCCAAATGAGCAAAAAGTCTTAAATGAAACAACTAAAGCTCCTATTTATAGGCCAAGGATTATAAGGTAGTTCACCTTATTTACAATAATGCCACCTTGCCTTTCTAACTAGATATTACAATAAAACGCTAGAATTCTTCTGTTTCTGCTACGGACTAGATTGACGGAGGCGATAGACACATAATGCACTAACACATTCACTTTTTCTCCATAAAACCCCTTTCAAAACCCCAAACAGGGTTTTACTGTCGAATTAAATTCATAAAAATTCCTTTCTCAAAGCAGTTTTCATCTCATTTCCACAAATTCCTTCACAACTTTCTTCGATCGTCTTCTCCAAAATGACTAAATCGAAGTCCTCCGCAAAAATCCACTTCAAAATCATCTTCCAAAGAGGCCTCTCAAAAGGCTAAACCCATCGAAATCCCACACAAACCTTCTCACAACCTTCTGGGTCTTCTCACAAAACCCGGCACCACTAATGCTTTCGACTCCATCATTGATATCATGTCTGCATCAAAGTATAAAACTTTGTTAATAGCAGATGCACCAATTTACTTAGCAACCCAAAGAGAGTTCTGGAAAAATGTAACCCTTGACAAACAAGGTGAGACTGTCATAGCCATTAACTCTTCTCTAAAGGGTAAAGCTGTCAAAATTACACCACAATCCATCTCGGAGGTCTTTCAACTCGATGATCAGCAAGGTAAAACTTCCTTTCCTACAAACGAGTTAAAAATTGACTTTCTTGAAAGAGGGTATGCAGATACAATGATGAAGAGGGATACCTTACAAAAAGGTTTCTTCCCTCCTGCAACAAGGTTTTTATTTCATACCCTCCTAATGTGTGTTTCAAACAAAACCACTGCTTTTAATGAAATACCATTAAAGATTCAAAACCTGGGATATGCTATTCTTCAAGAAGAAAATTTTAATTATTCTCAGGAAATCTTTAATGATCTGGTTAAAAATGTTGAAACAAAGGCGTTCTTACTGTTTCCAAGATTTCTAAGTTATTATTTTGAAAAGAAACTTGGTAAGAATGATGCTTCTGCAATAAAACAAGGTGACTCTTTTCAAATACACAGCTTAACTGCTGAAACTTTCACAAGAATGTCAACACCTTGCAAAACACAAGCAGAGGTACCTATGCAGAATTTAGCAGCTACCACTGCTCCTCAGGTATCTGCTGCTGAGCCCACTCCTCAAGGTGATCAAAGCAGCAAAACAACTATTTTGAAACCCACACCTACAATCCACAAAAAGCCAAACAAAAGAAAACTCAAAAACCCCCTAAACCTATCAAAAAGGCAACTCTGGAGGATGAGATACCAGAGCAACTGCCAGTGACAGCACAAAAGTCACAAGAAACCACTGCTGCTACTTCCTCACAGCAGTTGGTACAAATATCTCAACCCATGGCTGAAACTCCTCCTGTTTCTTCTCAAAAAGAACAGGTTGTACAAATAGGGACACCACAATATGATGCTCTGGAATCACTTGCTTCCATCATCCACAGCCCAATGCCCGGGGCCAATTTTCTTTCCACACCCAACCTCACATCCATAATTCCCCCACCAACTAAATTATTGTTGGATGCTATTGATCTGAACCAGGCACAAACCAGTCCTTCTCAATCACCCATCAATGAGAATATACTTCAACAAATGACTGGGCCTGATGTATCAATCATAGCTAACCCACCAACAAGACCTGAGGAGGTTACACCCCTTGAGTTACAAGTAACTCTTGGTGGTAGTCCATGTGAAGCAGCCACTACAAGTGTTGAACCCACTGGTTTACATTTGGACAGTGGTTACATCAATAAGATTTCCTTGGAGGCAATTCCTTCCATAGCACCTCTGATATCCACCAGTGAGTTTGTTTTACCCTCTGGTACAATCAAAAGGCTATCAAGTGTTGAAGGAAGAAGACCCCAGTACCAAGAAAAAGGGGCATCAGTAGTTAATGTCTGGAGTACACTCCCTGCATCAACCACTGTTACAACCACTGCTAGTGGGAAATCAGATGATCCCATTAAATTGGGTGATGGTTTAAAGTACCTGGAATTGACGGAACGAGTTGAAAAACTAGATAACTCTGTTGTAGAAATCAAAGAAATGCTACAACAGTTGTTGACAATACAAAAGGTGCAATCCACTGTTGTTCCACCTCAAGCACCTACTCCACCACAAGCACCTGCTGCAGATGAGATATGGAACCTAAACCTTTTCTCCAACAACAAAAACAAATGGCGGATCAGCAACATGCAATACATGTACAAGAGCTGAGAAACACAATGGAGTCTAGGTTCAAGATCACACAAGCAGACATTAAGGCTATCAAGGCCCACATATTGAAAACCACTGGCATAGCCCCTCCAACTGTTCTTTTCATTGATCAATTACCCCCAGATAATGCCAAAATGGGGGAGAAAATTTAGGAGTGGAAGAAGAAGGGAATAGATGATGGTCTTTACATTGAACCAAAAAAAGATGCCATGACTAGAAAGATTCCCTTTCCAGATGGCAGCAAAAAGGTTGATGTTACCCAAAATGCACTTGATGAAGTTGTAGCAAGTGTAAAAAGGGACAGAGCGGCAAAGGATATATCAAGGTGGAATGAGGAGAAAAAAGCTTACATGGAGTTGAATGCGCAGGGTTGTTCTGAGCCAGAGGATGTTAAAAATCCTATGCCAAAAAGAAATCCCACTAGAAAAGTGAGGGAACCCAAATCCATACCATCCAGACTCACAAAGCATACTCCAAAACCACCGTCCAAAAGCCCCCAACATCAAACTTCCTCCCAAACAGTTGTTGTAACACCTGCTGATACTTCAGTGGTTTCAAATACTGTCAGCCAAACACCTGCCACCACTTCAACACACACCACTACCACTGCCTTATCATCATCACCACCAAAAATCACTTCACCTCTAAAAACAGCCACTCCACCATCACCTCCTGCCAAAAAGCAGAACACATCAGATGTTACAACATCTGTTGTAATGACAACAGTGGTTGAAACACCAGTTGTTTCAATAGCTGTTAGTCAGCCACCTTCTACCACTCAAATCACCACCACTGATCCACCCAAGACATCATCAGCCTCTCCTACAATAAAAAGAAGAAGGATTTTCATACCTGATGATGATTCTCCATCACCACCACCAACATCCTCACAATCTCTTTCACTTGTTACCATACCAAACCCTGTTCCTCTCTCATCAGCTCAGATTTCAAAGCCAATAGCTCCTGCAGGTGTTAAATTTCCTCTTGAGCTCATAGCAGTCAGAGAAGAAATCAAGTCCTTCTATTATGAGGATGACCCTGCAAAAAGAAGCCTACCATCTGTTGAAGGATATCCCAGGCCAAATAACATTGAAGAGTATTTGAAAGTCAAAGCTAAACAAGCAGAGGATATCTCAAAAAGAAATACACAAGGGAAATCTAATAGAGAAATTCAGCAGAACTACCAATACTTGCTCACACAAGTCAGATCTTTGGAGCAATTTGCAAAGAATGTGTGTCAGCAAATCTCAGAAAAGGCAGATCAGTCCCTGAGAAAAGATTATGTTGATAACATCATGGCTTACAAGAAATACAAAGGAGAGAAATACATGTATAAAGACTGGACCATTCCTGAGCTTGAAAGTGAAGCAGCCAGGATTCAAGAAATGATCAAGAATAAGGTCAAGCAAACTCCTCCAGATTGGTCAAAATACAAAAAGAATATGCCTGACAAAACACTAGAGCTGAAGAGAATGAAAGAGGAATTAGTTGCTGCTGATTATGGGTCCAAAAATCAAGTGATGAGATGGAGAGAGGATAGAGTCAGGGCCACCTACAAAAGGTTGGAGGAATTAAGGAAGATAGATCCTACAGTTCCACAAAAACCAGACAACCCTGAAGCAGAGGTTTCAACAAGACCACCAAAGCTGCAAATCAGGAGAGCCATTGCTCCAGCTGGTGCTGCCATCTATAAAAGAAGACAACAACAGTTGGATATTGAAACAGTGGCAGAATTAATGGCAGGAGATGAGCTTGTAAAAGAAGGTATTAAAAAGATGATAGCTGAAACTCTTAGCCTGAATCAATCTGCAAGCACTGCTCAAACAGTCATCACAAGGCCTGCATCACCAAACACCTCATCTAATAAAAATCTCCCAAGAAACCCACCAGACTCAAAAGTACTAAAATGGAAAACTGACAAACAGACCCATGTACTGACAGTGTTCAAGTCTAGTGGAGAAGTGAAGAAAATAACAAGGGAACAAGCACTTGGACTAAGTCTTGAAGATTTGCAGGATCTCCTTGATCTTCCACTGTGCAGGGATGATGATGACACAGATGCCTTAGCCTTTGAGTTACAACTCAAAGGGCAAATAAGGGAACTGCTGATGAGGCAATAAAGATCTACCAATAATGAAGAGTTTTGGCATTATCTGTTCCAGGGGGAGATTGTTGGGATTGAACCCTATTAGAGGAACAGATAATCAAAGCCAAAACTGGATCAGAGCAGTGGATCCAGAATAAGCAAAAGTTTATATTCAAATCTCTCCCCTTGAAAGTGGTTTCAACATCTGCTGACCTCCAAACTACTAATCTTTACTAACTGCTGACCTACAACTGCTGTCCAAGTCAAAGACTGATGGAAGACTAAAGCTCTGCTGATTCAATCTACTGCTATAGGTCAAGCTCTGCTGATCATGACAAGTACTGCTGGGTTCACATCAGTGGAAGGATGCAGCAGTAGTTTAGTTTATATTATGATATATAATGTACAACAGTAGTTAGCATAGCAGAGGTTGTATAGATCAGATGTTAGAGTTTGTTAGGAGGTTAGATGTCACTTTCATGGTGACGTCAGCTTAGATGCTTCAGTGGTTTGCTCGTGCCTATAAATAGAATAGTGCTCTGTACTGTTCTATTAGCTCTTAACCATCTTTCTCCTGCACGAACAAATCACTGTGAGCTCAGGCTGAGGGGGAGTTTGTTATACACTTGCAATTGTAATTGAATCTTGTAATAAATTCAAGCATTCGGTTCAATGTTAAACTTGTGTATGGAAAGCAATTCTCCTGTTTGATTGTGTGCAAAGTTTGTTATCATTTATATTCCGCTGCATTTCTCATTCATCTTCATCTTAATTCAAACGTAAAACACAATCAAAACCAAACTCAGATCCTAGCAATAAATTTAAAACTTGACTAAAGTGTTAAAAAGGGCTTAAAATATACATAAAAATATATAACACACCGCACACATCACACGTACATTCTGGTCTTAAACTGATGTTATGCAATTTATCGAAAATAATGCTTTTATAAGGACCAAAATACCCTTAAGCATGTAAAACAAGTTTAAACATAAATTTTGGCACAAAACTCTTTACCTACTATTGTGATATCATTTTTAGGAATTTTTTAAATGTTGGGTCAGATTACACACTGACATTAACATTGAGTTCCTGTACAAAGCCTATAATTGACGATAATACCCTTTTTGCGAATAAAATGAGTTTTACATATAATTAACATGCAAAACCTTTTGTTACTGATGTGTTATGAAAGATTAAAATATTTTGACCATTCAAAGCTGGTCAAAACCTCAGAATCACTTAATCCTTGAAATTATCGTCAAGTATCGACTTTTACGCTAATTTGGTGTATAGTATGGTTTAAAACCACATTTAGCACCCCAAGACTTATTACCTACTGATTTTATAAATGATTTTTAATATTTTTATAGAAAGTATAAGTCATGAACTCAGAATTCCAATTATGTCCCTAAAAGCGTATGTGAAATGACCAAAATGCCCTTTCGTGGCATAGTTTGGCCATAAATGGTAAACCACACATATGTATGATATCCTACTGATATAACATCATAAATTAAATATTTTTACGGAATGTTTTTTACCAGAAATTCAGTATACCTATAAACCTCTTTTATAAATCCTAAAATGACCAAAATGCCCTTATAGGGCCTAATTCGGTTTTAAAATCTTTTCGGGCATACATGTTGATATTCTACTGATTTCATAACATATTTTAAGCATAATAACATATGGAACTTGTATATGACTTATTCGATTACCCGTTCATGCCTATACACGTTCGATTCTGTTTGTGTAACTAGTTTGCATAAATTAACCGAAAAGGGTTTAACCATGTCATCTAAACTTCAAAATCCAGAATGTATTTAGTTTACCCATATTATACAAGTATTCATACTTGTTGGGTATAAATTACATTCCGTTCCGGTCTCCGCTTAATCTAGCGTTTCGAACCGTAAAGCATCCTTAAAACTAACCGGTCTAAGTCCTTGACTTAAATAAGACCCGTTAGTATCCTAATAGGTTAATAAAACCTTCCTTATAGATTAAGTAGCCTCAGTAGAAGATACTTGCATAAAGTCTTAGAAACATACGGCTGAGTAGCATTTCTTGCATTATTAACTCAGGTAAATACTTTTAACTTATTTTCCCTTATACGGGCTTGGGATACGGTAAATTATTACCGCTTGGTCGGGTATGGGATCATTTAGTCGGATTGTGATTAATAAATACGCATAACCTGTTTTAATTTGTTTTGTTTGATAACATAAACATTGGGGGTTAACGACCGTGTTCTGGATATCCTCGGCTCATTTAAATTATTAATGGCCACGACTTATGCACAAGGTGTAGGCATACACCTGACAGATGCAAATGCTAAATAATAAATTACCCACAAGTTGGGGATAACTCCTTTGTGGGTTTTATAAGTGGCGAGTCAGTTAATCGTGTCCGGTTTCCAAACCGGCCCCAATTGTATAACAAACATGTAAATCTGTATACAAGATTTTAAATGAAATTGTCCCAAGTTATAAAAGATCTTTGTGCCTTGTGTGCCTAAACCAATTTTCATTTATATTTTTAAATGAGTCGGTTAATTGTATTTACTAGTGAAAACTGACGTATTTTCCAAAGACTAAGTGACAGGTACCTCACGAACTAGGCTGGAGCTACTTGGCATTCATTAAGAGGATCTTGCAAATCCCTAGATGCCTAAAGTCTGTCAAACTATGTTTTATATATTTATTTAATGGTCCGCCTATGGATCTCTTTTACAACCGCCTGTATATTCTTTTATTTCGTACTTCAAACGTTTTGGGTTGTAATAGTAATTAAACTTCCAAGCCTTCCGTTGTGCTATATCTGTGTTTAATTGTCTATGATGATATCAACTACGTCACGATACTCCCCACCGGGCCCACCGGATTATATGGAAATATCGGGGTGTGACAACATGCATCCAAAGTATGATCTAACTCGCCACATGAATCACAAACTGGATATGTTTGTGCCGCATGCAATGCATCCCGTCCACCAAGACCTTTGAACTTCGCTAATTGTCGCTCCAATGCCTCTTTCTCTCTTTCTAACTAAGCCACCCGAGCTGTAGAAGCTCCCATAGCAGTTGACGTTGGTGTTGGATATTTCTTTGTCTGGTCTGCTTGTGCTTGCCTCATCGAATCCACTGCCACAATATCTAGGTAATCCCAATACACATCCACATGATTTCTCAAAAAAGTGCCACCCGTTGTGGCCTTTATGTCTTGCCTATCTTGCTTTGACAACCCGTCATGGAAAGCGGTAATTAACTCCCATCGTGGAATACCCTGATGAGGACAATTACGGATCAATTGATTGAATCGCTTCCATGACTCATATAACAACTCACCCTGAAGTTGTTGAAATTCCCTAAGCACGGCTCTTCCCATTTTTGTTCGTTGTGGCGTATAATATTCTTCTAAGAACTGCTGCTGCATCTTTTGCCATGTGTGAATGCTTGCGTAAGGCAAAGAGATAAACCACTCGCGTGCGGAGTCCTTTAGGGAAAACTAAAATAAAACCAACTTGACTTGATCAGGAGAGAACCCGTGTCCACCTATCATGCTACAAACCGCTTCAAATTCTACAATGTGAGCGTATGGTTCTTCAATACCCTTCCCGTGAAAGGTAGGTAGCATGTTCAGAATATGAGGTTTTGCCTCAAATGATCTATCCGCATTTCCTTGTGCAACTGGCATGACAATCGGTGATGAGTGTTCCGCAATTTGTAGGCGGAAGTGACTCTCAACTCCTCTGATGTTAGGATCTGGAAATCGAGGATCCCTTTGCCGATGACGTGGTGCTGCTGCTGGTGCTTGATAAACCTTCGGTGGAGCTTAATACTCGTCCCCACCTCGCGGCTGTCTCTTCTGAAAAACTAGTTGATTCAGGTTCAATGCCGGATTTTGTAAACCACCTTGATATCTCATATAACCCACATTTATTCCTCACTCTTCATCTCCATACATGTCATCCCACGTTTCGGCTCTAACCCTGTTTTCCACTTGATCAAATATAACACCCGATCGGTTCGGATGTGGTACAAAAGGCCCGGAATGGATTGGGCTGTGGTGGTAATCGGCTTTCTAATGAGTAAAGTGGTCCACCAATAACCTGAAAGTCTCCAGTTGGAACATATGTTGATTGGGTGGTCATGTTTGATGGTGGTGCAATGGGTGGAGTTTGTTGAGTTTGAGTTTGATTTTGATTTTGTGGTTCAGATGTAAATGGGGGTGGTGGCATTGGTGGCATCTCGGTAATTGGTGTTTGTTGTGGTGTTTGGTGCTTTGGGTTCTATTGGTTTTCTAATGGATTCATAGTGGAAATTGCTTTTCCTTTCAAAGCGGAACGAAGAAGTAGATTTTGGCGTGCCGTCTTTTCAATTTCAGAATCGAACAAGAGCGGTGAAGATCATCCTGAAAACCTGGTATGCATGCAATAAGAAATCACCTGCACACAAGAAAACAAGAAAACCGAGCGTAATACCGAACGAAACAAAAATAAACATAAAGAAATATTTTTGGGTTTTTTAGATTTTTTTCAAAAAAGCAATAAAACAACTAATTCTAAACTAAAACTAAGCGCACAAAATCCCCAGCAACGGCGCCATTTTGATAACTGTCGTTAGGGTCAATCAAAAACCTAATTAAACTACGTAGATAGCGTAAGTAGGGTATCGTATCCATGGGGAATTTGTGGTCAGTGTAGAAGATTTTAACTAGAATTAGAATTATCTAACTTGGGAATTTAATTAATTGATTTTAAAAACAAGAAAGCTAATTATGAAAGTTGTGATCAATATGAGAAAAAGCAACCCCCACCTGGAATCCTGATTGTTGTTTAACATAAAAACCCGTTTATAAATTCAAAACACCACATAGACATGGTCTTGGAATTAATGGATTTGATTAATTATTAGAGATAGTTTTTAACATTCACCATACAATCTAACAATCCGTTTAGTTATACCACTTACCCATTAAATTACCAACCCGCTAACAACGCAAGTATGTTGCCAATACGCTTAATAAAACGACAAGTAATTCAAATATAATGAAACATTGCGCAAATCCACCACAAGTAGTCAAGATTACAAGTTTAACGAATTCATAAACCAAGTATAGTGAAAAACTGCACAATCTCCCGTCCGGGGTGGAGCTGCAAGAAGTTTAGCCACGCATGATGATCTTTACCCCAACAATTGTCATCTTGGATTGGTTAGATATCATCCAACGGACTTGAAAGGTATGATTGGATGAAAAGAATGCTGAAAAGTGATGCTTGGTTCGTCCCCAATGTCCACGAATAACGGCTGTGCATGGAATAATATCCAAAATCCCTTTTCAATTCTTATGCCAATTATATAATAATCTCATCAAGTATGTCGGCTAAGAATTAATTAAATTTATCCAAAATCCCTTTTCAATTCTTATGCCAATTATATAATAATCTCATCAAGTATGTCGGCTAAGAATTAATTAAATTTGTGCCCTAATTCACCCCTATTATTCCTTGTGAATGACGGCTGCTCCTTTAAAAATATGAGAAGTATGTCTTGAAACCCAAGTCTTGAACGTTTGAATAAGTTTCCCCTCGTGAAGTGCGCCGCACGTCGCAGGTCGCAGAAGAAGGAACCAAACACCCCCCCCCCCCCCCGCGTGTCGCGGGGGTTCTCAACTGACCGACATACTTTAATATGGCCGAAAACGTTTACTTGATACCCTAGGCGAGTCGCGGAAGCTGATCATAGCCCTGTCGCGTGTCGCTGGGATCGTCCCTTTTGACTTTTCTTCGTTTGATGTCTCGTATTAGCTTGTCCAACCCGATCTCAGCTTGCTTTTCTTGTTTAACCTTCATTAACACCTATTATGCACGAAAACATCAATACACGCTAAGTATATAATGGACACTCGACTTAATATAATTAATATACTAAAAACCGACACTATTTATTATAAAAATGTAACTATTTTAACCCAACATCACACTACAACTTTAAAAAAACATTCGACAACGTGTATAAAAAATGTTTTGACAACGTGCGTAAAAGAGTTTTGACTAGGTGCGTAAAAAAAGTTTTGACAACGTGCGTAAAAAACGTTTGACAACGTACGTAAACATCTACGTGAACTGAGTATGAAAACACCACTATATAAAAAAAAATTGACAGCGTGCGTAAAAAATATTTTTAAGCCCCTGATTGCCGACCCGAGCTCCTCTAAACGTCACGCGTAAATCTAATTTTCAAACGTATGTAAAACCGAAAGGCGCAAAATAGTTTTTACGTACGTTTGAAAAATGTTTTTACATAAGTTGTTGAATGTAAAATACTTTTTTAAGCACGATGTCGAATGAGAAAAAATGATTTTACGCCCCTAATCTTCGGCCGAGCTCCTCTAAACGTCACGCGTAAATCTATTTTTCAAACGTATGTAAAAACGACACGTGTAAATGTTTAGTTTTTAGATACGTGTGAAAAATTGTTTCTCGTACATTGTCGAATGTAAAAAGAATTTTGCGCAAGGTGTCGAATGTAAAAAAGAATTCGTGGACGGTGTCGAATGTAAAAAAATAAATTCACGGACCATGTCGAATGTAAAAAAATGTTTTTTTTATTACACACGATAAATAAATGTGATAACTCATGTTTGAGGTCCTAGGAAGGTTATAGTCTAGGTCAAAAGCAATCTAATAACCTAATTCCCTATAACCATGGCTCTGATACCAATCTGTAACACCCCAACCAACGGCGGAAACGTCAGGGTGTCACATAAAGTAGATTGTTCAAAACACATCGCACTAATTGAAAGTTGCAATATATTAATCAACCAAATTACATTGTTTTCAAATAACAAAGCAATACAATACAACTTGTTTCAAAACATCACATAGTAATTGTTTTTTATTAAAGTAAACTAAGGCAAAGTCCATATCCTATGTGAGTGTCACACCCCGACCACGTAGAACATACGAAACGTGGCGGAAACATCGGGGAGTGTTGTAACAGAATTAATTGTTTCAAATCCATGGCAATTAAAGTTTCGTTTTATTGATTAAAAGTGTTACAATGTCTTAACAAACAAAGCAATACAACATAATTAACTAGTCTTGTATCTTTTATTGTCACTAAAGCCCAAGTCTGCCTATATGTATCTTGATCATCTTATGCAACAGTTCCTGAAAAACACATGTGAAAATAGGTACGTCAGCATAAAAATGCCTGTGAGATACATAGGTTTTGTGAAAATAGGTTCCATGACTTATGTTTGAGAAAATGTTTAGTCATGAACCTTGTAATTTGCTTTGTTTTGTAAATCATTTGAAAAACAATGAGTTCAGATGATATGTATAAATAAGTGAATAATGTATGGTTAAATGGATAACCATAGTAAAATGGATTTGTATAAGATAAGTTGTTTGTAAAACAATGTCTTGTGAAAAGTATGTTATTTGTATAAAATGTTCTATGTCTCAAACTGAAATGATTCAAATAACGCTACAATATGTAATACCATACAAACACTTATATATAGGAAGTACCAGCGGCGTATCCACCATGCTTGTATCATATTACACACGCATCGTTACTTAATCATTTAATCAAACCAAACCAACAATGTAATATGTCTATGTTTAAATCAATAGTCAAAAGTCCTTGTATAAACCATGTCAAATGTCTATGTCAAATATCTATGTCAAATGTCTATGTCAAATATCCATGTCAAATGTCTATGTCAAATATGTCATGTATGGCAAGTGAAATGTCTCAACTAAACCATATGCACAAAAACAAAGTATTGAAGTAAAACTTAGTTTAAATCAAAGTTATGTTTTGTGGGAAATGCATGATCAATGTTAATCATGTTAAAATGTCTATGTCGAAATGTCTATGTCAAATGTCTATGTCAAAATGTCATGTAAAACGATGTACTAAGTAATGCACACAATGGCAATACATAGCATGAAATGAAATGAAATCATGTACTATAATGTACTAACGAACATAGCAGTATATGATGTGAAAACAGGAAAGCAGGAAAGTAACAAGTAGGCACATGTGTTCCACCCTAAAACAGTTTGGAAAACAGTAAAAGAGGGGTCTATGTACTCACCTGAGATTTCTCAGTAGTCCTTGAGTAACAACTAAACAATGCTAGAGATCGCGGATATCCAACGGCACCTAATATAGGTAACTATGTAAATTAACCGGACCTAGATCGGAAGATCGGGTAGCATTAGGGTTTGTAAACCAAACGAGTGTAGAGACTCGTGTCATTTGGTTTAACAAAGCCTACATACTAAATGAAACTTAACCTGAGTGATTTCGACCCATTACGACCCGTTTAGGTAGCTTATGCTACTTTAACGCGTCGTTCGCGTGAAACGCGTTCGGACCGCCTATCTAGCCCTATGACAAGCGTTATATGCCTAAACATATTACATAATCAGTTATGTGACAAAGGTTTAGGTTACATAGGCTTAATTACCAATTATACATGAAAAGGGTATTCTGGTAATTTACCTAAGGCATATAAACTACCTATCATACAACTACTTAAACGATGTGACCATAGGGTATAACCTCGGAAGGTTATTCCCTACCTACTATGGTCACCTAATGTGTTTGGTCGGATCCTAATGATCGACCAAACTGGGTCGGGTTCGAAGGTATAGGCGATTTATTAGATCGCCTACCCTACGACCCTAGACAACGTGGTAATCAGTAGGCATAGTCCCAAGGGACTATGACCATTGTGATTACAATCACGTTGCGAAGTTCTAACGAACTTCGCATTGACCATTACTGGTCAACGCTGAAAGTCAAACAAAGTTTGACTTTATGACTCGAAAAGCAGTAAAAAAAATAAGGAAAGAACGAAAGAATACTTACGAAGGGTCCCCGCTAGTGAATCGTGATCGAATAGCTCAGGTATGAAGCGAAGGCCTCAACTTAGAGCATTTGGATCAGCTTTGGTGGGTTTTTGAATGGAAGGGGGGTTGGGTATTTATAGTAAACGGTCCACCGTTAGGATCGTTTCTCGGGAAACGTGCCTTGATCTCACCCGTACAAGTGTCGGAAGCTTATGGTAGGTTAATTGGCCACCCACCATAAGGTATCAACATGTGGAAGAGAGATTAGGAGTGCAAAACAGCTGAAAACAGGCTGTTAAGTACTCTGCATCTGGTCTGAACTTGCTTTACGGACCTCAAAGCTGCCAATGTTGAGGTCCGTAAGGTAACAACTTTGGCAGATTTACAGTTTTGGTCCCTGCAGCCCCTAAACTTGGTTTTCGATGCATTTTTGACACGTTTAAGCCCCGTTAACCCCATTTCAAAGCTCTAAAATGAAGTTAAAGTATAGGGAACTTAAATTGTGCTCAAAAATATCTCGGATGTCGGTTCGTTTGGCCGTACGATTGCGTTGTTCGGTTAATTACGACGGAAGTCGTAACGAACGCAAAAACGATCCAAATGATGCGACGAATGGATTTTTCTTATGGCGAACACTAAAATATAATATAGTCATGCTCACATAAATTTTTGGATGTCCAGATGTATTCAGAACGTAAGTTATGCGCGAAAATGCAAACTTGTGCACTTTTTGACACTTTTAGTCCCTGAATGTCCCAAAAGTTTATTTTAGCACACCAAACCCCTCAAAGCCTATTTCTAAGCTATGTAAAGGATATTTAAGGTGTGTTTAACTTATGGTCATGTTCCGGAATGTTCGTTACAGTTCAAATTGACATACTTTCGCAGTTTGTCAACTTTAGTCCCTGTAAGCGATTTAACTTTGATTTCACCACACCAAACCTTCCAAAACTTATATCTAAGTTATGTAAAGGTTATTTAAGGTATGTTAAGCCTATTTCACTATTCCGGAGTGTTCGTTGCATTAAACTGGTTATATTTACGCATTAGTGCGCGTATAACCTTCCAGAAAGTGATTTAGAGCTTGAAATCGAACAAGAATTGATATGTGTAAACGATACACATATTTATACAAGTCCAAAGTATGAAATACAATATTTCATTGGTTTGGCATTTGTTTGATGGTTGAAATGACACAGGTGTTACAGTCTCCCCTACTTTAGGAAATTTCGTCCCGAAATTAATTCGTAGGAGTCTATTTGTGACTTTGTGTTAAATAACCATCAAAGATGAACAAGACGTAATCCTGTAATTTCTCTTTAACGAACATTTTTCGGAAATGAAAAATGAACAGAGTTATTTTCAACAGGCATTCTTTAGAAACAAAAATGAACAGAATAGTCATTTTCCACAACATCTTCAGAAACAAAACAGAATAGTCATTTTACATCTTCAGAAACAAAAATGAACGGAATAGTCATTTTATATCTTCAGAAACAAAAATGATCGGAATAGTCATTTTACATCTTCAGAAACAAAAATGAACGGAATAGTCATTTTACATCTTCAGAAACAAAAATGATCGGAATAGTCATTTTACATCTTCAGAAACAAAAATGAACGGAATAGTCATTTTACATCTTCAGAAACAAAAATGAACGGAATAGTCATTTTACATCTTCAGAAACAAAAATGAACGGAATAGTCATTTTACATCTTCAGAAACAAAAATGAACGGAATAGCCATTTTACATCTTCAGAAACAAAAATGAACGGAATAGTCATTTTACATCTTCAGAAACAAAAATGAACAGAGTAACTCTAGATACATGACAAAACTTGCTGTGGTTTCTGTGCACTAAATTTTATAATTATGTACGCGTCCATAATTACGTAATTCCTTGCACAGTCCGCACAGTGCATTTCATGATGTGTCGGGGAAGAAAAATATCAAATCTGTGATGAGTGTGACTAGACTACCCTAGGGTCCTTTTAATCAGATCAACACATGATCTTTTTAATTAGACCACCAAGGAGTCCTTTCAGCTATATCATCACATGATATTCCTAACCAGATTTTTGGATCAATCTGTTTAACTAGACCACTCAGGGGTCTAATTATGGAATAGTACAATATAATCCGAGGGACTTAACTACAACGTAGAAGCCCATTGAGGATTTAATATAGTACCTTTGGATATCCTACTATGAATTTCCTTATACAAAGATATGGAAGATTCTACGAGGATTTGGATAACAAAACTTGGATTACACAAAAACATAATAGAAAACACATAAGCACATAATCACATAGTTGTTTAATTTGTTTATTAATTTGTTATCTTTGGACGCGGATACTTAAAGTACACCAGGAATCCAATTCGTGGATTTCATTTGGCACTTTAATCATTTCAAGAATCCATTCATGAAGATAGGATGATCAACCAAAAATTCGATTTCCGTTTTTCAGGAAAAACGCAATATTCGAATTAAGGTACACAATAATTTAGGACATACGGAAATACCCTTGGGTACCCTATTAAGAATTTATAGTGGTACTTGGGGTATTCGTACAGAATTATAACTTGTACCTTGTACTTCGTTTCTTTGCAAGAGACGGGTACTTAGGATCTTTGTGGAAAACGCAAGAGATTGTAACATGGAAGAATTTTGGGGATAGTTTGCTTTTCAAGGAATACGATTCCTCGATTGTCGGTATTATAGGGGATATGTTGTTTATGCATACGACCACATAAATACATTGTAATGTAAATAAAAAGATTTATTTATTAACAATGATAACAACTGTTTCATGAACCTTGACAACAAAAGAAAATAATACATAAGATATGATTATTTCTAAAGAGTGTTGTCTCCTAGTCGATCAGATGCTCATCTCTGTGCTGGATTAGCATTTGTAAGCTTTGGGCAATTTCTTCGGAAATGTCCCATCTCACCACACTTGTTGCAAGAACCTGGTGGAAAGCGAGCTCGAGCATGTTTGTTGTCAGCTTGCTTCGGTGCAACTGCTGCAACGCAAACTTTTGCCACATGACCTTTAAGTCCACAAATTTGGCATTCGCGGCACTTCACATTAGCATGATGATGTAGGCCACATCGGTTACACAAGGGTGAAGTTCCATTGTATGGCTTCCTAGTACGGGGTTGAGCTGGTTGGTTGGGGATAGCTTGATCACTGTAAGTAACCATGGCGAAGTTCTGAGAAGCCTTTTGCTTCTTTGACTTCTCAGGGAATTCAGTCTGTACATCCATGGTCTTTGATTCCTCAACTGGTTTCTTGTCACCCTTTCGAAAAAGCTTACGTTTCCTGATCTGAGATTCAGTCAACGTTGCAGATAGCTCAATGGCCTGCCTAACCGTAGTGGGGTTACTACCGGTAACAATGTCCTGAACTAAGTCAGGGAGACCATCAATGTATTTTTCGATCGCCTTATCCAAAGGCGTAACCATGGTAGGACACAACAGGCTCAGCTCCTCATATCGATCAGTGTATGCTCGATGTTCACCGCTGTCTTGCTTAAGATCGTCGAATTCCCTTTCCAATGCCCTGATCTCGTGACGAGGACAGAATTCCTTCATCATCAGTGTTCGAAGTTCTTCCCAAGTTTGGGCCAGTGCCACATCGGCACCCCTATCTCTCACCACACCGTTCCACCATGTCAAAGCTCGTTTCTCAAAGACACTGGATGCGAAATCTACCTTTCGATCGTTTGGGCATTGAACATGCCTGAAGGTGCTCTCTAGACTCTCGAACCATTGCAGAAGTGCAGTCGCTCCTTGAGACCCAGAAAACTTTGATGGCTTGGCTGAGTTGAACGTCTTGAAGCTGCAGAGAGCATTATTGTTGTTGATAGCTTGGTGACATTGGGCAACGAGGTTTGGGATTGCAGCAGTTATTTGCTGTGTAATGACAGCTGCCAAATCGTCAATAGATACCGGATTTTCGCGTCGAGGAGGCATTCTAAAAGAGGAAACATGAAATGAAACGAGTGAGAGAATTAGACGAAAAGAATGAGATGAACAAATCTGATGAAAGCCAGGATAGTGGTCATTTGTTTGTTACTACAAAGCAACAAACGACACACAGTGACTGAATTAAAGTAAATGGATCAAAATAATGTATCGCGAAGACATGCTCGCCTATAAGTGAATACTCATCCCAAGAATTCCCAGGTAAGCACAACTGGTCTCGCGTCTGATGAGATGTATACGAAGTGCTTGCCTAGACAGAAAACCCAGAATACAGGCATTCACCCTTCCAGTTTGCACGTGTTCACATCATTTAAAACCCAAAACCTTGACGAGATTTTGAAAACTCAAAGGGTTCAAAACCTTATAACAAAGGGTTCAAAACCTAGTAATCAATCATCCTAGAACAGATGATTAGTTTTCAAAGCGGTTTTGAAATTTATGTTCTTGTTGTGGTCGTCGCCTAAGGATAGGTGACGGTATTGTTTTATGACTAAACGCAAGTAAACTCGCGTTAGGGTCCTAAGAAAGTTATAGACTAGGTCAAAGCATTACTAATAACCTAATTCCCTATAACCATTGGCTCTGATACCATCTTTTCTGTCACACCCCGACCACGTAGAACATACGAAACGTGGCGGAAACATCGGGGAGTGTTGTAACAGAATTAATTGTTTCAAATCCATGGCAATTAAAGTTTCGTTATATTGATTAAAAGTGTTACAATGTCTTAACAAACAAAGCAATACAACATAATTAACTAGTCTTGTATCTTTTATTGTCACTAAAGCCCAAGTCTGCCTATATGTATCTTGATCATCTTATGCAACAGTTCCTGAAAAACACATGTGAAAATAGGTACGTCAGCATAAAAATGCCTGTGAGATACATAGGTTTTGTGAAAATAGGTTCCATGACTTATGTTTGAGAAAATGTTTAGTCATGAACCTTGTAATTTGCTTTGTTTTGTAAATCATTTGAAAAACAATGAGTTCAGATGATATGTATAAATAAGTGAATAATGTATGGTTAAATGGATAACCATAGTAAAATGGATTTGTATAAGATAAGTTGTTTGTAAAACAATGTCTTGTGAAAAGTATGTTATTTGTATAAAATGTTCTATGTCTCAAACTGAAATGATTCAAATAACGCTACAATATGTAATACCATACAAACACTTATATATAGGAAGTACCAGCGGCGTATCCACCATGCTTGTATCATATTACACACGCATCGTTACTTAATCATTTAATCAAACCAAACCAACAATGTAATATGTCTATGTTTAAATCAATAGTCAAAAGTCCTTGTATAAACCATGTCAAATGTCTATGTCAAATATCTATGTCAAATGTCTATGTCAAATATCCATGTCAAATGTCTATGTCAAATATGTCATGTATGGCAAGTGAAATGTCTCAACTAAACCATATGCACAAAAACAAAGTATTGAAGTAAAACTTAGTTTAAATCAAAGTTATGTTTTGTGGGAAATGCATGATCAATGTTAATCATGTTAAAATGTCTATGTCGAAATGTCTATGTCAAATGTCTATGTCAAAATGTCATGTAAAACGATGTACTAAGTAATGCACACAATGGCAATACATAGCATGAAATGAAATGAAATCATGTACTATAATGTACTAACGAACATAGCAGTATATGATGTGAAAACAGGAAAGCAGGAAAGTAACAAGTAGGCACATGTGTTCCACCCCAAAACAGTTTGGAAAACAGTAAAAGAGGGGTCTATGTACTCACCTGAGATTTCTCAGTAGTCCTTGAGTAACAACTAAACAATGCTAGAGATCGCGGATATCCAACGGCACCTAATATAGGTAACTATGTAAATTAACCGGACCTAGATCGGAAGATCGGGTAGCATTAGGGTTTGTAAACCAAACGAGTGTAGAGACTCGTGTCATTTGGTTTAACAAAGCCTACATACTAAATGAAACTTAACCTGAGTGATTTCGACCCATTACGACCCGTTTAGGTAGCTTATGCTACTTTAACGCGTCGTTCGCGTGAAACGCGTTCGGACCGCCTATCTAGCCCTATGACAAGCGTTATATGCCTAAACATATTACATAATCAGTTATGTGACAAAGGTTTAGGTTACATAGGCTTAATTACCAATTATACATGAAAAGGGTATTCTGGTAATTTACCTAAGGCATATAAACTACCTATCATACAACTACTTAAACGATGTGACCATAGGGTATAACCTCGGAAGGTTATTCCCTACCTACTATGGTCACCTAATGTGTTTGGTCGGATCCTAGTGATCGACCAAACTGGGTCGGGTTCGAAGGTATAGGCGATTTATTAGATCGCCTACCCTACGACCCTAGACAACGTGGTAATCAGTAGGCATAGTCCCAAGGGACTATGACCATTGTGATTACAATCACGTTGCGAAGTTCTAACGAACTTCGCATTGACCATTACTGGTCAACGCTGAAAGTCAAACAAAGTTTGACTTTATGACTCGAAAAGCAGTAAAAAAAATAAGGAAAGAACGAAAGAATACTTACGAAGGGTCCCCGCTAGTGAATCGTGATCGAATAGCTCAGGTATGAAGCGAAGGCCTCAACTTAGAGCATTTGGATCAGCTTTGGTGGGTTTTTGAATGGAAGGGGGGTTGGGTATTTATAGTAAACGGTCCACCGTTAGGATCGTTTCTCGGGAAACGTGCCTTGATCTCACCCGTACAAGTGTCGGAAGCTTATGGTAGGTTAATTGGCCACCCACCATAAGGTATCAACATGTGGAAGAGAGATTAGGAGTGCAAAACAGCTGAAAACAGGCTGTTAAGTACTCTGCATCTGGTCTGAACTTGCTTTACGGACCTCAAAGCTGCCAATGTTGAGGTCCGTAAGGTAACAACTTTGGCAGATTTACAGTTTTGGTCCCTGCAGCCCCTAAACTTGGTTTTCGATGCATTTTTGACACGTTTAAGCCCCGTTAACCCCATTTCAAAGCTCTAAAATGAAGTTAAAGTATAGGGAACTTAAATTGTGCTCAAAAATATCTCGGATGTCGGTTCGTTTGGCCGTACGATTGCGTTGTTCGGTTAATTACGACGGAAGTCGTAACGAACGCAAAAACGATCCAAATGATGCGACGAATGGATTTTTCTTATGGCGAACACTAAAATATAATATAGTCATGCTCACATAAATTTTTGGATGTCCAGATGTATTCAGAACGTAAGTTATGCGCGAAAATGCAAACTTGTGCACTTTTTGACACTTTTAGTCCCTGAATGTCCCAAAAGTTTATTTTAGCACACCAAACCCCTCAAAGCCTATTTCTAAGCTATGTAAAGGATATTTAAGGTGTGTTTAACTTATGGTCATGTTCCGGAATGTTCGTTACAGTTCAAATTGACATACTTTCGCAGTTTGTCAACTTTAGTCCCTGTAAGCGATTTAACTTTGATTTCACCACACCAAACCTTCCAAAACTTATATCTAAGTTATGTAAAGGTTATTTAAGGTATGTTAAGCCTATTTCACTATTCCGGAGTGTTCGTTGCATTAAACTGGTTATATTTACGCATTAGTGCGCGTATAACCTTCCAGAAAGTGATTTAGAGCTTGAAATCGAACAAGAATTGATATGTGTAAACGATACACATATTTATACAAGTCCAAAGTATGAAATACAATATTTCATTGGTTTGGCATTTGTTTGATGGTTGAAATGACACAGGTGTTACAGTGAGCAACCATGAATAGAATCATGGATTAACACCTAAAACATATGTGAGAAAACATGGGTCAACTACAAGAGTTGGTGAGCAACATATGTTTTAATAGCATAAACATGTAGCAAAAGTTGTAGTACAATTCATATGGCAATATGTATAAAACTAAGCAATTTGTGTCAACAAGAAGTGGCCACAAAGAGGTGTACATTCAAACCTTAATTAAAAGGCATGGAAATCCAAGAGTTTAAATAATTGAGTAGAAATACCCGAAAAGGAATTCCAAGTACACATAGCTTGGTTTCTCTCATTTCCCAAAGGATACTTCTACAACACCACATAGAAGCAGGAATGGAAAGGGGTGTACATTCAAACCTAGTTCACAAGTAGGAAAAGAAGTGGGGATGCCAAATGGTTTCCTAAAACACATAGCTTGGTTTCTATCATTCCACAAATGGGTCTTCTAGAATACCACACACTGGAAACAGGAATGGGTCGTCACACTATAGTGCTATAATATACTAACGGCCCACTTAATCATAGTTAATGAATGCACTAGTTATGGATATTGGTTCACCACACAAGTTTTACACACAAAAAGCAGATAGTAATAACATATGCCATTAAGTAGCTGAATTGCATTAGGAAAATAGTTGTAACATATGAATCATCCCAAAAGTTTAAAATGTACAAAAAGGGACTATGTGCTCATCTTGAGGATTGATGATGATTTCGCGTGTTCTCAAGATTACAAATGAATCCTAATAATAAGGATGGTTCATTAAGGTTTTGACCCATTATGACTTACTTATATTGTTTAAGTCATTTTACGAGTCGTATGCGTAAATATGGGTTCGGGTGGGAAATGGGTTCATGACAACTTGAATATGTTAAAATATATTTTTGTTATGTTGTACAAACTATTTTCTTGTCAAAATATCATAATTCATATGCTTAAAGGTCATTCTTTGGTATTTTCATAAAGTTGTTTTGGATTTCAAAAACTGGGGTTTGATTTGTCATTTTGACCCACTTAGACGTGATGATCATGAGATACAAATGCAGGGATTTCCTTCCTACAGTAAGAGAATCATTTGGGTGAATCTGATTTGAAATTGATTGACCAAAGTGGCAAGAATTGAAAGTCAGATAGTTTGGTCAAAGTGTTTAAAATTCTCGACGCTCGGACGAAATTAAGGAACAGAGCTAATTGCTATTAAAATACCTAAGGGAAAGATACTTACTAACTTTAGAGGACTTCTCCAAAAGAATAGAAGAGAAAGCTAAAAAGAAGGAACAAAGAACTTCACACAAGACTTTGTAGAGCAAAGTGTACTTTGGGATGAAAATTATGAAGTTTAGCTTGTTATTTATAGCAATGGAGAGTGCATGTGGCTTTGAAAAGTATCCAAGGGTGCCTCAATGCAAAATTAGTGTCCCTTTATGTGTCAAATGTAGGAGAAGTGTGTCAAAATAGGTGAAAGGTGGCATATTTGCAACAAACAGTTGCTGCCAACGATTTTCTCGCTATGTAAGGGGTTTTCCATTCGGTCCACAAGGACCTCCAACATGCAAAATGTTGGTTTTTGTCTTTTTCAGCACCTTAACTTCATGTTTTAGGTTTTTAGCAATTGTAATCCCTCAATTTAAGTTAGTTAGGTTATGAGGAAGGTTTCAAGGCACGTGTTACTTAGAATGGTTCCGGTAATTTGATGCTAAGTCATAATTGTTTTGCTAGCATGTAGGATAAAGAATAGATGTGTGATAAGCAGTAGAGTTGCTAAGTACGAAAATGATGGATAATCAAAGCTTGAAATTTCGCTAAGGTTATAGCAAGAAACATCCTTGAGATGTTTAAATGATTAGCCTTTGTGGCAACAACGGACCCTTTGGGTTAATACATGGGTGACGGACCCTTCAGGGTCAAATTAGAAGTGACGAAACCCTGACGAAGGCAATGGTGATAGCCTGCGAAAAAAATGACGTATTAGGTTCCCACCTTATGTGATTGTTTGTTTTCGTGCTAGTTAAATGGTCGGTGAAAATATTATTTATTTATGGAATTGACGAATAATGATAAATAATATGGGTGACGAATGATGATAAATCATGCGAGTGACGAATGATGTTTAATTATGCTGGTGATGAATGATGTCTTCTTGTGTAGTTATAGAATGCAGTTAAGTTACAATTTACATGTTTTAGAAATGAGTTTTGATGAGTAATGGTACTTAATAATAAACGAGTGTTTTAGGCCATTAATTGTTATGTCTTATATACGAGTCGGTTTGGTTAATTGGCCTATGAATTAAGATGCATTGAGGGTTGTCCATCGGTATTAGGTAATCTAATCTACATCAGAAAGGATTATGTGTAAGGTTGTTGGATGTAAGGTACGGGTGGAGTTGATGGTCGTATTGGGTGACAGGTTGGAGTTGTTGAACATTAAATGGAAGTTAAGATATTTTAATACAAAGTTGGTGATTTTACAACGAAGGTGTTTTGGTATGAAATTAAGTGTTAAGACGGGTTTAAAATGTGTTAACTTACACTATTAAAACTCACTTAGTGTAGCTGTCTTTTGCATGTATATTAAATTATTTTGCAGGTTTGTGATTTGAGTCGGTGTTGCTCTTAGCTAGCAGATGAAATTACTCGTGATAGGGTGGAAGACATTCGGTTTGTTAATGACTAGATAACATTTTGAGTTTTAAATAATCATGTACTGTTTTTAATTGAAAATTTCCACTGTGTATATTGAGAAAAGTCATATTTTTAAATAGTATACTGTGATGTGATCTGACAAAAAGGTGTCCGGTTTGGGGGCCTTACAAGGTTTAACTAGAAAATGTTAATTAACCCTGTTAGCATCGTGGAGTTGAAATGTAAGAGAAATAAACTTTGGGAGACTGTTAATGTAAAAAATAAAAAGCACGAGTACACGAAAGGTTCCTGTGGTATACCCAGATTATGGATTGGGTCATTAAGTATGAGAAATTACATGATTGGTCCAAATGATATCCAGATCATAACACATTGGTTCCCAGCTTAGATGGGTTAACTTTTTTAGTTAACTGCAAGCAAAATGACTAAAATGCCCATCAATATTAAAAAATAGAATTTATCTTAATTATAAATGATTACCCCCCTTCAATTAAATTCCCTCCCGCTAAGAATGTTATCAAATTCCAACCACCAAAACCCATCTTCGACACTACCATCAACTACCACCCTTGAGGATGTTAACAGATTCACCCCACCAATGAACAAACAACTATCAACACCATCAAAGTAGTAACACCGCCACCACCATAGCTGGCCAGGACTTATCTCCAGTACCACCATCCATCACTAAGACCATGGGGTGTGGTTTGGGTAGTCCCTTTGGGGACTATCCGCCACGTAGGCGCCACATCAGCATCGGTGGAGGACCATCCCCTTGAGGACTACTCAAGGGTGTGGAGGATAGTCCTCCCCCCCCCCCCCTTTTTATTATTTTATTTTATTTAGTAAAATAATTAAAACAAAGTAAACAAAAATAAAAAAAGTTACATTTAAATAAAAACCTAAATTACATTTAAAAAAAACTAAACATTAAAAAAATACGATATAAATAAATAAAAAACCTAAAGCTACATTAAAAAACCTATAATTAAAAAAATACACAATACGAATCGTACATTAAAAAAACTACTCGTTGTTTTCTCCGAGATTCCAAATGTGTTCGATCAAGTCTGATTGAAGATTGGCATGTGTGAAATCGTTATGTAACGAGAACCTATTTAAATCTTGTTGTTCTTCACTAACCGGAACATTATTCTGCTCCATCGCATTCTCGTCATACTCACAAATTGCATGACCTTCGTCTTCGATGATCATGTTATGCAACAAAATACAAGCATACATACAGTATCGCAACTTTTTGGGTGTAAAAGCGCGTGCTGGGTTTTCAATAATATGCCATCTTTGTTGGAGAATACCAAAACACCGTTCAATTCTTTTCTCGCCGCTTCTTGAAACTTGGAAAATTTCTTTCTTTTTTCATCTGGCGGATGCCTAACAGTTTTAACAATTGTAGAGTACTGTGGGTATATCCCATCGGCAAGATAATACCCGCGTCTGTACTCCACTCCCGAAACCGTAAACCTCATATTGGGACCGATCCCTTTTATAACATTGTCAAAAACCTCGGAATTTTATAGAACGTTAACGTCGTTATTCGAACCAGGAATCCCAAAGAAAGCATGCCAAATCCAGAGGTCTTGGGTCGCAACATCTTCTAGAATTATTGTTGGATGTCCTTGATCGCCTAGAGTATACATTCCTCGCCGTGCGGTAGGACAATTCTGACATGGCCAATGCATGCAATCAATGCTCCCGAGCATTTCTGGAAAAATGAGCCTTGATTGGTGGTGTTGATACAATTATTGTAATTGGCGCTCGGTTTTCGCAAATATTTTTTGCTGTAGAGCCTCACCACAAATTTGCAAAACTTGTATAGACATTCTCTTGCAGTTCTTTCGGACATCTTTAAGTATACGTCCCAAGCATCATAAGCTAGTTGACGAATCGCCGCAGTGCATTTCTGTAAGGTGGTGAAGCCCCTTTTGCCTCTAGCATCATATCGCAATGTAAAAAATGGGTCATAAGCGGCTAAATCGTCGGCTATACGTAAGAACAGTCGACGACTCATTCGGAAACGACGTCTTAAAATAGTCTCTGAGTACAACGGTTCGTCGGCAAAGTAATCGGCGACTAATCTTTTGTGAGCACCTACACGATGTGGCAAGTAATATATAGTAACACATATATAACTTATAAAAGAAATGCAACGCTATAAAATATAAAAATAAAAATAAAAATATAACTAACCTTCTCGGTCTCTGTTGATGGCCGGGTTCCTGTTTCGAGGCTCAAAGATAAGAATCAGCACTTCAGCAGCCTCCATAATAGTGTTACCTGTCGTCAGAACTCAAAATGTGTTTTGTTATAAACTTCTTTAATACAATAAAAAAAATAAATAGCAATTTATTTGTCAATTTTGGCGAAGGAAGAAAGCAAATTCAAGTGGCAACAAATGATATTTTATTAAAGATGGGAAATTTGAGGCACTCATCCTCGCCTTTGTCTACACCTTTTAAAATTGCATTATCACACTTTTCTAGCTTCTTTTTGACTCATTTCCTTTTTTAAAACAAACATTATAAACTAATAATCTAACTAAAGAAACCAAGTTTTGGACACGTTTCATTTATTTGAGGTATCCTCAAATCTAGATTTATCTAAATAAATAAAAAATAAATTAATATTAAATCTTATCATACTTTAATAAAATATTATCCTCAATTATAAATTGTTAATTTAATATATTTTTAAAACAAATATCTCTCTAATCTACTTATCTTATATGAAATATATAAATAATTAATTAATATTAAATGTTATCCTAATTTATTAAAAATATAATTTTTTTATTATTTGATATACAAAATTATGTTTATTCAACTCGTGTAAAACGCGGGGTTTTTAAGGATATAATTTTTTATTATTTGATAGATTTTTCAACACGACTATACACGGGTTTTTTTTAAAGATACGGTGTTTTTAGTATTTAATATACAAAATTACATTTATTTAGGATATAATTTTTTATTATTTAGTAGATTTTTCAACCCGACTATACACTGGGTTTTTAAAGATACGACGTTTTTAGTATTTAATATACAAAATTACATTTATTTAATCTGTGTAATACACATAGTTTTCAAGATATAACTCTTTTTTAGATCTATTCAACATGTGTATATACGAGGTTTTTAAGGATGTAATTTTTTATTATTTGGTAGATTTATTCAACCCGATTATACTCGGGTTTTTTAAAGATACGACGTTTTCAGTATTTAGTATACAAAATTGCATTTATTTAATCTGTGTAATACACATGGCTTTTAAAGATATAACTTTTTTTATCATTTGATATATAAAATTACATTTATTTAACCCGTACTGTACGGTACAATATACAGAGTTCATAAAGATATAACTTTTTATTATTTAATATATAAAATTACATTTATTCAACCCATGTAATACACGGGTATTTAATATATAAAATTACATTTATTCAACCCGAGTAATACACGAGGTTATAACCTAGTACTTTATATTTAAAATTTGGCACTCACTATATATTCTCGTCAATTTACAATTTGTATGGTCTATATTATTTTGTAGTTTTCTAAATTTTTTGCCACTACTCGGTCATAAAGAGTTTTTTTATATGAAAATCACATAAGTTGTTAAATTGGACAAAGTATAGTAAGAGTTGTACTTCTTCAATCCGAATTTGAATTATTAAAATAAATACTAGTTTAGTTTTATATGTAGTATGTTTATAATTAAAAAAAGTTTAGCTTCAATACATCTTCCTATCTTCCTATACTAATAAACGAAAATCTTTTTTGACACGTGTCACTTTCTAATGTTTTCTTACCTTATTTTCCTATTTATTTATCATTAAATAATATTAATAATTTAAACAAAATATTATATAAGAATAAATATTTAGATAAGGATAAACGTTTATTTTTATTATGATCATATTAAATAATAATAATAATTTTAAACAAAAATTAGATAAGGATAAATATTTGTTTTTCTATAAATATTTTAAACAAAAATTTAGATAAGCATAAACGTTTGTTTTTATTATGAGTGTATATATATATATATATATATAGGGGGGAGTTATTGTAAAAAAGGCCTAAAGTGTGAGAAATGTAAGAAAGAATCTCAACCATTAGATCTAAATTAATTGAAAAGGGTAAGATTGTAAATTCAAATATGGTAATCCTTGATTTAAGGATTTGGAGAGAGAAAAACCTGGATTTTAGGACTTATAACCGTCCATAAATATAACACCATTCATAGCATGTTCATACATGGTGTTTTAAATATAACACAATTCAGAAAAAAAAATAACACCATTCAGCAAACAAAATAACACCATTCAGTACAAAATAACACCATTCAGCAAACAAAATAACATCATTCAGTAAACAAAATAACACCATTCAGCAGTAAAAAAAAAAACCATTCAGTATAAAGAATATAACACCATTCAGTACAAAAATAACACCATTCAGTACAAAAAATAACACCATTCAGTAAACAAAATAACACCATTCAGCAGTAAAAAAAAAAACACCATTCAGTACAAAGAATATAACACCATTCAGTACAAAAATAACACCATTCAGTACAAAAATAACACCATTCAATACAAAAAAAAAAACACCATTAATGAAAATAAAAAAACACCATTCAGAAAAAAAAACACCATTCAGAAAATAAATATAACACCTCTGTATCATCTTCTTCACTTCCGGCACCACCACCACTGCCACTTCCGGCACCACCACTGCCGATCCAACACCACCACCACCGCCGCCGCTCGAACCACCACCGCCGCCGCTCGAACCACCACAATAAACATGCGATCTTCATCAATCGGATCAAAAACCACAAAAAAAACTCCAATCGATGACCTACATAAAGCCGATTCACAAGAACAACTGCTAAATCCGATTTTCGTTTCATGTTATCAACGATTTTAGTCTGAAATCCGATTCTTATCCTTCTGCGATTGGAGAGAGAGAGAGCTTGCGATTGGAGAGAGATAGAGAGATTGTAGGGATTTTAATTACATTTACCTCTTTTGAATGGATTTAAAAGACTTTATTACCCCTATAATTTTCAATTCAGTCCAAAAAATAAAATAAATTTTACATTTTGGTCCCTATTAATCTAAACCATTAGATCAAAGATCTAATGGTGTGTATTCTTTCTTATCCTTCTCACACTTTTAGTCTTTTTTACAGGATCCTCTACCTATATATATATATATATATATATATATATATATATATATTGGCCGGTTATTGTACAAAATGCATTAACGTACGAAGCGTACGAGATTTTAAGTATTTTTAGACGCATCGCTATAATGGTAAGTGTACTGTTATAATTGGTTTAAACCCATCATTTATTGCACATTGCATTAACATGTAGAAAGAACACCATTTTTAAATATAACAATTTTATACTCCATTCAAAGAGAATTTAATATGATATTATATTTTATTCAACACGTACAATATACGTGTTTTTTAAAAATATATCTATTTTATTATCAAAATTACATTTATGCAACCCGTGTAATACACATGGTTCTAACCTAGTATTATACTATACGAATTACATAGGATTATGAATAGCATCTTACAAGTAAGTTATGCGTAGGTTTAAGTACAAGCTTTTTAGATGAGTGATTTTGTTATTTGTTTTTATGTTTTTTAGTATATTATTATTGTCACTACTTGTAGAGTATGTATTGTTTTTCTTATAACTTTTAAGATACGATAGTTTATAAAAAATTTAATTTGTCGTTGCGACGTGTTTATGTGTCGATATAAATTTTATTCAAAACCAAGTTGTTAATAGTATTATACAAGTGATCTAATCACAAACATTATTCTTCCTCAAGGTTTATGCTTTTTTTATAAAGTGACACGGTTTACTTTTTCCGTCCACTAAACCTTTAGGCTATGGGGTGTGGATGGGGCTCTGTGGGGCTTTATAGGTGCCACATAGGATTTACGTGTACCATGGAGCCCCCTTTAATTTGGAGGGTGTAGATGGAGCCCCTATTAAACAAAATTTAAAAAAAAAATTTCATTGGTTTAAAACTAATGGGTCCCACATGAATTCGCGTTAAAGCTCGTTACCACGATGGCGGGGCATCAATGGCGCCCTGGCTATGGCGCCGGCGGTGTGGTCGAAATAGGAGGGGGGCGCTATAGTTGTCGATGTGGCGGAGGGGTGGCGCCTCACACCCTCCAGCCTTTACGTTATTTTATAAAGTTCTAAATATACGGTTGACATGCTTTTTATCAAGCTTTCGTTAAAACTTTTATTTAAAAGTGAACAAGTCAAATATAATTCATTTTTTTGTTCTACCTTGGCGAACAAAATATTGTCCGAACATAGGCATTGCCATTCGTTCTAATGCTTTTTTTGACATTCCTACTAGTGCAGTGAGAATCAAATAGATTTCGACCGAATAACATCAGTACCGGTATCGGTAAACGGTGTTGTATTCATACCTGTATTTGTTTTTATCTTTTGTGGTTGCTATACCGATTGGTCGTATCCTACCAATCTCATAATGAACTAAATCGATACTGACCAAAAACTTGTCGCGAAACACGAAAAATCCCAAAAGTTTTCAAACAAAATACAAAAAACCTTGATTTGATAGAGAATGTACAAAAGAAATATATGGGGCCGAGAAATATGAATGTCAAAGATAAAAATACGTGTTCAACGGAGGGCTGCATGTTTCACATAATCACATATGGTTGTTCGTTTTATTTAGTGGTGGAACTAGCCCATTAAAACAGGAGTATCTTAAAAAAAATTACCGTGCAATTAAACAATATAAAAAAACGATAATAAATAAAAATATTAAAAAAGAAAATAAATAAATAAAGTAAAATAAATGCCTAATAAATTTGTCATTTTTTCATAGCGTGAAGTTGTTTAATCACATCGTCGTGTTTTACTTTAAAAAACAAATACCTAAGCAAGGGCGGAACGGTCGGAACCAGTGTTATCGCGGCAGCAAACAATAGGGTTGTGGATTCTTTTATCGAGCCGGTGTTACTGGCAGCAGCAAAACAGGAGACCACTGCATAAAGGATGACCAGCGACGTTTGGTTTTCTTCCAGACACTAAGCGACGATAAGAAAGAATGCCGTCATATGTATTTTTGTGATTTTTTTGGCTAATCTAATCAGTTGGGCTTTCTAGTCAATTGAGCCATTGTTTCAATCGACCTCCCATATTTTATAAGTTTGGGTTGGTTAGGGGTATCCTTGTAATATTTAAGGGGTATCTTTTGTATAAAACCAAAAAAAGTATAAAAAATACATTACGCATACGGACTTCAGCAGTAGCCCGTGCTACACAAAGCTTTGGTTCCGCCCCTAGTTTGATTGATTGGGAAAACTGTATCAATGAGATGAAACATATTATTTTTGGTTTATCAATAAAAAATTAGTTAATCTTAATATCAACCGGTGCATATTGTAAGTGCAGCTCTTGCTGGTAACTGTGCTTTATCAGTTCGGGTCAACAAAGTCAAAGGCCCAAGTCAAAGTTGTTGAATAAATTCGGATGGCATTTGACACTAAGGGTCCGAATTTGTTACATGTAATCATGACTGAATTTGTGTGATATATAGACTTGTATGTTCGAATTTGTTAGCATGTTTTGTATATGTCCGAATTTAGTGATCACAAATTCGAACTATGACTAGGAGTTTTGTGTCAGGACTCATGGAGTCCGAGTTTGTTGAGATGTTTCCCTAGCCTATATATATGTGTGTATAGGTTAGATTAGGGCAACAATCTTTGTGTAACTGTAACACCCCAAAAATTATGGAAAATGATAAATAAAGAATTTAACTTAGTTAATGGAAAGATTTGAATTAATGATAACTAGTTAAATAAAAGGCTTAAGTTAAATACTTCCTCAAGTGGGAGGACTAAATATGTAATTAGTTAGTAAAAGGGGCTAAATAAGAAAAACTCATAACAAACACACACATTACGTGTGTGTATCGATCAGGAGCAAAGAAAGAGCAGGGGTTCACCCTTGTTCTCATCAAAATCACCAAATTAACAAGGGAGAAATTATGCTTATCAGTTGCATGTGGTGAATTAGTGATCAATTACCCATACCCCATCAAGTGGTAAGTCGAATTTCTAGATTTGATGAATTGTAGAAGAAGGGTCTTGACCCAATCCTGAAATTGTGTTATGATTTGTGTTGTTTAGATGTTAAGGATGCTCCCTAGGGTAGAAATCATGCTTAGATTTTGTCAATTGAGGGAAATTCTCTATAAACCCACTTTGTGAAAGTTGAGTTATGAATGTGAGGATTTTAGGATGATGAATGTATGTAATTGGCTTGTAATTCTGTTGTAGTACCTGAATGCTAGATAAGTAAATGAAGATTAAAGGAATTGAAAGAATTAGGATGACTAGTAATGATATATAGAATGATATAGTAAATCATGCTTGAGATACTTGTACATTATGCTTCATTTATGTAACGCACACTAGGTGTTTGATGAAATGCTTGAAAGAGTAAATTTGTGTAAATTGAAATGTGATGGAATGGGAATAAGGGTACTAAACGGATGAATGAATATGTTGATTTAGGTGTGAAGGAAGAAGGCTCGAATTCTAAGAAATCGGAAGGATCACAAGACCGAGGTATATTTCGTTGCATACAAATATCTTATTTATAATCTTGTTACAACATTCATGACTAGATATTGTTAAATTGTTAAAGTGATTAGAACTAACTAGCAATCCCTTACGGGTTTGGCTTTATGAGGATCGTGATAAGTTATGCGAGTCGACCGGTTCTAGTGGACAAGTCGCTCATGAATAAGCTTCCATCCGTTTTGAACGGATGGTATCGTATGCTATGTTAAATGCTAGAAGCTTAATCCGTTGTACGGATAGAATGAAGAATTTATGATATAAGCAATCATCCCGGTTAAACGGGTTGGATGCGTATGCTTAACTCTCGTTGAGAGTGTTTATGCAAAACCCAAGAATTTGGGTAGTCGAATGCGTAAGCAAGGTGAAAGCTCATATTCGGATGGAACTAAAACGAAAGTGTTATAGATTATCACGTATGATGACTAACTTGTAAAACCTTGTTGTTGAATGTAGGTAAATCCTCACTTTAGGCGATCCGGAGCGTGGAGCGAGCACATGTCTAAGCCTTGTTATACCGAACGCTTCCGCTAGTTAAAATGCATACTTTTGGGTCTATGTCTTGTTATTTGGTTTTATCTTGTTAGAAGTCTTAAACTTGAAAACTCGTTGTTCTTGTTTTGGATAGTTTAACGTAACTAGGGTCGTTAATGGATGATGTTTATTTCGTATAAAAACAGGGTGTACGTTTGTTTTACAAACGGGTCATGCCCAAATTTTGTTAAAAAGTTTATGAACAATATTAATTACAAAGTCTAAATTTCGACAAGTTGTTGTTTTTATTAATATGAATAAGCGGTCGTAACAAGTTGGTATCAGAGCCAAGGTTTGAGGGATTCGAGCGTTAAACGCGATGCTTGAACTCAAACCGATGGCTCATTCGAAAGAGTGCTCGCTCCAAGATCGCCAAGGAGGTAAAATTTTAAATACTTGTTTAATATGAACATTGATAATGCATTACGGTTGAAGAGTTAAGATTCGTTAGGTTATGAAGCGTTAATATGAGCTAAATAAGAAATCCCGAGACCCGGGAAGCTGAAAACGGACTCGGAAAGTAGTCGGAACAGCCAAAACAAAGCTGCAGCGTTTTGCAAAAACGGAATCCCGTCGCCGACGGGTTGGCACCCCGTCGCCGACGGCACCCATACCTCCGACGCTTAAACTTACTGCCGACGGGTTTTTGTGTCCGACGGCCACTTTTAAGAGCCCGTCGCCGACGGGCATACAAGCCGTCGCCGACGGCTCACGTAAAGATCAAATTGCTGAATTTTTTTTTTGTTTTCATATTTTGTGTTCCGAGTTGTCCGAAAGCTTATTTCATGGATACGTAGTGTCCACATAAGGTCTAATAAGTGCATGTAATCACGAATTGTGATCATAACAAGAATGGATTCGTAAGAATCAAAAGAGTTTAAGCAAATGACATGAAATGGACTAAGTGAATGATGATTAATGAGTAATGATAAACGGAAAGTTTGTGATTAATATTAAACGAAAGCATGATAATGTGTAGATGGCTGATGCAAGAAACGTTAATGATGACGATGATACTGCTCGTCAAGAAGCAATGTACAATAAAGTTATGGAAGTGGCAGAAGGGGTTATGCAAGCTAATCTTCCACAATTAGCTCAAGAAGTAGAAAGTCGGGTGTTGGGAGTTGTAGATGCCATGATGACTAGCAAGATAGAAGAACTGAAAGAACTGATAGAGGGATCTAAAAACAAAAGCAAGGAAAGACGGTGCACGTATAAAGATTTCATGGCATGTCATCCCGCAACGTATGATGGAAAAATTGACCCGATCGCATGTCAAAGATGGATTTCCAACATTGAAGCGGTATTTATTCGAAGTCGTTGTGATAATGAAGATAAGGTGATGTTCGCTACGGGCCAACTCACTTTACAGGCAAAGGATTGGTGGGATGCACACAGTAAAGAAATAGGGGAGGATCGATTACAAGAGATGACTTGGCAAGAATTCAAGGAACCCTTTATGAGGTATCATTGCCCTCAGTCAGCTATCGATAAGATCCAAGAGGATTTCTTGCGCCTTCGACAGAAAAACGAGACGATAAACGAAATATCAAATACCTTCTTGGATAAGATGAAGTTCTGTGGGGATTTTGTGAAGACTGAAAGGATGAAGATCAATCGCTTTTATGGGGTTTTAAAAGCGGAATTTAGGGAGTTCATTACTCCCTCGAAATGTGAAACTCTAGATGAGCTCATCAACCTGGCACGGGATAGAGAAATCGAAATTAAGAGGCAAGAAGAACGTGGGGAAAAGAGGTCAAACGAAAAAGCGACAAGTTCGAGTCCATCCAAAAAGGGGAGGTATCAAGATCAAGGAAGGAAAGATAAGTCGAGAGGTGGTATTCCTCCTTGTAAGACTTGTGGAAAGCTTCATACCGGGGAGTGTTTGTTAGGCAAGAAGGGGTGCTACAAGTGTGGTAAGGAAGGACACTCGTCTTTTCAATGTCCAGATAACTCGAAGACTTGTTTCAACTGTTTTGGAAAGGGGCATGTTAAGTCGGAGTGTCCAAAACTCCAACAAGGATCAAAGAAGGAGGGAAAGAATGAAGAAAGCTCTAAAGCAAAAGGGAGGATGTTTCAAATCACTTCCGAAGAAGCTAAGTCTCATCCGAATGTGGTTTCAGGTATCTTTTTACTCAACTCCATACCGGTTTATGTCTTGTTTGATACTGGGGCCACTATGTCGTTTATTTCAAATGAAATCATACAACATCCTTCATTTAAGATCGAACGAATGCCGATGCCCTTAGAAGTAGAGATAGCTGATAGTAAGATTTATATGCTGCATGAGATTTGTAAAAATTGCAAATTTACAATAGAAGATGAAGAATTTGATATCGACCTCATACCTATGGTTCTGGGGGAATTCAAAATGATAGTGGGTATGGATTGGATGGCCCGACACCAAGCGGGAATTAATTGTGAAACCAAAACGGTACATGTTCAGTCCCCAAGTGGGAAACGAGTAACTATACAAGGAGAGAGGAGGATGGAAGCGAAACTTTGTACCCTCGTTCAAGCCGCTAAGTATACACTTAACGGGGGTAAGGCATACCTAGCTTATGTGGTAGATACTCAACGAGATTTTCCGAAGCTTGAAGATGTAGAGATCGTGAATGAATTTCCGGATGTGTTTCCGGATGACTTGCCGGGACTTCCTCCCGAAAGAGAAATAGAGTTTCGCATCGAATTGAATCCGGTTGCGAAGCCGGTTGCGAAGGCTCCTTATAGATTGGCTCCCACCGAGATGCGGGAGCTAATGACACAATTACAAGACCTGTTAGACAAGGGCTTTATACGTCCGAGTGTGTCACCTTGGGGAGCACCTGTCTTATTTGTTAAGAAGAAAGACGGGTCAATGCGCATGTGCATCGACTACAGGGAATTAAACAAGCTAACTATCAAGAACCGCTACCCTTTACCAAGAATTGACGATCTTTTTGATCAACTGCAAGGGGCGAGTTGGTTCTCCAAGATAGATTTGCGTTCGGGGTACCATCAAGTTAGGGTACGAGAAGAAGATGTTCCGAAAACCGCGTTCCGAACCCGTTATGGGCATTATGAATTTTTAGTCATGTCTTTCGGGTTGACGAATGCGCCGGCTGCGTTTATGGATCTTATGAACCGGGTATGTCGTCCCATGTTAGATAAATCTGTGATCGTGTTCATAGATGATATTCTAGTCTACTCGCGAAGCAAGGCCGAACATGCAAGACATTTGCGTGAAGTACTTGAAGTTCTCCGTAAAGAGAAACTTTACGCGAAATTTTCAAAATGCGCCTTTTGGCTCAGAGAGGTGCAGTTTCTGGGCCATGTGATCAATTCGGAGGGTGTCCTAGTAGATCCATCAAAGATCGACGCTGTAATGAAATGGGTTCCTCCGAAGAACCAGACTGAAATAAGAAGTTTTCTAGGCCTTGCGGGATATTACAGGAGGTTCATACAGGATTTTTCAAAGATAGCTTTGCCTTTAACAAAGCTGACGAGGAAGAAAGAAAAGTTTGTGTGGAGTAAAGAACAGGAGGAAGCTTTCCGAGTATTAAAAGAGAAATTATCATGTCCACCGGTTTTGACATTACCGGATGGGACTGAAGACCTGGTGGTCTATTCAGACGCGTCACATCAAGGTTTAGGTTGCGTTTTGATGCAACGGGGGAGAGTTATCGCATATGCTTCACGACAACTGAAGCTGCATGAAGTAAACTACCCAACACACGATTTGGAATTGGCAGCGGTAGTATTTGCCTTAAAAATTTGGAGGCATTATCTATATGGCGTGAAGTGCACAATTTATTCGGATCACAAAAGCCTTAAATATTTCTTTGAGCAGAAAGACTTGAATATGAGGCAACGGAGGTGGTTAGAACTTATCAAAGACTATGACTGTGATATCCTTTATCACCCGGGAAAAGCGAATGTAGTAGCCGACGCGTTAAGCCGAAAGGAATATCCGCCTCCCATTCGAGTAAAATCCATGAAGATGATAGTTACGCCGCGATTACTCGAGACGATACGTGATTCTCAATTAAAATCGCTCGCAGCGGAAGATGTAAAGAAAGAAAGATTGAAAGGAGTAACCGATAAGCTAGAAGAAAATTCGATCGGGCTCAAAACGAGATTTGGCCGAATTTGGATACCCCGTTTCTGCGAAGTCAAGACCGCGTTACTTGAAGAAGCTCATAAGTCCCGATATTCGGTTCACCCCAGGGCTACAAAGATGTATCAGGACTTGAAGACCAATTATTGGTGGCCGGGCATGAAACGTGATATCGTTAAGTATGTCGCGAAATGCTTAACATGTTCTCAAGTGAAAGCAGAGCATCAAAAACCATACGGGGAGTTGCAGCCTTTAGAGATTCCGGTATGGAAGTGGGAGGAAATAACAATGGATTTGGTAACTAAGCTTCCCAGAACGAAAAAGGGGCACGATACAATATGGGTAATCGTGGATCGGCTTACGAAAAGCGCTCATTTTCTACCTATCAAAGAGGCTTACTCCTCCGAGATAATGGCAGAAATATATATGAATGAAATCATATCTCGACACGGGGTGCCTGTGTCAATCGTTTCGGACCGGGACACCAGATTTACCTCACGTTATTGGCGAAAGTTTCACGAGAGTGTGGGCACGAGGTTACACATAAGCACCGCCTACCACCCTCAGACTGACGGCCAGTCAGAAAGAACCATTCAAACCCTTATCGATATGCTGAGAGCGTGTGCATTAGACTTTGGGGGAAGCTGGGCTGACCATCTACCCCTAGTGGAATTCTCTTATAATAACAGTTACCATAGTGGCCTTAAAATGGCTCCATATGAACTCCTGTACGGAAGAAAATGTAGAACTCCCGTATGTTGGGGTGAAGTGGGGCAAAGAGAGCTTGCGCCAAGTGATCTAATAGCAGTAACAAATGAAAAGATAAAATTGGTAAGAGCACGACTGAAAGCGGCCCAGGATCGGCAAAAAGTTTACGCGAAAAAGAAAAGGCGACCTATTGAATTTCAAGTCGGAGATTTCGCGCTGTTGAAAGTGTCCCCATGGAAGGGTATAATCCGATTTCGCAAGCGGGGCAAATTAGGTCCTCGATATATTGGACCGTTCAAAGTCTTGGCTCGAGTTGGAAAAGTCGCATATCGATTAGAACTACCGCCTACTCTAGACGGGATTCATAATACCTTCCACGTGTCGCAGTTGAGGAAGAGTCCTACGGACGAAACCGCACTAGTACCACTCGATGATATTGAGTTGGACGAGGGATTGAACTATGTTGAAAGACCCGTAGCCATTAAAGACTACAAAGTAAAGAATCTCCGCAACAAAACGGTTAAACAAGTGTTGGTTCAATGGCAACACCGAAAGGGGTCGGATCTCACTTGGGAAGCAGAAGATGAAATGAGGAAACACTATCCTTTTCTTTTCGGTATGTCGATATTTAAATTTGACCTATGATCAGGTTTCGGGGACGAAACCTCTTTTAAGGGGGGTAGACTTGTAACACCCCAAAAATTATGGAAAATGATAAATAAAGAATTTAACTTAGTTAATGGAAAGATTTGAATTAATGATAACTAGTTAAATAAAAGGCTTAAGTTAAATACTTCCTCAAGTGGGAGGACTAAATATGTAATTAGTTAGTAAAAGGGGCTAAATAAGAAAAACTCATAACAAACACACACATTACGTGTGTGTATCGATCAGGAGCAAAGAAAGAGCAGGGGTTCACCCTTGTTCTCATCAAAATCATCAAATTAACAAGGGAGAAATTATGCTTATCAGTTGCATGTGGTGAATTAGTGATCAATTACCCATACCCCATCAAGTGGTAAGTCGAATTTCTAGATTTGATGAATTGTAGAAGAAGGGTCTTGACCCAATCCTGAAATTGTGTTATGATTTGTGTTGTTTAGATGTTAAGGATGCTCCCTAGGGTAGAAATCATGCTTAGATTTTGTCAATTGAAGGAAATTCTCTATAAACCCACTTTGTGAAAGTTGGGTTATGAATGTGAGGATTTTAGGATGATGAATGTATGTAATTGGCTTGTAATTCTGTTGTAGTACCTGAATGCTAGATAAGTAAATGAAGATTAAAGGAATTGAAAGAATTAGGATGACTAGTAATGATATATAGAATGATATAGTAAATCATGCTTGAGATACTTGTACATTATGCTTCATTTATGTAACGCACACTAGGTGTTTGATGAAATGCTTGAAAGAGTAAATTTGTGTAAATTGAAATGTGATGGAATGGGAATAAGGGTACTAAACGGATGAATGAATATGTTGATTTAGGTGTGAAGGAAGAAGGCTCGAATTCTAAGAAATCGGAAGGATCACAAGACCGAGGTATATTTCGTTGCATACAAATATCTTATTTATAATCTTGTTACAACATTCATGACTAGATATTGTTAAATTGTTAAAGTGATTATAACTAACTAGCAATCCCTTACGGGTTTGGCTTTATGAGGATCGTGATAAGTTATGCGAGTCGACCGGTTCTAGTGGACAAGTCGCTCATGAATAAGCTTCCATCCGTTTTGAACGGATGGTATCGTATGCTATGTTAAATGCTAGAAGCTTAATCCGTTGTACGGATAGAATGAAGAATTTATGATATAAGCAATCATCCCGGTTAAACGGGTTGGATGCGTATGCTTAACTCTCGTTGAGAGTGTTTATGCAAAACCCAAGAATTTGGGTAGTCGAATGCGTAAGCAAGGTGAAAGCTCATATTCGGATGGAACTAAAACGAAAGTGTTATAGATTATCACGTATGATGACTAACTTGTAAAACCTTGTTGTTGAATGTAGGTAAATCCTCACTTTAGGCGATCCGGAGCGTGGAGCGAGCACATGTCTAAGCCTTGTTATACCGAACGCTTCCGCTAGTTAAAATGCATACTTTTGGGTCTATGTCTTGTTATTTGGTTTTATCTTGTTAGAAGTCTTAAACTTGAAAACTCGTTGTTCTTGTTTTGGATAGTTTAACGTAACTAGGGTCGTTAATGGATGATGTTTATTTCGTATAAAAACAGGGTGTACGTTTGTTTTACAAACGGGTCATGCCCAAATTTTGTTAAAAAGTTTATGAACAATATTAATTACAAGGTCTAAATTTCGATAAGTTGTTGTTTTTATTAATATGAATAAGCGGTCGTAACAGTAACTCTCACAAACCCTAGGAATTTCTCAACAGTGTGTGCATATTCTAGAGAGAGAGTGACTATGTGTTAGGGAGAGAACGCTAGGTTTAGATCTTTGTAATCTAAACCAGCTTGTAGATCATGTATACTCTTTCGGTTTTTCGGTTTATGTAATATGTGATGACTGATTTAATAATAAAGGGTTTCATCTTCTACATCTTTCTATCTTGTTTGTTTATGTTGTTTTCACGTCATGAATCAAGTGCAATGTTGGTGTTCGTCATTGATCCAGGGGGCACCGGGGACTTTCAGGTGGTATCAGAGTGTGGTTACCAATTCGGAATGGTCTAACCGCCTTCTGAATCACAATTGGTCTTGATTTGATGTTTGTTTCCACCAAATAACATGAAGACGTGAAGATTTTGTAGAAAACTTGAAGAAATTGAAGTTGTTCGTCGACTGAGATGGTTTTCTTGTTTTCCAAGTTGCTGCAGATCTGAGGTTTGATCTGAATTTGCTCTGTCCGAGTTTATGATTTTTGTTAAAGAGTCCGAATTTGTTTATTCTGTCAGAATTTGTATCTTTCCGAAACAAATGTCACACCCCAACCGATGGCGGAAACATCGGGATGAGATGAACAAATTGCTCAAAACATCATAACACTATGTGATAATATAATTTAAATTTCATTTCACAACAAGACTAAAATTGTTATACAAAAATCCAAATAAGAACAACATTGTTTCAAACATAACATAAAAAATAATTGATTAATCTAGGTGTGTAGCTAAGTCCACCTAAATCTTGTTTCTTCTCATAACATCATCACGTCTATCAACCTGCAACATGTATTAAAATATATCAACAAAAAGTTGGCGAGTATACAAGTTTTCATACATAGCATAATATAGACTAAAAAGTTTAACGTGCTCATATCCAACATGAATAACCAATATGCAAGTTACTAATATGCTGAAACGGTGTACTATATGTTCAAACCCAAGTATACAACGCGTTAATTTTGCCTATCCCAAAGAATAATGGGAGGTTAACATGTTTAACCTAACAATACCCCAAGACTAATGGGCGGTGCGTTAATCCTATAGCGCTATAATTGTTAAGGTAGGCTAGCAAAGTTAATGAGCATATATTGACACAAATATTTTACATAGCATACAAGTCTAACAAGCATCATATAGTTTCATGTTAAGCATGGATAGAGATTAAAATAGTTTAAGTGTTTCATGATTTGTATAACATACATGTTGCACCCAAAGTGTAAAAAGGAAAATGGGATCGAGTATACTCACGGTTTTGCAAGCTTTCCACTTGATAATCCCGCGAGTGTTTGTTGATTAGATTGGAGCACCAAGTCCTTCTACACAAAGAAACATAGGTATGTGAGTATTGGATGGATAACGGAAGAGTAAAGATTCAGAGTTTAAATTACACGAAAGTATACATATGAGAAAGTAATCATCAAGTTATGAGTTCAAAACTCTTCCATATGGTTGAACTTGTGACTTGTAAAAGTGTGAACCGTGGGAGCTTTGGCTTTCCAATTTAGTTCCACTACCTCACTTGTGAACCTTATGTATGAACACTCAAGTAGCTTCTTAGTATTAAAGTAACATAACCCCGCCTAGCCTCCAACACTTAGTTAACTCTTTCCATGTTGTGGTGGTTCACCCGGGTTAAGACTTACTTGACTACTTGAGAATGTATTAGTTAGTTTTTATTTCTAGTTATTCATGATCCTCCGAATCTTCCTTGTGATGATTTGTGTAGTGGTGAATCCTATAACGAGGCTCATACATCCATGCTTGACTTCCATGAACTCTATGTTAGTATATGACGGACTTAATATTAGACATACTATATAACATATAAATATAAACGTAACCGAATTCTTGATGTTAATCGGATCATGATTACACGTCAAGAACATAAGTTATATTATCTTTGTTCTTTATTCCTCGTTTGTGATTCTAATGGGCACATTAGGATCCATGAAAACACTTTAAAACTAAGTGTCCAAACGAGTGTCTAGACGAGATATACTTTTGCATACATATACTTTTATACTTAATTCCGAATCCAAACATTCCATAAACTCCAAACACCTGAACACCTTCATTTTCCTATTCTCATCAACTCGTCAATACTTGGATGAACGGAAAGCTATTGCAATATTGTGAGTATACTCCATGCTCTTTTTACCGTTTTACACCTTTGGGTGCAATATGTTTAAATATACAAAACACACTCAACATACATACTTTTATGTAATCACACAAACAATCCAATACATGCATATTAATACATTATACTTGATTCGTGTTTCTGGGTGATTCTTCTGTGACAAACTTGTCATTAACTTCGTACGAGCCTCCCCTTAACATGTATAGCGCTATAAGAGTAACGCACCGCCCATGAACGTGAGGTCATGTTAAGTTATTCATTCATTATACTTGTGGTAATCAGAGGGTTAACTTGTTAAAACATGCCAGTTTTACGTTAATCTTGATAACAAGGTGTACCATGTGGATTTGTTTCAATCATTTTTATACTTAACTTGTATACTCGCCAATACTTTGTATTGAACTATGCTTTTAAACATGTTGCAGGTTGTTGATGTTGATGCATATGGAATCTAGTAGGACATGCTTAGAAACACACTTAGACTATTAATGATGTCATTGTATTTTCATCCTTTAAAATTGTTGTATTCCGTTCATCAAATGTTGTACTTTGAATTTTCCTTGTATTGTATTAGGAAACTATTATCAATGAAATGAAACTTATTTATTAAATACATGTCACAATTAGTGTTATGAAGTCTCGAGCAATCTCGTTCGTCTCACTCTGATGTTTCCGCCATCGATTGGGGTGTGACATAAAAGCTTACTATTTTCCTTTTAAAGAGATAACCTGGGTATGAATGATCCATAGCAAGTTCAAGAGGAAGGAAGCCCTGAAGCTTTTGGCATCTTATGCTAATATTGATTCAAATTGTTATTGAAATATGACATGATCTTCTTGTTTGTGAAGGAGATGGGATTTTCGACTGGTGGTGTGTGGTGGAGTTGCTGTCAGAGGAAAGGTGGGCGTCGGTGGAAGAGGGTTTGAGGATAAACGGAGGGGCCGAGGGGGTGGTTATAGTTGGATTATCGAGACATGTTTTGGCCAGCGGCAACCCAAAACTTGTCATCTTCCCACCCACAACCAAACCATCTAACGACGATTGGGTTCTGAAACTGTTGCTCCGGCGAGAAGCGTTACTCTGGCGATTAGGTTCTTAAACTGCAGTTTCATTCTCTCTCCCTTAACAAATTAAGTTCTGTGAACTTGTGGTTTATCAATTAGAAGTTTTGAAGTGTGTATAGGTGAATGATTTGGTGGTCAGGTTGAACAAACTTGAAAGTGAGGTGAAGAAGTATGCTTTAAATCTACGAATGTGATTTAGAGTTTGAATATTGTAAGATTAATGAAAAGAAAGCATGGTTGGGGTCATTATCATTGCAGATCAAATAAGATTCTAATTAACCATGGTCATTGGATATTGATGTGGTAGGGCAGTGGTGGTGGATGGAGGTTGTATGGTGACTGGTAATGGGTGGGGGCAACACGAGAGAGACAGAGATGAGAGAAAGACATGTTTTTATAAATTGTTTTTTTTAAATAAAGGGTATTTTAGTCATTTCGTGAAAACTTAATGGTAAATTGGATGGAGTTAATGGAGGTGGACTGTAATTGTTATCAAAGTTAAACCACAAGAACTGTTTTGACAATTTTTAAACTAATGAACTAAAATAGTGATTTTTGACAAACCACATGGACGAAAAACGTAATTAACTCTTTAAGTAATTAACTCAAATTAGAATGATAATTGTCAAATCTTTTAAATGAATATATTACCCTAAATAAGAATGATAATTGTTAGAAACTTTTAAGTAGGGTTGTAAATGAATCAAACGTTCAGCGAACAGTTCGTGAACCGTTCGGCGGAAAGTTCGTTTACGTTCGTTCGTTTAGCTTAACGAACGAACATGAACAAAAAATTTTGTTCGGTTAGCTTAGCGAACCAACACGAACAAAGGTCTCGTTCGTTCGACTGCGTTCGTAAACGTTCAGTAATATGTTTGGTTACGTTCGTTCGGTTATATTAAAAAACTAATAAATAGTAAACCTTTTATCTAAACATATTGAAAACTTGAACTCCTATTTTTTCTAAGTTAGCTAAAATTTGGACATTCAAGACGGTTTTGGAATAATTATGTCTAAGTTAGTTAAACTTTGAATAATTATATTTAAGTAATTCTGGATAATTATGTCTAAATTAGTTAAACTTGATTCACGTTCGTTTTTATTTGTTTGCGTTCAAGACCAATGTTCACGAACTGTTCACAAACAATTGAATTTCCTTAACGAACGAACACGAACATAAACTTATGTTTGGTATGCGTTCGTGAGCAGTTCACGAACATGTTAATTTCATTAAAGAACGAACACGAAGATGACCTTATTCGTATTCGTTCGGTTCGATTAGAGCCCTGCTTTTAAATGGAAATATTACCCTAAATACAAGATACTATGATGAGTGATATTTATACATTTAATGTAAAATATACTTTTTATATTGTAAGGAGAAAAGTAATAAATACATTGTTCGATATTAACCTTAGTACCTTAATTGTCAACATCTATCTGCGACTGGAATCCTTATGGGCCACGTATTCATAAATGCAGCACACAAGTTAAGATTTGAACTTCCTCATTACATCCTTAATGTTTTATTTGTTTACTTTCCGCCCCTAACTTTATTTATATCGCTCCTCGAAACAACATATCTTTTGTAACCTCAAATTATTAATAGAACAATGATAAGTTGGGCTACACTTGATATCTTAAGTAAAATTAAACTCATAAGCTTTTGATTATTAGACTAAGGAGTTATTTGTTTACCTCTTAATGATGTTCTTAATAGTTCAGACCTCTTACTGATTCAGTACTTAATGGTTCAGACTGTTTGTTTCACGAGCAGATGTCTGAATGGTTCAGACATTTGCCTCTGAATGGTTAAGCATTATACAAAGTCTGAATAGTTAAGACCTCTAATCTGAATTGGTCAAACATTTGCCTCTGAACGGTTAAGCATTATAAAGGCTCTTAATGGTTCAGACCTCTTACTGGTTCAGCACTTAACCATTCATATGTTGCCAAACAGCCCCTAACTTGACAACGCTAGACCATAGTCATGTTCATGTACTAAGGGTGGAGGGTATGGTTCAATCACTTTAGGGTGTTTGAGTTATTCTCTAGCCAATAATATTATGCCATGTTAAGTCCCCATTCCACTTCCCATTTTGCACTCAATCACTAGGTATGGTTCAAACACCTTGAGAGTGGTAAAGAATTTAAAAAAAAATTATGATTGGTTGAAAGAGGTTGGTACCCACCATTAAACTCAATCAATCATACTCAAATATTCGGTGAGTATACACCGAAACCCCTCAATCAATCATACTCAATCAAGTGGCCGGGATGGTTCACCGATCGGAATTATAACCCATTACATTTTTACCTAATGGAATTATAACCCATTACATTTTTACCTAATGGAAAATAAAAAAAGAGTTTATTTCAACACTATTTGATATTATTGGGCTACATGCCCTTTGGTTCATTTCAAATTTAGTGACCTCAAACCGAAGCGGCCACTAAGAACAAACAACAGAAATTACATATTGACAAATTTACACCAATCTTCTTAGTTAATCTTTATAGATTTCGATCTACTGTTAAGCCACAAGAATCCTACCGTCTTTATCTCACGAATGATCCCTTCTATTTTAACCATCTTGTTGTTGAACCTAGCCTCATTCCTAGCTCTCCAAATGCTCCAGCATCCAATTCTGATAACCCCTTGGACAACCTCTTTTTTATGACAGTTTATCCCAATTTGTTCATGCGTCTCTAGTAAGTCTTTCACCGAGAATGCTAAAATAATCATAGGCCAAAGAACCGAAGCGATGCAGCATGAAGTTAATAAGTGTTCCAGCGTTTATTCACATTCACCACACATCACACAAGTCGAATCACCCACTCCAATATTCCTCCTTAGTTAATTATAACATAGCATTTAATATGATATCACAAAATAAATCCCTTATACAAACAACAATGAGTTAATTATGTTTTTAAAAGCTAACATAGCATTTAATATGATATCACAAAATAAATGCCCTTAATTACTTCTCGAGATATCAAATATCATAAAACTAATTCTTAAAACTTCTTCCTTTTTTTAACTCATTTTTGAAAGGCATTCTTCCTTTTTTAATTAATTAAAGTTTTGTTGGATATCATCATCATCATCATCATAGAACATATTCAAAAGAAAATAATAACATTTCTTATAATGTTTTTAAATGAGTGATATAAAACGAATAAGTAGGGTAAATATTTGCCATCATCATAACTAAAAGGACCTAACAAACCACAACTCTTATCTCACACCTCTACCCTTCACCACCTCCAATATATCTATCACATTCACAAGCATTCAAGCCGCACAAACTTGCCACTCCTTCATTCTGACATCCTCTTTAATCTCTTCAAAACACCCCCACCAATCCAACAGAATCATGGACGGCACCGGAGTGGTTGCAGTTTACGGCAACGGCTCCAACTCCATAACCGAAACCAAAACATCAACATTCTCCGTCAAAGTGGGGCTTGCCCAGATGCTCCGAGGCGGCGTCATCATGGACGTCGTCAACGCGGAGCAAGCACGGATAGCCGAAGAAGCGGGCGCGTGCGCAGTCATGGCACTGGAGCGTGTGCCCGCGGATATCCGTGCTCAAGGTGGGGTTGCTCGAATGAGCGACCCCCAGCTCATCAAGGAGATTAAGCAGGCTGTTACAATACCCGTTATGGCCAAGGCTCGGATTGGTCATTTTGTTGAAGCTCAGATTCTGGAAGCCATTGGTATTGATTATGTTGATGAGAGTGAGGTGTTGACATTGGCTGATGATATGAACCATATTAATAAGCATAACTTCAGGATTCCCTTTGTTTGTGGCTGTCGCAATCTTGGGGAGGCTTTGAGGAGGATTCGTGAAGGGGCTGCTATGATTCGTACCAAAGGGGAAGCTGGAACTGGTATGTATGTTTTCCTTGTTTTTTGTGTTTAGAGATTTGTTTTTTGGTTTTCAAAGTACTATTGTTTTTGGTTTTTAAAATATAAGGGCATGTTTTGCTAAACTTGTTTAAGGTAAAAAGGACTTTTTGTGAAAAAACTTATTAGAACTATAATTTTTACCCATGGCATTATAGCCTAGTGGTATCTTGGTGGTGGGATAATGCTTTTGACCATTAGGTCATGGGTTCAATTCCCACAAAGGGGGTTTTCCCAGATTTATTGGGTTTCCTCCTGAATTGGTGTATAGGTATTATTGCCTAGTGGAGATGTATATGATCGGGTGGTTCTGCTGGTGGCACGATGATACTCCAGTAGTCCGTCAGTGATCCTAATTTGCCGTTCAAAAAAAAAAAAGAACTATAATTTTTTGAAAATGAGTTTTTAAAAATGTGTTTGGATTAGCTTATATGGTGAGAAAAATCAGTATGTGAATAAGTTGTTTTTTAAAAAGTGTTTTGTTTAGTTTATTGATGTAAAATGACTAAAATAGACATTCTTTTATAAGGGGCAAATACAAGCAGTGTTAAAACAGGAGTAATCTGGTAATTTGGTTTTTGAAAATTTATAAGCTTCTCAAAAAGTCACAAAATCCTAAATTCTCAAAAATGACTTTTTTTTCTTATACAAAAAGTCATTTTGAAAAGTGTTTTTGAGTTTGCCAAACACTTATTAGCTTTTTGTAAAAGTCAATAAGATATAAGTTGGGTGGAAAAACTTAGCCAAACATGCCCTAAATTTGTATTTTTTTAATCTATGTATATGTCATAAAAGGGTTTTCTAGCCGGTAACTCAATGGGTGTATTCTCTATCTTCCGAAATAGTGAAAAAGTTTACCCTAATCTCATCTTTCTATACATTTATTTTGTTTGGTCTACGGTTTGGTTTTGACATCTTAGAATTTCTTGATTCAAAGGCTTGGTTTTGAAGTCTCTCAATTTCTCAATTTAGTGGTGTGACATAGGGATGAGCAAATCGTTTCGGGTGTCGGTTTGAAACCTGTACCGAATTTTCCGAACCAATTTGATTTTGGTACTGATTCGGTGCTGACATTTTTCGTTTTTGGTACTGGTAAGGTACCGTTTTTTACCTTAAAATACTGGTCGTACCGGTACTGAACTGTTACAAGTACCGGTACCGTACAAACCGTACCATACCAGGTATTTTCGGTACCGGTACCTATTTTCTGAGATTTCCGGTACCGGTATTGGTTTGAACCGAGCTATCCCTTGTGTGACATGGTTTGAAACTTAAATATGGTAATGAACTATAAAGAAATTATTACATATTGAATACCCAAATAATTAAGGGGCAAAACATGGTGTTTGGCATTTTAGATGTTACTTTTGATTGTCTAGCGTGTTGTAAAGTAAGTGGTATTTTTGTGTGGTGTACCAATCGGGTAATGGGTCTGCAATTGAGTTTAAATGGTTGGGTGGGCCAATCAAGTTTATATAATTATTTTACACTATTATTACATGTGTTAAACTGTTAAATATATTTAAAAACACTATATTCGGATGTTCCTATTGTAATAATTTTTTAGTATATATTTTTTTTCGAACGACCAACAAAATAAAAGCCCGGCTACCCGGGTAGCCCAATGGCAAAAGACGACCGGTTCACGAACCCAAATAGCGTTGGGTAGCCAAAGCCCATCATCTTCAGTTCTGGGAAAACCCACCGACTAAAGGCCGCTGAGGTAAAACCCGGTTTAGATCAGATTCGAACATGAGACCTATGACCTCAAACTCAAACCTTTACTTCCCCTCTGATGCGTATTGAGCTATAAGATTTGCTTTCTCTATTATTAGAATTATGTAGTATGTGAGAAATCGGTTTTAATAACAATTGCATATATTATTTTGGTTATGATATGCAGGTAACATAATTGAGGCAGTAAGACATGTGAGATCTGTGATGGGTGACATTAGAGTTTTGGCAAACATGGATGAAGATGAGGTGTTCACCTTTGCAAAGAAAATCCAAGCCCCGTTTGATTTGGTGATGCAGACAAAGCAACTAGGGCGGCTCCCAGTGGTGCAGTTTGCCGCTGGCGGTGTTGCTACACCAGCTGATGCAGCTCTGATGATGCAGTTGGGATGTGATGGTGTTTTTGTTGGTTCAGGTGTGTTCAAGAGTGGAGATCCGGCTCGTAGGGCTCGTGCTATTGTTCAAGCGGTCACACATTACACGGACCCAAAGATGCTCGCGGAGGTGAGTTGTGGTTTGGGTGAGGCTATGGTTGGGTTGAACCTCGACAAGAATGTGGAAAGGTATGCTAACCGGTCCGAGTAAAGTTGACCGGGATAAGGGTGGGTTATAATAATAGCTTTGGTTTATTTTGATTTTCTTCTTAGCGAAAGATTCTTGTGTTCAAGAAACAAGAAAATATACAACTATTGTTGTTATTGTCACAAGTGTTTGTATTTGCGCACTATTTTATTTATCTTGATTCTCATATTTTGGTTTTGTTGTGTGTTGAAATGATGATCGATTGATGATTTGCATCAAAGATCTTAGGAGATTTGTTAAGTGGATTTAAAACAAGTCTTTGGAATTGGTCCATAAAGGTTGTATATTGTCGAGGTTTAGTACCTTAATAACTTACTATAATATTCCTCTGTGCGTTGCGGTGGGTATTAGGTCGGTATCGGTTTGATTCATTATGGTATTAATACGGTATCGGCACTCGATATTTCACCGAAATATAAAACCCAAAAAATAAAGTTATGCTATGACCAAAATGATATCAACACGTGTTCATATCCGTTGAGAAAACCATAAAAATGAATATCAATAACGGTTCTCATAGTACCAATAGCGATGTTGTTCGTAATCGACAAGCCATCAATGTTGCGAGACGATATCAGTTTGGTTTATCACGGTACTACCACTCTCTATAGCTTAAGGTATATAAATTTTTCTCTATATTATTACCAAAGTTGTTCATACGATATTGATTCGGTTCGTCACAACAAATAACCAAAAAAATCAATTTATTACCAATCTGATTTGAACAAAACTGTTATTGAAGTATAGTTAAAAGTAAACACGTCATAATGTTATATTCGTAATTTTGGAAAACATAATACTACATTATTAGAATAACGAAAAGGTAAAACGACGTTGAAGGGGTATGGTCCCAAATCTCACACAAGGCTTGGCCGCGAGTGACCATCACCCAGCTCAATACCCCTATCGATAAGGATTCATTTGTGTTCGTGCGGACCCAGTTTGCTTTCCCACTCGGGAAAAGATGAGAAGACTCACCTTGTGTATGAAAATGGGTGTTTTCGTCCCAACAAGGGATGCGGTAGCCACTGCGGTTACCGCACATAGCGATGCGGTCCTTACCCGCATCCTATTGTCTATACAAGTGGAACTGATACTTTGACTTAAGTGTCTAAACCAGCAAGTGGCCTGTCTGGGCGCTGACAGCGGTCAGCTACCCATCCCACATACATGAAAAGCTGGCAGACGGACTGACAGCCGCAACAGGACGTGGCATCACCTTAGGAAGCGTCCAACGCTTCCGTGACATGCGCTTCTGACACACCTGCAAAAGGCTACGTTTTGTCAGTCTAGCCACTTGACTACCCTCCTTAGCTCTTCGGCTATAAATACCCATCCCGAACCAGGTTTGAGATAACGCTAATCTGCTCTCTCACACACACTACTTAAAACACACATTGCTTAAAACACACACTTTGCTTTCAAGCAAATACTGATTCTCACGCTGGAGAGTGGTTAAAAGAAGCACCCCCACCCCATTCTCCTTGTTACGAGTCATGGTGTGTTTCCTTGTGTAGGAGACAGGTTAGAGGACGACGCGGCTACTGATCGACAAAAGAAGGGATTAACCCTACTTGACGAGACTAGTGAATTAACCCTCCCGGTTAACCACTGTTTCATCATTGGCGCCCACCGCTACTCTTAGCACTTTTTTCTCTCATCCTTTTCAAGATCATGTCGGATCATCATATTCCTACAACAGTGGAAACCATTACCCCACCGAACGCAGGGCAAACGGGGAATACTCCCCCTAGCCAGCCAATAGGACATATTGGCACATCGACACATGGGGATAATATCTCGGCGAATCTGCCGGATTTTTCCCAAATTGCATATTGCCACAAGGAGTTGACCTTAACTCCTGGTACGTGCACTAACAGGCTATGCTAAACGCAGTATATGCACAAGCTGCGAAAGTGATGTGTGCAAAATGCATCGTATAAATACATCAATTGAGGCATAAAACCAACCCTTTTTTAGTACTAATGTTGGAAAAAGTTTGTTTCTTTCTTCCTTTTAAAATTGCAGGACTAAACGAGCTTAAAAGAACAAAAGGAACAAATAAACAGCAAAAACCAACACAAATACAAGAAGAAGGAATAACGTGACATGCCCGACCCCTCGGCAGGATCTCCCAAAGCAAAAACAAGAAGACAGAAACTGACCACGGGGCCGTGCCCAGCTGGGCATGGGGTGTGGCCAGGCCCTGCACATCAAGACAAATGCTGAAGAAGCTTCTACGCCCACCACGGGGCCGTGCCCAGCTCTCCACGAGGCGTGGTCACCTCTTAGATTTGCAGAATCTTGATAGTACAACAAAGAGTTGACCACGGGGCCGTGCCCAGAAGACACGGGGTCGTGTGGGGCCCTCTACCGACAAATGCAATTAATGAAGGAAGAGAAAATGATGGCCACGGGCCTTGCCCAGTGGACACGGGGCCGTGGCCAGGGCTCTGTTCTGGCTATAAATAGAGGTGCCTGGTTCACTTCAAAGGCATCCCTTGGCAAACGACTTCTATCCCACTTTGCCACCAATCCACCACCACCACTACAACACCAACACCCACCACCATCATCCATTATCCATCTTTAGAGTGTGTAGTAGTCTCGGGATTCAAGATTGATCGTAAGAGTTCTTGTCAATCAAAGGCCATGTTTAGCTAATATGTTACATCACTTGGTGAAGACAAGTCTTTAATGTATTACTTTTGATTTTTAATCTTTCGGCACTTTTTAATTGGGTTTATATTAATGACTTTAATAACTAGTTTCTTATGTTGAAAGTGAATTTTCTTTACCATTTCTTCATGATGTCATTGATTTGCTCATTCGTGTCTTTATAGTCTATATAAAGCGCGTTAACTACCTAGAAGGGGGTTAGGAGGTTGGTTTGGTGAAGTTCTTGTCTCGTTCAGTGTATAGATCCTACGAGGACTTGGTTCAAGCTTACTAAGACCTCCTTCAATCCCCAACGGTATTGGATGGTGGGGGTGTGAATAGCTTGAACCCCTCATATGTAAACTACTTTTCATACTTTAAACCGGCTTCTCGGGATTGTATCATTGATTACTCAAACCACTTAGCCGAAGGTAACGTCACCTTCAAAAGAGGGGCCTACCACTTTTTGCATTAATAACTTACTTAATTGTCTTTCAATATTCCTACCCTTTGGGATTGTATCCCTGCTGACTCAAACCACTGGGTTGAGGGTAACGTCACCTTCAAAAGAAGGGTCTACTACTATAACTAAGATAATCTCTTAAAAAGTCCGAAAGTGCGAAAATCATCAAAGGATACATTAAAGATGAGTTGGATCCAAGTGATTCTATCTTGTCTATTTGTTTTTCCTTTTATTTATCTTTTCATTTTTAATTTTATTTTCATGTTTCAAAACTTTTCTAAAAAATTTAGATCGATTAGACGTTGAGGATAAACCGGTACTAAAAATTCTTGTGCCCTTGGACGACCTCGGTATCTTACCAACACTATACTACGCTTGCGATGGGTGCACTTACCCAAGTGTGTGTTTAGTGTTAGTACAATATCGCGTTTTATAAATTTAAAACTTGACTAATGCGTAAAATTGGCTCAAAATATCAATAAAATCATATCACGCTTAACGCACATCAAGTTTTTGACGCCATTGCCGGGGACACAAGGATTTTAAGAAAGTTTAAAATCGACTACCTAATTATTTTTATTCATTTTTTCTAATTTTTAAGGATTTTTCTTAGTTTTTCAATTTCTGCAGAACTCAGCAAGGGCCGTGCTAAGCCAGACACGGTGTGACACCTGTGTCACTGTGACCATCAAACAAATACCAAACCAATGAAATATTGTATTTCATACTTGAGATTTGTATAAATATGTGTATCTTTTGCACATATCAATTCTTGTTCGATTTCAAGCTTTAAATCGCTTTCTGGAGAGTTATACGCAAACTAGTGCGTAAACGTAATCAGTTTAAACGCGACAAATACTCCGGAACATCAACATATGCTTAACATACCTTAAATAACCTTTACATAACTTAGAAATAGGCTTTGAGGGGTTCGGTGTGCTAAAATAAACTTTTGGGTCATTCAGGGACTAAAACCGTCAAAAAGTGCACAAGTTTGCATTTTCGTGCATAACTTACGTTCTGAATACATCCGGACATCCAAAAATTTATGTAAGCATTAAAATATTTTATTTTAGTGTTTGGCATGATAAAACTTCATTCGTTTCGCAATTTGGATCGTTTTCGCGTCCGTTACGACTTCCGTCGTAATTAACCGAACAACGCAACCGTACGGCCAAACGAACCGACATCCGAGATACTTTTGAGCATGTTTTGAGTTCCCTATACTTTAACTTTATTTTAGAGCCTTGAAATGGGGTTAACGGGGCTTAAAAGTGCAAAAAAATCAAGTTTTACAAGTGCAGGGACCATTTTTGAAATTTCTGACCAGATTCAATGAACCTAGTCCATTTTGAAGTGTTGATGGTTTTAAACCATGGTTTTGCAAAACCATGGGCTGGTATTCAATGAACCTAGTCCATTATTAGGGGCTCTCATGGTTTTAGAAAACCATGGGCACACATGTAAGGTCCAGATCAAAGCTCAGTTTTCGATGAACGATCTTAACGGTTCTTGAATTCCTATAAATACCCACCTTCATTTCCTTGCAAACTCACACTTGAATCTGATTTTGGCTCTCTAAGTTGAAGTTTATTCTTCATACCTGAGAGTAAATCGGATCAAGAGCTTGCGGGGACCTTCTGTAAGTATTCTTTCTTTCTTTTAACGTTTCTGCATTTTTTTTAGCGTTTCTGCATTGACCAGTTTATGGTCAACACGAAGTTCGGTTGAACTTCGCAACGTGAGCGTAATCACGATGGTTATAGTCCCTTGTGACTATACCTACTGATTACCACGTTATCTAGGCTCAGTGACGAGTCGTAGTTTCGGCCAAAATGCGTATTCTTGCGTATTTTGTAACCAAACTACTTTTAGGTATCAAAACCATTTGTTTTGATGCCAAACTTGTTTTCTAACTTAGTTAAGCATGTTTTAACATGCTTAGCTCGTCACTTTTAGTTTAGTGCTTATATAGGGTCGTAAGGTAAGCGATCTAAGCAATCGCTTATACTTTCGAACCCGACCCGTTTGGTCGATCTTTAGGATCCGACCAAATGCATTAGGTGACCATAGTTGTATAGGGAATAACCTTCCGAGGTTATACCTTATGGTCACGACGTTTAGTTAGTTGTATGATAGGTAGTTTATATGCCTTAGGTAAATTACCAAAATGCCCTTTTTACGCCAAAATTCATTTTAAGCATATGTAACATAATTTTTGATATCTAAACTGATTCGGAAACAATATTAGACATGTTAAGGCATATTTTACTTATCATAGGACTAGTTAGGCATTCCGAACGCGTTTTACGCGAACGACGCGTTAAAATAGCATAAGCTACCTAAACGGGTCGTAAGCACTTAGGTTAGGTTTCATTTAGTATGTAGGCTTTGTTAAACCATATTACATGAGTTCCCATACTCGTTTGGTTTACGAACCCTCATTCTATCCGATCCTCCGATTTAGGTCCGGTTTATTAAAATAGTTACCTATATTAGGTGTCGTTTGATTTCCGTGATCTCTAGCATTGTTTGGTTATTACGCAAGGACATCTAGGCAATCTCAAGTGAGTACATAGACCCCTCTTTTACCGTTTTTCAAACGTTTTGGGGTGAAACACATGTGCCTACTTGTTACTTTCGTGCTTTCCTGTTTTCACATCATATACTTGCTATGCTCATTAGTACATTTATAGCACATTGATTTACATTACATTAGTTGCATATGTTTACTCAACATATGGACACATTGTTTTACATTGCATTTTGTTGCATATGCTCATCCAGCATATGAACACATTATATTACATTTTGAACCGTTTGTAACTATTTGACTATGTGAACCTTTGTAACTATTTGACTATGTGAACCGTTGTAACCATTTGATTATATGAACCGTTTGTAACTGTTGAACCGTGTGAACCGTATTTGACCATACATAAACATTTCTACAATTGTTAAACATTTCATCTTGGTGGCTGTTTGGGTAAGTGATTTAAGTAACGAGGCGACGTGTAATACGATAAAATCATGGTGGATACGCCGCTGGTACTTCCTATATATAAGTGCTTTTATGGTATTACATATCATAGCGTTATTTAAACCATTTCAGTTTAGACATATTACATCTACAATACAATCTTCACATAAACATCGTTTTACAAATAACTTAACTTATACAGACTCATTTTACTTGGTTATTCACTTAACCATACATTATTCTTTTACACATATATATCATTTGGTTTATTTGTCACTTTTCAAATGATTTATGAAAGGAACACTCAACAAGATTCATGGCTACTTTTTATTTAACAGTTTCTTTAAACTCAAGTCATGAATCCTATTTTCACAAAACCTATGTATCTCACAGGCATTTTTATGCTGACGTACCTATTTTCACATGTGTTTTCAGGAGCTGTTGCATAGGATGATCGAGACACACTTAGGCGGACCTGTGCCTTAGTGACTTAAAACGAAGCAAGAACTAGTTAAATTATGTTATGTACTCTTTGTTTCTTGTTTAAGACAATGTAACTCTCTTGATTGATAAATAAAACGTAACTTTAATTTCCATGGTTGTGAAACAGTTAATTCTGTTACAACACTCCCCGACGTTTTCGCCACGTTTTCGTTGTTTTACGTGGTCGGGGTGTGACAGAAAAGTTGGTATCAGAGCCAATGGTTATAGGGAATTAGGTTATTAGTAATGCTTTGACCTAGACTATAACCTTCCTAGGACCCTAACGCGAGTTTACTTGCATTTAGTCATAAAACAATACCGTTGCCTATCTTTAGGCAGCAACCACAACGAGAACATCAATTCCGAATCCGCTTTGAAAATTAATCATCTGTTTTTGGATGATTGATTACTAGGTTTTGAACCCTCTGTTGTAAGGTTTTGAACCCTCTGTTGTAAGGTTTTGAACCCTCTGTTATAAGGTTTTGAACCCCTTTGAGTTTTCAAAATCTCGTCAAAAGTTTTGGGTCCTAAATAGTGTGAACACGTGCAAACTGGAAGAGTGGATGCCTGTACCCTGGGTTTTCTGTCTAAGGCTAGAGTGTTCGTACAAATCTACATAATTGGACCAGTCACTCTTACCTGGGAACTCTTGGGGTGAGTGTCCACTTATAGGCGAGCACGTCTTCGCGATACATTATGAGGACCTACTTGCTTTGATTCAGCCTTTGTGTGTCGTTTGTTTGCTTCGTGGTTCAAACAAATTACCATCACCCATGATTTTGGTCGGTAGTTATAACATCCTATTCTTACCCAATGCCATTTCATTTGTTTTCTCTCTTATTTCCCCTTCTTAGAATGCCTCCTCGACGCGACAATCAGATAGCGAATGCCGAACTGGCAGAAATCATCGCGCAGCAAATGGCTGCTGCTTTCCCAAATCTTATTGCTCAACTGAACCAAGCCAACAACAACAATAATGCTCCATGCAATTTCAAGAATTTCAATTCGGCTAAGCCACTCAAGTTTAGTGGTTCTGAAGGAGCAACTGGGCTCCTACAATGGTTCGAGAGCACTGAGAGTACATTTCGTCACGTTCAGTGTCCTGATAATCGCAAGGTCGAGTTTGCTTCCAGTGTGTTTCAGAAGAGGGCTCTTACATGGTGGAACGGGGTGATGAGAGACCGTGGTGCTGAGGTTGCTTTAGCACAGACTTGGGCCGAGCTTAGGGCTCTTATGATGAAGGAATTCTGTCCTCGTCATGAGCTAAGGGCTCTAGAAAGAGAATTTGATGATCTTAAGCAAGATAGCGGTGAGCATCGAGCCTACACGGACCGTTATGAGGAGTTAAGTCTGTTATGCCCAAACATGGTCACGCCTTTGGATAAGGCAATCGAAAAGTACATTGATGGCCTCCCTGACTCAGTACAAGACATTATAACTGGTAGCAACCCTACTATAGTTATACAGGCCATCGAGCTATCTGCAACCTTGACTGAATCTCAGATCAGGAAAGGTAGACTTTTTCGAAAGAGTGACAAGAAACCAATCGAGGAATCAAAGACCATGGATGAACAGACTGGATCCCCTAAGAAGTCAAAGAAGCGAAAGGCTTCTCAGAACTTCGCCGTGGTCGCTCACAATGGTCAAGCCGTCCCCAACCAACCAGCTCAACCCCCTGCTAGGAAGCCCTACAACGGAACTGCACCCTTGTGCAACCAATGTAGCCTACATCATCATGCTGGTGTGAAGTGCCGCACATGCCAAGTTTGTGGACTTATAGGTCATACGGCGAGGGTTTGCCCAACAGCAGCTGCACCAAATCAAGCTGGCAACAATCCTGCTCAAGCTCGTTTTCCACCGGGGTCTTGCTACAACTGTGGCGAGATGGGCCATTTCCGAAGAAACTGCCCAAAGCTTGCTAATGCGAATCCAGTGCAGGGATGAGCATCTGACCGAATGGAAGACAACGCTGTTTAGAAATAATTACGTCTTATGTATTATTTTCTTTTGTTGTCAAGGTCCATGAAACAGTTGTTATCATTGTTTATAAATAAACCTTTTATTTTACAATGCACTATACAAATATTGATGTGGTTGCATGTGTAAACAACATATCCCCTACAATACCGACAATCAAGGAACCGTATCCCTTGAAGAATAGACTGCCCCCAAAATTCTTCCACTTTATGATCTCTTGCATTTTCCACAAAAATCCTAAGTACCCGTTTCTTCCAAGGAAAACGAAGTACAAGGCGCAAGTTACAACACTGGACGAATACCCACTCCTTAATGGGGTACCTAAGGATATTCCCGTAAGTCCTTAATTGTTGTATACCTTAATTCGAATGTGGTGATTCCTTGTAATAAAAAATCGAATTTTTAGAAGATCATCCTATCTTTTCAGATAGATGCTTGAGGACGTTGAAATCCATCAACTGGGTTCCTGGTATGCCTTGAATACCCATGTTCAAATCAACGCCAAGTTAATAACAATCAATAACAAGATAATAACAATTAATAACCAAGAAAACAATTATGTGATTATGTGCTTATGTGTTCCCTTTTATGTTTTTGTGTGATCCAAATTATGTTATCCAAATCCTCGTAGAATTTTTCCATATCTTCGTATATAGGATTCATAGTAGGATACCCAAAGGTACTACCTAAAATCCTTAATGGACTTCTACGTTGTAGTTAAGTCCCTTGGATTATAAAGTACTACTCCATAATTAGACCCCTTGAGTGGTCTAGTTAAACAGATTGATCCAAAAATCTGGTTAGGAATATCATGTGATGATATAGCTGAAAGGACTCATTGGTGACCTAAATTAAAAAGATCATCTGTCGATCTAATTAAAAGGACCCTATGGTAGTCTAGTCACCCTCATCACAGGTTTGATTTTCTTCCCCTAAACAATTACAAAACAAACTGTGCGGACTGTGCAAGGAATTACGTAATTATGGATGCATACATAATTATGGAATTTAGTGAACAGAAATCACAGCAAGTTCTGTCTTGTATCTAGAGTTAACCCAATTCATTTCCAACTCTGATGAAGCAACCGTTGAAAATGACTCCGTCTGTTTATTTTTGTTTCTAAAGATTTTCCGTTGAGGAAATGAATATCCGTTTGTGTAATCCTTCATTTCCAACTCTGATGAAGCAACCGTTGAAAATGACTCCGTCTGTTCACTTTCGTTTCTGAAGATTATCCGTTGAGGAAATGAATATCCGTTTGTTTATCCTTTTCATTTCCGTTTCCGAGGAAGCAACCGTTGAAGATGACTCCGTCTGTTCATTTTCGTTTCTAAAGATTGTCCGTTGAGGAAATGAATATCCGTTTGTTTAATCCTTCATTTCCAACTCTGATGAAGCAACCGTTGAAAATGACTCCGTCTGTTCACTTCCGTTTCTGAAGATTATCCATTGAGGAAATGAATATCCGTTTGTTTATCCTTTTCATTTCCGTTTCTGAGGAAGCAACCGTTGAAGATGACTCTGTCTGTTCATTTTCGTTTCTAAAGATTATCCGTTGAGGAAATGAATATCCGTTTGTTTAATCCTTCATTTCCAACTCTGATGAAGCAACCGTTGAAAATGACTCCGTCTGTTCACTTTCGTTTCTGAAGATTACCCGTTGAGGAAATGAATATCCGTTTGTTTATCCTTTTCATTTCCGTTTCTGAGGAAGCAACTGTTGAAGATGACTCCGTCTGTTCATTTTCGTTTCTAAAGATTGTCCCTTGAGGAAATGAATATCCGTTGTTTAATCCTTCATTTCCGCTTCTGAAGAATACTCGTTGAGGAAAATGACTCCGTCCGTTCATTTTCAATTCTAAAGAATGTCCGTTAAGGAAATGACAGGATTATGCCTTGCATATCTCTGGTGGTTTATTTGACACAAAGTCACAGACAGACTCCTACGAATAAATTTCGGGACGATATTTCCTAAAGTAGGGGAGACTGTGACACCTGTGTCACTGTGACCATCAAACAAATACCAAACCAATGAAATATTGTATTTCATACTTGGGATTTGTATAAATATGTGTATCTTTTGCACATATCAATTCTTGTTCGATTTCAAGCTTTAAATCGCTTTCTGGAGAGTTATACGCAAACTAGTGCGTAAACGTAATCAGTTTAAACGCGAAAATTACTCCGGAACATCAACATATGCTTAACATACCTTAAATAACCTTTACATAACTTAGAAATAGGCTTTGAGGGGTTCGGTGTGCTAAAATAAACTTTTGGGTCATTCAGGGACTAAAACCGTCAAAAAGTGCACAAGTTTGCATTTTCGTGCATAACTTACGTTCTGAATACATCCGGACATCCAAAAATTTATCTAAGCATTAAAATATTTTATTTTAGTGTTTGGCATGATAAAACTTCATTCGTTTCGCAATTTGGATCGTTTTCGCGTCCGTTACGACTTCCGTCGTAATTAACCGAACAACGCAACCGTACGGCCAAACGAACCGACATCCGAGATACTTTTGAGCATGTTTTGAGTTCCCTAAAATTTAACTTTATTTTAGAGCCTTGAAATGGGGTTAACGGGGCTTAAAAGTGCAAAAAAATCAAGTTTTACAAGTGCAGGGACCATTTTTGAAATTTCTGACCAGATTCAATGAACCTAGTCAATTTTGAAGTGTTGATGGTTTTAACCCATGGTTTTGCAAAACCATGGGCTGGTATTCAATGAACCTAGTCCATTATTAGGGGCTCCCATGGTTTTAGAAAACCATGGGCACACATGTAAGGTCCAGATCAAAGCTCAGTTTTCGATGAACGATCTTAACGGTTCTTGAATTCCTATAAATACCCACCTTCATTTCCTTGCAAACTCACACTTGAATCTGATTTTGGCTCTCTAAGTTGAAGTTTATTCTTCATACCTGAGAGTAAATCGGATCAAGAGCTTGCGGGGACCTTCTGTAAGTATTCTTTCGTTCTTTTAACGTTTTTGCATTTTTTAGCGTTTCTGCATTGACCAGTTTATGGTCAACACGAAGTTCGGTTGAACTTCGCAACGTGAGCGTAATCACGATGGTTATAGTCCCTTGTGACTATACCTACTGATTACCACGTTATCTAGGCTCAGTGACGAGTCGTAGTTTCGGCCAAAATGCGTATTCTTGCGTATTTTGTAACCAAACTACTTTTAGGTATCAAAACCATTAGTTTTGATGCCAAACTTGTTTTCTAACTTAGTTAAGCATGTTTTAACATGCTTAGCTCATCACTTTTAGTTTAGTGCTTATATAGGGTCGTAAGGTAGGCGATCTAAGCAATCGCTTATACTTTCGAACCCGACCCGTTTGGTCGATCTTTAGGATCCGACCAAATGCATTAGGTTACCATAGTTGTATAGGGAATAACCTTCCGAGGTTATACCTTATGGTCACGACGTTTAGTTAGTTGTATGATAGGTAGTTTATATGCCTTAGGTAAATTACCAAAATGCCCTTTTTACGCCAAAATTCATTTTAAGCATATGTAACATAATTTTTGATATCTAAACTGATTCGGCAACAATATTAGACATGTTAAGGCATATTTTACTTATCATAGGACTAGTTAGGCGTTCCGAACGCGTTTTACGCGAACAACGCGTTAAAATAGCATAAGCTACCTAAACGGGTCGTAATGGGTCGTAAGCACTTAGGTTAGGTTTCATTTAGTATGTAGGCTTTGTTAAACCATATTACATGAGTTCCCATACTCGTTTGGTTTACGAACCCTCATTCTATCCGATCCTCCGATTTAGGTCCGGTTTATTAAAATAATTACCTATATTAGGTGTCGTTTGATTTCCGTGATCTCTAGCATTGTTTGGTTGTTACGCAAGGACTTCTAGGCAATCTCAAGTGAGTACATAGACCCCTCTTTTACCGTTTTTCAAACGTTTTGGGGTGAAACACATGTGCCTACTTGTTACTTTCGTGCTTTCCTGTTTTCACATCATATACTTGCTATGCTCATTAGTACATTTATAGCACATTGATTTACATTACATTAGTTGCATATGTTTACTCAACATATGGACACATTGTTTTACATTGCATTTTGTTGCATATGCTCATCCAGCATATGAACACATTATATTACATTTTGAACCGTTTGTAACTATTTGACTATGTGAACCTTTGTAACTATTTGACTATGTGAACCGTTGTAACCATTTGATTATATGAACCGTTTGTAACTGTTGAACCGTGTGAACCGTATTTGACCATACATAAACATTTCTACAATTGTTAAACATTTCATCTTGGTGGCTGTTTGGGTAAGTGATTTAAGTAACGAGGCGACGTGTAATACGATAAAATCATGGTGGATACGCCGCTGGTACTTCCTATATATAAGTGCTTTTATGGTATTACATATCGTAGCGTTATTTAAACCATTTCAGTTTAGACATATTACATCTACAATACAATCTTCACATAAACATCGTTTTACAAATAACTTAACTTATACAGACTCATTTTACTTGGTTATTCACTTAACCATACATTATTCTTTTATACATATATATCATTTGGTTTATTTATCACTTTTCAAATGATTTATGAAAGGAACACTCAACAAGATTCATGGCTACTTTTTATTTAATAGTTTCTTTAAACTCAAGTCATGAATCCTATTTTCACAAAACCTATGTATCTCACAGGCATTTTTATGCTGACGTACCTATTTTCACATGTGTTTTCAGGAGCTGTTGCATAGGATGATCGAGACACACTTAGGCGGACCTGTGCCTTAGTGACTTAAAACGAAGCAAGAACTAGTTAAATTATGTTATGTACTCTTTGTTTCTTGTTTAAGACAATGTAACTCTCTTGATTGATAAATAAAACGTAACTTTAATTTCCATGGTTGTGAAACAGTTAATTCTGTTACAACACTCCCCGACGTTTTCGCCACGTTTTTGTTGTTTTACGTGGTCGGGGTGTGACAGAAAAGTTGGTATCAGAGCCAATGGTTATAGGGAATTAGGTTATTAGTAATGCTTTGACCTAGACTATAACCTTCCTAGGACCCTAACGCGAGTTTACTTGCGTTTAGTCATAAAACAATACCGTTGCCTATCTTTAGGCAGCAACCACAACGAGAACATCAATTCCGAATCCGCTTTGAAAATTAATCATCTGTTTTTGGATGATTGATTACTAGGTTTTGAACCCTCTGTTGTAAGGTTTTGAACCCTCTGTTGTAAGGTTTTGAACCCTCTGTTATAAGGTTTTGAACCCCTTTGAGTTTTCAAAATCTCGTCAAAAGTTTTGGGTCCTAAATAGTGTGAACACGTGCAAACTGGAAGAGTGGATGCCTGTACCCTGGGTTTTCTGTCTAAGGCTAGAGTGTTCGTACAAATCAACATAATTGGACCAGTCACTCTTACCTGGGAACTCTTGGCGTGAGTGTCCACTTATAGGCGAGCACGTCTTCGCGATACATTATGAGGACCTACTTGCTTTGATTAAGCCTTTGTGTGTCGTTTGTTTGCTTCGTGGTTCAAACAAATGACCATCACCCATGATTTTGGTCGGTAGTTATAACATCCTATTCTTACCCAATGCCATTTCATTTGTTTTCTCTCTTATTTCCCCTTCTTAGAATGCCTCCTCGACGCGAAAATCAGATAGCGAATGCCGAACTGGCAGAAATCATCGCGCAGCAAATGGCTGCTGCTTTCCCAAATCTTATTGCTCAACTGAACCAAGCCAACAACAACAATAATGCTCCATGCAATTTCAAGAATTTCAATTCGGCTAAGCCACTCAAGTTTAGTGGTTCTGAAGGAGCAACTGGGCTCCTACAATGGTTCGAGAGCACTGAGAGTACATTTCGTCACGTTCAGTGTCCTGATAATCGCAAGGTCGAGTTTGCTTCCAGTGTGTTTCAGAAGAGGGCTCTTACATGGTGGAACGGGGTGATGAGAGACCGTGGTGCTGAGGTTGCCGTGAAGGACTCTCCATCGGCCCCCACCGATGTCGTCCCTGTGTCGAATGTGCCGTGAAGGACTCTCCATCGGCCCCCACCGATGTGCTCATAGACCTGAGCGATTTGACATACACCTTCTTTAACAAGAGCCCGGATAAGGGGAATAAAGGTTGGTTCCGCCCACCGGTAACTAGTTTAGGTTTTACCCTTTCCGATAACCTCTTGCGTTCTTGCATGAATCAAGAGCAATTAAGGTACCTTAGGCAATTCGGTGTTGTTCCCTCCAGTAAGGAACCGCCCGATCCGAATAAAAACCTTAAAAATAATAAAGAGCCACTTCATAAAAACTCTAGCCACGGGGCCGTGCTCAGGTCAACACGCCCCGTGCTCAGAGTACAGACAAAAGTGTCAGAATCTTGTCTGACCACGGGGCAGTGTCCAGCCGACACGGGGCCGTGGTCAGTGTACTGTCATTTTCTATAAAGTCAGCAATGGTTCTGCACGTTTGGACCCATTCCAAAGACAAGAATCTGCTGAGGATTTGCACATATACCTTAAAAGGTATATTCTCAAAAAGGTTTATCTAAAACCATCTTGTCTTTGCCACTTTTGTCACTTACCTTCTTCTCCAAAACTCTCCAACCTCCATTAGAGCTTGAAACTTAAAAACTTCAAGCTTTATTTAAAAGTAATTGCAAGGTTTTTAACCAAGAAGTCTTATTAAACATAAGTTTTACAACAGTGTTTTGAGTTATTTATGTTTAGAAATGTTTTAAAGCACAGAAAAATAATTTAAAACAATGATATTCCTTGGTTCAAAAACTTGCAGAGGTGTGACCACAGGGTCGTGCACAGCAGGCACGGGGCCGTGGCCGGGAGTTCATCTTCATCTTTTTGATTTCCGCTCTTGTTTTCTTAGTATGTCAAGCCAAAACAGTGGAACGTCATCGATAGGCTCAAGGAAAAATCGGAGGGGGAGAAGACCATCGATGGAAGCCTCCTTAGTCAACTATGTGTAAGCTTTAAGGGAAGCCATCGATGAAATCACATCAGTGGAGGAGGCCCTCATTGACCGTATCAATCATTTGATGGTGGGATTGGAGAATTGCCTCCAAGAAGTCAACCTTTTGCACCAAAGGTTGAACATTCTTGCAATGCCTCCCATGGAGCTGATCTTCCCGCAAGGAGGTTGGAATCTCGCGCAAGAAATCATTATCCCAACCGGATGGGATAACCTTCCTCTGAAACCTCCTCTAGTCATATTGAACAGGGTTCCGGTGGTCGTCGCACATCCTCCACAAGATGTTGTGGATAATGAGCCTGCCTTCTTTCTCCCCCGAGAGATTGAGGAGTGGCTCAACGACATTTGAGGAGTACCCTCTGGAATAAAGTTCTAAAGAGCCCTTATTTACCAGAAAATCATTTTCGTGTTTTTGTTGTTTTAACATATTGACATCTAGGGTAGAACTTCGTTATGGTTCAAAAATCTTGCCTTTTAGGACCTATCTATCTTATCTTAAGACTTTTGTAGCTTTTCATTTTTAGGACTTTGTAATTTTTAATTTTTTAGGAACTATGTATCTCGTACTCTAATTAATGATGGTTTAAGTTATTGTGTGGTGTTTGGATCTTATATAATGGCTTAACAAACGAGAAAAGGTGAAACTTGCCAAAGGGACGTTAAAACCACACCCTATGCACGTAAACAGAGTCTTCCGTCAACTTTTCCAACTTTCCAGCATGTGCAGCACGGGGCCGTGCTCAGCCCAACACGCCCCGTGCCCAGGCTATGCAGAAAAAATCTCCAGATCAGGTAACTGACCACGGGCCGTGTCCACTGAACACGCCCCGTGGCCAGGCTTCTGTTAAATTTTGTTACTGGCACTCAGACCACAGGGCCGTGCCCGGACCACACGGGGTCGTGGCCAGATGCCCAGTAACATAAAACTTGTTTTTAAACACACTTTTACACATTCAAATCAACCTAAAAACTCATTTTTGGGATACATTGAGGACAATGTGTAATTTAAGTGTGTGTGTGTGGGGGGGGGGGGATGCTAAAACCTTGAATCTTGCAAGTCCTGATAACAAGCCTTACACAAAACTCTATTGGAACCGCTAATCAGCCCAAATCTTTTCAAAATTTTTCATTTTTTTAACTTGTCTTCGTTTAATTTGTGAATAACAAGTTCTAAAAATGTTATGTTTTTACAAATTTACAACCGATAGCGTCGTGATAAAAAGAACCGAAAAAGAAAATTATGAAAAGGCATGACAAATCTTTTTAAAATTTGATTATATATACTTGATCACATTATAAACCCATTTCCACAATAAATGAGTTTTGAGCCTTTATTGAGCATACATGCATATATCTTTAAACTAAATGCTCATTTTCCTTTCTTGTGTGAATAGCCGCTTGGTTCACATTTGACCGTTTATCATCAGAGACCGTTTATCACATTTGACTTTCCATTTCTTTAGCGTACTATGATTGTCTACTGATGTACTATCATTTCCTCTTTTTCACAACAAAACTCATTTTGATTTTTCGATGTTTTTGGATTTTTCAAATTTTCAAAATTTGAATTTTTTTACTCCCCCTAAAATAAAAAATATGTTTCAATTTTTTATTTTCCGGGAAAATTTGAAAGTAAAAGCAATAAACTGTACAAATAAAATGACAAACTGATGTGAATTGCTTCAATTCTCCATTCTTTTGGCATAAACAATCAGAACTCCCACTGACAACAAACTATTTTCCCATTATGATTTCAAAACACTTAAGTTTGTTTTAATCAAAAATGGTTTTTCTGGAAAATTAGTTTGTTTGTTATTTCACAAACATGGGGTTTCATCACATTATTTTCAAATTACCACTTGTAAGTTCACTTTTCCTTTTCTTTAACCACTTGTATGAAAGTTAACTCAAGTTCAACTTAATGACCTTGATTAACCACTTGTAGAATCTTATCAAGAATACTACTTGTAAGTCGAAATATCACAGTTGTGAATTTCTCAAGAAAGATGCCGATTCCTACTCCCCAATTACCAACCTGGGAGTTCCGGCAAGTCAGGATTTCAAACAAAGAATGCTGACACCCAAGCCTGACCAGCCTTGGGTGTAACCGGTTCAATTTCACTTGGTCTCTGAACATTCCTTTTTGATTCATAGAATTCTTTTACCCCTTTGGCCCTACCATGGACCATTTCTCCAAAAATATGTTTTACTTTCCCATTGAAAGCCTTTTCGACATCGAATTCTTTCTTTTCAGAATAGAATTGATTCGAAATTTCCACTTTTCCAACTTTTTGTTTTAAATTTGCAGCCCGCAATGGTGGAAAGTTTCCGTCATCTATTGGCGGAACTGAATTTTCTCTTTTTAGTTCAAATAGTGGCTCCTCTGACTTTGACGAGTCAGATTAATTTCCAGAAAGTGGCTCCTTTGCTTCCGAAGAAACAAATTCATCGCCAGATTTAACCTCTGATTTCTTAGCAACCCACGTTTGGTTGTTAAGATTCACTCTTGTTTTGTAAAACCGTCTTGAACTCTCACCAACTTCAAATGTAGAATTTTTAAACACTTTGAATTTTTCAGTTGGTGGTTCAGTTTTATCAACAACTTTTTCTTTGAGTTTAGAAGACACTTCCTGTTGTGTGTTGGTTCCCTTTGGACAGTTCCAAGCGATGTGACCAACTTCATTGCATCGGTAACAGGTTCTTGTCTGCCTTTTCTAATTAGTTTCATTCTTCTCATGTTTCTGTTTTTCTGCAAGAAACACTTTGTTCGATTGCTTCCAGAATGAACACTTTTTCTCTTCTTCAGAACTTGCCCCTGTAACAAATACAGTTTTTGATTTAAAATCTTTAATATTTTGATTATTTTCAACATCAAAACCCAACCCCTTCTTTTTGAAATTGCTTTTATGATTCGGTTTCTTTTGGTGACCTGGACCGAAACCTTTCTTCTTGTTTAAAAGTTGTTGAACTCTAGAAGTATATTTAGGTTTTGAAAATCCCATTTTATCTTTTATTTCTGAAAACTTTATTTTTATCAATTTAAAAACTGTTTTAATATTGTTAGGACCGGTTTTGACTCCGAAATGATTGCGAACCGAACGTGTGACGTGCGGAATCCGTACACGAACGTGACCGAACACACGAGACGTAATATAATCAGTGATTCTTATTGAAACGTATGAAATCGTACAACACCTGAATCACGTGGAGAACACTTTCTCTCTCTAGACTTTCTTTCTCTAGATCTAGCTCTTCAAAGTTCCAAATGAGCAAAAGTCTCTAATCTAACTCTAACTCTCCTATTTATAGGCCAAGGCTTATAAGGAAGTTCACCTTATTTACAAATATGCCACCTTGCCTTTCTTATCTAAATATAACAATATAAAGCTAGATTTGAACTGTTTCAGCTACGAACTAGATTGACGGAGGCGATAGACATTACTGCACCAACAGACTCCCCCTTGGATATTGCCGCAGTCAATCCGTAGCGTCATGTCTTTCTCTCTCTCTCTCTCTCTCTTTGAGTCTTCTTGAAGCTTTAACACGTTTTCATCAACGTAGACTCCCTCTTGCTTGAACAGAATCCCCGTGGATCTGTCTTCAGCTTCAGCTCCCACTTTCTGTAGACTCTTTTCTTCATCAGGCTCCCCCTTTCGTCAAGCTTCCGTGCTTTTGGGATCGACACCTTACTTTCCGTATACAAGCTCTTCTAGGATAGTTACATGGCTCCTTGAATCCACGCTTCCTCTTGCGTTGAGCTCGTCTTCAGACTCCCCCTTAGACTCGGCTATCGGGATCGTAGTCTGGAACAACATCTGCAAATCTCAAACGTTTATAAGTACAAACATTTTGAACACTCAATTGTCCAGGAATTGTAACCTAGCTCTATTAAACTTTCTAAATCAAGATCCTGGCTCTAAATAAAATAATATGAATATATCCAGAAATACTTGATTCTTTTCCCCTATTAACAATCTTCATAGATTTGGCAGTTTTAGCGAAAAAAATCGGAAACTGGCTCTTTTCAATAGATTATAACAATTTAAGTATCCAAATCCCTCACAGTAAATCTTGCAATCCAAGTCCAATTTAATGACCTTGGAGATATCACAAACTGTTTTTGATTTTTTTTTATTTAAAAACTCAAGTTTCAAATTAATGAACTTGTTTATTTTCAGAAACACGATCACCATACTTAGATTTTGGAACTTAGCACTCAGACATCGGTTATCGAAAATAAAGCAGAAATCAAAATCTTTTTGTATTTTTCTGAAATAAAAAGCAGTAAAGAAATATTTACAAACATATTTACAGACAATATTTTTGTTTGAGTTCGTGTCAGAGGATCATATCAGTTTATGACAAATCACTAGTACCGTTGAGCTTTAAACACTTTAAGTTCTAAACGATTCACTTAGATTGTCAGTATACTGATCCACTTAAATTTTCACACAAAGTTCAATTGTTTCGAGATACGAGATTAGTGTTTTAATGGACTTAACTTATTCGCGTGTCCCACCACAGAATATACTCCCGTATCCAGACTCCTATATTCAGTCTTACAGGTGAATGCACACTAATGATATCTGTAAGGGGTGAATGCGAGGCCATGAGAGCTCAAGCTATTGCTTCCGCAAAATCAGAGAGATGATGGCTCGACTTTAGGTGGGTTCCCTTTAGAGAATCTTTTCTTCAACAGCACATGATTAGCATTTTTCAATGTTTCATCATTTTTTTATGCTGAGGGTGAGCTTTAAGAATAAAGCAGTGCAAAGTATTATACGAGGACTAGGCTATTGCTCCCGCAAATTCAGAAGTCCTGGTATAATACCCCAGATATCGTCACATATAAAGACCTAGTATGTCCGAAATAGAAAGCCCTTCAAACAAGATTTCGGGGGTTACCCATATATCCGAGAGATGTTCCCCACGAGATAAGTAAGTATATGATATTTAGGTTTATATCTCGAAAACAATCTACTAAGCGTGTAAAAACCTACTGGCATATCATCAGTGAGACCGTTTATCACATTTTAACATTCCATTTCTTTAGCGTACTGTGATTGTCTACTGATGTACTATCATTTCCTCTTTTTACACAAAAACTCATTTTTTGAATTTTATCATGTTTTTGGCTTTTTCAAAATTTCTAATGTTTTTGGATTTTCTGACAATTTTTTACTCCCCCAAAAATGCAAAACCATTAAAAGAAATTTTTGACAAACCGATGTAGATATCTTTGTCTCGCCATCCATTTTCTGCTTCTCATGCCCTGTTTTGTAGAAAATATAACGCACCCCCATGATTTACAACCCATTGATTTTCGACAGTTTGAAAACCGTTTTTCCATCTTGTGAAAGTAATCATGTTTGTTCAGCCGTGAGGGTTTCGGCGTATTCACTCAACATATTTTTGAAATTTTTGAATTTTTGACCAAATTTAAAAACAAACATATTTTTGTTTTTTCAAATTTTTGACAAAATAAAAACATATTTTTGGTTTTTTAAATTTTTCAATTTTTAGGGTTTTATGAAATATGGTTTATTTATGTACAGAAACACAAACTCCCTGTTTAACAGTAGCAGGGACCAGCAGCCTCCTCTTCTTGTGCCAGGCTGCTCCGACACTCTTCTTGTTAACATTCAGATTTCTTCGTAAGCACCTGCACATTTACAATTACTCAATTATTTGAACAATGTAGCCCAGGTCTGTTTGACCTTAGGAATTTCAACACAATAAGCATCATTTAACTTCGGAAAATCTTTGTCATTTTGTATAAAGACATTTTCAATTTTAACCTCATCTTTTTCTTCATTTACCGAAGTCATTTGTTTCTTAACACTCCATGTTTGACCTTTAGGAGTACCTCGTTTGTAAAAATGTGAAACTTTTTGAACATTTTGATTCTGAACAACAGTTGGTTTCCAAAATTGTTGTGGTTTTGTTGCATCAACAGTTGTTCTCCAACTTTGTGTTGTTCTAAATCTGGGTGTGTGAGAATTCCAGGTCTATCTAGAATCAAACCTATTCGGGTTTGATTTCCAAGTTTGATTCGAAGCAAACTTGTTTGTGTTGTGCCTCCAAGTTTGTTTTGAATCAAATCTGGTTGACCTTTGTTTCACATTCTCAGATTTCTGTTTCTCAATATTTTCAGACTTCTTTTTCGACTCAACACCAACAGGTTTCAGATTTGGACACTTGCGATCAAGATGTCCTGTTTGATCACATTTGAAACATGTTCTCTTTGAAACATCTTTCACCTGTTGTTGTTGCGTTTTCTTTTGAGCATAGAACTCTTCATTAGACTGTCGTCTAAATTGGAGTTCTTTCTCTTCTTCTGAAATTGTTCCATGAACAAAGTTCATTTTTGCCTGATAATTTGGCATTTCATTTCGGTTCCAATTTTGTTTCTTTTTATAACCCAACCTAGCCTTCATGTTTTTCTTTTTGTAACCAGGTTTGTTATAAAAAGTTTTGTGACCATTTCCAGCAAACTTTGGAATCTCAGATTTTTAATCTTAACAATTTTGAAAACTTTGTCAATCTTTTCTGAAATCACATTCTGAATCGGGAATACAATATCTAAGAATAATTTGTCCGATCCAATCATGGTATAAACCAATCCTTTTGAATCATCATTCAAATTTTTCTCAGATTTTGAGTTTTTCAGATATTCTTCATGAAAACTACCTTCATTTTCATCCTATGATTCAGATTTACCTGTTTCAACCGACTCTTCTTTCAACACACTTTCAACGACCTTACCTACCACCTTTGAATCACTTGAATCATCAGATTTGGAATAGGTTACGTCAATGTTATCTGGCAATTGATCTACCATGTTGAAAGCTTTTTCGACCTTTTCATCATCATAAAATGCAAACTTTTCCGGTGGAGGAACTTGATGAAACTCTGAGCCAATACCTTTCTTGTTTTTGTCATAATCATCATCACCCGGTTTTTTGTTGAAAATTCTTTCAAGCACATATGATAACGCATGATAACTTTTTAACTTGTTGTTATCCTGTTCTAAATCAGCAATCTGACGCTTTAGCTTAGCAACATCCTCAATGTAAGATTTTACAACTTGTTGCTTTATTTCATACTGTCGCTTAAGCGTATCAGTTGTTTCAGAACAGTATTTCAATCGTGATTGAACAAGTTTCATTTGACTTTTCACGTCTTCATATGACTTTTTAGTAACGTGATAAGCCAACTTTATTGAATCATATTCCTTTTTCATCTCTTGAAAAGCATTCTCTTTTTTATCACATTCTTCTGTCTTTTTCAAAACATTTTCTTTCAAAACTTCATTTTTTTTTCTAAATTCTTGCATTTTTGTGTAAGTTTTTCATCATTATCTTTTAAAACTTTTTCATTTTCTAACATTTCTTTGCATGTATTTTTGAAAACTTCTTCGATTTTATTGAATTCAAGATCTCTTGTTCTGAGCTTTTCATCTTTTTCAGTACAAGCTCTGCATGGTTCCATGCATTTCTTGCACTGTTCAACATTTTTGTTTAAGACTTCAGAATCAGAATTTACCTCAGTGATTGGCACCTCGATATTCTTTGCTGTTTCAGTATGATCAGCATCTTTCTTCTTTTCTTCTTCACCAACACCAGCATCATTACCAGCTTCCAAACTCTCATCCTTTACTTCTTCTTCAACTTGCTTCTTGTCTTCCTCAGCAACCTGCTGTTTTTCAGTAACATCTTCTTTCACAACTTCTTCATTCACAACAACTTTTTCTTCAACTTTCTTTTCTTTTTCTTTCACTTCTTTAGCCACCTTCTTCAACTCTTTTACCATACACTCAACATTATTCTTCATTCTTGCTTCATCCCTCTTCCTCAAACTTGATGTCATGGCATCTCTTATGATTTTATCCAGCCTTTTCACATATGTTTTATCTTTTTCAACATTTAAATAGTATTCACCGGATCGAGGAATTACTAGAAGAACATCATCATGAACTATGTCCCTCCTGTGGACAACAGGTTCACCATCTCTGTTGACATAACACTCTTGCTTCTTGTCCCATCTTTTACTGCTGACAGCATCTTCATACTCTTCTTGAATTTTATCCATTCTGTATCCAACTATACTTCTTTCTCTGGGAGTTTTCTCATTCAGAATCTCTCCTCTGGTTTTCTCCTTTATTTTAGCAACAAAAACATAATGTTTGCTTTTTTGATATCGTTCTACCATGAGCTGTGAATCGATCATCAACACGATCTTCTTCTGGAAGAATCTCACTCCAATCATACCCTTCGTCATCATGGATTACTGCATAAGCTCTTGACTTCTCTTTGGGATTATTTTCAATCAGTTTCGGCTCTTCTTCCAAGATTCGAGTAACAAAGGCTATTTTTTCTGAATTAGCAGGAATATATTAGTCCCAATTAAATCCCTCTGCCAATCTTTCATCAACTTGATTTACAAGACAAGCTTTCTTCTTTCCTTCTTCAATAGCACGGGATGATGACGGTTTTGACTCCTCTTTGCTACGGTGGTAGATCGCCTTTCGATAATAATCGTCATTGAAAGGATGTTCATTTCCATCAACTGCAGAGTTGTTACATTCTCTCTTGAAATGACCTTTTTGCTTACATTTGAAGCAAGTCACTTTGGATTTATCAAATCCCAGCTTAGTTGACGGACCACCGATTTTCTGTTTCCCAATAATCTCCATGTATCTCTGAGCTCTTCTGATGCAGCTTGCTAAACACCAGCGGATATCGATAAGTTCCATCTCTTCCGGATCAATGTGGTCGTAGTCTTCTTTGGTCAATTCAGAATTTCCAATTTTGCCAGCAACTAGACCTTCATACGATTCCAGAACAGATGCAAGGAAACTCATTTGCTGCTTAGCAGAGTTGATGCTCATAGCTGGAGAATTCTTTAGCTTAAGAGCAATGTTGCACAGTATTTCCTCTGATTCTTCAAGATTAGCTTTTGCAGAAGATGAGTGATATCCTGGATTGTAGCTTGATGAGCTGTTCTGTGATTCTTTTGTCTTCTCACCACTAAATGCTGTCTTTGGTGAATCAACAACTTTCACCGAGGGTATGTTACCTTTGTAATAAAGACCAACATTCTGATGATGTGAAGAACTGCTCATCTTGCTTTATTTTTGAAGCTCCAGTTCATGACTTTCAATTTTTTCTATTAGTACATCAAGAGAAATTGTATCATATAACACGTCATTTTTCAATATGAACACAAACGTTTGCCACTGATCAGCTCGTGGTAACGCTTCTATGATTTTATCGATTATTTCTTCTCGAGTTTTAACAATTCCAAAACGATCAAGTTCAATTTTTAAATGACCAAATCTCTCTATCATTTGTCTAACTGATTCATCTTTCAAGCTATCAAACAAATCAAATTCTTTCTTTAATAAAGCAATTTTATTTTTCCTGATTTGTTTACCCCCCTCAGCTTTAACCTGTAAAGCTTCCCAAACAGATTTTGATGACCCATCATGGTTAAGCAATGCAAAAATGTCATCTCTAATTGATGATTGGATTAAAGCAATCATTCTCTGTTCAGATGAGAAATTTCTCTTGTCCTCAGTGTTTAAGCTCTTTAGAGGGATTTCTTCGTTTTTGTCATTGACTCGTCTGTCATAACCAAACTCCAAGCAAAACCAACTTTCTTGAGCGTAAGCTTTTGCCCAGTTAATGAAACGTTCTTTCCACCAAGTATAGTCTTCAATGCTTTCGAGCGTTGGTGGTTTTGAATGAGTTCCGTAGAAGTTATCATGTTTAATGTTTTCATTGATCGCTTTTGTAATGGATTTCGGTGTAACAGTTGAGGTTTCGGAAGACTCGGATGTAAACGCCTTGTAAAATGTGTTGTAAAACTCTTCAACCATGATGCTAACTCCACAAATCACCTCGAATCACAGCACCTTTGAATCACCTGAATATAAAAAAACAAACAAAATCAGTTTAAACACTTATCAATTAACTAAACCAGACTGGTACTCGGACTAGTGAATATTCTGTGTGAACTGAGTTTGATGCGAATTGAGTTCACTTCGTGTGAACTTGTAATGTTGTCAGTCTATGCGAACTGAAATAATTCCAAACCGTGTGAACTTTTATGACCCGGATTAAATTCAAATGACCTGACCCTATATCTTGCGAACTGATGGATTTTCTCAAACGACCTGAAGGGCTATAACCACTTCACACGACATGATATGTCCAAACCATGCGAACTGGAGTTGTTTTGATTTTGTGTGAACTGAGTGATGATGTCACACTATCTGATTTAATTTCACATGCAACTGATCAAATTAAATGACCGACAATCTTGAAATGCAATATGTTGATTGGGCCGATATGTATGAATCACGTGAACTGACACTATTTATTGGGCTGAGATATTGTATTGGATTGACAATTATCACCACATGCAATTTCTAGACAGTAGCCGACAACCATTATTACTCTTCACATGCATTATATGAGTTGATGGCCGACAAAATTAGATTGTTGTAATAATAATCACATGCATTGGGCCATTACTATAAATGTTCACATGTAAACTCTTTATCAAAAACACTGATTGCAATTAATGATTTAGTTGATATTGCTGATAAAGTTGACTAAGTGACCCGATCAAAACGATGCAACCTGATCACACCATACGAATTGCTAAATATTCACCTCACACGACCTGATCAACTATTTTAAATGAAATGGAACCTTTTCAAACGAAATGGACCACCTTCAAACGAAATGATGAACTTTCATACGAATTGGAATCTTTTCATGCGAATTGGAGTTCATTTCGTGCGAAGTGACATGTTTTCAAACGAATTGGACTTCCTTCAAACGAAATGGAGATCAATACGTGCGAAATGGACTTCCAAAAGACCAATACGTGCGAAATGGACCTCCAAAATACCAATACGTGCGAAATGGTGCAATATTCAAACGAGCTGGCTGAATTTCGGACCAAAAAACTTAGATTTCTCCTAAATGGCTTTGAATTAAGATTTGAAACTTTGTAGGGTTATAGATCAGGTGTTTTCGCACAACATATCAAAAAATCAGCTAATTTGGACCGTAAAAACCTGTTCAATTTTGCAAGATTCAGTGTAAAACGTGAAGAATATGAAAAAGATGAAGAAATAGATCAAATCTGATGCAATTTGGATCTGAATTCGATGAAATCTCGAGCGAAATTGCGTGTTTGATCCGTGCAATCGAGCTCCTACTTTGATACCACTTGTTAGGACCGGTTTTGACTCCGAAATGATTGCGAACCGAACGTGTGACGTGCGGAATCCGTACACGAACGTGACCGAACACACGAGACGTAATATAATCAGTGATTCTTATTGAAACGTATGAAATCGTAAAGCACCTGAATCACGTGGAGAACACTTTCTCTCTCTAGACTTTCTTTCTCTGGATCTAGCTCTTCAAAGTTCCAAATGAGCAAAAGTCTCTAATCTAACTCTAACTCTCCTATTTATAGGCCAAGGCTTATAAGGAAGTTTACCTTATTTACAAATATGCCACATTGCCTTTCTTATCTAAATATAACAATATAAATCTAGATTTGAACTGTTTCAGCTACGAACTAGATTGACGGAGGCGATAGACATTACTGCACCAACAAATATTTTCAATTTTCACATTTTTAATTGGAAATTCCTCATCAGAATATAATTTGTCTGAATCATTCAAAGTATATGCCACTTTGATTGGTTCATCATTCAAACTATTTTCTATTTTCGGAATCTCTTTATTATGACTATTCTTGACCGATGAACTCGAACTGTTGACTGATGAACTCGAAGTTTCAGACTCTGACTTTGACTCTGACTCCTCATCGTTATCCAACACCTGATCTACCACTTTCTTAATCAACTCGGACTCATGATCTGTATCAGATTTTGTGAAAGTGACATTGATGTTATCTAACAAGTCATCCGTTGTTTCTGACTTCAAATTTATATTGACTGCCTTTTTGACTTGTTCCGAGTTTGGATGTCTCGGTGAATACCCTTCCCAAACTGGAGGCGGACACCTTTTATAATTTGCACTTTGTTTCTTACCAGTATCCGTATCTTCCGACTTCTTATCTTGAAAGGCTTCAAAACCTGATACCGTCGGATAAATTCTATCAATCAAGTAATCAGAACTTGAGTAACTCATTAGCAATCGTCTGATTATTTCATTCTCAATCTTTTCAGTCTCTAATTCTTGCTTCAACTTTGCACACTCATCAATATAGTGATTGATGGCCTTCTGTTTAGAGATCATCACTGCATTCGTCATTGTCAAAGCATCTTCCCTTTCTGAGTTTGTCTTTTCCAACTGGTTAACCGTTCTGTTCAACACATCATAAGATTCTTTCACGTACTTAACATCGAACAATAATTTTTCTTTCATAAACTTCTTATCTTTCTCTTCACAATGTTTGCAAGGTTCCAACCATTTCAGACAATGTTTTGTGACCTCTACAATCTTTTCAATCTCAAGAATCTTCTCAATAACTTTAACTTCTTCACTCTGTTCATACTTCTCTTCCACCTGAACAACATTCTCACATTTTACCTCTTTCTTTTCTTTTGCTGCTCGTTTCTCCTTTAGTTTCTCCAATTTATCTGCAAAATAAAGTTTGAAACTTTCAGGTGATAAATGAGTTTTACCAATGTTTATTTGTTTAATTTCTTCATCATCATCACTGCTATCAATTGGTGATTGATCAAAGACTGGTGTCTTTTCTAAACTATCTTCTGAAGAGACATACTCTCCATCTTGACTTTCAACTTTTTCAATGAATTGAGCAATTGACAATCTATCATATTCTCCAGTATTCTTCAAAATCATAAGATATATACCCCATTCATTTTGAGGTAAAGCATCGGCTAATTTTTCAACCCATTCCTCTCGATCTTTATTGATATCCAACCGAGTCATTGAACACACTAAATGACAATATCTCTCAATAAGAGTCTTTGTAGTTTCACTCGGCAAACTTGAAAACAATTCAAATTCTTTCTTTAACAATGATTTTTTATTCTTGATCATCTCCGTACTTCCTTCGAATTTTGTGCGAAGTGCTTCCCAAATCGAACGTGCACTACCATCACGTTGAAGTAGTATGAAAATGTCTTCTTTCACAGCTTGTTGAAGTAAACTAATCATCATTTTTCTGCATTGTACATGTCTCTCTCTTTATCTGAAAATTCAGAAATAATCTTTATAACTCCCACATCAGAACGAGGTCGAACGTACTTAGTTTCAATACACTCCCAAGACCTTAAATGGTTTGCTTGAACCCAATTCTCGAACCGTTCTTGCCAACTGTAATATTCTTCAGTGCTCATCAGCTTTGGGGGTTTCTACAACGTTCCCGTTTCATTTTCCATGTTTACGTTCTGAGCAACTGAACTTGCAGTAGCTGTGGTAGTACCGAACGCGTTATAGAATTCGTTGTCCATGTTGTGGTAAGAAAAATTTCACAAATTATCAATTTCAAACAGTCTGAAATATCACACGATCTGGAAATCCTTAATCCGTACGAACTGAAATCACTCCAAACGAGCTGGAGTTGTTTTCAAATGGTCTGGTAACCTAAAATCTCATGGTGCGGTCTGAAACAACAAACTATTTGATCTGGTGCAAACCGTGCGAGCTGAATTACTTTTTCAAACGACTTGAACAATCCGTGCGACCTGGACTGTTCAGCTCATGCGACCTGACTATATTTCGCACGATCTGGAGAATTTTCAAGCGGTTTGGATCAATATTCGAATGATCTGAAAGATTTTCACGCGATCTGGTCAATTTTATCAAGTTTTAGGTTGAATTTGGTTCTGATTTGTTCACGGATTGATTAAAACTCAGTTTTACATGTTATATCACAAAATCAGATCATTTTAACCGTAAATTCGTTGAAATTTTGAAGAAAAAGTGTAGAAAATGAGTAGAAAGAAGTTGTTTTTGAAGAAATCAAGCTGAAATGGTAAGAACTCTTCCTCTTGAGCTCTGATACCACTTGTAGGATCGGGATTCGATCAAACGAGTCGTTCAGTAGAGATCTCGATCAATACAAAAGGCGGAATCAGACGTATTGATGTTATATCAGCTAGATTTGCACGTAGAATCACTTTAAATTTCGATTGTATTGATTTGATTTGATAGTGTTTATAGATCGTACGACACTTCGGAAGCACTTCGTCTCCGGAATCAGAATGTTACAAATGAAGACTTGGACTCACCTATTTATAGGAAACCCAGACCCCACGAACCAGACCTGCCAGGTCGCACGAACTAGCCAGAAAGCACGAACTGCCAGAAAGCACGAACTGCCACCTCGTGCGAGGTGGCCTAGCCACTTCGTGAGGGGTGGCTGGTTCAGGTCTGTTTCCTGTTTCTCTCGTATAACGTGTCCTGGTCTATCTATTCTATTACATGACTCGATACAAGACGAAGTCAACAGACATATGCACTAACACTTATGACTCTAGAACTTGCCAAGACGATACATTCCCGGTCCTTTCCAACTTGAACCTAAGTAAGTAAATGATAGAGGCATTAGGACTAACCCATTTTTCTTTCAAAACCATTATTTTCATCCTTTACACCACTACCCAAAACCCCCTAGTTAACCCCTTTGAGCCTAAACCTTTTCGTTTCAAAACCCGAAAAACAAAACACCCATTACCCACCAAAACCTTTTTCCTTTCAAACCCATTTGTTTTAGTAAAAAGCACGGTTATCTTGTGACATGAAAAAAAAGAGAGTGTTGCAATAACCAAACAAGTTCCTCAAAGAAATCTTGTTTGAATATGTTTAGTTTGAATAAATGTCACAAAAACAAAAAGTTTTACGACAACCGACGCTTTTTACGCTTTTCGCCATTTTACTAACTACTACCCACAAAATCACCTACCCTTAGCCCAAGCCTAACCCTTCCCAAAGTCCTCTTAATATTTACAAAGGTTCATAGTTAAAAAGGAGGAGGTTTGATCGCTTGGCAAGCATATGATAGAAGTAAGTTCCATGCCGGTATCGAGTGTTTCACAAAAATACACAAATCGGCCGAGTGTTGAGTGATCTCCCGTGAGATACGTTAACTTGTATATAAATGGAATTTTAGAGAGGCATGTTATGCCCAAATAAATAATTTTTCTTAACAACTGTTCTAAATAAATTATGACGAATAGGATTGTAAATAAAATAAAAATAAAACTTAATAAAGATCTTGGATTCCCGACACTCAAGATAAGCCACAAACTTCTCCTCTACCTCTTCCATGTGGGTGTGTAAGCCACATATTAAAGAGTTTTGCTAGAGGACAAGCAAATATTCAAGTGTGGGGATATTTGATGTGTGCAAAATGCAAGATATAAATACCTCAATTGAGGCATAAAACCAACCTTTTTTAGTACTAATGTTGGAAAAAGCGTGTTTTTTTCTTCCTTTTGAATTTGCAGGACTAAACGAGCTTAAAAGAATAAAAGGAACAAATAAGCAGCCAAAACCAACACAGATACATGAAGAAGGAATAACGTGACATGCCCGACCCCTCGGCAGCATCTCCTAAAGCAAAAACAAAAAGAAAAAAACTGACCACGGGGCCGTGCCCAGCTGGGCATGGGGTGTGGTCAGGCCCTGCACATCAAGACAAAAGCTACAGAAGCTTCTATGCCCACCACGGGGCCGTGCCCAACTCTCCATGGGGCATGGTTAACTCTTAGATTTGTAGAATCTTCATAGTATAACAAATAGTTAACCACGGGGCCGTGCCCAGAAGACACGGGGTCGTGTGGGGCCCTCTGCTGACAATTGCAATTAATGAAGAAAGAGAAAAGGATGGACACGGGGCCATGGCCAGGGCTCTTTTCTGGCTATAAATAAGGGTGCTTGGTTCACTTCAAAGGCATCCCTTGGCAAACCACTTCTCTCCCACTTTGCCACCAATCCACCAACACTAACACTAACACCAACACCTACCACCATCATCCATTATCCATCTTTAGAGTGTGTAGTAGTCTCGGGATCTAAGATTGATCGTAAGAGTTCTTGTCAATCAAAGGCCATGTTTGGCTAATCTCTTACATCACTTGGTGAAGACAAGTCTCTAATGTATTACTTTTGATTTTTAATCTTTTGGCACTTTTTAAGTGGGTTTATGTTAATGACTTTAATAACTAGTTTCTTAAGTTGAAGTGAATTTTCTCTACCATTTCTTCATGATGTCATTGATTTGCTCATTCGTGTCTTTACGGTCTATATAAAGCGCGTTAACTACCTGTAAAGGGGTAGGACTGTGGTTTGGTAAATTTCTTTTCTCGTTCAGTGTATAGATCCTGCGAGACTTGGTTCAAGCTTACTAGGACCTCCTTCATTGCCCAACGGTATTGGATGGCGGGGGTGCGAATAGCTTGAACCCCTTATATGTAAACTACTATTAATACTTTAAACCTGCTTCTTGGGATTGTATCCTTGCTGACTCAAACCACTTAGCCGAGGGTAACGTCACCTTCAAAAGAGGGGCCTATCACTTTTCGCATTAATAACTTACTTAATTGTCTTTCAATATTCTGACCCTTTGGGATTGTATCCCTGCTGACTCAAACCATTGGGTTGAGGGTAACGTCACCTTCAAAAGAGGGGCCTACTACTATAACTAAGATAATCTCTTAAAAAGTCCAAAAGTACAAAAATCATCAAAGGATACATTAAAGATGAGTTGGATCCAAGTGATTCTATCTTGTCTATTTGTTTTTCCTTTTATTTATCTTTTCATTTTTAATCTTATTTTCATGTTTCAAAAATTTTCTAAAAAATTTAGATCGAATAGACGTTGAGGATAAACCGGTACTAAAAGCTCTTGTGTCCTTAGACGACCTCGCTATCTTTCCAACACTATACTACTCTCGCGATGGGTGCACTTGCCCAAGTGTTTGTTTAGTGTTAGTACAATATTGTGTTTTATAAATTTAAAATTTGACTAATGCGTAAAATAGGCTCAAAATATTAATAAAATCATATCATGCTTAACGCACCCCAGCAAACACGCAGCTACCCGGAGGGCCAACACCAGGCCCATTTACACCAGCACCCCGTATTCTACAATACGAGGAGCGGGCGCCAACGCATCCCGCATCCCGGGATAGGCGCGGACCGCATGGACCCTCCTATGGGAGGGTCCATATGCTCAATGATGGGGGATTCCAATTACCGATCCCGGGCCAGAGCCTCGACGCATGAGCGCCTTGGCCCATCTAGAGAATATAGGCGAGAATCAGCCACTCGATGAGGATCCGGAGTATTAAGCCGCCTTGGGCTTCATCCCAACGACGGCGCATACGATAGAACCGATCCGGACGACTATACATACCGCGGGAATTCTCAGATAGCGTACAACCCGTCTGGGGACCACGACTACTACACCCCAGCGCAACCCTGCACAATATATGATCGCGATGCAAAACACGTTCATCAATCGGTCTACAGACCGAAGTCAGCAGCTGGTAGCTCCAAATTCACACAGGAGATTCGCTTAGCCCCACTCGCGAGGGCCAAACTTCCGCCCAGTGTTTTGGAAAATATAATGGCTCATCGGATCCCAATGACTATATGGCTGTTTTCATCAGTGCCATTCTCGTCGGCGGCTGGTCGCACCCCCTGTGGTACCGTTTGTTTGTCCAGACCCTCACGGGAACCGGGAGGGCCTGGTTCGATTCTTTGCTAGTGGGCTCACTGTATAACACTCTACAGTTAGTAATGACTTTATATCATATTTTAGTGCAGAATATGGTCCCAATCTTTTTTTTGAACAACATAAACTTGAGTTCCATAAACTAAATATCAAGATATGAAAAGTAGAAAACTTGATTGTTTATTTAAGGCTAACTATAAACTTTTGCCCATTAAACACCTTTATAATACATAACCAAAGTATTATGATGTGTGTCCACATTTCATCCAGAGCACTTGATCTTCTATTTTAAATCCAATCCCGAGTTAAGATACAAGCTTTACCTGGGTCAAAATAACACCATGAATTAGCATTATAACATGTATGAATCGTACTTACATGATAACAACGAATGGCACCGAATCATCATACTACAAAACTCATCGGAATCAAAGACACGAAGTACCATACGCCGGGTCGGGCATACAACAAACCCTTCTGAGTGTACACTTCTCTAGAGTGGCGTATCACACGTTGAGTTAGGTGTATGTAACACCCCTTACAACTCTAATCCATTTTTTCTATTCTTTTCACCCGTTTTCGTTCCCACAACTCTTGCATGTTTCCACATCCTATAGATACACTTAAAAAGATAATACTTTAATAGTTTTTCAATCATAAAAACATACCTTTCAACTTATCATATCTTGTAAGCTTTCTTACATCAATGTGGATGAGATATAGAATAATATTGAATGTAATATATTATGCGAGTTTAGAAAATCTCATAAATATTACATCTCAACATGCAAAATGCTCGTATGGCTTCTCATATAACGCCATCAGAAACACTTACACTTGTAATGGGTCACAACGACCCGTGATCACGCTTTCAACGTGTAGTAATCAATATTACAATTTAAATGGGTCATAACAACCCATTCCCACTTTATAAAGTTATAATGGCCGAAACAATCTAAATGTGTTAAAACAACTCGTTCCCACTTTATAAAGTTAGAATAATCTAAATATGTTAAAACGATTCATTCCCACTTTATAAAGTTATAATTACCAAAACAATCAAAATAGGTCAAAACGACCCATTCCTAGTTTATAAAGTTATAATGACCAAGGTAATCCAAATGGGTCAAAACGACCTTTTAATGAAAGTAATTGCATACTACATTGCAAGCCCTTTTAAATACTTTAAAAACACTTTAAAAGATGAAAACAACAGTTTCAAACCAACAATTCAGCTCTAGTATTTTTAAAAAGGTACATATGAACTAACTTTTAATTAAAACCCCTTTTTTGTGCAGCTCTTTGTGCGCAGCTACTGTAATAAGCCAACTTAACCCACTTAACAACCATGTTTTCATTTGTACTAAAAGTATGAAGAAACTAGACATCTGGAGCTTTTAAATGATATAAAATATGCCCCAAAGGGACAACCAGTTGATTTGCTATGAATTTGTAAAAAAACGGTTAATACCTGGATAAAAGCTAAATTTTCAGCACTAATCCAAAACAGTCCACTATGAGTTTTTTTCACCATATTATTTATTTGTTTATTTATTTTTTGGCTTTCGGCCAACAAAATATCATCTAGATACATGTTAATGGTAATTCATACCATATATAATACTTTGTGTTGATTTTCCCCTTCTTAATTCGTATCTTTAGCTTACTTTCGGTCAATTAAATTTCTACAAAATCCGTGACATTTAAAGTTTCATCTTACAAGAGTAGTTATGACTAAGAACTACTCACCTTTACAACGCGGGCTCCCCTTTGGCAATTGAGCTTGACCCGTTTACCTACTTAAGTCAACAATTTAAGTAAACTTTTGTTAGGATCTGAGTTTCTTTTGATAGTGTTTGTTTAATTAGAAAGAGTATGAAACAGAGATATATTACAGCGGAATTAGATGGAATAAACTTTCAACATACAATCAATCGAAGAATAAGTTTTAGCAAACATGTTTGACATATAATCGAGTGATTGTATTTATTACAATAATCAATTATAATGCATGCATGCACTAATCTCCCCCTCAGCTTGAGCTCACTTGATTGTCCGTACAAAATGACTTGTGTGAAAGAGCTAACAGAACAGTACAGGGTACTATTCTATTTATAGTACAGAAAAACCACTGAGCATCTTTGGCTGACGTCACCATGAAAGTGACCTCTAACCTCCTAACAACCTCTAAGTACTGACCTATACAACCACTGATCATAAACCACTAATTACAATAAACAAATACAATGCAAAACTAAACTACTGATACTTCATTCCACTGTTATAGCTCCAGCAGTGCTTTGGTCTTCAGCAGTACTTGAGACATATCAGTAGTTTGAGCTTCAGTACTATAACTTCATCAGTTCTTTAGGTCAGTAGCAGTTGTGAAGAGCAATACTTGAGTCCATCAGATGTTAGGGCCACTTTCAAGGGGAAAGATTATGTACAAACAATTGCTTATTATGGATCCACTGATCTGAACCAATTTTGGCTTTATCAACTGTTTCTTTTATAGGGTTCAATCCCAACAATCTCCCCCGGAATAGATGATGCCAAAATCCTTCATTATTTTAGATCTTTATTCTCTCATCAGCATTTCCCTGATTTGCCCTTTGAATGGTAATTCAAAGTTCAGGGAATCTTCATCATCCTCATCCTTGCACAGTGGAAGCTCAAGGAGATCTTGTAAATCTTCTACACTCAGGACAAGTGCATTTTCCCTTGATATATGCTTCACTTCACCACTGGATTTGAGCAATGTCAATACGTGGGTCTTTTGATCAGACTTCCACTTTAGTATTTTTTTTGAATCCAATGGGTTTCTTGGGAGAGTTTTTATTTTGGATGAGTTTGGAGATGGAGGCCTGGTGATGACACCTTTTTCAGAATTTTCAGCAATCATATATCCTGAAGGACCATCTTCATAATGTAATCAACCTGCTCCTGCTCTTCTTCTGCATCCATCTGCTTTTGTTTCTTTCTTTGATAATAGACAACAGCAAGTGGAACAGTGGGTTGAACAGATCTTTTGATTGGCAGGGACTGTTTGACTGGAACCACTGCTTCTGGATAATCAGGCTTTTTGGGAGCAGTGAGATCTTTCTTTCTTCCAACCTTTTATAGGTTTCTAACACTTTTACCTCTGTCCACCTTGTGACCTGATTCCTTGAGCCATAGTTTGCAACTATAAGCTCTTCCTTCATTCTTTTCAGCATCAACACCTTTTCAGGTACATTCTTCTTATATTTGGACCAAACTGGAGGAGTTTGTTTCACTTTGTCATCAAGTATCTTTGGGATTCTTGCTATTTCTTCTTTGAGCTCACTTATGGTCCATTCCTTATATTGATATTTTTCTGCCTTGTATTTCTTATAAGCCATGATATGCTCAATGTAGTCTTGTTTCAGACTTTCATCATCCTTTTCTGACAACTTTTGACAAAGGTCTTTTGAAAACTGCTCTAAAGTTCTGACTTGGGTGAGCAGATATTGCAGATTCCTTTGAATTTCTTAGTCAGTCTTTCCCTTTGTGTCTCTATTTGATATATCCTCTGCTTGTTTGGCCTTCAAGTTTAGATATTCTTCTATGTTTCTTGGCAAAGGATAACCTTGAAGAGATGGGAGACTCCTCTTTTTAGGATCATCTTCAGAGTAAAAGGATTTGATCTCCTCCTTAACTGCTGGAAGATCCAAAGGATATTTAACTCCCAAAGGGACCAAGGCAGTGTTTGGGTCAGGGGTTTGAATTGAAGAAATTGGAATAGGTTTTTGGACAGTGGATAGGACAAGAGGTTGTGAAGAAATTGGAAGTGGAGAAGGTACATTATCATCTTCAAGTACAACATTTGTTATCCTTCTCCTTTTGGGTTTTGGAGTGGTTGGTGGTGTATTTGTGGGTCGAGTGGTGGTGTTTGAAGTGATGGGTGACTGACTAACAGCTGTTGAAACAACTGGTGTCTCAACCACTATTGTCACTACAATTGTTGATGTATCAACTGTTGTCTTCTTCTTTATGGCAGGTGGTTTTTGTGATGGTGGTGTTGTTTTTGGTATGGCAGTGGATTGAGTAATGGTTGGTGAAATAATGAGGGCAGTGCTTGACACAACATTTGTTGAAACAACTGAAGTATCAACAACTGTTGATACAACAGGTGTCTTAACATCTGTTGGTTTGGAGGTATGATGTGAATAACTTTTGGGTATTTTAGGAGTAGGTTTAGTGGTTTTGGAAGGTGTTGTTTTGGGTTTACTGGCCTTTCTGCTAGTCTTCCTTCTATTAGAAGTACCCTGTGCCTCCTTGGCCATAAAAACTTTCTTTTCCTCCAAAAATCTTTTATCTCCCTTTGTCTCCATTTTCTCTTTTAACTTTGCTTTTTCTTCAGCAAAAAGCATTTAGAGTCACATCAACCTTCTTTCCTTTCTCCCCCTTTTTGGCATCATCAGGGTTTTCAACATAAATGATGGTAGGAGGAGAAGTGCCAGTTGTTTGAAGTAAATGAGCCTTGATTGCCTTTATATCAGCTTGTGTATCTTTGTACCTAGCTTCCGTGACATTTCTGAACATTTGAAGCTGAATCTCATGTTGTTGATCAGCATACTGTCTTTGTTTGTGAAGCATAGGTTGAAACATTTGCCATAGCTCAGTGGGGGATGGAGCAGATGATGAAGCAGTGGATGGAACTTTTTGAGATTGTAACAACTGTTGCAGCATATTTTTGATATCTGCAACAGATGTTTTAATTTTGTCTACACGTTCTGTCAATTCTTGGTATTTTAAACCATCACCCAAGTGAATGGGATCATCTGATTTCCCACCAGCAATGGTTGTATCAGCAGTTGGACCAGAGGTTGTTTCCACTGGTTCAACTACTGATGCCCCTTGTTCTTTGTACTGGGGACTTCCTTTTTCTTGAACTATCATGTTTAATACACCAGTGGTAATTTAAACTCACTAGTGGTAACTTTGATAGCATCAGAAATGGTTGCCTTCAAGGGATACTTACAGATGAAACTACTGCCCAGGTACAAATAGTGGATTCAATACCTATTGTAGCTGCTCCACTTGAACCACTGACAGGAATTACTTGTAATTCCTGCAGTGTAACCTCCTCAGCTGTTGATTGGTTAGCAATGATAGAAGAATCAGACTCAGTCACTTGTTGAGGTATTTTCTCAGTGATAGGTTGTTGAGAAGAACTGATTTTTGTCTGATCCATATCTAAAGCATTCAACAGGGGTAAAAATGATGGTGGAATTTGTGAAGTGAGGATGGCGGTTGAAAGAGAATTTGCCCCGGGAGTAGGGCCGAGGAAGATGGATTCAAGTGGATCCAGAGCTTCATAATGTGGTGTCCCTGTGTATACAACCTGATCCTTTTGAAAGGATGCAAGAGGAGTTTTAGGCTCAGGTTGAGATCTTTCATCCATCTGCTGTGAGGAAGTAGCAGCAGTGGTTATTGGTGAATTTTATGTTGTCACATGAGTTACTTCTGGGATCTCATCTTCCAGAAGATCCTTTTTGGAGGGTTTGGGGGGCTTTGTGGATTTTTTCTTTGGGGTCTTTTTGGTGATTTTTGGTGTGGTTTTCACAGCAGTGGTTGTACTGCTATGATCACTAGGAGCAGTGGGCTTAACAACAGTAACCTGAGGAGCAGAGGTTGACTCAGCTAAATTCTGCTCAGGTTCCTTTGTTTGTGTTTGAGAAGGTTTTGACAGCCTTGTAAAAGTTTTAGAAGATAGGTTGTTTATTTGAAAAGGATTTCCTTGGAGAAGCACATGAGCACTGTCCTTTGGAATTTTCTTTTGTAAATAAAAACTTAAAAACCTTGGAAATAGTAAAAATGGTTTCTTGTTATTTTTAATATTATTAACATTTTTAACCATCTCATTGAAAATCTCCTGGGAGTAATTGAAATCAACTTCTGCCATGATAGCATATCCCAGGTATTGGATTTTCAATGGTTTTTCATTGAAGGCAGTTGTTTTATTTGAAACACACATGAGAAGGGTATGAAATAAAAATCTCATGGGAGGTGGAAAACTTCCCTTTTGTAAAGTATCTTTTTTCATTTGTTCCTCATACCCCCTCTCAATCAAATCAGTTTGATATTCTTCCTTTGGGAAAGAATTTTTACCTGTAAGATAATTTATTTCAAAAACCTTGGAAATGGTTTGTGGTGTGACAGCAACCTGAATTCCCCCAACTGTTGAAGTAATAGCCCAGGGCTTTTTGTCCTGGCTTTCAACTTGTGCATGTTTCCAGAAATCTTGGAGGGTATCCAGGTAGATAGGTGCGTTGCAAGTTAGCAAAGTTTTGTACTTTTAATTGGAAAGAGCATCATTGACGGAGTGAAAGGTTGTGTTTTGACTTGTTTTCTCAAGTGTACACATGTAGTTATGAGGGGTTTTTAGTGTGAGAGCCATGGTGAAATAGAATGTAGTTGCGAGAGAAGGAAGAATATGAGTGATTTGAAGGTTTTTGATGGAAACTGCTTTTGAAAGGAATTTTGAATTCGATTATGTGACAACCCGCACAAAACCAGGTATCCGTACGACTTAATTAATGATTTATTACTACTTGATTACTGTGCTTGATTGAACTAGCTGATAAACTGCTACCTGCATACTGATACATGCACTTACTTGCATCATACTTTATTTGCTGTCACTACATTGATTACATACTGAACCCTAGTGACAAACATGATGCACGAAAAGCACAGTAGCACTAAACGGATACACAGTGAACATGCTGATATAACCAGCATCAGGCAGATACTGCCTCTAAGGCCTGTTAAGAGCCTCATATATTTTGGCTACAATGGTAGTGAGTGTAGGATATAAGGGTTGTGTTACCGCGTCTCTAGGGATAAGATACACTGATTCGGATGTGCCTAAAACGTACTTTATGTACCAAACACAGCACTTTAACAAATAAACCAGCTTCTAGCTGACTAGTAAAGTGCCAGAAATGATAAAATATTACTAGACACTTTCTAAAGTGTCGGGAAAACAAATTGTGTCACTAAAAATGTAACAACGACACTTTAAAGTCTTTTGTAACACTTTAACGGATTACTATCCAACCGGACACCCGGACTTTATCCGGAACATGAAAACAATACTATTTTTATTATTACTCTTTTTCTGAGCCAGTTAGGGTCCCTGATTACCCTAACACCCATCATAACGCAGAACATACCACTAACTAAGTTAGATACTTAGTTAACTTATTTAACTAAACTAATTATCCTAACCATCTAATTAAAATCGAACAAGAGACCCCCCCCCCCCAACCGATCGGTTACCTAGGGGGCACCACCATGTACTTGTGATCTTGATAAGATATTGCCATGTCTAGTATCTTCACTACATTTTAACCAATGGATAATGCACATGATTTTCTCTATAAATACCCACTAATCACTAGAGGTTTATCACTTCACAACACAAACCAACATTACTCTCTTCTCTCCTCTATACTCTCGGCCGAACACCCCTCTCTCACACCCACCATTTTCGGTTCTTGTCTCATCATTCCAAGCACATACAAACATCACAAGTTGCGTATAAGGAGCGTTGGTGCACTCGGATCACGAAGGACCTCCACCGTTGGCTTTTATCCGCGCGTTTTTCGTCACAATTCTTCCCTAGCCCCGAGCTAGAGGTATATTGTTTAAAACTCGTTTTTAAGCTTGATTATAGTGGTTAAAAGGAATTTTATCGGTAAAATATCGTTAACATGCGTTTTGGAACTTTAAAGTCTACTAAAATCACAAAAATGGAGGTTAATAGCACATGTCTTGTGTAAAAGTCGTAGGACTTGAAATTTGTGTTTATCTAGACCCGATCTATAATGTGGTAGCTCGAATCTTCGGTTAACCCGACTTTGTAAAATCATGTATCATCACATAAGCTTGTTTTTGAAAGATACAAGGGTTAAAGGTGAAACACTACCACATTTTAGAGCATGAACTTGTGTAAAAGAATATGGGTTGTGTAAGAGTGATTTAACCGGTACAATGATGTTTAAAACTAGCGGATCTACGTATCCGCAAGTGGTATTTTTGAAAGACCACACTTTAAAGAAATCATGTTTTTTTTTTCTAAAAAGGGATCTTACAATACTAAGAATGATATTTAGAACGCACAAGTGTGTAAACACTTGTGTGACATATGTTTCGGCAAAATAACTATTTTTGGGAAAAATAACTAGAAGTTGTAAAGACGGATTTCTCTAAAAACGAGGTTTTTACGAGGTTAAAGTTACTTTATATAAAGATCCACGAAATATAATGGGATTTACAAAATAGATTCGGAAAAACTACAAGTTCATGCGATTATGTGAATTACATATTTATTGACTAGTTTGATGTGTCGGAAATTGTTTGATTGAATAAAGGAGATTGTTGAATGGATTTGTTAAAAGAAAATGATACGCTTGAAAGCGTTGCCACCTCCAGTTACAGAGGAAACTCTGGCGAAATTTTCTAAAAACCTAACACCTGGACTTTTTACACAACAAGTGTTAGAACTATTTTGGGCATACTTTTGAAACATAAATTTCGCCAGTACTACATTTTACTAAATATTCGGAGGTGGGATTTTCACAAAGATTAACGTGATAAATATATTTGTCACAACACTGTTTATGATTATTTTGTGAAATACATAAATATTATTTTAGGGTAAGAATAATATTTACAAGCGTTAATGATTCCAAAACTTTACGAACGCTTCCACAAACATATAAGTTACACCGGTAATTACATTACTACAAGATTGATAAAACGTAACTTACGCACATGTATTAAATCCCCCATCCTTGGGAAGGAAGATAACTACCAAGTATATACGACATGTAACACGAAATAGTTGTCTAACTATTTCCCGCAAACATAAACTGTAAAGCTAAGGCACGGCCGTCCGTCTAATAGAATTAGCACTTGTAGGTCGTTGCACAGCTTACTATATTGGAGACGCTTGATAGAGATACGCATTCACTGTGAGTTCATGTCCCCCTTTTCTCTAACTGTTTTTAGTTTTCTTAACTGCGGGGGTGAAATACATGTTACTTTGTTTACAAGTACTTTATACACGGTATGAATAACGTAAGGAGGTTTAGATCATGTGAATGGGTAGTTAGAACACCGAGGGACTCGAGCGGTAGATCTATCTGGGTGTAGCGAGCCTAGCTCTAGGCCAAACGGACCTCTCTGAGGCTAACCAAAACGGACCTGGAGTGACTTGGTTGCCCAACGCAAAAATCAGCTAGGGTTGTGTCTACTTACTTGCATTTCACAACATGCTAATGGCCTTGCAAACCATTGGTGATCACAAGTCCTCTTACACTGCTACATACCAGGAAACTTTTATACTTACAAGTGTTTTACTTACTCACTTGCACATGAACTCGCTCAACATTATTGTTGATTTTTCAACTCACATGTATTTCAGGAAATTAAACGGATCTGGCACGGTATGGAACGTTTTCCGCTGCATATTGTCATGAAGTCATCAGGGTTTAGGGGATGTGTCTCTTACCTGGACAAGACACAGTCCTTAAACCACGTTTATGTTATGTTTTAGTTTGTAATGTTGTTGAACAAGGTTATGGTTGTTGGTTAAAACAATGGTACTGTATTTTGTTTTCAAAACTTAATGGATGACTTGCATGGTTTTTAAATTCATATAGCTTGTTATGATTAAGCTATGGTATTAAGAAGTCACACCAAAATATACCACGCTTCCGCAAAGCCAGGGTGTGACAGCTTGGTATCAGAGCTCTGATCATAGCGAACTAGGATTCTGTCTCGAGTCTAGACTATGATCACTAGGGCTCTCACGAAAACACTTTTCTGCATACCACTTAAGTCCAGATCCACACTTTTTACAAACAAATGTTGAGCACATTTTATTAATTATAAGTTCAGCTTGGAGGGCTGAGGATCGATCTGGAGGATCGAGATGGTCAAGGTAGTTGAGCACGTTGGTTTGTTATAAGATCGATCTGGAGGATCGAGGTGGTTAAGGTAGTTGAGCACGTTGGTTTGTTATAAGATCGATCTGGAGGATCGAGGTTTGGTTTAAGTGAAGGATAGAGCAGTCTAGTAGACTGGATGGTATTGGCTAGTAAGACTAGGAGGAATTATGTGATGCCCTACTTGGTGACTTATGTGATTATCTGATTATGTGATTGACTGTTTGTGCATACTTGTGTTTATGTTACAGATACATGGATTCGGCTGATTCAGGTGGTTCAGACATCACCGACCCCAGGCGTATTGTATCAGATGACCTGGAGTCGTCAGAGCATGAGGTTTACACGTCCGACTTCACGAGCACAGATGAGGACGACTTCCAGCCCTTTGCACTACCTGACGGTGCTGGCGAGCTCGCAGATGGTCCTATCGCAGGGGATCTACCCTTGGCACTGATCCCTGCTCCTATACCGCTGGCTGCGTACCCAGCTTACGATTTACCCATTGATGATGAGGAGGATGATATCGATATGTTCGATGAGGAGCCTTTTGAGGAGGATGCTCAGGGCGAGGCCCTTCCTGCCGCCGATCCCTTGTTGATCGCAGATGCTCCTGCCGCGGAGTCACCTGCTCACTCCCCAGTCGCGGACTCCTTTGAGTCTGTGGCCTCTGTACCCTCACATGCCCCGAGTGCGCAGCACTACTCTCACGAGTCAGATTCTGATCATGCATCTTCTGTCGCTCCCATCCCCAGTCCCACTTTCGACCACGAGGACGTGGAGGATTCCGACCCTATGTTTCCCCCAGGGTTCGACCCTGATCGTGACTTGGAGTTTGTCCCGATGGACCAGTTTATGGAGGATCCAGCAGATCCTGTTGACCCTTTTGATCCTATTGATCCTGATTTCGACTTTGACATGGCATTTGATGACTTTGAGCCTGCCATTGCTCCTGAGCAGGCAGCTGCCCTTGATCCTTTACCAGAGCATGACCCTGTGCATGCTGATGCACCTTTTGAGCCCATTGCTGATGATCACCACATAGATGTTCCTGTTGATCCTATTGATCCATTGCCCATTGTTGTTGTACCAGTTGACCCCCCTGTCGAGCACTTGGCACCCGTTCACCCTTTATTTGATCCCGTTCCCATAGAGCCCGGACATGCACCATTCGCAGCTCATATGGATCCACCGGACGAGTCTGCCCAGCATGGCTGGATACCGGCAGACGAGGACGTTCCCCCATTCCCTCCACAGGTTTCTGTTGCACCACACGTTGACCTTTCGTTTCAGGTTCCTATGTTTATACCTCCAGCAGGGCCTGGAGAGGGCTCTTCAGCACACCCTGATGGGCATGTACCGATGCCCATGCCTTTCATGCCTCAGATTCCTTTTGTTTCCCCCACTACAGCTCCTTTCGGGGTGGCACCCTTTGACCCCACACGTGAGCCACTGCTGTGGTCACCATTTTCCCCTATGCCACCCACTGATCCATACCACAGGTTCCACGTGGGACACACCATCGAGGATGTATTGATGTCATTTGTACACCAGCATGAGTCGCATGAGCAGCGACTACAGGAGTTGGAGAGAGCCCGTCTGCAGCCATGTCAGTGCCATGGCCGGGTACCCTCTCCGTTACAGCCGTTTCGACCATTACCCCCTGACTATGCTGCTCGTCTTACTACTTTGGAGCAGCAGATTGCTTCCATTATTCGTACACAGCAGGCGATGGAGGCGGACTGGTTACAGTTGCGCCGTTTGTTTTATACCCATTTTCCTCCTCCTCCACCACCATCTGCTTAGAGCTCATCGGTGCCACTTGGGTAGGCGAGGTGATAAGGCGGCGATTGCTTTTTGACTGCACAGCTTTTTGGGAGACTACGTTATGACTTGACTTTTGTTATGTACTTGATGTTGTATTGATACTGATGTAGCTTTTGACAGGGGTGATGTAGCCCCTAGTGATTGATGATTGTATGTATACACTTACGATGTGGTCTCATTTATATGGCAATCGCAGTTTTCTCACCATATTTGGATTCGCTTGATTACTTATTTGCATTGTTATGGTATGGGATGTTGTGTGATTGATATTTGTGATATGTGATAACATGAGATGCTGTGTGATTATACTATTACTACCGTTATATACGTACACTATATTACGAACTGATTTACGTATTGTAACATCGGAGCCTTCTATGGCCTAACCAACTTAAACCATCTTTTAGAAAGATGCCGCCAAAACGACAACAGCAGCCTATGCCTACCACTCAGGAAGAGCTACAACAAGTCATTGCTGCTGCCATAGCGCAGTACGCAGCCTCTCAGCCAGGAGGGAGCGGAAGTGTTAATCAAGGCAATAACAATCCACCTCACGGATGCACCTACAAGCAGTTCTTAGACTGCAAACCAGTTAACTTCGATGGCATGGGAGGTGCAGTTGCCTTTACCCGCTGGGCTGAGAAAACCGATTCCGTCTTACGCATGAGCAAGTGTGCTGAGGATCAACAAGTCACATACATTTCAGGGCTATTTCTCGACGGAGCCCTATCTTGGTGGAACTTACAAGTCCAAACCTTAGGCGAAGCTGCCGCCTACGCCCTGACTTGGGCCGAGTTGAAAGAACTAATGCGCAAAAAGTACTGTTCACGCGCAGAAATTCAGAGGTTGGAGACTGAATTTTGGCACTTAAAGATGGATGGTCCGAAAGTAGCAGAGTACGTTCAGAGGTTTCATGACCTATCTCAAGTGGTTCCTTACATGGTTACGCCAGAATACAAACGAATCGAGCGTTTCATTTGGGGTTTGGCTCCCCAAATAATAAGCATGGTAACCTCCTCCAAACCAGCAACTATCACTGAAGCCATCGATTTGAGCGTGGCTCTCACCGAGGAGGGGATTCGTTTAAACAAGTTTGGTGATGTAAAGGCAAAGGAGAAAGAGACTCATGTTGAGTCGTCCGGAAGTAACAAAAGAAAGTTTTCAAACTTCAAACAAAGTGTTAGCAGTGATGGTAAGAGAGGAGCACCAAGCACGCCAGCTCAGGGTGCAGCTGGCAGTGGAAGGAAAGGAAGAGGATACATGGGCACCCAGCCCAGATGCAATACCTGTCAACGCCACCATTCGGGTCAATGTCAGCTAAAAGTATGCGAAGTATGTGGGAAACGTGGTCATTTGAAGGACACCTGTTGGGTTGGTACTGGCCGGGGAGGCCAGGGAGGATATGGAAATAGGAATGATAACCGTGGTGGAAATGGGAATCGCCAGCAAGGAAATTTTGGAGGAAACAGAAACCGAAGCAACAATGTAAACCAGGCTGGCAATGCCAACCAGATCAACACCCCAGCTGGAAATGGGGATGGTAATGGGCAGAGGCTCGGATGCTACAACTGCGGGGAAATCGGGCATTTTAAGAAGAATTGCCCAACACTGAATCAAGCCCGTGGTAGAGTGTTCCAACTTGAAGCTAGAGAAGCACGCCAAGATCCAAATGTTGTTACCGGTACGTTCCCTATCAATCAACGCTATGCATCCGTTTTATTTGATACTGGTGCCGACTATAGCTTCGTATCACTAGAATTTAAGAATATGCTTGGGTTAGCTGCAAATAAGTTAGACATACCCTACTCGATCGAATTAGCTAATGGAAAGATAGTTGGAGCCGACGAAGTAATTAGAGGTTGCGTGATAGAATTGGGAGAACGCGAGTTTACCCTGGATCTACTACCAGTCCAACTGGGAAGCTTCGACGTGGTGGTGGGAATGGATTGGTTATCCGGAAACAAGGCGGAGATAGTATGTCACGAGAAAGTTGTTCGTATCCCAACTGACGATGGTGAGACAATTGTGGTTCACGGAGAGAAGCGTGACACGCCGCTAAGATTTATCAGCTGCTTGAAGGCAAGGAAGTGTTTACAAAAAGGATGTGTTGCTTTTCTAGCGCACATCGTAGACAAGAAGGCTGCCGAGCCAAGGATCGAAGACATCCCTGTCGTGAGGGAGTATCCAGAAGTCTTCCCAGAAGACTTGCCCGGACTGCCACCTCAGAGGCAAGTGGAGTTTCACATTGACTTAGTTCCAGGCGCCGCGCCTGTAGCTAAGGCACCTTACAGACTTGCTCCATCTGAGATGCAGGAATTGTCAACACAGCTTCAGGAGCTGTTAGATAAGGGTTTTATCCGACCAAGCTTCTCGCCTTGGGGAGCTCCGGTCTTGTTTGTCAAGAAGAAAGACGGAAGTTTCCGCATGTGTATTGACTACAGAGAATTGAACAAGCTGACGATCAAGAACAGGTATCCTCTGCCAAGAATCGATGACCTGTTCGATCAACTTCAAGGTTCAAGCTGTTACTCTAAGATCGATCTTCGATCTGGATACCATCAATTAAGGATACAGGAGGAAAGTATCCCGAAAACAGCCTTCCGAACTCGTTATGGACACTACGAGTTCCTCGTTATGCCATTTGGTTTGACAAACGCACCGGCGGTATTTATGGATCTGATGAATAGGGTTTGCAAGCCATACTTAGACAAGTTCGTGATTGTATTCATTGACGACATCCTGATTTACTCAAAGACGAAGGCTGAACACGAACAACATCTTAGAACCATATTGGAGCTGGTAAAGAAGGAACAGCTGTACGCCAAATTTTCCAAGTGCGAGTTTTGGCTACGCGAAGTCCAGTTTCTTGGACATGTGGTTAATGGGGATGGAATTCATGTTGATCCCACAAAGATCGAGGCAATCAAAAATTGGGAAACGCCTACAACGCCAACCGAGATTCGACAATTCTTGGGTTTGGCTGGCTACTATCGAAGGTTCATCGAGGATTTTTCGAAAATCGCTCAGCCGTTGACGCTCCTAACCCAGAAGGATAAGACGTTTGATTGGGGAATCAAACAGGACGAAGCGTTTCAGATATTGAAAGATAAGCTCTGCAACGCGCCAATCTTAGCTCTACCAGAAGGTACTGATGACTTTGTGGTATACTGCGACGCATCGCGTCAGGGATTGGGTTGTGTGTTGATGCAACGCCAGAAGGTCATTGCTTACGCATCACGCCAACTGAAAATGCACGAGAAGAACTATACCACCCATGATTTAGAGCTTGGCGCAGTGGTTTTCGCTTTAAAGATCTGGAGACACTACCTGTATGGTACGAAATGCACAATCTTCACAGACCACAAAAGCCTACAACACATATTCAACCAGAAGGAGTTGAATATGAGGCAAAGACGATGGGTCGAATTATTGAACGATTACGACTGCGAGATAAAGTATCACCCAGGGAAGGCGAATGTAGTCGCCGATGCCCTAAGTCGTAAAGAAAGAATCAAGCCCATAAGGGTTAGAGCTTTGGAAATGATTGTACGAACCGACCTTCCCTCGCGCATTCGTGCTGCACAAAAGGAAGCTCTCAAGGAGGGAAACCTTGAGGAAGAATATCTCCGTGGAATGGAGAAGCTTTTGGTACCAAACGAGGAAGGAACGTTATGTTTTGAGAAAAGGATTTGGGTTCCCCTGTTTGGTGGACTAAGGGAAGTTATTTTCGACGAAGCGCACAAGTCACGGTACTCTATCCACCCTGGATCGGATAAGATGTACCAGGATTTAAAAGATTACTATTGGTGGCCTAGGATGAAAGGCGACGTTGCTGTCTACGTGAGCAAATGTTTAACTTGCGCTAAGGTCAAGGCAGAATACCAGAAGCCTTCGGGACTTCTGCAACAGCCTGAGATTCCCAAGTGGAAGTGGGAACAAATCTCCATGGATTTTGTTACAAAACTGCCAAGAACGCCAAGAGGCCATGATATGATTTGGGTGATTGTTGACCGCCTAACAAAGTCCGCACACTTTCTGCCAATCAAGGAGAAAGACAGTACTAGTAAACTTGCGGAAATTTACATGAGAGAGATCGTAGCACGTCATGGGGTACCACTCTCGATCATCTCTGATAGAGACGGAAGATTTGTGTCAAGAATATGGCAATCTTTCCAAGAATCTTTTGGCTCACAATTGAATCTGAGCACTGCATTCCATCCGCAAACTGATGGCCAGAGCGAACGAACAATACAAACTTTGGAAGACATGCTGAGGGCATGTGTTATGGATTTAGGAGGTAGCTGGGATAAACACTTACCCTTGGTCGAATTTTCATACAACAACAGCTACCACACCAGTATTGGTGTCGCGCCATTTGAGGCCCTATACGGACGCAAGTGCCGATCACCCCTATGTTGGTCTGACGCAGGTGATAGGCAGCTTGCTGGTCCCGAGATCGTCCAAGAGATGACAGACAAGATTGCGCAAGTACTTAAACGCATCGAAGCCGCTCGCCACAGACAAAAGGCCTACGCGGATCCAAACCGGAAGCACGTGGACTTCCAAGTCGGAGAGATGGTGTTACTAAAAGTTTCACCCTGGAAAGGGGTGGCACGCTTTGGAAAGCGAGGAAAGTTAAATCCACGCTACATTGGTCCCTTTAGAATTCTGGAAAGAATTGGGACAGTAGCATACAAGTTGGACCTACCTGCTGAACTAAATGGTGTTCACGATACATTTCATGTATCCAATTTAAAGAAAAGTCCAACTCAAGTTGACGTTGCCATTCCTATCGACGAGATTCATATTGACGACACGCTCCACTTCGTTGAAGAACCAGTCGAGGTCACGGATTGGAAAGTTAACAAGACCCGCCGGAGCAGCGTCAAACTCGTCAAGGTTCGTTGGAATGCCAGACATGGTCCTGAGTTTACCTGGGAGCGTGAGGACCGGATGAGAGAGAAATACCCCCACCTATTTCCTAAGAACCCTGCTTCTACAAGCAGAACTTAAATTTCGGGACGAAATTTATTTAACGGGGGGAGAATGTGACAACCCGCACAAAACCAGGTATCCGTACGACTTAATTAATGATTTATTACTACTTGATTACTGTGCTTGATTGAACTAGCTGATAAACTGCTACCTGCATACTGATACATGCACTTACTTGCATCATACTTTATTTGCTGTCACTACATTGATTACATACTGAACCCTAGTGACAAACATGATGCACGAAAAGCACAGTAGCACTAAACGGATACACAGTGAACATGCTGATATAACCAGCATCAGGCAGATACTGCCTCTAAGGCCTGTTAAGAGCCTCATATATTTTGGCTACACTGGTAGTGAGTGTAGGATATAAGGGTTGTGTTACCGCGTCTCTAGGGATAAGATACACTGATTCGGATGTGCCTAAAACGTACTTTATGTACCAAACACAGCACTTTAACAAATAAACCAGCTTCTAGCTGACTAGTAAAGTGCCAGAAATGAGAAAATATTACTAGACACTTTCTAAAGTGTCGGGAAAACAAATTGTGTCACTAAAAATGTAACAACGACACTTTAAAGTCTTTTGTAACACTTTAACGGATTACTATCCAACCGGACACCCGGACTTTACCCGGAACATGAAAACAATACTATTTTTATTATTACTCTTTTTCTGAGCCAGTTAGGGTCCCTGATTACCCTAACACCCATCATAACGCAGAACATACCACTAACTAAGTTAGATACTTAGTTAACTTATTTAACTAAACTAATTATCCTAACCATCTAATTAAAATCGAACAAGAGACCCCCCCCCCCCCCCAACCGATCGGTTACCTAGGGGGCACCACCATGTACTTGTGATCTTGATAAGATATTGCCATGTCTAGTATCTTCACTACATTTTAACCAATGGATAATGCACATGATTTTCTCTATAAATACCCACTAATCACTAGAGGTTTATCACTTCACAATACAAACCAACATTACTCTCTTCTCTCCTCTATACTCTCGGCCGAACACCCCTCTCTCACACCCACCATTTTCGGTTCTTGTCTCATCATTCCAAGCACATACAAACATCACAAGTTGCGTATAAGGAGCGTTGGTGCACTCGGATCACGAAGGACCTCCACCGTTGGCTTTTATCCGCGCGTTTTTCGTCACAATTCTTCCCTAGCCCCGAGCTAGAGGTATATTGTTTAAAACTCGTTTTTAAGCTTGATTATAGTGGTTAAAAGGAATTTTATCGGTAAAATATCGTTAACATGCGTTTTGGAACTTTAAAGTCTACTAAAATCACAAAAATGGAGGTTAATAGCACATGTCTTGTGTAAAAGTCGTAGGACTTGAAATTTGTGTTTATCTAGACCCGATCTATAATGTGGTAGCTCGAATCTTCGGTTAACCCGACTTTGTAAAATCATGTATCATCACATAAGCTTGTTTTTGAAAGATACAAGGGTTAAAGGTGAAACACTACCACATTTTAGAGCATGAACTTGTGTAAAAGAATATGGGTTGTGTAAGAGTGATTTAACCGGTACAATGATGTTTAAAACTAGCGGATCTACGTATCCGCAAGTGGTATTTTTGAAAGACCACACTTTAAAGAAATCATGTTTTTTTTTTCTAAAAAGGGATCTTACAATACTAAGAATGATATTTAGAACGCACAAGTGTGTAAACACTTGTGTGACATATGTTTCGGCAAAATAACTATTTTTGGGAAAAATAACTAGAAGTTGTAAAGACGGATTTCTCTAAAAACGAGGTTTTTACGAGGTTAAAGTTACTTTATATAAAGATCCACGAAATATAATGGGATTTACAAAATAGATTCGGAAAAACTACAAGTTCATGCGATTATGTGAATTACATATTTATTGACTAGTTTGATGTGTCGGAAATTGTTTGATTGAATAAAGGAGATTGTTGAATGGATTTGTTAAAAGAAAATGATACGCTTGAAAGCGTGGCCACCTCCAGTTACAGAGGAAACTCTGGCGAAATTTTCTAAAAACCTAACACCTGGACTTTTTACACAACAAGTGTTAGAACTATTTTGGGCATACTTTTGAAACATAAATTTCGCCAGTACTACATTTTACTAAATATTCGGAGGTGGGATTTTCACAAAGATTAACGTGATAAATATATTTGTCACAACACTGTTTATGATTATTTTGTGAAATACATAAATATTATTTTAGGGTAAGAATAATATTTACAAGCGTTAATGATTCCAAAACTTTACGAACGCTTCCACAAACATATAAGTTACACCGGTAATTACATTACTACAAGATTGATAAAACGTAACTTACGCACATGTATTAAATCCCCCATCCTTGGGAAGGAAGATAACTACCAAGTATATACGACATGTAACACGAAATAGTTGTCTAACTATTTCCCGCAAACATAAACTGTAAAGCTAAGGCACGGCCGTCCGTCTAATAGAATTAGCACTTGTAGGTCGTTGCACAGCTTACTATATTGGAGACGCTTGATAGAGATACGCATTCACTGTGAGTTCATGTCCCCCTTTTCTCTAACTGTTTTTAGTTTTCTTAACTGCGGGGGTGAAATACATGTTACTTTGTTTACAAGTACTTTATACACGGTATGAATAACGTAAGGAGGTTTAGATCATGTGAATGGGTAGTTAGAACACCGAGGGACTCGAGCGGTAGATCTATCTGGGTGTAGCGAGCCCAGCTCTAGGCCAAACGGACCTCTCTGAGGCTAACCAAAACGGACCTGGAGTGACTTGGTTGCCCAACGCAAAAATCAGCTAGGGTTGTGTCTACTTACTTGCATTTCACAACATGCTAATGGCCTTGCAAACCATTGGTGATCACAAGTCCTCTTACACTGCTACATACCAGGAAACTTTTATACTTACAAGTGTTTTACTTACTCACTTGCACATGAACTCGCTCAACATTATTGTTGATTTTTCAACTCACATGTATTTCAGGAAATTAAACGGATCTGGCACGGTATGGAACGTTTTCCGCTGCATATTGTCATGAAGTCATCAGGGTTTAGGGGATGTGTCTCTTACCTGGACAAGACACAGTCCTTAAACCACGTTTATGTTATGTTTTAGTTTGTAATGTTGTTGAACAAGGTTATGGTTGTTGGTTAAAACAATGGTACTGTATTTTGTTTTCAAAACTTAATGGATGACTTGCATGGTTTTTAAATTCATATAGCTTGTTATGATTAAGCTATGGTATTAAGAAGTCACACCAAAATATACCACGCTTCCGCAAAGCCAGGGTGTGACAGATTCGACAGTGAAAACCCTGGTTGGGGTGGTGATAAGGGTTTTATAAAGTGAAAAAGTGAATGCTGACGTGGCAGTGGTTACAAAGGATCTGACGGCTAAGTACTGTCCACGTGACAACCTCTGATGAATAATGAATGTGAAACTGGATTTTTGATGATATTTTCTGCTGTCTGACTGTCCAACATGAGAGGTGTCTTTAAGGCAGTGATACCAAAATCCAGCAATTGATTTTGAAGCCATAACAGTTGGGCTGTACAACCTGCAGTAGCTATATATTCTGCCTCAGCAGTGGATGTTGAAACAGCTGCTTGCTTTTTGCTTTGCCAAGATACTAAGCAATAACCTAGAAATTGGCACCCTCCTGATGTGGACTTCCTTGTTGCATTACACCCAGCAAAGTCACTATCTGTGAAACCTGAAAGCTTAATATTCCCATTAGTAGGGTACTAGATACCAAGTGTGGGAGCACTTTTTATGTATCTGAGTATCCTTTTCACAGTTATTAGGTTAGACTTTCTAGGGGCTGATTCGGATCTTGCACAAACACATGTTGCAAACATGATGTCTGGCCTAGAGGCAGTTAGGTACAATAAAGACCCAATCATGCTTCTATATAAGGTTTGTTCCACCAAATAATCCTTCTCATCAGTCATGACTAGCTTGGTGGTTGCCATGGGTGTACTACATGGTTTACAGTCATTCATCTCAAATTTATTTAAAAGTTCTATAGCATATTTGCTTTGATGAATGAACGTATCATTTTGCAGTTGTTTTACTTGGAGACCAAGAAAACACTGTAGTTCACCCATTGCACTCATCTCAAGCTCAGCTGTCATGAGTTGTCTGAACTCTTCACACATTTTAGAACATGTGCTACCAAAAATGATGTCATCCGCATAAATCTGGACAATCATCAAGTATCTTCCTCTCTATTTTAAAAACAGTGTTTTATCAATTTTACCTCTTGTGAAACCAATAGAGAGAAGAAAGGTGGAAATAGTTTCATACCAGGCTCTAGGTGTTTGTTTCAAGCCATACAAAGCTTTATTTAGCTTGTAGACATGATCTGGATTAAATGGATCCTCAAAACCAGGAGGTTGACAAACATATACCTCTTCTTGAATCTTACCATAGAGGAATGCACATTTGATATCCATTTGAAACACCTTTATGTTGTGGTTGACAATAAAGGCCAAGAACAGTCTGATAGCTTCCAATCTTGCTACAGGGGCAAAAGTTTCATCATAGTTAATTCCCTCTTCCTGTTTGAAACCTTGAACCACTAGCCTTGCTTTATTCTTGACAACAATGCCCCTTTCATCAGTTTTATTTTTGAAGACCCACTTTGTGCCAATAGGACTCACACCCTCTAGCAGTGGTACAAGCTCCCATACTTGTTGTCTTTTAAACTGTTGGAGCTCCTCTTGCATGGCCTCTACCCAACTGTTGTCTTTCAGTGCCTCTTGGTACTTGACATGTTGATGAAGTGATAGAAAACCAGCAAAAAGACAGATGTTTTGGGATTAACTCCTGGTGAGAACCCCTTCACTGATGTTGCCAATGATTTGGTCAGGTGGATGAGACTTCAAGAAGATTAAATTTCCTTTGTATGGAACAATGGCATTTAAGGGTGAGGGCTGTAGATGTGAGTCATCTGAGCTAACAACTATTGGTGACTTTGATGATCCAACAATGTCTTGAAAAGGAGGTGGAGGAACAGGAGGAAGTGGTGTGGAAAAAAATTGATTTTTATTCACTATTTGAGGATTTTTATCAACAGTGTTTGATGATGTGGAAGCAGGGGTTTGAGGACTACTTTGGTCAACAACTGTTGATATAGCATTGGTTGAGCTTTGACAGCTGTTTTGAACATCTGCTGCTCTGGCAATGGATGTGAACTTTTGTTGTGGAATGATTATTTCATATCCATGGTCTGGTGGAGGTGGTTGAAATGGACCTTCACTGTTAGTCTTGACAGAAAAAATTTCAAAGGTGAATTTATCAAGATCAAATAACTCAGCAGGATTTGCAGGGATTTTCATTGAAGAAAGTTCATTGAACTTTACATTATAAGTCTCTTCCACTGTCTTAGTCCTAGTGTTAAACACTTTGTAGGCCTTAGCAGTGGTTGAGTATCCCAAATGGTATCCACTGTCTACTTTGGCTGCAAATTTTGAAATTGAGTCTTTTAGGTTCAAAATGAAACATGGGCAGCCAAATACTTTAAAGTATGAGATCAGTGGTTTGATTTTATACAGAATTTCATAGGCAGTCTTTTGATACCTGGGGTTGATCAGAACTCTGTTCTGGACATAAGAGGCAGTGTTTACAGCCTCTGCCCAGAAAGTTAATGGCAAACCTGAATCAGCAAGCATGGTTCTGGCAGCCTCAATCAGTGTCCTCTTCTTTCTCTCAACAACCCCATTTTGTTCTGGTGTCCTTGGAATGCTGTACTTCCTTACATTTCCTTTTGACACACAAAACTCATCCAACTCCCTATTTCTGAATTCTGTGCCAATGTCACTCCTAAAGACGTTTACTGGCAAGTCAAACTGCTTTTCAACCTGTTTGACAAAGTCTTGCAGAATGCCTACAGTCTCATCTTTAGAATGTAAGAAATAAGTCCATGTAAACCTGGAAAAGTCATCTACAATTACCAAACAATATTTTTTATTTTTGAGACTCATGACTTTTACTGGGCCAAACAGAACCATGTGCAGCATTTGCAAGAACTTGGTTGTTTTGGACTCTTCAATAGACTTAAATGAGCTTTTATGTTGTTTTCCTTTTAAATAAGAAACACAATGCTTAGGACAGGTGAACAACTTTTGAGGAAGACCTCTTACAAGACCCTGTTTTGACAAAAGCAGTGATTGTTTTGAGATTCGTGTGCCCCAATCTTATGGGCCATAGTTCTGTCTCTTTGTTAGATGCAGCTGAGAACAGACAGGCATCAGTCCTGGGGCTCTCTTTTAAAAAATCAACTACATAAACATTGCCACTCCTTTGAGCAACAAGTTGAGTTTTTCTAGTTTTTATTATTTCTTCAATCTTTTTGACCATTTCTGGTTCAACAATCCTACAACACTCCTTAGTAAAGAATGACCCATAACCCTTGTCACTCATTTGTGAGACACTAAGGAGGTTGAATTTTAGATTGTCAATCAGATTGACATTTTCAAACTTAACATTTCCAGACTGTACTGTACCAGAACCCATCACCTTCCCTTTACTATTATTACCAAAAGATATATCACCCCCTCCATGAGTTTTGAATTCTTTGAGTAGGGCTCTATATCCAGTCATGTGCCTGGAGCCTCGACTATCTACATACCAAAGACTATCTAAGCATGCAGAAGCTCCCTGCACGTTAAGTAAATAATTAGTTCAGGAGGGTCTCTAAAGCCAATAAGGCTTTGGATGGGGTCTCAACAGTGTCTGTATTAAGTTCAAGAGGATGGACAGTGGTTAGCTCAGGGGTTTAGGCAGTTTTTGAAACATTTTTCTCTAACCACTGTTGGGGGTCATTTCCCATCAACTATTGATAAGCAATGGGATGCCTGTTCACTTTTGTTTTAGAAGGCCTTTTGTAAGCCTCATAAACATGTGGGTGGGTATGGAGGTTGACCTTTACCTCTTTGATGGTATTGGTTAGCAGGGGGTGCATTTTTCACTTGAACCTCTCTTTTAACAGAGGTTTGGTTCAACTGTTTTGTAACAGCTGTTTGGACAGGCACAAATAGTGGTTGCTTTTTAACTTGTGATTTTGATGAACTCATGAGTGTTTTTGAAGTATACTCTTCCTTTTTTACCTCAAAGGATTTTAGGTACACACACATTCCTGAGTGAGATGGTTTGATTTACCACAGATGGTGCAGCTCTTTGAATGCACAATGGTACTTGTTTTTTTAATGTCATAAGCTTTGAAATGAAAACAATCTTTGGTTAAATGATTTTTCTTTTCATAGAAATCACAAAACAAGTTTTTAATCTTTTCTTTTCTTTTCTTCTTTTTAGACTCCTTTGCAACAAAGTTTTGAACCACTGTTGGGATCTTCTTAAGACGAATGACCTTGGCCTTTGGAGCTTTGACACCATCCACAGTTGTGAAGTCCATTGGTTTGAAATTTTCAAGGATGTCACACTCATCAGACCATGTGGGTTTGAATTGGTTTTTCTCAATCTCCTCAAAAGTTGAGGACCCCACAGATCTTTCTAGAGTGATTTTGTTGCCATTTTTATCAGTTATTATAACTTCTTGGCCATCCTTGTTGGTGGGTGTTTTTTCAATAGAACCAGATTGATTTGCAGCAGTGTTTTCAACTTGGTCATTTTTACTGAACCCTATGCCAAATTATACATTGCTTTCAATATGTTTTTCAAGCATAATCTCATAACCTTTGCAGGATTCCACCCATTTTTCACAAGTGATTTGGGTAGATTCCAACTCCTTTTTGCAGGTTTGATATTTTTCTATCATGGCCTTGAGTTTGTTCTTGGTTATGCTATGCTCATATTTGAGGCTGCAAATCTCATTTTCCTTTTCAGACAATTTGATTTTCAATTCGTTTAAAGATTTTTCAAATTGTACTTCATCATTTAACACTCTATTTCTAAGGTTTTCATTTACCTCCTTAATGTTTGCAAATGCTATGATGCATTTGTCTGAACAAAGGTTTTTAAGAACCTGGGGTGATACCTTAGTTGCAGCCATCATGGCACAATCACAGACATGTTCACTTTCTTCTGGCTTTTTCTCTTCTTTTTCACCTTGTTTCTTCTCCTCTTCTTCAGCAGACCAGGTGTCATACATTGGTTCCAACAGGGGTTCTGAATTTTCTTCCAACAGTTGTTCACCAACAATTGCAATAACCACTGCTTCAGCAATTGTATCCACTGTTTCAGCACTGGATGTTCCTTCTTCAGTTTCCAGCCCTTCTGGAATTGACTCTAATGCTGCAAAACAAAATTCATCACTAGAAATAACATTATCACCAATTAGAGCAAAGTTTTCATCACCTAGATCCTCAGGCAAGCTACTCCAATCAACAAAGCCTTGGGTGAAAAAGCTTTCCTGATCTGTTTAAACAGCTGTTTGTGTAGCTTGTTGAGGTGCAACTTGTTGTACCTGAACATGAGGAACTGGGGCTTGGACATACTGTATCTGAGGAACAGTGGGTTGGACATAGTGCACAGGAATAGGTGTTACAGGGTGTGCATAATGAGCAGTGTTTACATGGGCAGCAGGGGTATATTGGGAAATACTGCACAGTGGTTTGGTTATTTTGTGGTCTTGAACTAGGGTGTGTGATGATTGGTCCACTGTTTTGACTCCTATACTCTCTAGCAAAATGACCTAACCTATTGCACTTGTAGCATTTTATCTTTGACTTATCCAACCCTACTTTCATGTTCCCATTTACCCTGGAATTTTTCTTCCTGTCCTTTTGTAAAACTTGCTGGTTCTAACACTCGACAGAGCAAGTTGGTGCAAAATATCCATTTCTTCCAGATTAGTTGGATCAAAATGTTGGAGATCATTGAATTCAAAGGACAAATTGTCAGAATGCTGGTTTTCTCCATTAGCTGTGAAAGCCTAATTGGATGAGTAAGAATCAGAGTTGTTAAAAGCTCCACCAGTTGTTATGTCAATGTAATGATCATAACTCTGATCCTTACTACCACCAGATTCTTCCTGACCCAAAAGAGCTGTGTTGCCAAATGAATAGTCACCTGCAACCTTCCCAGACTCTTGTAGCTTCATTTCTGGTCCAACTCCCTTTCATAGGTCAGGAGTCTACCATGAAGCTGGGTTAGTGTCAGATCTTTGAACCCAACTGAATTCCTGGTTACAAAAGCAATTGTGTCCCATTTTTCAGGAAGTGACCTAAGAAACCTACTGTTTTGTGTTGCATTAGCAAATTCAACCTTAACAAGTTTCAGTTCACTTATGAGATAGCTAAAACGCTCAAACTGTTGTGTTAATGATTCACCCTTAATGTGACAAAAGGTTTCATATTGTTGGTTCAAAATTTCCCTGTTATTTTCAATTACTTCTTCAGTCCCACCAAATTATTCCTTAAGTGCATCACACAATTCCTTGGCACTGTTACAATGTAATAGCCCAGCATAAATTTCATTTGGGAGTGCAGATGCAACGATGCTAAATGCCTTTGCATCCAGTTCAATTTTCTGAAAGTCCTGGTCAGAATAGTTTTCAATTTTCTTTGGTACAAGAACCTTTAGATCCTCAGCACTCGGCACCATTGGAACATGTGGTCCAAAGACAACCAACTTCCAACATCCGGTATTTTGTTGAGCTAGGATGTGACTCATCCTTCGCTCCCAGATGTTGTACTCAGTTCTGACCAACATAGGTGGTTTGAAGAGTGAACCAGTGTTATTAGTGTTATCTTGTGATTGTGAAGCCATTTTGGTTGTTTTACAGGTACTGAATAATCAACTTTGTACGTGATTATACCTTACTCTATTTTTCAAATAAAACCGAACAATCGGAAGTATCAACGAAATTGAGCTGAACTTTTACGTCAAAATGACTGTTAAAACAAATTTGTCTGTCCTAACTCTGATACCAATTGTTAGGATCTGAGTTTCTTTTGATTGTGTTTGTTTAATTAGAAAGATGATGAAATAGAGATATATTGCAGCGGAATTAGATGGAATATAATTTCAACACACAATCAATGGAAGAATAAGTTTCAGCAAACATGTTTGACATATAATGGAATGATTGTATTTACTACAATAATAAATTACAGTGCATGCATGCACTAATCTCCCCCTCAGCCTGAGCTCACTTGATTGTCCGTACAAAATGAATTGTGTGAAAGAGCTAACAGAACAGTACAGGGTACTGTTCTATTTATAGTACATAACAACCACTAAGCACCTTTGGCTGACGTCACCATGAAAGTGACATCTAACCTCCTAACAACCTCTAACTACTGACCTATACAACCACTGATCATAAACCACTGATTACAATAAACAAATACATTGCAATACTAAACTACTGATACTTCATTCCACTGTTATAGCTCCAGCAGTGCTTTGGTCATTAGCAGTACTTGAGACATATCCGTAGTTTGTGCTTCAGTACTTTGACTTCATCAATTCTTTAGGTCAGCAGCAGTTGTGAAGAGCAGTACTTGAGTCCATCAGATGTTAGGGCCACTTTGAAGGGGAAAGATTATGTACAAACAACTACTTATTATTGGATCCACTGATCTGAACCAGTTTTGGCTTTATCAACTGTTCCTTTTGTAGGGTTCAATCCCAACAATTTTAAACTTCTTTAAACATTATATTGATGATTCATTTACTAGTAATTCCAATTTAAATTAGTCTTTTCATTCAAGACATTTTATCAAACACGTTATGTGCATCTAAAGTTTCTTTACAAAACTCGTTATATTCATGGCCCTTTCAATCCTATATTTCTTCACAATCTTCATATAACCAATTTGCAATAAAAATAGACTATCCATAAACAATATCATCTTTGTTTCATGCATACAACCAAAACACATTCATAGGGTTCGACCATATCCCATACCCACAACTAAATGTATATTTTTTCAAGAAATCATCGTGATTATATAGTTTACTCATGAATCTAGTTTGTAAAAATCGTATATGAGCATAAATCAACTGCAAATTATTAAGCTTTCATCTCTTATTCGTTCATATGAACTCAATAACTACTCCATAATATGGGTTGGATTAAAACTTCATACCTGGAGTGCTAGGGTTCTTGATTTAACAGAATATCTCTCATGCAATTAAGTTAGGAAAGGATTTGAAGATGGATATGACCTACCACCCTTGACCGTCGTTCCGTTTTTTTTCCATTCTTGATGTTTTGATTTTTGTAGAAATTGAGAAAGAGAGATGTCATCGGTTTTAATCCCCACTTCTGATGACATTTATCCACTTTACCCTATTTAACATTTAGCCCCTCCACTTTTAAGTGTTCATCCAATGTAATTTCCAAACTCGAAGTTCCAAACTAGAATTCTATATGTCTATATTATTTTATATTTTCCTTTTTACAATGAGGTAGTTTTACTCATATCTTAATTAAGAGTTTAGTTATAACTTTCATTTTTATCGTCCTTTCAACTTGCTATTATGATTAAAAACATCTCACTATTTAAGTCTTCATTTATAAAAATTCTAAGCAAATTCTTTTTTATATTTAATACTCATGTCCTTAAATATAAGTATGTCCCATGTAAATTTCTATTTGAACATATCAACATGCCCAAAACTTGGGATGTTACACACATGCATCTTTTGACGACTTGAAAGAAAAATTTATTGCTCACTTCAGCTAGCAGCGGCGTCACGAGCGCGATATGTCAGACGTCATGAATATCTAGCGAGGAGATAACGAAGGCTTGGAGGACTTCGTTACCCATTACAACAAAGAATGCCTCGAAACCGACGGGGTACCAGACGCGCTTGCACGCGGTCATTTTATCAGAGCGGTCAAAATGATTAAATAATTATAACCATATCCGGCAAGGACAGTTTGCCAAAAAAGTGGGACGATGTCATGACGACAGTCAAGACATACGCCCAGACGACATGGTCTTTAAGACCCAATGCGGTCAAAGCCCACCCTCCTCCCACAGAAGGGCAATCTTCCCGGCAGGAGCCTAAGCGCAACAGGAGCTCGTGGAACCGTGACACAACTCCAAACCGTACGAGCCGCGTGGGTCTCAGCCCAATGCCAGATCAACGATCAACGCCCAAAGGGCATTAAAGAAGGAAGCTCGGGAAAGCAAGTTGACTGAGCCTACCATGTCACTGAGGGATGTTCTTTTTACAGAAGAATATAACTTGAAACCTGCCCTAACAATGAAGTCCAAAAAATGGCAAGATCCCAGTCAGTACTGTGAATACCACAAAGATAGTGGTCACACTACTAACGATTGTATCAGTCTCTGGCTAGAGATTGAGCGAGCCCTCAAGGAGGGGAAGCTGCAACACCTGTTGCCAAATGTGCCAAAGCAAACTAAGCGTATAACTCCTCATGACGAGGGCACTTCCGATGGCAAGAAAGCGAAGTATATGGCAACTACCCACCTGATCAGTAGGGGCCATCGCAATTAAAGCGAACGACGTAACCGAAGAGACGTGCGCTTGTTGTGCCAATTGTAGACAGCCACGTGGCAGACGACGGTTCTCTGACGGTTATCACGCGCGTGTGGCCGCCTACGCGCCTGACACAATACGACCATTGAACCCCTGCTACAGTGCAATTAATGCCTCGGGCAGTGCAATAGTCACCGTTGCGTTAGCTTTATGCCAGCTATATCTCACCAACTTCCACCAACTCATGCTTGCGGTCCACTACGTCTATAGTAAACGACAAAATGAAGAGGACTTCATAAAATGCGGTATACGGTCCAACTGGTATCACGTACCGCAACCCATACCGAATGTCTTTTTGCGGACCCCAAAAAAACAACAAAATGTAGGTCCCGTAACCCGCACGGATCGTAACAGAATCGTCGATCTAACCTAGAGTGTGGAATCCTCTAGATCAGATTTCACAGAAAACAAGTAGAAACAGAATCAAGAACACGATGCACTTTCAATCCGGTCTTCTATTGATTATCCAACATGAAATTTACAATCAATTCAAGACCCACAAGAAATCTCTCAGCCAATCTCTGTAGATTTCTTTAACTCTCTCTCTATTCCTCTAAATGTCTAACAAACTTGCTAACCTCAACCCTAATGCCAAGCCTTGTTTATATAGGACAAGCTTTGCACATGGGCTTTGGTCTGGGCCAGGCCATTCTCCAAGCCCATAACACTAATTAACTCCCTAACCAATAATGCTAAGCCCAATACAAAATATCCAAAGACTAAATAAGCAAACTATTAAGCTGTTGTCACAAAATATGCACCAACAAACTCCCCCTTGACAATAGCTTCATAGTGTAACTTTGTCTTCAAATATCTTGCAGTCTTTTGGTCTTTGGATAACGTAAGCTACACAGTTTCTGACATCAACAAACTCCCCCTTAGCTGATGCTTCCAATCTCCAAAACTTTCATTCATTGTAGATCAGTGAACTAGCAATCTTTGGTTAAACAAGTAGACTTCAACTCTTTCAAATCTCTCTCTGCAAAGTAGTAGAAGGATCCTACCATGCATCTTCACACATCTTCACTTCACTCTCAATCTGCACTTTACTTGTATTTTGCACTTCATTTTGATAACTGCATCAATCTGTTTAGCAACACAAGCAAGTATCTCGAAAAACCATTAGTCTTTTTCACATTTAAAGATAAACCAATATTTTATCTTATCATTAAAAAACAACAACTTTCTATCAGTTCAAAATGGGAGATCTTCTAAAAGGAAAATCTTTTTGGAATTTTTGATATTCTTCTAAACAACTAAACAAACTAAACTAAACTCAAAAATATGTATAATACATCTTTTTGTGAGAATCATGTGCAAGAAGATCATATCAGCAAAATCAAATTGTTTTCACACTATTAGATAATTCTTTATTTAATTTTTCGTGAAAAGCAGTTCAAGACGATTACCTGTATGTTTGTCCACCTAAACAAAATGCATGAACATTTCAAGTACCATTACTGTGACAACTCGAGTTTCCGAGATTTCCATCTTCGCATTTAGTGCACGTTATTTTTTTTATTGTTTATGTGTTTGTTTACACGACTCGTTGTTTCACAACGCTTACCTTTGTAATACGTTATATCGTATTTCGATTGATATTTTATACTTGGGATCCATAATATATCGTATTTCGATTGATATTTTATACTTGGGATCCATAATATATTTTTTTTATATGTGATTGTATGTTAATAGGTGTTGTATTAATTAACATATGTTATATAAAGATGAACTCTTACTGAAAACAATACCCATGAAATCACCCAAGTGATGAAAACACTTTAGTGTTTTCGTCCAGAATGTTTGGCGAAATCAGAGATGGGCTTTAGGCCCGGTGGGGTATTATATATTTATTTAATCACAATCTTCTCCGAGACGTTACCCACTTACCAAACCTTATCACTTTGTTCTCTCTCTCTCTCTACATCTGAAACCCACAAACAGAATTCCTCATCTTGAAGCCAAACCTCTGTTTAATTTTCGGTAAGTGATTTTCACAATTAGTTGTTTCAGATCTAATTATATTGTTATGTTGTTGCTTGTGATCTATATTTGTATATGAAACATGGTTAGATTGTTAGACTAGATCTAAATAATAATACTACTGCTCAAGTATGGCTGAATGATATATATATCGAAATGTTAAAGTGAATGGTAAACCTGGTTACACATTGATTTTTATGATGATTCTGTTTATATGGATGTTTACAAACTGTTAAGTGTATGTGATGATATGATCGACCATGTGTGTTTGTTATATATATATTGATTAATTTACGAGCTTAATCATATAAATGTAAATGAGATATGAATTGCTGGGTTCTTGTGTTACTGATGATGATGATGAGACCCAACGAAAACACCCCCCCCCCCACTAACAACTGGACGAAATCACTATGTGATTTCGGCCCAAACAGGTTCCAGCCCAATGTGTGTATTAGATCCATGTGTATTCAACCCATGTGTATTAAACCCATATAGGGATTTCGTCCATTTAAGTGTTTTCGGCACATGGTGATTTCGCCACTCATGTGATTTCGGCACTAGAAGGGATTTCGTACAAACATGGATTTCACCACTTAACTGATTTCATTTCATTAAATCTGTTAACTGGTTAAATTTATTGAGTTGTTAACTTATTAAATTACATATAATAACTCTGATAGTTATGTAACCATATTTAGCCTACTAACTGAGTTAAGTTCATTAACTCAGTTAACTTTACTCACTATGTAAGATTCATGGATGACATTCTATTAAATATGTAACTTGGTTAAGTAAAACATGTGACACAGTTAGTTGCCAGTTCTGTTAAATGTTAATTCTGTTAACCGTATACCCCTGTTTATATATGCTAATTCAGTTAAGCATACTAGCTTTATTAACTGTGATGTTGGTTAACTATGTTAGAATTATTGAGAAGGCTATTATGAGGAAGATGAATTTACATGAATGGTTTGAACATGAGTAACTGTTTACATGATACAAGAATGCAAATTGCTAGACACACTCTGTGATATTTCTGTGATAGTGATTTCATGCAAAAAAAAAAAAAAATCTTACAAACATGTACTGACTGAACATACGTGCACTATAGGACTTGACTGATTAATTGTGAGCACTTAACTTAGCATACCGAGCAAACAAGGTGAGTTCACACTTCTACCAAGGCATGGGATTCCCGGGGTTGGGAATGGGTTGATTGATTATGTATGCTTAAGAGTTATCGGAATTACATACCATTGGCCTCAGGAGAGGAAGGTCAATGGTAGATACTACTAGACTAGTGATGCATATACTTCTCTTCGCACACATGCCGGGATCGGCCGCGATACTAGAACAATCTTCGCAAACATGCCTGGAATGGCCGCGAACTATACTTTAATCTTCGCAAACATGCCTGGAGGGCCGCGATACAAATATAACTAGTCTAGAAAACATGGGAGACCCCCACTAAACTTCGCAAACATGCCTAGAGGGCCGCGATGCTATTACATACGATACATGATTACTAAACGAACATACGATTTACGATACGAACATTATAACTAAATAACCAACTGTGAACTCGCTCAACTAGTTGTTGACTCTCTGTTACATGCCTTGCAGGACCTTAGGTACTTTTGGAGCTTGCACGGGAGGCACGGTCGTTGTGGACATGGATCGTGAATGTGTTGTTAAACATTATGACATTTTGTACTTAAACTTATGTTGGGTTTTACATTATTGCTTCCGCTACACACTTGTTTATATTTGGTTTTGGAAACACCTATCGTATTGATGAATGACTTTTACTATATACTTATGTTCAATATGATTGGTGGCTTGATCCTGGTCATGTCACGCCTCCAAGCGGTGGTACTCCGCGTGTGGATTTTGGGGGTGTGACAATTACCGTATGATACATTAAGGTAATATTATTTCTGATATACTAGCGTGTCCCACTTCAGGATATACCCCCGCGATCAAGGTATGCACAAAGATTCATCGTAGTAGGTGATTATACTGAATTCATCCGTTTTGTTTTTCAACGTTTAGATAATTGGTGATCAGGTTAGTACTTCCGTACAGCAAAGAGACCAAAATATCTAACGAGGGCTAAGAAAAATACCATTTTTGGTACGATTTATACATTTTGCACTTTTTGAATGACTCTCTATGAGAGCTTCTTCATTTTCAGGGATTTGGCATATTTAGCTCTTTTAAGATATCCTGGTTGTGCCTAGGTCAGCATGTATCTGGATGCAGCAGAAGGAAAACCCTGATATCCCCAGACGAAATGACAGCATAAAGACCCAAAACTTCAGATTTTGGCAATCTATCAACGCAAGATTTAAGGTCATTAAACCATACACCACTGATGTGTTCCCCACTCATACTCAGTGCAATTAGGTTTATATCACATTGGTAAGTTGATTATTTCATGCTTTTGCCTACTGGTACATCATATGATGAAGCTGCTATCACACTTAAGCATTTTAATTCAGTTTGCGTGTGACTGTCTAACTTGCTGATGTACTATCATTTCTTCTTTTTCACACAGAGATAACTCATTTTTGATTTTCTCCCTTTTTTAATGTTCTTTTTTATTTTTCAATGTTTTTGTATTTTTTAAAATTTTATAACTTACTCCCCCTAAACACACGCACTAACTAAACTCTTTTTGGCTTAAGGAAATTTCTCCCCCTAAATTTTTGTTTTTATGGAGTAAGTTTTAAAAACATAAATTTAAAAACACAAACAAACTCCCACTTTAACCTGACAAAAGTTTTTCAATTTTAAAGGCTAAAATAAACAAGACAATCACAAAAGTAAATAGTTCATTACCCATGTTAACCTACTATTCACCTCAGATGTTTTACAGGAACAACCACTGTTGAACACATCAACAGTCCTTCTTAGTCATCCTGTAATCACTCAACAACTCAGTTACCCTTGAGAACCCAAGCCCTGATAGTCTTGGGTTTTCCAAATTCATCCATTACAGGAACATCCATCCAATATCCATCACTCCTCACTGGAGTCTTGGATCGCTTACCCATTCTTGAACAAGATTGATAATTTCCACTAGGTCTTTGATTGCGAGAGTTCTAACAACCTCTCGGATTTTTTGACCTTTGGAAATTATTATCTTGATACCTGCGTCTCCCATTATTATACCATGAATTTTGGAAAAAAATTGGATGTTGTTGAACATTTGAGTTACTAAAACCCCTATGTCCATTTCTTCTTTGAAAATTTTGATTTCCAGATGTCTGGTATCGATTTTGATATCCAAAATTTCTATATTGACTTTGAAACTGATTTGATTTACCATTATAATGACTAAATTGTGGAGAAATACTTCTTGGTCTATCAAATCTTTTCGAAGTTGAGGGTTTTGATTGAAATTCAGGTTCATTTGTCTGACAACTAGTTTTTACACTATTGTTTGACCCAACCCGATTCCTGTCTTTAACCTCATCAACTGTTTGTTTACCTTTCTTCAAAGGATAACAACTTGCCACGTGCCCTTTATTGTGACATCTAAAACATGATCTTTTCTTATAAGTTTTCTTTTTGTTTGATCCCTTTTTAGATGTGTTGGCCTTTTTGTCTTCAGTATCCTCATCCACTTTATGAGGTGTACTGTTAGACCCAACAGATTCTTTCAAAGAAACTAGACTATTTGGCAAGTCCATAGCTATCGGATCCACTACCTCTTGTGCAGTGGTTACAAAATCAATTAGCTCTTCTTCATTTGGTAGAAAAGAGTAGTCTTGATTTTTAGAAGATGAAGCTTTAGTAAACCCCACCCCTGTTTTATCATTACTTCTTTTTAAACCTTTTTGAATATGAGTCCTGACTAATGAAGAATTTCCAAATTTTTCTAACTTACCCTGAAGTTCTACAATTTTGGCTTGTGCATCATCCAATTCTGTGCACTTTTCTGAAAGCTCGTTAGTCTTTTCTTTCACAGTTTCACGAGCCAAATCAATGACCTGCAACAGTTCATTGAATTTGCTTGTTAAACTGCTAATTTCTTGTTCATTTGATTTGAATTTATCTAAACAATTTGACTCTCTTTTAATCAAAAGAACATTTAACTCTTTTCGGTTTTCCAAATCAGCTAACATAATTTTGTTTTGCTCCGATAGTCTGTTAACTTTACCTTGTTGTTCAGTGAAATTAAGACATGTATGACTTACAGATTCTGATGATACCTTCACCTCTGATGTAAGTTCATTCACATCCTTCAAGCCCTTTGAAACTTCTGCATTCTTTTTCTCAGCAGTTTCCTTATCAGCTTTCTTCTTCTCTTCTACCTTAGCAGCTACACATGCTTGATCACATGTATTAAATCTTGAAGGAATCTAATAACGTTTTTCCAAAGCTTCCCACAGCTCTTTAGAAGTCCATACATCTTAAAGATATGTTTAACGCTCTCAGGCAAGGACATCTTTATTGCTGCTAAAGCTTTCTTCTCAGCATCTACCAACTGTTTCTCAGATTCATTCATTTTCTCATAAGAAATCACTATAACTCTTCCATCAACTCATCGTGTGGGAGCAATGTACCCATCCATCATACAACTCCACATTCTAGAATCTTCACTTTGAACATAAGCCTCAACTTTGTTTTTCCAGTCAGCATATTCTTTGACGTTTATAAGCTTTGGCCAGTTCTTAACAACCTCACTTCCATTGTTCATCTTAGCCATCACGCAGAGTAAAAGTTCAAATGAATTTTGGTAACCTGTGTCAAAATCCAATTCTAACTTCTCTACTGGTCCTTGTCGAGCTTTTACCGTAACCGTAATGTCAAAACCATACAAAATTATCCGAAAACTGTTTTTATCAAATTATACCGTTAGATTCGTCTCGAAATTACGATTCTAATGATATATAATGTCAAAAACTGTTTTTTATCAAAAACCTATTTAACGGTGCAAACGGTTTTCTGAGATGGGTTACGGATAATTATCTAAACGCGAAACAGTGAAATTTTTCTTACGAAGGCCAAGAAAAATTCCACCCCTTCCGAAATTGTCCGAAATGGTCAGAAATGGTTATTCGGAATTGTCAAATAGTCCGAAATGAACTACACTGATCCGAAATGAGACAGTCTGATCCGAAATCAACTCCTTCCAATCCGGAATGGTCCGAAATCCTTAAGTATTATACGAAATGCAAGCTTAACTGGTCCGAAATGGGTTCTTCTGATCCGAAATGTAACTCTCTGATCCGTAATGAAATAGTCTGATCCGAAATCGACGCTTTCTGATCCGAAATCAACACCAGTCTAATCCGAAATGCAAGTCTGTAGATTCGAGATGCAGTCTGAAGATCCGAAATAGTTCGAAATGCAAGATTTTAATCCATAATGGATCTGAAATGCCTGATTTCTATCCGAGTTTGATCCGAAAAGCAAGATTTCTGGTCCAAAATTGTCCAAAATGCTTGAATTTTATCCGAAATCTGTAGCTGAACTCGAACACGGCCTCCAAAAATGTCCAAAAACTCTGATTTTCTGCAGAAAACGATTATGAACCAAGCCAATCAAGAGCCTAACGCTCTGATACCAATTGTAGGTCCCGTAACCCACACAGATCGTAACAGAATCGTCGATATAACCTAGAGTGCGAAATCCTCTAGATCAGATTTCACAGAAAACGAGTAGAAACAGAATCAAGAACACGATGCACTTTCAATCCGGTCATCTATTGATTATCCAACACGAAGTTTACAATCAATCCAAGACCCACAAGAAATCTCTCAGCCACTCTCTGTAGATTTCTCCTACTCTCTCAATTCCTCTAAGTGTGTCACTCAACAGGCTAACCTCAACCCTAATGCCAAGCCTTGTTTATATAGGACAAGCTTTGCACATGGGCTTTGGTCTGGGCTAGGCCATTCTCCAAGGCCATAACACTAATTAACTCCCTAACCAATAATGCTAAGCCCAATACAAAATATCCAAAGACTAAATAATCAAACTATTAAGCTGTTGTCACAAAATATGCACCAACAAACTCCCCCTTGACAATAGCTTCATAGTGTAACTTTGTCTTCAAACATCTTGCAGTCTTTTGGTCTTTGGATAGCGTCAGCTACACAGTTTCTGACCATTGTAGGTCCCCTAACCCGTGCGGATCGTAACAGATTCATCGATCTAACCTAGTGTGCGGAATCCCCTAGATCAGATTTCACAGAAAACGAGTAGAAACAGAATCAAGAACACGATACACTTTCAATCCAGTCTTCTATTGATTATCCAACACGAAGTTTACAATCAATCCAAGACCCACAAGAAATCTCTAAGCCACTCTCTGTAGATTTCTCTAACTCTCTCTTAATTCCTCTGAATGTCTCACTCAACTGGCTAACCTCAACCCTAATGCCAAGCCTTGTTTATATAGGACAAGCTTTCCACATGGGCTTTGGTCTAGGCCAGGCCATTCTCCAAGCCCATAACACTAATTAACTCCCTAACCAATAATGCTAAGCCCAATACAAAATATCCAAAGACTAAATAATCAAACTATTAAGCTGTTGTCACAAAATATGCACCAACACAAAAGAAGGGGTGAAACAAAGCTCTTTCTAGCTTTAGTTCCACGCATGGAATATGCGGCCCAATCCTACACACACACTGTGACATCCCGAACTTCCGAGGTTGGTGGCGGTTAATCTTGTGAGCTTAATTTCTGTTAAACGTCCTGTGTTGTTATAACTTCGTTAAACTTAAAGTATGATAATTGTGTTGAACACTTGTAACCTTAATAAACTTGCTAAACGGAAAAACATGTTTGAATATGTTACGTGTGTAGTGGACCAGTTTAGGCACGGATAGGTTTATTGGGCCACACATAAAGGTGGGTTACACACAACACAGGTGTGGTTTAGCACACACCACATGTTGGGCCCCATCCACCTCGGCACACATATCACACATGGGCCAGACATTTCATTTGGGCCGGCCTTTGATGGTCGCGTATAGGTTCACGCACACACAGAGAATTAGAGGTAGTTTTCATAATCTAGCATTCTCATCAAGTTCATACGAAACCCTAATCCATCTCACACTTCTTGGAAGCCGACGGCAGGCCCCATTCCCTCTCGAAGTTCTCATTGTTATACGTTAAATCTTGGTTAGTGGTTCTTGTCTGTTGCTATTCAGAATTGCATGATATTGTTGATATTGTATCTGATTGATTGCATGTATTATTTGATGTTGTTTATTGGTGGATTCTAGCATATGTGTTCGTTGTCAAAGGATAATCGTTCCCGATGGTTTTGATCGGAAACTAGATGGACTGGTTTAGGATATGATTAACATGCTGATGATCTAGAGGGATTAAATGAATGATTAATCATTTAACTAAACCGCTGAATTCAAACTGTTAATGATGATATGATCGGCTGTAAACGTGACTAGGGTTTGTTTATGTAGGAGGTAACTGTTCTCCAACGAAAACACTTTGAATTCGTCGCATGATATGTGCCGAAGAAAACACTTTGATTTCGTCGCCTCCTGTGCCGATGAAAACCCTTTGATTTCATCGCCTCCTATACCGAAGAAAACACTTTTGATTTCGTCACCTTGTCCCGACGAAAACCCTTTGATTTCGTCACCTCTTGTGCCGACGAAAAACCTTGGAGTTCGTCACCCTTTCCAATAGATTGAGCATGAGCTGATTGAGCTATTGTTTATTAGGAGTGTTGGTTTCGACTGAGTAAATATGAGTTGATTTCTATATGTGTGGCATATCCAACTGTTGGACACTGTTACAAGTCATGCATGTAAACTGTGGGAATGAATGGGTTTGGTTAACTGTTTGCGATGCATGCTACCATTTATTTGTGAATTTGATTGGGTTATATGATTGCTATATGTTACTCGGAAACTGATGTGTGAACACACAACGTGACTACAACTTATACGTGAACATTGTGAATGTGAAACTGATTATGCGTACATGAATATCATAGGCTGTGACTGTCTAAGTGTTAATAAGTAATTAATCAAACCGAGCAAACCAAGGTGAGTTCACTGCTCTTTTCCAAGCATGCATCCCGGGAAGGGATATCGGGTAACGTTTTCAGGGAAGAACGTCGGGTTAATGGGATGTTTGTTATTACTCAGTTTCTATCATATAAGACCCTTACATCTACCGATTGTTGCCGGGAAGGCAACGAGGTTTTTAGTTGATAGCGCTATTAGGTTTGGCACCCTCACATCGGGCCGGAATGGACGGGCGTGAACTATTTACCATGACCACTTGACCAATGCTTTGATAGAGGCATTGGGGTTTGGGCAAACACATCTAGTAGCCACATACGGTAATCGAGTTAATAACATCATCAAAACACTTGTCTCATCAGCGTTAACAAAACTTTAAACTCATCAGCGTCGTCAGACACACTTGTCTGCATGCTTGCATGTCGTTAGGGGTTTGATATGGACTTGCTATCTGGGAGTGCTGGAGTAGTCATGGATCGAGATTCTTGGATATTTGACGCATTGTTTTTTAAACACTTATTTTGCAACAGTTGTTAAACAATTTAACTTATGCTTCCGCTGAACGTTTTCTTTGGTTTTAACTTTTGACTTGGATTTATCTTATGCAATGAAACGAATGTCTTATTTAAATATTAATTGTTGGTTCGATATGATTAGTGGCTTGAATCCTAGTACGTCACACGTCCTGTGGTGTTTCCGCATGTGGTATTTTGGGGTGTGACAGTTTGGTATCAGAGCCACTGGTTATAGTGAACTAGGTTTTAAAACGTTTTTGTAAAACCAGACTATAACCGAACACCTTCGGAAATCGATCATGACACTCAGCTCCAGATTGCAAGGTTCGTCTTCTGTTTCCTTTATGCATTACTTGTTTAGTAGTCACACACTCACAGCTTGCATGAAACAACATACTAGATACTATGGTGACTTGATAGCATGACACTACTCTTCGACTCTTGTGATTCGTAATCCTGTAATACCTTCTGTTTTGTTATTTGAATACGGGGGAAACTTTTAGCGCAAGTTAAGAGGCACTGAGATGAGCATGAAAATTGTCTTATTATTATGGGTGCACACATAATAATAATATGAGGTGCATGTAAGTCCCAGTGAGGCTTAACGAGTGTGAGAAGGGTTCTGCCCTATTGTGTGTAAACTTGGTAGTTGTAAATATCAACATGAGACTTGACTTTTACCTCATCTTGACACCAAAATTTGTTCCCTCTCCTTATATAGAAACATGAGTGGACGAGGTCATGGACGTGGTCACATCGCAGTGACCCAAGCTGAGCTGACAAACTTAATCAACACACGTGTGGCTGAGGCTCTGGCAGCCTACCAAGCTGGTACGAAATGTGCCAAACACTCTTTAATCTTGTGTCGCGTACACGACTCTTACCCCTGTAATGTGTTTTCTTTCATCCAATAGGTCAGCAAAACCAAAACAATCCACCTGCCTGTACGTTCAAGATGTTCATGGATTGTAAGCCACAGACCTTCAATGGGACTGAAGGGGCTGTAGGACTTCTGCGATGGTTCGAGAAGGCAGAATCAGTGTTTGTGATGTGTAACTGTCCTGCTGGGGACAGAGTGAAGTAAGCTACGGGCACACTTGAGGATGGTGCCCTGACATGGTGGAATGCCCAGGATCAGCTGTTGGGCATCGAGGTGGCAAATGCCACTACTTGGGACGATTTTAAGGAGCTGATAAGGGAGGAGTATTGTCCTCGTGATGAAATACAGAAGCTTGAGAATGAATACTATGATCTGAAGATGGTGGGATCTGAGATTGAGGCGTACGCGAAACAGTCACATGAGTTGGCGATCATATGCCCGAACTTGTCCCGACCTCCGCATCGAAGAATAAAATTGTTTATCAAGGGATTAGATCCACGGGTGAAGGGTTTGGTTACTGCAGCAAACCTCAACAACTTAACTCAGATTGTTCGTTTGGCTCACAAAATCACCGATCAGGAAGTGGAGAGTGGTTCTTTACCACCGCGTGTTTCTGCCACCACTGCTGCTACAACCACCGCTACTACGCCTGCTAGTGATAACAAGCGGAAATGGAATGACGCTGACAAAGCAACCAGTGCCAGCCAATCTCAGAAAAGGCCTGACAACAGCAGCAACCGCAGTTTCAGTCAGTCGTCCTCAGTAAACCAAGGCAAGGGCAGCAATCAGAATCAAGGTTCCTATATGGGGAAGAAGCCACAGTGCAACAAGTGTGGCTATCATCACTCTGGGCAGTGTGCTCGGGCTTGCCGTAGGTGCGAGAAAGTGGGCCATGAGGCCAAAGACTGTAGAGCCCCACAGCCAAAGCAGCAGCAGCAGCAAAACCAGCAGTACCAGTGACAGCAAAGGCAGCAACCCCATCAGAATCAGGGTTTCAAGAAAGGGTGTTATCAGTGTGGGGATGAGGGCCACTTTAAGCGGGATTGCCCTCAGTTAAATTAGAATGCCAACGACAACAACCGCCAGAATAATAACAACAATGCCGAAAACAACAACAATAATGGCAACAATGGGGGCAATGGTGCTCGGGGAAGGGGATTCGTGCTTGGTGCCGGTGATGCTAGGAACGACGGCAATGTCGTGACTGGTACGTTTTCTGTGAAAAATCTTATTGCTTGAGTCTTATTTGATTCCGGTGCCGATTGGAGTTATGTGTCCCTATAGTTTAGTCAGCGATTAGGGTTATCTCCAACACCTTTAGAAGTTAAGCAAGTAGTAGAACTAGCTGATGGTAAGACGATAGAAGCTTCGCATGTTCCTTTTGGGTGTAAACTAGATCTCGTGGGTCAAGTGTTTGATATTGATCTCCTTCCTGTTAACCTCGGTAGTTTTGATATAGTAGTTGGTATGGATTGGCTGTCAAGACACCAAGCTGAGATTCTGTGCAAGGAAAAGATTGTACGTATCCCTCTCCCTGATGGAGAGTCATTATCTATTCAAGGGGATCGTAGTGGGACGATGGTTGGTATTATCTCGGCTATGCAAGCGCAGAAATGTCTACGAAAGGGGTATCCTGCAATTCTAGCACTAGTTACTGACACTCCATCTGAAGAAAGAAAGATCGAGGATCTGCCAGTTTTACGCGAATTTGCCGATGTATTTCCTGAGCAACTTCCTGGTCTACCTCCTCACCGTCAAGTGGAATTCCAGATTGATCTTGCACCAGGAGCAGCCCCAATTGCTCGTGCTCCTTATCGTCTAGCACCTGGAGAGTTGCAAGAGCTGTCTAACCAGCTGCAAGAGTTATTGGACAGAGGTTTTATTTGACCCAGTTCTTCGCCTTGGGGAGCCCCAGTTTTGTTTGTAAAGAAGAAAGACGGGTCCTTTCGCATGTGCATTGATTATCGGGAACTCAACAAGGTGACCATCAAGAACCGTTATCCATTGCCACGCATCGACGACTTGTTTGACCAGCTGCAAGGGTCAAGTTTTTATTCGAAGATCGACTTAAGATCGGGCTATCATCAGGTGAGAGTCCGAGAGGAGGATGTTCCGAAAATGGCTTTTTGAACGCGTTATGGGCACTATGAGTTTTAGGTTATGCCATTTGGATTGACGAATGCGCCAGCGGTCTTCATGGATCTCATGAACCGCGTATGCAAACTGTATCTCGACGATTTCGTTATAGTATTCATTGACGACATTTTGATCTACTCCAAGAGCAAGGAAGATCACGAGCGGCACCTGCGTCTTATTTTGGAACTTCTAAGGAAGGAGCAGCTCTATGCGAAGTTTTCTAAGTGTGACTTCTGGATTCGGGAGGTACACTTTCTTGGGCACATTGTTAATGAATTGGGGATACACGTGGATCCTGCAAAAGTTGATGCTATTAGAAATTGGGCGGCACCAAAGAATCCTTCGGAGGTGCGGCAATTTCTTGGTCTCGCTGGATATTATCGAAGATTTATCAAAGACTTTTCGAAGATCGCACAACCTCTTACTTCATTGACATAGAAAAGCGTTGTATACTCTTGGGGAACGAAACAAGAAGAGGCTTTCCAACTATTGAAACAGAAACTCTGCAGTGCGCCAATTTTGTCTCTACCTGAAGGCACCGAAGATTTCGCGGTATACTGTGATGCATCTATTCAGGGTCTCGGCTGCGTATTGATGCAATGCAACAAGGTGATACCCTACGCCTCACGCCAGTTGAAGGTTCACGAGAGGAATTACACGACACACGACTTGGAATTGGGGGCTGTGGTTTTCACGTTGAAGATCTGGAGGCATTACCTGTACGGTACTAAATGCACTATTTAAACCGACCACAGGAGCCTTCAGCACATTTTTTATCATAAGGATTTGAATATACGACAGGGTCGCTGGGTTGAACTTTTAAACGATTATGATTGTGCAATCAAATATCATCCGGGTAAGGCCAACGTTGTAGCTGACGCACTTAGCAGAAAGGAATCGAAACCCAAGCGTATTCGCGCTTTGCAACTCACCATTCATTCTAACATGGCTGATCAGATCCGTTCGGCCTAGGCCGAGGCATTAAAAGATGAAGACTATGAAGCTGAGTACTTACGGGGTATGGAGAAACGACTCGAGAAGAGGTCAGACGGCATTTACTATTTCATGGAGCGGATATGGATTCCGTTGTTTGGTAATCTTAGAGAACTTGTGATGGACGAAGCGCACAAGTCTCGGTACTCTGTTCACCCTGGTTCGGATAAGATGTATCAGGACCTCAAAATCATGTAATGGTGGCCGAAGATGAAAGCTCACATCGCAACTTATGTGAGTAAGTGTTTGACCTGCTCGAAAGTTAAAGTGGAATATCAGAAACCGTCTGGATTGCTGCAACAACCAGAAATACCCATGTGGAAATGGGAACGGATTGCTATGGATTTTGTCACCGGGCTACCGAGAACTCAAAACGGAAACGATACCATCTGGTTGATCGTTGATCGCCTCACGAAGTCAGCACACTTCTTAGCAATCAAGGAAACAGACAAGTTCTCACAACTAGCCGTTGTCTACCTTAAGGAAGTGGTTTCTAGGCACGGGGTGCCGACATCTATTATCTCAGATCGTGACCCGCGTTTCATCTCAGATTTGTGGCATTCGATGCACAAATCATTCGGCTCGCGTCTTGATATGAGCACTGCTTATCACCTGCAGACGGATGGTCAAAGTGAGCGAACCATCCAGACACTTGAGGATATGTTACGAGCCTGCGTGATTGACTTTGGCAAGGGTTGGGAGAAACACTTGTCGTTGATAGAGTTTTCTTACAACAATAGTTACCATACCAGCATTCAGGCAGCTCCATTCGAGGCATTGTACGGACGAAAGTGTCGTTCGCCCCTCTGTTGGGCTGAGGTGGGTGACAACCAGGTCACAGGCCCTGAACTTGTGTTGGAAACTTCAGAAAAGATTGTTCAGTTCAGGAATCGGATGGCAGCAGCGCGCGACCGTCAGAAAAGCTACGCTGATAAGCGTAGGAAACCTTTGGAATTTGAAGTTAATGATCGCGTCATGTTGAAGGTCTCACCCTGGAAGGGTGTGGTGCATTTTGGAAAACGTGGCAAGCTAAAACCTCGTTATGTAGGGCCATTTAAAATTCTGGAACGGATTGGTAAAGTGGCCTACAAGTTAGAATTACCTGCTGAGTTGGGTAACGTTTATGATGTTTTCCATGTGTCGCAATTAAAGAAGTGTTTGTCGGATGAAACACTGGTTGTACCGTTTCAAGAGTTGAAGATTGACGACAAGTTGCAGTTTGTCGAAGAACCAATTGAGATTATGGATTGGGAAGTTAAGGTTCGCAAACATAGTCGGATTCCAATTGTGAGAGTTCGTTGGAACTCAAGACGTGGACCGGAGTTCGCGTGGGAGCGCGAGGATCAAATGAAGCTCAAGTATCCACATTTGTTTCCAGATGACAAGTCCAAGTCTGGCAAACCTAAACCTGATGCAACTAGTGAATTTCGGGACGAAATTCCCAATCAAGTTGGGGATGATGTAGCACCCGCGGGAAATGCCCAGTTATCTTGATCTAATACTGTACCGTTTTGGATTACTTGACAAATTTTAGGACGAAATTTATTTCAAGTTGGGGATTATGTGACAACCCGAACTTCCGAGGTTGGTGGCGGTTAATCTTGTGAGCTTAATTTCTGTTAAACGTCCTGTGTTGTTATAACTTCGTTAAACTTAAAGTATGATAATTTTGTTGAACACTTGTAACCTTAATAAACTTGCTAAACGGAAAAATATGTTTGAATACGCTACGTGTGTAGTGGACCAATTTAGGCACAAATAGGTTTAGTGGGCCACACATAAAGGTGGGCTACACACAACACAGGTGTGGTTTAGCACACACCACATGTTGGGCCCCATCCACCTCGGCACACACATCACACACGGGCCATACATTTCATTTGGACCGGCCTTTGATGGTCACGTATAGGTTCACGCACACACAGAGAATTAGAGGTGGCTTTCATAATCTAGCATTCTCATCAAGTTCATACGAAACCCTAATCCCTCTCACACTTCTTGGAAGCCGACGATAGGCCCCATTCCCTCTCGAAGTTCTCATTGTTATACGTTAAATCTTGGTTAGTGGTTCTTGTCTGTTGCTATTCAGAATTGCATGATATTGTTGATATTGAATCTGATTGATTGCATGTATTATTTGATGTTGTTTATTGGTGGATTCTAGCATATGTGTTCGTTGTCAAAGGATAATCGTTCCCGATGGTTTGGATCAGAAACAAGATGGTCTGGTTTAGGATATGATTAACATGCTGATGATCTAGAGGGATTAAATGAATGATTAATGATTTAACTAAATCGCTGAATTCAAACTGTTAATGATGATATGATCGGCTGTAAACGTGACTAGGGTTTGTTTGTGTAGGTGGTAGCTGTTCTCCAACGAAAATACTTTGAATTCGTCGCATGATATGTGCCGACGAAAACACTTTGATTTCGTCGCCTCCTGTGCCGAAGAAAACCCTTTGATTTCTTCGCCTCCTGTACCGACGAAAACACTTTTGATTTCGTCACCTTGGCCCGACGAAAACCCTTTGATTTCGTCACCTCTTGTGCCGACGAAAACCCATTGAGTTCGTCACCCTGTCCAATAGACTGAGCATGAGCTGATTGAGCTATTGTTTATTAGGGGTGTTGGTTTTTACTGAGTAAATATGAGTTGATTTCTATATGTGTGGCATATCCAACTGTTGGACACTGTTGCAAGTCATGCATGTAAACTGTGGGAATAAATGGGTTTGGTTAACTGTTTGCTATGCATGCTACCATTTATTTGTGAATTTTATTGGGTTATATGATTGCTATATGTTTCTCGGAAACTGATGTGTGAACACACAACGTGACTACAACTTATACGTGAACATTGTGAATGTGAAACTGATTATGCGTACATGAATATCATAGGCTGTGACTGTCTAAGTGTTAACAAGTAATTAATCAAACCAAGCAAACTAAGGTGAGTTCACTGCTTTTTTCCAAGCATGCATTCCGGGAAAGGATATCGGGTAACGTTTTCAGGGAAGAATGTCAGGTTAATGGGATGTTTGTTATTACTCAGTTTCTATCATATAAGACCCCTTACATCTACCGATTGTTGCCGGGAAGGCAACGAGGTATTTAGTTGATAGCGCTATTAGGTTTGGCACCCTCACACCGGGCCGGAATGGACGGGCATGAACTATTTACCTTGACCACTTGACCAACGCTTTGATAGAGGCATTGGGGTTTGGGTAACGTTTTCAGGGAAGAACGTCAGGTTAATGGGATGTTTGTTATTACTCAGTTTCTATCACATAAGACCCCTTACATCTACCGATTGTTGCCGGGAAGGCAACGAGGTATTTAGTTGATATAGCTATTAGGTTTGGCACCCTCACACCGGGCCGGAATGGACTGGCGTGAACTATTTACCTTGACCACTTGACCAATGCTTTGATAGAGGCATTGGGGTTTGGGAAAACACATCTAGTAGCCACATACGGTAATCGAGTTAATAACATCATCAAAACATAACGTTGAACTGGTTTATAAACATATCTGGTAAACAACGCATTAACAAAACTTTAAACTCACCAGCGTCGTCTGACACACTTGTCTGCATGCTTGCAGGTCGTTAGGGGTTTGATATGGACTTGCTATCTGGGAGTGCAGGAGTAGTCATGGATCGAGACTCTTGGATATTTGACGCATTGGCTTTTAAACACTTATTTTGCAACAACTGTTAAACAATTTACCTTATGCTTCCACTGAACGTTTTCTTTGGATTTAACTTTTGACTTGGATTTATCTTATGCAATGAAACGAATGTCTTATTTAAATATTAATTGTTGGTTCGATATGATTAGTGGCTTGAATCCTGGTACGTCACACGTCCTGCGGTGTTTCCGCATGTGGTATTTTGGGGTGTGACACACACACGACTCACGCGAGTGTGTCAAATGCTCGAAACCAACAAACCTTTTTGCATTGTGGGTACCGCAACTAGACGACCTAGGCTGCAGTACTTGTAACACCTCGTAAAATCACGTCCAATGATGTGTTGACACGTGTACTAAACCCTAATGAAGTCAAACGTTGACTTTAAAGAACATTTTTTTATGAAACATCAAAAAATTTGAATGTGAAAGGACTGAAAGTGTCAACATGCTTAAACTAAGCCTCTGAATAACCTTACACGATATTCATATTCACAGATAAGCCACTTGTTGATCGAGAGGAGCCGTTTACGTAAATATTTGAAAGTTTAAGCGACGATGGGTTAAAAGCGTCAACATGTTAATTCTAACCTCTGAGTGACCTTTTAACAAACGAGAGCTTCATAATGTTTGATCAAACTCTCGGGAATGTCTAATATTGGCCATTGAAGGATTTTATGCCAATAAGTGATGTTGCGTGCAAGTTTGCAAGTTAAGGGGGTTAAAAGTGTCAATATGTTTAATTATACATCTGAGTGACCTTTTAACAAACCCGAAGCATCGTGATGTTTGATAATACTCTTGAGAATGCCTAATATGGGCTACACAAGGCTTTGATTGTCACACCCCGACCACGTAGAACATACGAAACGTGGCGGAAACATCGGGGAGTGTTGTAACAGAATTAATTGTTTCAAATCCATGGCAATTGAAGTTTTGTTTTATTGATTAAAAGTGTTACAATGTCTTAACAAACAAAGAAATACAACATAATTAACTAGTCTTGCATCTTTTATTGTCACTAAAGCCCAAGTCTGCCTATATGTATCTTGATCATCTTATGCAACAGTTCCTGAAAAACACATGTGAAAATAGGTACGTCAGCATAAAAATGCCTGTGAGATACATAGGTTTTGTGAAAATAAGATTCATGACTTATGTTTGAGAAAATGTTTAGTCATGAACCTTGTTATTTGCTTTGTCTTTTAAATCATTTGAAAAACGATAAGATCAGATGATAAGTATAAATAAATGTAAGGTTAAATGAATAACCATTGTAAAATGAGTTTGTATAAGATAAGTTGTTTAGAAATCAATGTCTTGTGAAAAGTATGTTACTTGTATAAAATGTTCTATGTCTCAAACTGAAATGATTCAAATAACGCTACAATATGTAATACCATACAAACACTTATATATAGGAAGTACCAGCGGCGTATCCACCATGTTTGTATCATATTACACACGCATCGTTACTTAATCACTTAATCAAACCAAACCAAACAATGTAAAATGTCTATGTTTAAATCAATTGTCAAATGTATTGAATAATATGTCAAAGTATTCATGTCAAGATGTAATTCATGTCAAAATGTCTATGTCAAATATCCATGTCAAATGTCTATGTCAAATATCCATGTATGGCAAGTGAAATGTCTCAACTAAACCATATGCACAACAACAAAGTATTGAAGTAAAACTTGGTTTAAATCAAAGTTATGTTTTGTGGAAAATACATGATCAATGTCAATCATGTTAAAATGTCTATGTCGAAAAGTCTATGTCAAAATGTCATGTAAAACGATGTACTAAGTAATGCACACAATGGCAATACATAGCATGAAATGTAATGAAATCATGTACTATAATGTACTAACGAACATAGCAGTATATGATGTGAAAACAGGAAAGCAGGAAAGTAACAAGTAGGCACATGTGTTCCACCCCAAAACAGTTTGGAAAACAGTAAAAGAGGGGTCTATGTACTCACCTGAGATTGCTCAGTAGTCCTTGAGTAACAACTAAACAATGCTAGAGATCGCGGATATCAAACGGCACCTAATATAGGTAACTACATTAATAAACCGGACCTTAATCGGATGATTGGATAGAATGAGGTTTCGTAAACCAAACGAGTGTAGAGACTCGTGTCATTTGGTTTAACAAAGCCTACATGCTAAATGAAACTTAACATAATTGATTACGACCCATTACGACCCGTTTAGGTAGCTTATGCTACTTTAACGCGTCGTTTGCGTGAAACGCGTTCGGACCGCCTAACTAGCCCTATGACAAGTGTTATATGCCTAAACATGTTACATAATCAGTTATGTGACAAAAGTTTAGGTTACATATGCTAAATTACCAATTATGTATGAAAAGGGTATTCTGGTAATTTACCTAAGGCATATAAACTACCTATCATACAACTACTTAAACGATGTGACCATAGGGTATAACCTCGGAAGGTTATTCCCTACCTACTATGGTCACCTACTGTGTTTGGTCGGATCCTAATGATCGACCAAACTGGGTCGGGTTCGAAGGTATAGGCGATTTATTAGATCGCCTACCCTACGACCCTAGACAACGTGGTAATCAGTAGGCATAGTCCCAAGGGACTATGACCATCGTGATTACAATCACGTTGTGAAGTTCAAACGAACTTCGCATTGACCGTTACTGGTCAATGCTGAAAGTCAAACAAAGTTTGACTTTCTGACTCGAAAAGCAGTAAAAATAAGGAAGAGAACGAAAGAATACTTACGAAGGGTCCCCGAATGCTAACCCAGATCGAAATAGCTCAGGTATGAAACGAAGGTTCCAACTTAGAGCTTTCTTGATCAGATTTGTGGGTTTTGAATGGAAGGGGGGTTGGGTATTTATAGGATATGCACCACCGTTAGGATCGTTTCTCGTAGTACGTGATCGAATCCAAGGCGTACACTTGTCGGGATGTTATGGTGGCTAAAATGTTGTTCTTATCCGCTGACTAGACGATAAGAAACGTGTGGTTGAGAATCGAACAGATGGGACCCGCTTGTTAAAACATTGAATCTGCCCAGAACAGTCAGTCGCGTAGCGCGACGGATAGGCCTCATGGGCTCGCGCTACGCGAGCACCTCTCCTGAATCAGCAAGTTTTGAAAGTTGACAGCAATGGTCCCTGTTGTGTTTTAAGGCATTTCCGACACTTCCAAGGCCCGTAAAGCCAACTTTAAGGCCCTAAAATGTTGCCTAAACATTGTGGACATGAAACATGTTCAAAAATATGTCGGATGATGGTTCGTTTGGTCGTACGAACGCGATGTTCGCTTAATTACGACGGAATGCGCACAAGCGTGAAAAACGATCCAAATGACGAAACGAAAGGATTTTTCTTATGGCGAACACTAAAATATAATGTAGTCATGCTTCCATAAATTTTTGGATGTCCGGATGTATTCAGAACGTAAGTTATGCGCGAAAATGCAAACTTGTGCACTTTTTGACACTTTTAGTCCCTGAATGACCCAAAAGTTTATTTTAGCATACCGAACCCCTCAAAGCCTATTTCTAAGCTATGTAAAGGATATTTATGGTATGTTTAACTTATGGTCATGTTCCGGAAGGTCTGTTACAGTTCAAATTGGCATACTTTCGCAGTTTGTCAAATTTAGTCCCTATAAGCGATTAAACTTTGATTTCACCACACCAAACCTTCCAAAACTTATATCTAAGTTATGTAAAGGTTATTTAAGGTATGTTAAGCCTATTTCACTATTCCGGAGTGTTCGTTGCATTAAACTGGTTATATTTACGCATTAGTGCGCGTATAACCTTCCAGAAAGTGATTTAGAGCTTGAAATCGAACAAGAATTGATATGTGTAAACGATACACATATTTATACAAGTCCAAAGTATGAAATACATTATTTCATTGGTTTGGAATTTGTTTGATGGATGAAATGACACAGGTGTTACAGTCTCCCCTACTTTAGGAAATTTCGTCCCGAAATTAATTCGTAGGAGTCTATTTGTGACTTTGTGTTAAATAACCATCAAAGATGAACAAGACGTAATCCTGTAATTTCTCTTTAACGAACATTTTTCAGAAATGAAAAATGAACAGAGTTATTTTCAACAGGCATTCTTTAGAAACAAAAATGAACAGAATAGTCATTTTCCACAACATCTTCAGAAACAAAACAGAATAGTCATTTTACATCTTCAGAAACAAAAATGAACGGAATAGTCATTTTACATCTTCAGAAACAAAAATGAACGGAATAGCCATTTTACATCTTCAGAAACAAAAATGAACGGAATAGTCATTTTACATCTTCAGAAACAAAAATGAACAGAATAGTCATTTTACATCTTCAGAAACAAAACAGAATAGTCATTTTACATCTTCAGAAACAAAAATGAACGGAATAGTCATTTTACATCTTCAGAAACAAAAATGAACAGAATAGTCATTTTACATCTTCAGAAACAAAAATGAACGGAATAGTCATTTTACATCTTTAGAAACAAAAATGAACGGAATGGTCATTTTACATCTTCAGAAACAAAAATGAACGGAATAGTCATTTTACATCTTCAGAAACAAAAATGATCGGAATAGTCATTTTACATCTTCAGAAACAAAAATGAACGGAATAGTCATTTTACATCTTCAGAAACAAAAATGATCGGAATAGTCATTTTACATCTTCAGAAACAAAAATGAACGGAATAGTCATTTTACATCTTCAGAAACAAAAATGAACGGAATAGTCATTTTACATCTTCAGAAACAAAAATGAACGGAATAGTCATTTTACATCTTCAGAAACAAAAATGAACAGAGTAACTCTAGATACATGACAAAACTTGCTGTGGTTTCTGTGCACTAAATTTTATAATTATGTACGCGTCCATAATTACGTAATTCCTTGCACAGTCCGCACAGTGCATTTCATGATGTGTCGGGGAAGAAAAATATCAAATCTGTGATGAGTGTGACTAGACTACCCTAGGGTCCTTTTAATCAGATCAACACATGATCTTTTTAATTAGACCACCAAGGAGTCCTTTCAGCTATATCATCACATGATATTCCTAACCAGATTTTTGGATCAATCTGTTTAACTAGACCACTCAGGGGTCTAATTATGGAATAGTACAATATAATCCGAGGGACTTAACTACAACGTAGAAGTCCATTAAGGATTTTAGGTAGTACCTTTGGGTAACCTACTACGAATCCCTTATACGATGATATGGAAGATTCTACGAGGATTTGGATAACAAGAATTTGGATCACACAAAAACATAAAAAGAAACACATAAGCACATAATCACATAATTGTTTAACTTGTTATTAATTTGTTATCTTTGGACGTGGATACTTAAAGCACACCAGGAATCCAATTCATGGATTTCATTTTGGCACTTTAATCATTTCAAGAATCTATCTATGAAGATAGGATAATCTTAAAAGAAATTCGGCTTTGTCCCTATTGAATTGTGATGTACGTATTGAATCATACAAAGAATTCAATTAAGGACTCCGATGAATGATACCCATCCACAAGGATCTAATTATGAGGATAGAAAGATCCTACATGGATTTTGGAGTTTGTGTAACGAGAGTGTTCCGACACCTTGCACTAGGCGTGCTTACGTCGATACACAAAGTAGAAAGTTCATGAGGTTGAGGCGCCAGATATGCCAAGCGATATATGAAGCAGAGTTTGAAGGTTGAGCAGCAGCAGGATTTGTAACAGCTTTGCTTTGGATTGCAAAGCGGCACATGTTAACCAAATGTCTCCATCGTCCACTGTGGGTACATTTGAAACAAGGTATTTGATTTGAATAATGACGATGGCATTGATTGCACCAAGGAGCAGTTCCCTTATACAGCTTCACCCCTGAGGCGAGTCATGGTGATAGCTAAGTCAACGGTCCTCTGGAGTACGACGCCTATTCGCTGGGTAATTGCAGCACCTGGTTCGGACATTGTTGTTGCGATGAAGAGGCACCATGAAGAAAATAGAAGACATGGGAGGAAACAAGGGAAAGATAGTCGAGAGAAAATGACAACGCATGGAGATTGTGACCATTTGTTTGTTACCAAAGGCAAACAAATGAGACAGTGACTAATCAAAATAAATGGGTCAATATAATGTATCGCGAAGACATGCTCGCCTATAAGTGAACGCTCATCCCAAGAATTCCCAGGTAAGCACAACTGGTCTCGCGTCTGATGAGATGTATACGAAGTGCTTGCCTAGACAGAAAACCCAGAATACAGGCATTCACCCTTCCAGTTTGCACGTGTTCACACTATTTAGGACCCAAAACTTTGACGAGATTTTGAAAACTCAAAAGGGTTCAAAACCTTATAACAAAGGGTTCAAAACCTAGTAATTAATCATCCTAGAACAGATGATTAGTTTTCAAAGCGGTTTTGAACTTTATGTTCTTGTTGTGGTAGTCGCCTAAGGATAGGTGACGGTATTGTTTTATGACTAAACGCAAGTAAACTCGCGTTAGGGTCCTAAGAAGGTTATAGACTAGGTCAAAGCATTACTAATTACTAATAACCTAATTCCCTATAACCATTGGCTCTGATAGCATCTTTTCTGTCACACCCCGACCACGTAGAACATACGAAACGTGGCGGAAACATCGGGGAGTGTTGTAACAGAATTAATTGTTTCAAATCCATGGCAATTGAAGTTTTGTTTTATTGATTAAAAGTGTTACAATGTCTTAACAAACAAAGAAATACAACATAATTAACTAGTCTTGCATCTTTTATTGTCACTAAAGCCCAAGTCTGCCTATATGTATCTTGATCATCTTATGCAACAGTTCCTGAAAAACACATGTGAAAATAGGTACGTCAGCATAAAAATGCCTGTGAGATACATAGGTTTTGTGAAAATAAGATTCATGACTTATGTTTGAGAAAATGTTTAGTCATGAACCTTGTTATTTGCTTTGTCTTTTAAATCATTTGAAAAACGATAAGATCAGATGATAAGTATAAATAAATGTAAGGTTAAATGAATAACCATTGTAAAATGAGTTTGTATAAGATAAGTTGTTTAGAAATCAATGTCTTGTGAAAAGTATGTTACTTGTATAAAATGTTCTATGTCTCAAACTGAAATGATTCAAATAACGCTACAATATGTAATACCATACAAACACTTATATATAGGAAGTACCAGCGGCGTATCCACCATGTTTGTATCATATTACACACGCATCGTTACTTAATCACTTAATCAAACCAAACCAAACAATGTAAAATGTCTATGTTTAAATCAATTGTCAAATGTATTGAATAATATGTCAAAGTATTCATGTCAAGATGTAATTCATGTCAAAATGTCTATGTCAAATATCCATGTCAAATGTCTATGTCAAATATCCATGTATGGCAAGTGAAATGTCTCAACTAAACCATATGCACAACAACAAAGTATTGAAGTAAAACTTGGTTTAAATCAAAGTTATGTTTTGTGGAAAATACATGATCAATGTCAATCATGTTAAAATGTCTATGTCGAAAAGTCTATGTCAAAATGTCATGTAAAACGATGTACTAAGTAATGCACACAATGGCAATACATAGCATGAAATGTAATGAAATCATGTACTATAATGTACTAACGAACATAGCAGTATATGATGTGAAAACAGGAAAGCAGGAAAGTAACAAGTAGGCACATGTGTTCCACCCCAAAACAGTTTGGAAAACAGTAAAAGAGGGGTCTATGTACTCACCTGAGATTGCTCAGTAGTCCTTGAGTAACAACTAAACAATGCTAGAGATCGCGGATATCAAACGGCACCTAATATAGGTAACTACATTAATAAACCGGACCTTAATCGGATGATTGGATAGAATGAGGTTTCGTAAACCAAACGAGTGTAGAGACTCGTGTCATTTGGTTTAACAAAGCCTACATGCTAAATGAAACTTAACATAATTGATTACGACCCATTACGACCCGTTTAGGTAGCTTATGCTACTTTAACGCGTCGTTTGCGTGAAACGCGTTCGGACCGCCTAACTAGCCCTATGACAAGTGTTATATGCCTAAACATGTTACATAATCAGTTATGTGACAAAAGTTTAGGTTACATATGCTAAATTACCAATTATGTATGAAAAGGGTATTCTGGTAATTTACCTAAGGCATATAAACTACCTATCATACAACTACTTAAACGATGTGACCATAGGGTATAACCTCGGAAGGTTATTCCCTACCTACTATGGTCACCTACTGTGTTTGGTCGGATCCTAATGATCGACCAAACTGGGTCGGGTTCGAAGGTATAGGCGATTTATTAGATCGCCTACCCTACGACCCTAGACAACGTGGTAATCAGTAGGCATAGTCCCAAGGGACTATGACCATCGTGATTACAATCACGTTGTGAAGTTCAAACGAACTTCGCATTGACCGTTACTGGTCAATGCTGAAAGTCAAACAAAGTTTGACTTTCTGACTCGAAAAGCAGTAAAAATAAAGAAGAGAACGAAAGAATACTTACGAAGGGTCCCCGAATGCTAACCCAGATCGAAATAGCTCAGGTATGAAACGAAGGTTCCAACTTAGAGCTTTCTTGATCAGATTTGTGGGTTTTGAATGGAAGGGGGGTTGGGTATTTATAGGATATGCACCACCGTTAGGATCGTTTCTCGTAGTACGTGATCGAATCCAAGGCGTACACTTGTCGGGATGTTATGGTGGCTAAAATGTTGTTCTTATCCGCTGACTAGACGATAAGAAACGTGTGGTTGAGAATCGAACAGATGGGACCCGCTTGTTAAAACATTGAATCTGCCCAGAACAGTCAGTCGCGTAGCGCGACGGATAGGCCTCATGGGCTCGCGCTACGCGAGCACCTCTCCTGAATCAGCAAGTTTTGAAAGTTGACAGCAATGGTCCCTGTTGTGTTTTAAGGCATTTCCGACACTTCCAAGGCCCGTAAAGCCAACTTTAAGGCCCTAAAATGTTGCCTAAACATTGTGGACATGAAACATGTTCAAAAATATGTCGGATGATGGTTCGTTTGGTCGTACGAACGCGATGTTCGCTTAATTACGACGGAATGCGCACAAGCGCGAAAAACGATCCAAATGACGAAACGAAAGGATTTTTCTTATGGCGAACACTAAAATATAATGTAGTCATGCTTCCATAAATTTTTGGATGTCCGGATGTATTCAGAACGTAAGTTATGCGCGAAAATGCAAACTTGTGCACTTTTTGACACTTTTAGTCCCTGAATGACCCAAAAGTTTATTTTAGCATACCGAACCCCTCAAAGCCTATTTCTAAGCTATGTAAAGGATATTTATGGTATGTTTAACTTATGGTCATGTTCCGGAAGGTCTGTTACAGTTCAAATTGGCATACTTTCGCAGTTTGTCAAATTTAGTCCCTGTAAGCGATTAAACTTTGATTTCACCACACCAAACCTTCCAAAACTTATATCTAAGTTATGTAAAGGTTATTTAAGGTATGTTAAGCCTATTTCACTATTCCGGAGTGTTCGTTGCATTAAACTGGTTATATTTACGCATTAGTGCGCGTATAACCTTCCAGAAAGTGATTTAGAGCTTGAAATCGAACAAGAATTGATATGTGTAAACGATACACATATTTATACAAGTCCAAAGTATGAAATACATTATTTCATTGGTTTGGAATTTGTTTGATGGTTGAAATGACACAGGTGTTACATTGATGCTATTAAACGATAATACGTGCAAGTTCGCACGTTAAAGGGACCAAAAGCGTCAACATCTAAAACTACGCCTTTGAGAGGCCTTTTGAATGAACCAGAAACTCCGCATTGTTCGATCATACCCCCAGGAGTGTATAATACTGACCATGTGAGAATTTTATGCCGTTTCGCGATGATGCGCGCGAGTTCGTAAATTAAGGGGTTAAAAGCGGCAACGAGCGAAACTACACTTTAGGGTGATCTTTTAAAAGAATCGGGATCTCCGTTAAGCTCAGTCATATCCCCGAATGTGCCTAATATGAGCCGTTTAAGGCTTAGATGCCATAGAACGATGATACGCATAAATTTATGCGCCAAAAGGACTAAAAGCGACAACTAGCGAAACTACGCCTTTGAGGGGCCTTTTGAAAGAAACAGAAACTTCGTAATGATCAGCTAAACTCCCGAGTGTGCCTAAGGTTGGCCGTATGAGGTTTCATACCTGATATTAACATTAAACATATGAAACAAGAACATAAGGTACCTAATACGTCATAAATGAAACTTAATTAAGCATAAAAGATGACATGGACTAAAACTGCCAAAGCAGAAAGAAGTTTGCTGGACTGGGCCGGCTCGCGGGCCGCGTAGGCCTAGGCCAGCCTCATTCGCAGGCCGCCAAAGCCCAAACAGCAGTAGCTAATTGTTTTAAGTTGTTGTTTTTGGGTTCTTGTTTGATCTTCACACATCTTTAAACCATTTAACTGATACTAGGGACTTGTCTACTGTTTTTAAAACCAGAATTACACTTGTTATGATCCTAGAACTCCCTAAAACACTTGTTAATCATCCGAGAACTCTCCAAACACTATATAAAGGTGTTGAATTTATAACTTCAAACTTGCACATTTCATCTCTATCTTCCTCTATCTCAAATCTGGAAGTTCCTGATCTAAGTGGGAGCATCCTATGAGTTTATTTCTGTCCCTTGGACCACTTGTAAGTGTCCTTTCATGACTAGTTCGTTTTATTTGGCATTTAAAGCCAAAAAGTTAAGCGTTTACGACAAACGCTTTGACTTTTAGCTAGACCGTAAACGGTCAAGCCATGGTTCGCAATGAACATGGCTACATGATCGTAATTAGGTAGGTGTTAAACCCTCAAAAGGGTACCTCCTAAGAATCACGTTTGCTTGGTCAATTGACGAGTCAACGAAATATTGTTTTAAAAAGTCAACGGGTCAGTTTTTGAAATAATTGTGATATGAGTTTAGAAATGTTCTAAAATATGTTTTATCAATTAAACAACTTGGTAATAATTATTAGAACATGTGTAAACATGTTCGGCTCGTCAATTCCGGTTTTAGGGTCGGTTCACAACCGAAAGTCGCGAAGTTTGACTTCTGCGTTGACTTTCGATTATGAACTGAATTCGATTAGTTTGCTACTGATTTTAGGTTCCGTTATGATTGTAATATAATGTAGCATAATCATATAAGGTTATAATACACGATCATACTAGAAATCTATGTTTTTGCACATGTTCCGATAACATGCCGCACTTTGACTATTATGCCCTTTTTAGCGAAAATAAGGTTTTAGAAACCAATAAGCTTTCAAAAAACTTAGGTACGGATATGTTAACATGTTTAACATATTTTGATGTTATAAACCTGATCATAAACTGAGTTTTTATGAAATATCGTAATTTATGCATTAAATTGACCAAAATACCCTTTTAACGCGTAGATCGGTTTTAAGCATAATTTTTCATACTAAACTCATTGCCTACTGATGTAATATAATAATTAGGATAATTTGGGATGTTCATTCAGTTTACAAACTGAGTTTACGTATACGTTCTTGAATTACGTCCTTAAATGACGATAATGCCCTTTTTGCACCTAAAATGATTTAAAAGCATAATTTTCATACAAAACCTTTTATTTACTGATATGCTATATTATTTAACATATTTTGGTCATATGAACCTGATCATAACATCAGTTTTCCTAAGATATCGCAAATATCGTCAATTAGCGAGTTTAACGCCGTTTCGACGCGTAGTATGGTTTTAAACCATAACTACCAAGCAAGACTTGTTACCTACGGATCTTATAAATCATTTTAAATGTTTTTTTTACAGTAGGTATATGATGTAAACTAAGATTCCCAAATTAGCCTTCCAAACTATGTGTGAGATTACAAAAATGCCCCTATGGAGCATAGTTTGGTTTTAAACTATAAAACACACATATGTTAGATATTCTACTGATATTATATCATAAATACAATATTTTCAAAGAATGTTTTTGATCATAACATCATATTGTACTCAAATTTCTTTTATACATCATAAAATGACCAAAACGCCCTTATGAGGCATAATTTGATTTTTAAACCTTAACGGGCATACAAGTTGATATCCTACTGATATTTTAACTTGTTTTAAGTATATTGGCATATGGAACTTGTCCATGACTCATCAGGTTACTCGTTATCGCTTATACGCGTACGGTTAGGCTTACGTAACTAGTTTACGTAAGTTTACCGAAACAAATTAAACCTTATCATTTTTACTTCAAAATCCAGAATGTATTTAGTTTACCCATATTATACAAGTCTTCATACTTGTTGGGTATAAATTACATTCCAATCCGGTCATCGCTTAATGTAGCGTTTTATACCGTAAATCCTTCTTTAAACTAACCGGTCTAAGTTTACAACTTAAATAAGACCCGTTAGTAATCTAATAGATCAATAAAACCTTCATTCCAGATTAGGAGCCCATGTAAAAGCTACTTGCACTAGTTTGAATAGATCATACGGATGAGTAGACAAAACTTGGATTTTAAGCTCAGGTAAATACTTTTAACTTATTTTCCCTTAGACGGGCTTGGGATACGGTAAAATATTACCGCTTGGTTGGGTGTTAAAATCATTTAACCGAATATGGTTATATGGCATAATCCCGTTTTAATCAGTGTTGCTAGATAACAATAAACATTGGGGGTTAACGACCGTGTCCTGGATATCCTCGGCTCATTTCAATTGTAAATGGTCATGACTTAAGCACAGGGTGTAGGCATACACCTGATAGTTGCGTATGTAAAAGATATACCCACTTGTTGGGGTAACCCGCCGTGGGATTATATTAGTGGTGTGTCGGTTAATCTTGTCCCTGCTTCTATCCCGGGCCCTAAATGTATGACAAACATGTGAATCTGATACAAGTTTATCGTTATATAATTGTCCCAAGTTATAAAAGATTTTATGCCTTATGCATCCAAACCAATTTTATAAATACTTTTCAAATGAGTCGGTTAATTGTATTTACTAGTGTAAACTGACGTATTTTCAAAAGACTAAGTGACAGGTACTACTCGTAATTGGCTGGAAGCTTTTGGGCGTTAAGTAGAGGATCTTGCAAGTCCGTAATGCCTTATGTCTATTGAACATGTTGTGTATTTGATTTAGATTCCGCCTGTGGATTTAATATTACAAGCTCGTATGTAATTATCCTTTCAGTATTTACTGACATTTGAGTTTGTAATAATATTTTATATACCAAGACTTCCGCTGTGCTATTCTGTCTATGTTTGACTATGACGATATCAATTTTACGTCACGATACTCCCCACCGAGCCCACCGGGCTGAGCTGTAAATATCGGAGTGTGACAGGTTGGTATCAGAGCCAACGTTTGAGTGAATTAAACACTAGCCTTTAGTGTTTATTCTCAAATGACACAGTAGCATATTCCTTAGACCTTCCAAGTTTAGACTTAACAATAGGAATGCTCTCATCCCTATTAAGTAAACATTGTTTTCGATTTTATGTGTTTTAAATTTGTCACCAAGCACAGAAGCCGTTGATGGAGATTTTCCCGACCGAAGCCAAGAAATACCAAGCTTCATACCATGGCTAGGATAAGCGTGTGACCGGTTGAAGGAAAGACCTTTATGGACCTATTCCCAAAACCAAACCTATTTAAACTTTTAACCAGACTTCGGAGTCCATACCGGAGGTCCCTGAGGCTCAAATCTTGAAGTCTGTACCAGTGGAGTCCATACCAGGAGATTCCTGAGGCTACCATATTGAAGATGATACATGTAGATGCTGTTAATTCCTATTTCCTATTTCCAAGTTTTGAAATTTCAGACTTGGACTATACCGGTCAAAACCCAATCCGTGATCCATGTCATTCCTTTAACTATTGAGTCTTTGGATTCTACTTCTGCAACGGATCCTGATTTGAAATATTTTCTTTATTCGTTAAGATCTTTAGTGTCTCTACCGCGTACGATAAATAAAGAAGAGAAACAATCGGAATAAAGCAAGGAAGACATTAAAGAACTCTTCTTCTATTATATTTCATTTTCCTTTAAGTCCCTATATGGGCATTTGATTATTGTAGTCCTTTGTGGACGTATTATTTCATCATAGTCCTTGTAGACTTACCTCTTTTGATAAGACTCCATATATACGCTTGTCTATCGTAGTCCCCTCGAGGAAATTATATTTCAAAATAGTCCCCTCGTGGACATTATATTACAACATAGTCCCTCCGTGGATGTTATATTACAATATAGTCTTTTCTTGGATGTTATATTTCCATATAATCCTTTCGTGGGCATTACCTTTCAAAATAGTCCTTTCATGGACCTCATACTCCCTTATAGTCCTTTTATGGACATGTCATTTCATTTAAATCTTTTTGGTCGACATGTTATTTCACTAAAATTCTTTTATAGACATGTTATTTCATTAAAGTCCCCTGACGAATATAATAACTCATTATAATCCTTTTGAGGACATATCGTTTCACTATAATCCCAATGTTAACATAACTTATAGTCCCTAAATGGACTTATATTTTCCTTTTCGTTCTCGCGTGGACTAGTATTACTTTAAAGTCCCTATAAGGACCCATCTCTTCTGTATAGTTCCTGTGTGGACATTTGTTTATCATAATACTTAATGGACATATTTTTTGACTTAAGTCCCTGAGAGGACATCTGTTCAGTAAGGTCCCATTTGTGGACATGACATTTTAATACAGTCCTTTCATGGACGTGTTATTTCATTAAAATCCCTTTATGGACAAGCTATTTCGAAATATTCCCTTCATGGACACAAGATCCACTAAAACTCATATTTTAAGCTTGGTTCTATTGAAAAACCATTCATAAATCTTAGATTTATATGATTATTAACTCACTTTGATTATTATTTTTCAAGAAAACAACTTTCTTATTTCAAGTTCATGATCACATAAGGATAATCTATTGATTTCTTAACTTAATCATCCTCTCATCTTGCCATACCATGTTTTTAATCATGATTTAACAGGATGTTTTGATGATCAACATCATTTCTACAAACAATCAAAGATCAACAAGCATTCATACCATAAACAACTTTGTTTCATCAAGATTACTTCATATATCCAGCTTATGTTCATGTTTCATGCTTATGTTCTTTAGTGTTCTTGAAGTTTTGATCATGATTCAACATTAACCACTAAAAATGGAAGTAAACTAGTGTGTACAAGGATCTTACCACTAGCACAAGGCTAGGGATGAATCAAGTGTATAAATCAAGAGGATAAAAGCTAATGAGAGAGGTCCTTGAAGTTCCAAAGCCACCACACTTCCTTGTATACCTCCTAGCACCTTTATATGATCTTGGAATAGGATAAGAAAGTTGGATGATGATGGTGGTGTGTGGTTGTGGTCTCGGCCGAGAGGGAGAGCAAGAGAGGAAGAGAGATTGAGTGTGTGTTGGTGTGTGAAGAATGATGAACTCTATCCTCTCATGCCATTCTTATAACCATGCACCCCATTTGTTTTATGTGTAATGTGTCTAAAAAAGGAAGATCATGATCTATTATAATATAGAAATCAAATCTTGAAGATATGGAGGGGGTATGGGCCGTCCATGGGGGGGGGGGGGGGGTAGAGTAGGCTTTAACTAGTTTGATTACTTACTAGTTCAAAATCAAGTATTAGTTATGTGTTTCAGTTATTAGATATTTTGTATGGGGTGTTATGATGTTCGGGGACCATAACTAGCTTGGAAACATTAAAATAATGCTTCTAGTGTGAATTTGGTGTTTCGGGTAGTGTCCGGTTGTTCGGTTAGATACTGATTCGTTAAAGTGCTAAAACTTACAGTTCAGTGTGCTTCATGTATCTTTTTGTGACACTTTTAATTCCCGACACTTAGGAAAGTATTCACGACCATTTAACCATGTTTCTGCATAATATTAGTATGTTAAAATGCTGGTTTATGCTGAATTTTGCTAAATTCAGCACTTTGGGTGAGGTTTAGGCACTTTCCGGCACTTAATCTGTCACCTAGAAAGCAGTTTTGTGATCCTTACTTTCCTACACTGTACACTAGTGTAGTACTTGGTTTCTGGCTCATTCTGTTTCTCAACACACTGTCTGTCTATGTACTGAACTTCGTCAGCATATTCCTGATTTATCAGATAACTGTGCTAACTGTATTTAATGCATCATTTGAGACAATATAGCTTTCATGCAATATTGGTATGACATTAAACAATGTATGATGCACATGTTTGTGTATGGCAGCAATCAAAATGCAGTTACTTGTAATTTCAGCACAGTCATTAAGCATTAATCAAGATTAATTAATCGTACGGATACCTGGATTTTTGACAGTTGTCACAATAACGGGTACGTTTCTCGTTAATGACATATTTACAAGAGTTTTATTTGATTCTGGAGCCGATAAAAGCTTCGTTGACCATAAGTTTAGCAAACTTCTAAATCTACCCTTAAGAACTTTAGATGTCACTTATGAGTTCGAAATGGCCGATGGTAGTATAGAAGTAGCTTCCACGATTCTTGCAGATGCGCTATATCCATCAAGAATCAATCTATTCCTGTTAACCTCTTGCTTATGAATCACGCGGGATTCAGTATAGTATTAGGCATGGATTGGTTATCCCATAACCAAGCCCGCGTTGCCTTCGATAAGAAACTTATCGAAATTAAATCTCCATCTTGTGATATACTCACTATTTATGGAGATCGACACTACGGATTTCCCGAGGGAACTTCTCTACTCAAGGCATCCAGGTGCTTAAAGAGGGGATGTGTCATTTACGTGGCACAGGTGACCATTGACGAGCCGAAGCTGAAAATTGAAGATATTCCAATCATCTCAGAATATCCTGATGTTTTTCCTAAAGATCTATCCGGCCTGCCCCCGAATAGGCAAGTCGAGCTTAGAATCGACATTTTGCCTGGATCAGCTCCTGTAGCCAGAGCATCGTACCGTCTGCCACCCAGTAAGATGAAGGAGTTGAAGGCACAACTTGAAGAACTCTTAGAGAAAGGCTTTATATAGTCGAGTTCCTCGCCCTGGGGAGCTCGTATTCTCTTTGTTTAAAAGAAAGACGGTTCGATGCGGATGTGCATCGACTACCGCGAACTAAACAAGATCACGATCAAGAATGGGTATCCTTTGCTAAGGATCGATGATCTATTTGGTCAACAGCAAGGAGCCAGCTATTTCTCAAAGATTGATTTGAGATCTTGATATCACCAATTGAAGGTCTGAAGTGAAGATGTTCTGAAGATTGTGTTCCGAACTATATACGACCACTATGAGTTCCTCGTAATGCCTTTTGGGATCACGAATGGACCTGTAGCATTCATGGATCTCATGAATCGAGTCTGCAAGTCGTACTTGGATAAGTTTGTCATTGTCTTCATAAATGACATACTTATCTACTCACGCAACAAGGATGATCATGAGAAACATCTTTGATGTATACTCGGACTGTTGCAACTGGAGAAGCTCTATGCTAAGTTCTCCAAATGCGATTTTTTGGCTCCGCGATGTCCAACTCTTAGGACACATGATCAGTGAGCATGGTATCCAAGTGGATCCTACTAAGATCGAAGTTATCTTAAATTAGGAATCACCCGAAACCCCTTCAGAAATCCACAGTTTCCTAGGATTGACAGGCTACTATAGAAGGTTCATTGAGAACTTCTCTCGAATTGCCACTCCCCTAACTACGTTGACTCACAAAAATGTAAAATTTGACTGGGATACATAACAGAAGGAATCCTTTGAGATCCTGAAGCAGAAACTGAGCAATGCTACCATTCTAACACTGCCTGAAGGGATAGGAGATTTTGTCGTGTACTTTGATGCTTTGCACACGAGGATAGGTTGCGTGCTTATGCAGAGAAGCAAAGTGATTGCATATGCATCATGTCAACTCAAGGTACACGAAAGAAATTACACCACCCATGATCTAGAACTGGGTGAAGTGGTGTTTGCATTGAAACTGTGGAGACATTACTTGTATTGCACAAAGTATATTATTTACACGGACCACAAAAGTTTCCAACATCTTTTTTAACAAAAAGATCTTAACATGCGACAACACCAATGGATGGAACTCTAAATGATTACGAATGTGAGATACGTTACCATCCAGGTAAGGCAAATGTCGTTGTAGACGCTCTCAGTCGCAAAGAAAGGGTTAAAACAATTAGGGTTAATGCCAAGGGAATTGACCTACATACTAGCTTGACTAAAAAGCTATTAGAGGTTTAGAAGCAAGCCTGTTAGAGGAAAATGCTCAGACTGTGGGATTAGGTGGAACTGAGGAAAAGTTGACACATGGAAAGCATGGAATCCTGAGACTGAATGATAGAATATGGGTTCCCATCTACGGAGGACTTAGAGAGTTGATTCTTGAGGAATCACATAACTCGAAATATTCAGTACATCCTGGTGGCGATAAGATGTACCAAGACATGAAAAAGAACTATTGGTGGATGGGCATGAAAAAGTCTATAGCCACCCATGTAGCAAAATGTTTAATTTGTTCGCAAGTTAAGGCTGAACATCAAAGACCATCTGGTCTGCTACAACAACTAGAGATTCCCACCTGGAAATGAGAAATGGGAAATGGTAACAACGGATCTGATCACCAAGTTACCCAAGACCAGTCATGGCAATGACACGATATGGGTCATAGTCGACAGACTGACTAAGTCGGCTCACTTCTTACCGATTAAGGAGACTTACAACTCTGACAAGCTAGCTAAGTTGTATGTCGACAACATTGTGTCTCTTCATAGAGTAACGTTTTCCATAGTATCGGATAGAGATACTAAATACACTTCGCATTTCTGGAAAAGTTTCCAGCAAGCACTTGGTACGCGATTAAACTTTAGTACGGCTTATGGGCAAAGTGAACGTAATATCCAAAGTCTGGTAGATATGCTATGTGCGTGTATGATCAACTTAGGCGGTAGCTTGGATGAATATCTACCCCTGGTCAAATTCTCTAATAATAACAGCTAACACACTAGTATAAAAGCCGCACCTTTTGAGGCTTTATACGGGAGAAAGTGTAGAACGCCCGTATGTTGGGCTGAAGTTGGTGAAAGCCAGCTCTCTCGACATGAGTTTGTCCTTGAAACAACTGATAAATTTGTGTAAATCAAAGATGGACTCAAGGCTGCCCGAGATAGGCAGAAGAGCTATGCTGATAAAAGATGGACTCAATGCTCAAGGTCTCGCCTTGGAAAGGCGTAATGAGATTTGGAAAGAAGGGTATGCTAAGCCCTAGATACATTGGACCATTCGAAATAACAGAATGTGTCGGGTCTGTAGCTTACAGACTTAAACTACCTGAAGAGCTGAATGGAATCCATGATGTGTTCCATATTTCTAATCTGAAAAAGTGCTTAGCTGATGAAGCACTTGTCATGTCTCATCATGACGTTCAAATTGACGAGAGCTTGAGGTTTATTGAAAAACTTTTGTCCATTGAGGACCATGAAGTCAAAAAGCTCCATAAGAAAAAGGTTTCCCTCGTCAAGGTAAAATGGGATTCCCGTCGTGGCCCAGAATACGCTTGGGAGGTTGAATCCGAAATGAGATGGAAATACCTGTATCTTTTTTACAAAATCTCTAGGATGAGATTTCCTTTAAGGGGGTGAGGATGTAACACCCTAAAAATTCAGTCCAATTATGTGACAACACGTATCCAATTCTCCAACTAATCCCTACTACATTGAGAGAGAAACCTCCAACTAATCCTGATTATGTGGAAGGAGGAAGGACCTACACTGTACGTTCACTAAAACGTGTTTTGAATCTCTGACTAGTCCCAAATCTGGGAAGGAGAGAATGGTTATTATTGTGCGTTAACAGAAACGCGTCCCGGATCTCCGACTAATCCCAACTACGAGGAAGGAGAGGGACTAAAAGTGCCAAATGGCCAAAGATGTAAAGTCCAAGGACTAAACATGAAAATTCTAAAAAAAAATCTAGAGGTCTCATACGGACCGCAAAGGGTAACCCCTTACGGTCCATAAGCATGTATGAAACTTCTGCGCATTTAAGGTCCTTACGGACCGCAAGGACTTAACCCTTACGGTCCGTAAGGCACTGCCAGTGGTAGTTTTGCTTGCAGCCCAAGGCCAGCTGCCATTCTGCCACATCTCTCGCATTTTTGCACCTTTCTCTGCTCCTTACACGTCTTAGGACACTTGGGGACATGCTACAACAAATCATAACACTTGGAATGATCTTGTGGATAATCTCCAAGTATAAATAGGCCTTGAATGCTCACTTGCAACTTGCTCATTTGCTCTCTTCTCTCTAAATTACTCTTGGAGCATTCCTCTAGACAAGAGGACTCCCTCTCAGTGCTCTTCAGCTCTAACACTTCCAAGTAAGTGTTTACATTAGTTCTTTTTGCATTTTATTTAGTTACTTTGAAGATAAAGTGAAACAGTTGACTTTCTTTGGTCAAAGTAAAGTTCGATCCGAACTTTACTACGTGATCATAATAACATTGGTATGATCCCTCTTCAATCATACCTTCGGATAATCACGTTTACTAGTTGAATTGTTAAGTTGAGCATTTTCCGTAAAAGTTGATTTTTCGACTAAAATGCATAAATGGTTTCCATAACTTATAGCTCAGTTGTTTTGGCATATAAACAAGTTTGTTAACTAATATAGACTAATAATAATATGCTCAACTTTTGATTCTGACCCGATTGGTCAACGTTTCAACATGTTTTAAACTTGTTTTAGGACGATAATAACGTTGAGTATAACTCTCAGAAATTATACCACATGGTCAATCCGTTTGATGGGTTAAACGACAAGTCTTGATATTACTATCGAAAATGACTACAATGCCCTTGTATGGTCAAAGTAGCCAAAAGAATGATTTTAAACTAAATCAAACTTATAATCTGACTACATATCAGTATATACTTTAACTAACAATGTATTTTACTACTTAGACTTGTCGTATGCCCATCCGACCTTCCGAACCCGTCTTTATGCGCATAACTAATATGCGAACCTAGTTCGTATAAACAAGGCGTAATGAGTCAAAACCTAGTTAAATCTTTTCAAATCAAAATGTGGTCTAAATTACCTTTATCCAATGAGTCCTTACACTCGGATAGGTATAAACTGCATTCTAATCAATCTACGCTTAATCTATCGATTAACCTTATTCTGACGTAATGGGTCGTGTCAAAGGAACTAACCAATGACCCATATACATTTTAACAGATAGCTAAATCTGTTCACTACGGACTATAGAACCCCCCCCAGATAATCAGACTTGAGTTTAATACTTTGTCTTTACGACTTTTACTATATTTGGAAAACCGTTATCGGTTGGAAGCTAGCTAAAAGGTAAATACTCTTAACTTATTTTGTTTTTAAACTTAGGGTATGGTGAATACGCCACTTGGAGCGGGTATTACATAAATGGGTCGCCTATGATAACCCATAAATGTAAGAACCCGGTTAATCCATTATATTTGATAACTGAAACAATTGGGAGTTATCGGCATGGTGTATGGTGGAAACCATTGGAATAGCTCGTCTAGCGGTGTGGATGCGAAGGGAGCAAATGGTGTCGCCAGAGGGATCGGAGGGAAAACTGTTGAAGCAAAAAGGGTCATAACTAGGGGGCTGGCCCGAAGTACCTTCCCCTGGACGGGGTGCAGGGATGTCGTGTAAGAAGACAATCGGCAATTCAGTGCGGTGTGCGTCAGACTTTACAGAAGGGAGAGGAGCAACATCAGCGGGTGGAGGTGGAGGAGTAAATGGCTCATCAACTGAAAGATCAACATGTGCAGACACCGGTTCTGGAATAAGAGGTGCAATGTCTGGTAATTCAAACGGTATATGGTCAGGATCAGGAATCAGCTCAGGATCAATAGGGGCAACATCGGGTTGACCAAAAGGAACAAGGGCTTGCTCAGGAGCAGGCTCTGGATCGTGTGGAGGTGTGGGATCTCAAGCAGGTGATAGTGCGGCATACATAGCGCTGTCGTCGTCTGAGTCAGTAGCAAAAAGCTGCAATCCGACCGCCTGTAAAGCTGAAGATGTCACAGACTTAAAGGAGTCTGAAACCGAATGCAAACTGGTGTCAGAAGATATCTCCACGACAGGAACAGCAGGAGGTGGAACAACTACAACATCCTCATCTATCTCCCCATCGCCCTGGGCGTCAACTGGAGGACCGTCTACATACAAATCGACATCGCCCTCGAACAAGTCATCGATAGGCCAAGCCTCGGGAGGAATGACCACAAGAGGTATGACATCGAGGATCGGAGCCACGATGTGCTCACCATCGGAGTGACCAATGATGAGGTGATTGTTAACTGGAGCAGGAATGTCAAAAGTATCCTCGTCAAGGAAACCATCAGCAATAGGTAAATCATCGCCAAAGTCTGGTAGCACGAACGACTGAAAGTCGTCCTCGGACAGCATGTCAAGGTCACTCGGGTATAACCTCGTCATCTGATACGACTGCCATCGGGTCGTGGGCGTCTGATAACCCACTCTCAGAAGGTGACACGTGTGCCTGTAACATCGTTATCATAGCATGTATACCTATAGTAATCACTAACACCTAGTATATGCAAACAAAGATAATTTATCATGCAATCATGTATTCACATCATCCTTCATGAAACTGTTCTGTCTTTCTTAGTCTACCCCATGCAGACTAGACCACCAATGTGACCTTGCAATCGTGTTTCTTGTCTTTCCTTTTGTAAAAACGTTTGTTCCATGGATCTGGGAGTTTCGTGTATGCAGTGAAAACATGTTGTAAAAAAAATTTGTGAGAGCCCTAATGATTGTAGTCAAGACTCGAGAAAGAATCCTAGTTCGCTACAATCGAAGCTCTGATACCAAACTGTCACACCCTGGTTTTTGCGGAAGCGTGATTATGTGTGACTCAACTTAATATCATTGCATTCAACCATAACAAACAACTATATGTTAAACCAAGATGTTCATCCATTAGATAGTTTCAAGTATTACAACCGACATTGTTTTAAATCTAGAACACAGACTTCAAACTTTGAATTCAACACAAACAGAGTCATAAGTTTCATAAAGGACTTCTCAAAAGACACTAACAAACTAGGCTTTGAGCCATATATCTTATCCAAGATAAAATACATAACTCAAACCCTACAACCCCGGATGACATCTCCTTATTAAAGACACGACTTGAAAACTTCAGCACCCACCAGATCCATACTTAGTTTCCTGAAATACATGTAGTTTGAAAACATCAACAAAAGTTGAGCAAGTTCATGTGTTTTGTATACGTGCACGAACATCCTTGAAAACATTTGTAAGTATGTATGTATGTACTTGTAAACCGGTATGAAAGCAACAAGGAAACAGATCAATTAATGTGTAGCTAATACATTAATATGTGTGCAATGGTGTAGGAATAGCTCAATCGTTTATGCGTATTTCCTACCAGGCCTCCGGCTGGAAGACATAGTCACCTCATGGTCCAACCTGCGGACTCATGGGTGGGGCTCGCAACACCCAATAGATCTATCACTCATGTCCCTCGGTCCTTAAACAAGGATTAATGGTCTTAGGTTACTCGCCTACCCATTCACATGATCTAACAGTTCATTCCTTAGCTAACCATACCATTTGTAATCGTAATCATTTGTAACATGTATTTCACCCCCGAAGTTATAAAACTGAAAATAGTTAAAAGAAAAGGGGGACATGAACTCACAGTCTTGCGTTCTTCGTTCCAGTAACCCAAAGCTCTTACTTGGCCGCACGACTACCTACACACGTGCTATGGTTTATTAGACGGACGAGTCGTGTCTTGGCCTTAGTCTTAGTTAGTGTCTTTGAGTTACGTTTCTTTGTGTCATCAATATTATTCCAAGTATATAATTAGTTGTTAAAATAATAAATATTTTAACCTAAATCACATTTACAAAATTTTGGAATATGAGTTAAAATAATATATTTCAACTTAACACTTAATGTATTTGTACATGTATATCTTCCCCAAGGATGGGTGTATTCGAACTCGTATTCGTAAACTTGTATATTTTTGCCAAGTATCGGTGGCGTATTCCAGTGTAATTATACGTACGGGAATACGTATTTTCCTGTAGTTATCAAGTATTCTTATACTTAATTTTTGTATTTATTTTTCCGGAATAATAATTCTAATAAATTTTACCAATATATATTCTCAAAATATATATTTTAAGAAATCTTACACAGAAAAATTATTTATAATTTTTCCCTTGGCAAAAATAATATATTTCCAAGTTTAAACTTAGAAAATATATATAAATCTATTTTTCACCCAAAAATTATGTATTTTATGTTTATTTAAGAAAATATATATTTTCTTCCAAAAATAATATATCCTCTAATAATTTCAAGAAATATATATATGTTTTTTTTTTTTCAAAAATAATGTATTTTCTTCATGTCAAAAATAGATAAAATTTTATAGTAATTGTAAAAATCATATTTTTATTCTCTTGGTGTCCAAAATACCAATTATCAAAATATACTTAGGAATTTATTTCCGGAATATTTATGTAAGTTATTATCCTTGTTCGGTTTCTCCAATATTTTGGATATAAATTGTATATTTATTTCTTGGAATTTTGGTAATATTTTGGATTGTAATTTCTTGGTATTTGGTGAGTTATATTATTTCAAGTCCTAAAATAATATAACTAATACACATAATATACAAATAATCACACACATGGTGACATCTACATACATATTTTTAAAAAAATTGCTATAGTTTCCCCTTAAAAATGAAGGTTTCCATGCTTTCAAAGCATATCATTTTCTTTTATAAATCATCAAAATCAACAACAAATCAACCAATACTTACCAATTTGCCAAAATCAAGCATTAATCGCCACTTCATGAACTTGAAAATTTATAAAAATTTGTAGTAACTTACTAGTGTGTTTAGTAAGCTTAGTTACCCTTTAAAGTGTGGTTGTTTATTTAAAACATCATTTTTGAAGAATTTAGATCTTCACAACTTGTAAATCATTTTTCTAAAAAATGTTTCTTCTTGAGTGTTTCTTGTTAAATACATGATCCTACACTTGATTAACCACTAAAAATGTGATTAATTTCTTTAAGAACCAAGTCTATGCAAATCTTTTATTTTTAACTTAGTTTCTTGAATATTATTCTCTGAAATCATCCATTTATATGATCTACATTACACTTTGATCATTATTTTTCAAGAAAACAATTTATCTTTCAAGTTCATGCTTTACATAAGGATGATCACTTTGATCTTCATCATAATCATCCTCTCATCTAGCTAGATTATGTCTTTAATCACCATCTAGCAAGATCATATGATGTTTAACATCATAATCACAAACAATCAACAATCAACAATCAAATAGCATAACAACACTTAAACAATGTGTATTCTCATGATTTTAGTCTTATGTTTAAGTTTCATGTTCAAGATTCATAGTGTTCTTCATGATTAACAACTTGCATCATCTTTTAACCAACAAAATAAGATGTAAAAAATGGATGGAGATGATCTTACTACTAGCTCAAGGATAGGGATGATCACAAGATGAAGAAGATGTGGATAAAAGCTTGTATCAGAGGTCCTTCAACTTCCAATAGTTCCTAACTTCCTTGGATGGCTCCTTACACCTTTGTATATGTGTAGAATGGATGAAGAGTGAAAGATGATCGTGGTTGTGTGGGTGGGTGTGTTCGGCCGTAAGTGGGGGAAAGGGGAAGAAGAAGACTTCAAGTGTTGAGTGAAGTGTGAGAATGATGGTTTTTGATCCTTGATGTTTACTTATAATCCACCAACACCAATTTAACTATTGGTTTAAATGTTTTTAAAAGATGAAACATAATCTAATATAATAACCAAATAAAATCACATGTGGGGCCACCTTGTTGGTCGTGAATAGGTGGGGGGTCTAGAGTTAGGGTGTAATGCTTAGTTAGTTTATGTAGTTACAATCCAAGTGTTTAGTTAGGTTATTAGTTATTAGGATGGTATATGGTGTGTTTTGATATTCGGGGACCATAACTAGCTTGGTAATGTTAAAACAATGCTTCTAGTGAAAATTTGGTGTTTCGGGTAGTGTTCGGTTGTTCGGTTGGTTACTGGTTCGTTAAGGTGCTAAACTATGCAGTTTATTGAGCTTTATGTTACCTTTTGTGACAGTTTTGATTCCCGACGCTTAGGAAAGCATTTTGGACCATTTAACCATATTCCTGCATGATACTAAAGTGTTTAAATGCTTAATTTTGCCGATTTTTGCTGATTTCAGCAATTTAACTGAGTTTCAGGCACTTTCTCGTACTTAAACTGTCACTAGGAAGGCAATTTTGTGATCCTTACTTTCCTTCACATTATACTAGTGTAACTATTGGTTTCTGGCTCATTCTGTGTCTCAATACCATGTCTGTCTATGTACTGAACTCCGTCAGCATTTTTCTGATTTGTCTGATAACTGTGCTATCTTTGTTTCGTGCACCATTTGAATCAATAAAGTGTTGCATGTAATAACGATATGACATTTGAAATATATGATGCACATGTATATTTGATAACAATAATCAGAAAACATTCATGTCATAAATGTTAAATCAGCATAGTCATTAAGCATTAATCATTGTCTAATATTTGTACGGATACATGCAATTTTGACAATTGTCACAACATATGGGCTGACAATAGGATTAAATGAAGACAGGGAAGGACACGAGGTCGTGCCCACCAGGCACGGGGCTGTGTGAAGTCATTGTTTTCAGTTATAAAAGGAGGTGCTTGGGTCACTTGCAACTCATCCCTTGGCAAACCACTTCTCTCACACCTGCCACCACTACTACCATCATCCACCACATTCATCCATCATCCATCCTTAGAGTGTGTGTACTAGTCTCAGGATCCAAGATTGATAGTAAGAGTTTTTGTCAAACAAAGTCCATTCTTGGCTAATCTTTTACATCACTTGGTGAAGACAAATCATTTATGTATTACTTTTGATTTCTAAGCATTGGTAACTTTTTTATTTGGGTGTTTATTAGTGACTTTAATAACTAGTTTTTTATATTAAAATTGAACTTTATTCAATCATTTCTTCATGTTTTGTTGATCCACTCATGCGTGTCTTTACGGCTATATAAAGCGTGTTAACCGCCTGGAAGGAGGTTAGAAGGGTGGTTGTAGGGATGGCAAAAAAGCCCAAGCCCAACGGGTATACCCGAAACCCGAAACATACGGGCCGGGTATATCTGAAGCCCAATGGGTATGGGTCGTGTACGGGCTTAAAAAAAGAAAAAAATCGGGTACAGGTACGGGTATGGGATTTAGTGATACCCGGCCCATTTACCCGAATAATACCCGAAAGTATCTTATTATAGATTTCCATATATATAAACTTAGTACATGTACTTATTACCTTCTCTATAGTCATATGTGGATATGTATTTGGTAGGTGCTTAGTGAATAAATTAATTATTTATTTTTGAGCATGTATATTGGATATGGAAGCTATCACCTTTTATTATGTGGATGTTTATGCAATTAGGTGGTTCTGATACAATTACATAATTAAGTAATTGTTTTGATTTAGTTTGGCATATGTGGTCTGAATATGATATGTTAGTTATTAATCATATTTTCATTTGTTTTAGACACTAAAACAGTAAATTATATAAACATCAAAGTTAAAATTTGCACATTTGTCCCAACGGGTATTATTATGAAATTAACGGGTATACCCGATACCCGCGGGTATGCCCGATACCCGACGGGTAATTACCTGAAAAATACCCGATGGGTAATGGGCCGGGTATGGGACAAAGAATTACAATCGGGTACGGGCCTAGGATTACCAATACCCGGCCCAAGCCCGACCCATTGCCATTCCTAGGTGGTTGGGTAAAGTTCTTGACTTGTTCAGTGTGTAGATCCTGCGAGGACATGATTCAAGCTTATTAGGACTTCCTTTGAGGCAGATAGCATCAAATCGGGGGAAGTAAGAACAACTTGAATCCCTTATAAATAATATACTATTAAAACTTTAAAGTGACCTTGCTGGAATGTATCCCTGCTAACTCAGACCAATATGGTCCAGGGTAGCGTTGCTTCTAAAAGAGGGACATGCCACATTTTACATTAATAACTTATTTAATTATCTTTCTATAACTCGGCCTTGTGGGACTGTATCCCTGCTGACTCAGACGAATATGGCTGAGGGTAGCGTTGCCTCCAAAAAAGGGACATGCCACTGTAACTAATATAATCTCTTAAAAACCCCAAAGCGTTAAAATCATCTAAGGATACATAAATGACAAGTCGGATCCAAGTGATTCTATCTTGTATATCTGTTCTTTTATTTATTTAGTTTCCTCATTTTATTTTTACTTATTTAAAAAACCTTTTTTCTCAAAATTTGGTTAGATTAGACGTCGACGATATTCTGGTATTAAAGGCTCTTGTGTTCTTGGACGACCTCGGTGTCTTATCATCACTATACTACGCCAACGATGGGTGCACTTGCCCTAGCGTGTTGTAGAGAATGATAGTTTTATATCGGGTTTTATAAATTTAAAGCTTGATAAAAGAGTAAAAGGTACTAAAAATATATCAAAAAATATGTACACACTCGCAAACACGTAACGTTTTTGGCGCCGTTGCCGGGGACACAAGGATTTTTAGAAATTTAAAATCATCGGCCTTAACATTTTTATGCTTTTATAATTTTTCTTTCTAGGTTTTTCTTCTTTTTCTCCTATTTTTCTACTTGTTGGAGGAATAACACGGGGCCGCGTTTGATCAACACGGGGTGTGTCTGACCTAAAGTATCTGGGAAGATTTGTTTTCTTGTTACTGGAACAGCCGCACGGGGCCATGTTATAGGAGCACTGTGACAACCCGTGATTTACGGCTCTTAATTACGTAATTAACAGGTGATTAACGCGATAATAAATAGTGTTTACAGCGCAAATTAACTTAATTAGGCCTTTGGAGTGCCCAGGAACGTTTATTGGATTATACAGTGCGCGTGTGGGATTTACGGGAAATCTGCTGAATATCAAGCGACAACGAACTGAAACCGTATGAAATACTGACAACGCCGACAAGTATGAATGTTACACGAATATTTTATGTCTTTGGAATTAATTTTGTGAATTTATTGGGCTTCCGTGCGACACAAATGCAACGTGAACTGAAAACGCGAAGGTAGGGAACGCATCGGCAACGAAACGGAAGCAACGGAGACGCCTGTCACCTTCGAAAGTCGTATTTCACGCTATATTTAGCTCTGTAATAAAATTTTAGTAATTACAGTCTAAACCGGATCGAAGAACGGGTTAAAAACGACGAACGGAGCATCTTACGCGATTTTTACGTAACCAACGAACGAACACGCAAACATCGACTACCGATCCTAATTTATGTGTTTTAGTATTAAAATTGTGCTCTAAGATACTACCATGACATTCGGTGCGAAAACGGGCTTCAAAAACGAGATCGGGCCGTTCGAAATAACCAAAAACAGGCTTGTGGGCCTTAGGCCCAAGCCCATAAGGCACACAATATATAAAGGATTCTAACCCAAAATCTCTCATTTTTCACCTACACTCCCTCTCTCTAACTTAAAATTCTCTCAAAACTCTCTCTCTCTAGAACAGTTCCGGTAACAAGTCCAGGGAATGACTCCGGCGACCGGCGACAAGGCCGGCGACGGCGGTAAGGTGGCGGCGCCGCCGCATGCGGCGGCGGCGGTGATGTTTTCCGGCGAGATTTCTTCGAGCTTATACCCTATCCCCACTAAACCAAAAGTTCCCGACACGATGGCGGTGTCCGTTTTCGAAGATTCTGAGCCGTTTGGGCTCACGCGCAACTCCGGCGAAGTTCCGGACGATATTCCGGCGAGCTTACTTTGGATTTTTATCTTCGTGCATGTGTAGATCGGCTCACAAGGGATGTTTCTGCACATTTTCATATAACTTTACTTTCCGGTGACTTTTTCGGTAAGTTGAACCGACTCGTTTTACTGTTTTCTTTGATTTTCCAAACGGAACAAGTGACGGGTTTGCTTTTCTTGTTTTCCGGGGACGGCGGAGAACCACCGGCGACGGCCGACGGTAACGGTGGTGGTGTTTAGCTCGAGTTTTGGCACGTTTCACATTCTGTCCAGTTGGGTTCGAGTTCGGGTTCACGATTAGCGGGTTTGGGTCTCGGTAAGCAGGAGATCGGTCCGTGTGATGTTCAGTTTCGGGTTCGGTTCGGTCAGGCGGCTCGGTCAGGCGGTCCGGTTGACTCAGTCAGCGAGTCAGCTCAGTCAGCGAGTCGACTCGGGTCAGACGAGTCCACTCGGTTTGGTTTGGGTCAGTCGATGTTCGGGTCAGATTTCGGGTCCCGGTCGACTCGGTCAACACAGTTAAACCGAGTCAACTCAGTTGACTCGGTCAACCCAGTCAACGGCTCGACGTTCCGACGCAAAGATGGTAAAGATTAACGGCACGTTTTATTTCGTTAGTTTTATAGTTATTGTCACATGAAACGAGCTCGAACCGGTTAACTTATATATTACATTTGATATATTAGATAAAAGTTTATATTGTTGAATTTGAAAATATATTGACAACTTGTGTTGTCGGGACGTCCAAAAACAGAGGAAACTCTGCCCGTTTTCGAGAAAACCCGTAAAATAAAACGAACGAAACTATCAATTGAATACATATACAAATGTGTTTCACTTTCGACAAAACTTTAAGACTTTCGAAAGCAACGATTCGGATCCTTTTAATTAAAACAAATATAGTTACATACTTACTTTGTACATCAAAACGTCGGACATTTCTTTTTATGTTTAGTCAAAACATTGAAAGCTCGAAAAGTCTTTTATAAAATAAATATAACTAATATATTTATTTCAAACATCACGACTCGAAAACGTTATAAACATAACGATGTTATCTATTTTCAAACGTTAAAAGATCGACGATTCTTTTACTAAAATAAATATAGTTTATATATTTATTCGAAGTATTAAACGACACGAATTCATTTTACAAAAGTAAGTATAGTCTATATATTTATTCCACGTATCGTACAACACGAATTCTTTTATAAAAATAAATATAGTTATATATTTATATCCAACCACAATGACCCGACGATTCTTTGATAGAATAAATATAACTTTTTATATTTATTTCAAACGCCGAAACGGTATATACGTATATTTTTGACAAACATATATACAAGACGTAACATATATAATACAAGCATATTATATATTACTTTTATACGAACATTTCTATATACAGACTTCTCGGGACGACAAGAGATCTTAACGATATTTATATAATTCTATATATATATTTATTTATTTTAAATCTCTCGATAATCAAGTCTTTTCAAGACTTATTGGTTATTATTGACAATAAAACGATACTTATCAAATATGACTTAATCATTTCCGTTAAGTTAACAACTTACCGTTGAATCGTTCGATTAACGATTCGGTAAAGCTCGGCGACACGTAGACTAGTTACCGCTTTTATTTAGAAACTTATAAGATATTTCGTGTTAGGAATATTTTAGACTGCACGCTAGCAAGTCAAGTCTTGGAAACGACATAACGACATCACGAAGTCGTAATTAGCTAGCTTTCCACAGGAATATTCAGGTGAGTTCATAACCCCACCTTTTACAGTTTTACATTTTGTAAATGTTTTCGGGGTGGAAAGACATGCACGTTTTTCAAAAACATACAAGGTTTTCGATAAACAAAGATTGCATATTTTAGACAAAGCACGTTTTTGCAAGAACATACAAAGTTTTCGAATGAATGAAAACTCACATTTCTAAATCATGTTACGAACGGATTTCAAGGAACTCAAACGGTTTACGAATGAACTTTATACTAAATATACCGGTTTTTACAAAACAAATGCGTATTATTGAGAAGTGATTGATTTTTTTATGACTAGGGGAAGTTGGCCTTAGAGGCTGGGGAGGTTCCGCCTTAGAGGCTGGGGTAAAATACATGTTACAATTATTACGGACATTTACAGACATTTACAGACATTTACCGGCATTTACAGACATTTATTTATACATGGTATGGTTAGCCTAAGGAGAGTTTACTACTAGACTAGATCATGTGAGTGGTGGGTACAACACTTAAGGCCATTAATCCTCATTGTAGGCCCACGGGACATGAGTGATAGATCTATTTGGGTGTAGCGAGCCCACACCCATGAGGCCGGGGCGGCCCATAGTGGTGACTATGTCTTCATACCGGAGACAAATTTGCTAGGTTTGAGTCTTCCTGTATCATTTCACACATACCAGTGGCATTGCAACCCATTGGTGATCTCTTTTTCCTTAATGCTACATACCAGGGACTTTTATTCATACATGAAAGGTTTATACATACTCACATAAATACTTGACTTATACAAATTAAATGTCATATTTTTATACAAATTCAAAAAGCATAGGATTATGCGGGCATGAAGTCAAAGTCAGAGTGGGCATTGACGGGTATACGAACATTACAAATACGAGACTTTACAAATACATGGTTACAAATACAACGTTTCCATATAACTTGGCAAGAAAATGATTTCTAAATTCGTTTTCTCAATATTATTTCACAAACCGGTTATTCAAAAGATTTATTTCAAATCTTTTACAAACAAACTATGAACTCCCTCAACTTTATGTTGATTTTTCGCATGTTTCTTTCTCAGGTTACAGTTCTAAGACAAGGCACGGTTGGAATAGGAGAACCATTGGGGATTCGAGTACTTAGTGGGCGTTCATTTTACTAAAAGACTTATCTTATTTTGCTTCCGCTGTGCAATGAAGATACCAGTCCAGTCACGCCAGCTCTGATAATTTCGGGGTGTGACAACTTGGTATCAGAGCTATAGGTTACAGCGAATTAGGTTTCTGTTGTGATACCTAGGCTCTAACCTCACTTTTCTCTGGGACTTAGACTATTAAGACGTTGAATACATACAGAACGCCTAGTACTCGAGTATGGTCTCCAACCGTTGCCGAAAAACAAACAATCAAAATTTTGTTTTCAAACATACGCTAAAGTTTTGTTTTACACAGGGTACACGAAACGATTACATACAGTACACACAGCTCTGAGAGTTTAGGAAACATGCATTTAAGACCTTCGAAAACTTATGTTGAAGTTCATTAAAGGTAATCACGTAGGAACCGCGAATATTAACTCGGGCACACACTATTTTCCATATTGACTATGATATTTTAACTTCCCGAGCACGCAGCCTACGCATAACAAAACGCTAGTGCACAGGTATACATGAAACTTAAGCTATACATTAACGGAGGTTGAAGTACGACACATACGACTATCAAGGCGAGGCCTTTGAGGAGACAAGAGGGCGCAATTCAACGACGACGCTAGATTCATGTCAGCAGGAGAACTATCGATCAGGAAGCGGCGACTTGGAACGCGATCCTGCAACGACATGAGTCATGCTAAGGTGAAGACGCATGCCTTCATAATCCCCCTATCTTATTAACGACGAATACGCTATGTTCGACATTCCATGGTAATGTCAACTAACAACCGGTCATAACATGCAACCCCAGGTAAAGTCCTTAAATTTCTTTTATAGAAATCCCGATTTTTGCATCTAATGAGTAGGTTTCACATCTCTACTCCTCTTAATGGTCATTGCATCACGATTATTTCTTTACAAGTTACATACACGGTTTTTCGTTGTGACCATGCCGAAAGTTTTCTTGTCGATACATATATTTATTGTTGGACTGCGCTAAAACCAAGTTCAATTGTTTGAACTTGTCCATACACATATTCATTTCAGAGTATCATATGATGTATTAGGAGCATCATATTCAAAATTCGTTTTAACAAGTGTTTCATTTATTCCGAGTCGAAGTAAACTTGTTTGGCATTCGACTCCATTGAATTGTTTGTTGATTTCGACACCTTGTGGTGGTATTTTCACTTATTTGAACTTTGCGCTAAACTTGTTTACATATCTTATGCACGGATTTAATTATTTATTTATTTATTTGCTTTAAATCTGCTTTGATTTATCATATTACAACAGTCTTAATACAATCGTGTGTTAAGACAGTGGTACGCAAACTTATTTCTATATTCCGGTGTACCTATTAACGGTTCTTTCATTACCGATCGAATGTTTTGCAAATTCATTGCTTCTTCATCTTCGATCGAAAACATTATTTCCTTAATGTTCCATTTTCAATTGGAAATCCTATGATGTCATTTGAAACAAACTTTCAGATTCACTTTATTACGCTTTCATTTGATTCCAAACACGGTGAGATTGCTTGATCACCGCTATCATTGAATTATTTAAGTCACTACGACACCTTGTGGTGTCGCTACAAACTTGTCGCTTGGGCTAATCATGATTGAGCGTTTCATGCAAAACACAGGTGATACTTATTCGATCACCCCTATTATTGAATTATTTCATTCATTACGACACCTTGTGGCGTCGGTATAACTTGCAGCTTGTGCTGATCACAACCAAGCGTTTCATGCAAACTATTACTTTTGAGATTGTTGATTCTAAGTTCATCCAGTGGATGTTATTGCTTTTAGAACTCATTTACATGTTGTAAACGTTCGTATGGAATTCGATTGGTCGAAGTTCCTGTTCATTGTTGGGTCCCTGTTAACTTAGTCACACTAGTGACTGTATCTATACGACTCGTTTCCTTTGACACCAATTACTGAGACACATTTCTGTTAAACCGATAGGATTCCTATTGTGAAGGAATGCCCTTGAAATCACATGATTGGAATAAGTCTTGTTTCGTTTAGGCGGTCATTCACCTTGTTATTATTCGGACTTACCTGCGAACCACACAATTCTGAGGAGATAACATAGTCTAAATTTCGAGGACGAAATTTCTGTAACAGGGGGAGAATGTGACAACCCGTGATTTACGGCTCTTAATTACGTAATTAACAGGTGATTAACGCGATAATAAATAGTGTTTACAGCGCAAATTAACTTAATTAGGCCTATGGAGTGCCCAGGAACGTTTATTGGATTATACAGTGCGCGTGTGGGATTTACGTGAAATCTGCTGAATATCAAGCGACAACGAACTGAAACCGTACGAAATACTGACAACGCCGACAAGTATGAATGTTACATGAATATTTTATGTCTATGGAATTAATTTTGTGAATTTATTGGGCTTCCTTGCGACACAAATGCAACGTGAACTGAAAACGCGAAGGTAGGGAACGCATCAGCAACGAAACGGAAGCAACGGAGACGCCTGTCAACTTCGAAAGTCGTATTTCACGCTATATTTAGCTCTGCAATAAAATTTTAGTAATTACAGTCTAAACCGGATCGAAGAACGGGTTAAAAACGACGAACGGAGCATCTTACGCGATTTTTACGTAACCAATGAACGAACACGCAAACATCGACTACCGATCCTAATTTACGTGTTTTAGTATTAAAATTGTGCTCTAAGATACTACCATGACATTCGGTGCGAAAACGGGCTTCAAAAACGAGATCGGGCCGTTCGAAATAACCAAAAACAGGCTTGTGGGCCTTAGGCCCAAGCCCATAAGGCACACACTATATAAAGGATTCTAACCCAAAATCTCTCATTTTTCACCTACACTCCCTCTCTCTAACTTAAAATTCTCTCAAAACTCTCTCTCTCTAGAACAGTTCCGGTAACAAGTCCGGCGAATGACTCCGGCGACCGGCGACAAGGCCGGCGACCGGCGACGGCGGTAAGGTGGCGGCGCCGCCGCATGCGGCAGCGGCGGTGATGTTTTCCGGCGAGATTTCTTCGAGCTTATACCCTACCCCCACTAAACCAAATGTTCCCGACACGATGGCGGTGTCCGTTTTCGAAGATTCTGAGCCGTTTGGGCTCACGCGCAACTCCGGCGAAGTTCCGGTCGATATTCCGGCGAGCTTACTTTGGATTTTTATCTTCGTGCATGTGTAGATCGGCTCACAAGGGATGTTTCTGCACATTTTCATATAACTTTACTTTCCGACGACTTTTCCGGTAAGTTGAACCGACTCGTTTTACTGTTTTCTTTGATTTTCCAAACGGAACAAGTGACGGGTTTGCTTTTCTTGTTTTCCGGGGACGGCGGAGAACCACCGGCGACGGCCGACGACAACGGTGATGGTGTTTAGCTCGAGTTTTGGCACGTTTCACATTCTGTCCAGTTGGGTTCGAGTTCGGGTTCACGATTAGCGGGTTTGGGTCTCGGTAAGCAGGAGATCGGTCCGTGTGATGTTCAGTTTCGGGTTCGGTTCGGTCAGGCGGCTCGGTCAGGCGGTCCGGTTGACTCAGTCAGCGAGTCAGCTCAGTCAGCGAGTCGACTCGGGTCAGACGAGTCCACTCGGTTTGGTTTGGGTCAGTCGATGTTCGGGTCAGATTTCGGGTCCCGGTCGACTCGGTCAACCCAGTCAACGGCTCGACGTTCCGACACAAAGATGGTAAAGATTAACGGCACGTTTTATTTCGTTAGTTTTATAGTTATTGTCACGTGAAACGAGCTCGAACCGGTTAACTTATATATTACGTTTGATATATTAGATAAAAGTTTTTATTGTTGAATTTGAAAATATATTGACAACTTGTGTTGTCGGGACGTCCAAAAACAGAGGAAACTCTGCCCGTTTTCGAGAAAACCCGTAAAATAAAACGAACGAAACTATCAATTGAATACATATACAAATGTGTTTCACTTTCGACAACACTTTAAGACTTTCGAAAGCAACGATTCGGATCCTTTTAATTAAAACAAATATAGTTACATACTTACTTTGTACATCAAAACGTCGGACATTTCTTTTTATGTTTAGTCAAAACATTGAAAGCTCGAAAAGTCTTTTATAAAATAAATATAACTAATATATTTATTTCAAACATCACGACTCGAAAACGTTATAAACATAACGATGTTATCTATTTTCGAACGTTAAAAGATCGACGATTCTTTTACTAAAATAAATATAGTTTATATATTTATTCGAAGTATTAAACGACACGAATTCATTTTACAAAAGTAAGTATAGTCTATATATTTATTTCACGTATCGTACAACACGAATTCTTTTATAAAAATAAATATAGTTATATATTTATTTCCAACCACAATGACTCGACGATTCTTTGATAGAATAAATATAACATTTTATATTTATTTCAAACGCCGAAACGGTATATACGTATATTTTTGACAAACATATATACAAGACGTAACATATATAATACAAGCATATTATATATTACTTTTATACGAACATTTCTATATACACAAACGACTTCTCGGGACGACAAGAGATCTTAACGATATTTATATAATTCTATATATATATTTATTTATTTTAAATCTCTCGATAATCAAGTCTTTTCAAGACTTATTGGTTATTATTGACAATAAAACGATACTTATCATATATGACTTAATCATTTCCGATAAGTTAACTACTTACCGTTGAATCGTTCGATTAACGATTCGGTAAAGCTCGGCGACACGTAGACTAGTTACCGGTTTTATTTAGAAACTTATAAGATATTCCGTGTTAGGAATATTGTAGACTGCACGCTAGCAAGTCAAGCCTTGGAAACGACATAACGACATCACGAAGTCGTAAGTAGCTAGCTTTCCACATGAATATTCAAGTGAGTTCATAACCCCACCTTTTACAGTTTTACATTTTGTAAATGTTTTCGGGGTGGAAAGACATGCACGTTTTTCAGAAACATACAAGGTTTTCAATAAACAAAGATTGCATATTTTAGACAAAGAACGTTTTTGCAAGAACATACAAAGTTTTCGAATGAATGAAAACCCACATTTCTAAATCATGTTACGAACGGATTTCAAGGAACTCAAACGGTTTACGAATGAACTTTATACTAAATATACCGGTTTTTACAAAACAAATGCGTATTATCGAGAAGTGATTGATTTTTTTATGACTAGGGGAAGTTGGCCTTAGAGGCTGGGGAGGTTCAGCCTTAGAGGCTGGGGTAAAATACATGTTACAATTATTACGGACATTTACAGACATTTACAGGCATTTACAGACATTTATTTATACATGGTATAGTTAGCCTAAGGAGGGTTTACTACTAGACTAGATCATGTGAGTGGTGGGTACAACACTTAAGGCCATTAATCCTCATTGTAGGACCACGGGACATGAGTGATAGATCTATTTGGGTGTAGCGAGCCCACACCCATGAGGCCGGGGCGGCCTATAGTGGTGACTATGTCTTCATACCGGAGACAAATTTGCTAGGTTTGAGTCTTCCTGCATCATTTCACACATACCAGTGGCCTTGCAACCAATTGGTGATCTCTTTTTCCTTAATGCTACATACCAGGGACTTTTATTCATACATGAAAGGTTTATACATACTCACAGAAATACTTGACTTATACAAATTAAATGTCATATTTTTATACAAATTCAAAAAGCATAGGATTATGCGGGCATGAAGTCAAAGTCAGGGTGGACATTGACGGGTATACGAACATTACAAATACGAGACTTTACAAATACATGGTTACAAATACAATGTTTCCATATAACTTGGCAAGAAAATGATTTCTAAATTCGTTTTTTCAATATTATTTCACAAACCGGTTATTCAAAAGATTTATTTCAAATCTTTTACAAACAAACTATGAACTCGCTCAACTTTATGTTGATTTTTCGCATGTTTCTTTCTCAGGTTACAGTTCTAAGACAAGGCACGGTTGGAATAGGAGAACCATTGGGGATTCGAGTACTTAGTGGGCGTTCATTTTACTAAAAGACTTAGCTTATTTTGCTTCCGCTGTGCAATGAAGATACCAGTCCAGTCACGCCAGCTCTGATAATTTCGGGGTGTGACAAGCACGGGGCCATGTCAAACCTCTAGTATCTGGGAACCTAAAAATAGAAACTTTTTCAAGACAGCACAGGGCTGTGCCTACATAGAAACGGGGCCGTGCAACCCTTCTGATCAGTCTTTTTGTGTTTTTGTTCACAGAAAGTCACGCAACTCTGTATAATTCACAGGAAATACAGCTTAGTGTATGACCTCCACCTCCGACAAAGACATAAAAGTGCCACTGGACGAACCTGAGCGTTTTTGGAGAAAAAGACTTCAAGCTAAAAACCGACAGAAAGCCTCAACCCATAACCTCCCCATGGCGGATGTCAGACCCCGATATTTCCACGTATTACTGGTGGGCCTGGCGGGGAGTATCGTAACGTAGTTGATATCATCATAGTCAAATATACGCAGTTTAATGCACTGCGGAAGTCTTGGTAGAAAATACTATTACAAACCGAAATGTAGAGAACGAAACAAAATATTATGCAGACGGTTGTAAAAGGATCCACATGCGGATCTAAACATAATATAAAATATTGTTCAACAGACTTTAAGCATTAAGAACTTGCAATATTCTTTAACTAACGCCCAGAGCTCCCAGCCAATTACGTACAGTACCTGTTACATAGTCTTTTTGAAAAATACGTCAGTTTACACTGGTAAATACAATTAACCGACTCTTTTGAAAATATTTATGAAAATTGATTTAAATGCACAAGGCACAAATATTCTTTTAAAACTTGGGAAAATTATATTAATAATAATCTTGTATCAGATTTACATGTTTGTCCAACATTTAGGGTCGGTATAAATAAACCAAACGAGATTAAACAGCACACCACAAATATAAACTCACGGCAGGTTACCCCAGCAAATGAGTATATCTTTTACATACGTAACTGACAGGTGTATGCCTACACCCCGTGCTTAAGTCGTGGCCATTTACGATTTTTAAATTAGCCATGGATATCCAGGACACGGTCGTTAACCCCCAATGTTATTTGTTATCAAGCAATACTGATTAAAACGGGATTATGCAATTTAACCATATTCGATTAAAAGTTTTCTACACCCGACCAAGTGGTAATATTTTACCGTATCCCAAGCCCGTATAAGGGAAAATAAGTTAAAAGTATTTACCTGAGCTTAAAATGCAAATTTTGTATACTCGGCCGTATAGTCTACTCAAACAAGTGCAATTTACTTCTATCGGGCCCCTTAATCTGGAACGAAGGTTTTATTAACCTATAGATTCCTAACGGGTCTTATTTAAGTTGTACACTTAAACTGGTTATTTTAAAGAAAGGTTTACGGCACAAAACGCTAGATTAAGCGGTGACCGGATTGGAATGTGATTTAGACCCGACAAGCATGGAGACTTGTATAAAATGTGTAAACTAAATACGTTATGGATTTGAAGTAAAAATGATAAGGTTTGACCCGTTTCAGCTAATTTATGCAAGCTAATTTATGCAAACTAGCTACATAAACTGTACCGAACACGTATATGCATAACGGGTAGCCGGATGAGTCATGTACAAGTTCCATAAGCTATTATGCTTCAAATATGTTATGATATCAGTAGGATATCAACAATTATGTCCAAAAAGATTTTAAAACCAATTTAAGTCCTATACGGGTATTTTGGTCATTTTAAAGTTTATAAAAGAGGTTAATAGTAAACTGAGGTTCTGGTCTATATGTTTATATAAAAACATTTATTTTATGATGTTAAATCAGTAAGATATCATACATATGTGTGGGTTACCATTTATGGCCAAACTACGCACCGTAGGGACATTTTGGTCATTTCACATATACTTTTAAGGATAAAATTGGTTGTCTGAGTTCATGACTTATACCTACTGTAAAAGTATCAAAATTTGTTGGGTCAAATTTGAGAATGATGTTATCAATTACGCCGAATTTATTTAGCGACTTTATTGTTTGTATAGGATGACGTTTTTATTTGTAATAGTCGGATATTTTAGTGATTTTAGTAGGTTTTCCAAGCAAGAGGCGGCTTCCTTGGAGGGCAAGGCTCAAAGGACTATATATAGATTACTACACCTCACTTGGAGGGTGTGCATTTGTGAGCCACCACCCCGGAGGAGCTCACCCGGGGTGGATGATTATCTTTTGTATTCTCTTATCAAATTCAATGAAAACATCTATCTTTCTTGATTAAAGTTTCTATCTTTCTTGATTTTTGTTGGCTCGAATCACCCGTCTCACTATTTTCATCGAACCGAGACTGAAATCGGATCGTTACGGACCTATCATTTGGTATCAGAGCCTCGGTGGCTCGTTTCAGTTTCGGTTTGGTCGGTTCTTCACCGGAAAACCGCCGGAGACGTAAAACGGAGTGTAGTTTTTTGTTTTGAGTTGTTTCAGATCTGGGATTTTTGTTGTTTTGTTGATTGTCGTTGATGGGAGGGAAACATGTGTCGCTGGAATATGGTTTGTGTATATTTTTGAACTACGGAGAGAGAAGCTAAAAGATAAAGATCTGGGTATTCGTGATTTATTGGTTTTTTTTATGGAACTGTAACAGGTTCACTCCTCTCTAGCCTCGATTTGAAGCAGTAATCTCATTGGATATCGGTGGTGTGTTACCGGTTCATTTTATTCGCTGGAATCTACGATGAGCAGAGGGAAGGAGACGGCCGGCTGTTGCCATATTTCCGGCAACAGCGGCTGGTGATGACGTAGGATATGGATATTCCAGTGATGATCGTTGATAAATGGGTGTTCGATGACAATTTTAGCTGGTGATTCCAGTATTAGTAGACAGAAATGGTGGTGACGTCTGCAGGTTTTAACAACAAAGGCAAATCAAAGATTGTTAAAAGCTGTTAATGATGACCGAATCGGTTTTTCAGTTGGGGTGGTTTCCGGTAGTTAAAGATGGATGTCAAGGGTAGATAGGAGGAAACAATGACACCATGGTTTTAGAGGAGATGTTGACGGCAGTAAGTACTGCCTAGGATTTAGGTTAACGACAGCAACATGAAGTATTAGATGACGAAGAGGATGGTTCAAAGGTTAGCAAACGGTGGTGAACCAATATGGTTCAGATGAAAGGGGTTACATACCGATTCTGCCTATATTTTTCTTTTCCGGTAAGGTCTCCGATTGTTATGGAATATTGGCCTGTGATGAATGACGGATGAAGATGTCAAGATGGTGGCTGCCATGGTGGTTCCAGGTAAATATCTAGGTTCACTTGGTTTGTTTATTTATTTATATTTTTTTTCTTCTCTCGTTCATCGGTTGCCGGCAGCAAAACAAATTAAAATATTACGATTCCGGTGAATTCTATGTTATCGGAATCTGAATCTGTGCCGGAAAAGATGTCGGAGGTGACACAAGGTGGTTGGCAGCGCAAAAGGAGTTGTCGGCAGATTCTTCTTTGTGGCGGCTGGATTTGGTTGATGTGTCTAGGGTTTGTCAACACAAGGATTGCATGGGCTGGGTGCATGATTGGGCCAATGATTGGCACAAGTTATGAGGTCTGAAAATATTCCTTGGGTCCATAGAAAATGAGGATTGTTATGTCTGTTGAATGCAGCTGTGTCCATTTGGGCTATGATTTAATTATTACTAGATCACATTTGACAAATCAAGAAGTTTGCATTTTTTTTGGGCCCACCTGCTACAATATTACCTCCTAATCACTAACAAGAGAGCCCATGTTTGTTACGCAAGAATGGTCATGGAGCATGATGGTGAAATTAATTTTTATCAGGAATTCGCTTGGCCCACTTGAGGTATATTTTTTTTGTGAGCTGGAAATTTATTGGGTCTGTTGTGGGCTTCGATTTGTTGAGGTTCGTGGATTATTAGGTAGAAAGTTGTAAGCTTGATTAGGTAGCATGGTTGAATTAATTTGTTTGGACTACCATTTGGGCCGGGAGTACAAGATTAATTTTATGGGCCAATGATAGTTGAAAAGGAATTTGGTGATTTTAGCGGTGGATCAGGAGCTAAACGCAATCTGACAGAATTGAAGATCCTCACAATGAAGCTAATTATTTAATTTTTATCGTTGAAGTTTGAACCCTATCACATGCCTATTACAACTTTATCTTTAATAAGATACGGAGCCTTGATTAACAAGATATAGGAGGGTCTACATTTGCGGGGGAAAACGACAATGAAGACTTTGAGTATTTAGCCGATTTGTAAAGATTCGAAGACGACGTCAGATTTATTTTTGAAGATCATTGAAGAATTGATAGCATCATTCTCGGGGGAATATTGTTGGGTCAAATTTGAGAATGATGTTATCAATTACGCCGAATTTATTTAGCGACTTTATTGTTTGTATAGGATGACGATTTTATTTGTAATAGTCGGATATTTTAGTGATTTTAGTAGGTTTTCCAAGCAAGAGGCGGCTTGCTTGGAGGGCAAGGCTCAAGGGACTATATATAGATTACTACACCTCACTTGGAGGGTGTGCATTTGTGAGCCACCACCCCGGAGGAGCTCACCCGGGGTGGATGATTATCTTTTGTATTCTCTTATCAAATTCAATGAAAACATCTATCTTTCTTGATTAAAGTTTCTATCTTTCTTGATTTTTGTTGGCTCGAATCACCCGTCTCACTATTTTCATCGAACCGAGACTGAAATTGGATCGTTACGGACCTATCAAAATTTACTTATAAATTCAGTAGGTAACAAGTCTTGGGTGCTAAACATGGTTTTAAACCATACTATGCACCTAATTAGCGTAAAAAGTCGACAATTGACGATATATGCGATGTTTATGAAATTCTGAGATTTTTATCAGCCTTGAATGCTTAAAATATTTTATTTTTCATATAACATCAGTAGGAAAAGGTTTGACATGTCAATCATATGTAAATCTCATTTTATTGACAAAAAGGGCATTATCGTCATTTATCGAATTATACAAGAACTCAATGATATGGTCAGTTTATAATCTGACCCAATATTCCAAAAATCCCTAAAAATAATATCATAACAGTAGGTAATGAGTTTCGTGCAAAAATTTGGGTTTAAATATTATTTATGCTTAAAAGCGTAGTTTAATTAATAAAAAGTTCAATTTTACGATATCTTGCATTTTATTTTGAGACCAGAAAATGATGTCAAATTAACTTGACATGCTTACATATCAGTAACAAAGCTATTTGTATACTCATATATCCAAAAATCTCGTTTGTTACATTATAAGGGCATAATAGTCAAATTTAAGCAAATAACCGAAACATGCAGCTGAACTATGATTACTAAGGGACCATGTAGTATAACCTCAGAGAGTTATACTGTCACACCCTGACTTTTGCGAAAGCGTGATTATGTGTGACTTGCTTAATATCATTGCATTGAACCATAACAAACAACTATATGATAAAACCAAGATGATCATCCATTAGATAGTTTCAAACATTACAAACAACATTGTTTTAAATCCCAAACACAGACTTCAAATTCATTTTACAAACCATCCGAATTTGTTTAAAGTTCCATAAGGACTTGACAAAAGACACTATTAAAAACCAGGCTTTGAACTATGTATCTTATCCAGGATAAGATACACAATCCAAACCCTTAGACACCGGATGACATCTTTTATTTCAGACAACACTAGGAAACTTCCAACGCCCACCAGATCCATCTCAATTCCCTGAAATACATGTAGTTTGAAAACATCAACAAAAGTTGAGTGAGTTCATGTGTTTTGTATGTGTGCATGAATAAACCTTGTAATCATTGTAAGTATGTATGTATTTGTAAACCCGGTATGATAGCAACAAGGAAAAACAGATCAATTAATGGTTTGCAAGGGCATTAATATGTGCGACGTGATGCAGGAAGGCTCAATCCTAGCCGATTTTGTACCGGGCTTCCGGCTGTAAGACATAGTCACCTCATGGGCCAAATCCCGGTCCTCATGGGTGGGGCTCGCAACACCCAAATAGATTTATCACTCATGTCCCTCGGTCCTACTACGAGGATTAATGGTCTTAAGCGTTGTACGCACCACTCACATGATCTAGCAGTACCTTCCTTAGCTAACCATAGCATAGTAAACGTTTGTAAACAATTTGTAACATGTACTTCACCCTCCGAAGTTATAAAACTGAAAACTGTTAAAAGAAAAGGGGGACATGAACTCACAGTCTTGCCTCTTCGATCAAACAACCCAAAGCTTCTTCTAGTGTGCACGACTACCTACAAACGTACTACGGTTTATTAGACGGGTGGGTCGTGCCTTGACCTTAGTCTTAATTAGTGTCTTTTTGTTACATGCCTTTGTGTCTTCAATATTATTCCAAGTATATAATTATTAGTTAAAATAATAAATATTTTAACTTAAATTATATTTATTTAATTTTGGAATATTAGTTAAAATAATATATTTTAACTTGACACATTTATGTATTTTTACATGTATAACTTCCCAATGATGGGTGTATTCATACTCATATTCTTAAACTTGCATATTTTTGCCAAGTATCGGTGGCGTATTCCGCTGTATATTTATACATACGAGGATACGTATTCTTATTGTGTTTATTAAGTATTCTTATAATTAATTTTTGTATTAACTTTTCTGGAATAATATTTCTAATAAAAAATATATATTCTCAAAATATATATTTTAAGAAAACTTACATAGAAAAATTATTTATAATTTTTCATTTGGCAAAAATAATTGTATTTTCATTTAAACCTCAAAAATAATATATTTTCAAGTTTAACTTAGAAAATATATATATAAATCCATTTTTCACTCAAAGATAAAGTATTCCATGTTTATTTAAGAAAATATATATTTTTCCCAAAAATAATATATCTTCTAATAATTTCAAGAAAACATATATATTTTTCCTCACTAAAAAATAATATAATTTCTCTTGTCAAAAATATGATATATTTTTGTAACAATTGTAAAAATCATATTTTTATTCTTTTGGTGTCCAAAATACCGTTAACCCAAAATATACTTATGAATTTAATTCCGGAATATTTATGTAAGTTATATTACTTGTTCAGTTTCTTCAATATTTTGGGGATAAATTATATATTTATTTCTTTGAATTTTGGTAATACTTTGTATTGTAATTTTTGGTATTTTGGTGAGTTATATTATTTCAAGTCCTAAAATAATATAACTAATACACATAATATACAAATAATCACACACATGGTGACATCTACATATATATTCTCCTAAATACATATTATTCACTTTTAATATCAAAAACCAACCTCCAATATTTATAATTTTTGTAACAAAAATTATGGCAAACTTTATATGAAAAACCATGGTTAAAATATACTTGTAGATATTTGTTTAAAAATATTTTTCTAAGTGTTTAATTTCTTGAAAATTTTTTCCTTAGTTTCTCCTTAAAAATGGAGGTTTTCATGCTTTCAAAGCATATCATTTGCTTTTATAAATCACCACAATCAACAACAAACCAAACAATACTTACCAAGTGCCATGAATCAAGCATTAATCACTACTTCATGAACTTGAAAATTTATGAAAAATTGTAGTAACTTACTAGTGTGTTTAGTAGGCTTAGTTACCCTTTAAAGTGTGGTTGTTTATTTGAAAACATCATTCTTGAAGAATTTGGATGTTTACAACTTGTAAAATATTATTCTGAAAATATTTCTTCTTGAATTTTTCTTGTTAAATACATGATTCTACACTTGATTAACCACTAAAAATGTGATTAATTTCTTTAAGAACCAAGTTTATATAAATCTTGTATTTTAACTTAGTTTCTGTCACACCCCGACCACGTAAAAACAACAAAACGTGGCGGAATCGTCGGGGAGTGTTGTAACAGAATCATTGTTTCATAACACATGGAAAATTGAAATTTCGTTTTATTGATTAAGAGAGTTACAATGTCTTGACAAACAAGAAATATAACATAATTAACTAGTCTTGCATCTTTTATTGTTGCTAAGGTCCAAGTCTGCCTAGGTGTATCTTGATAAATCCTATGCATCATATCCTGAAACACATGTGAAAATAGGTACGTCAGCATAAAAATGTATGTGAGATACATATGTTTTATTGATTTGGGATTCATGACATATAAGTTTGAAGAAAAATGTTTAGCAAAAGTAGTCATGAACCTTATAAAATGTTTTGTTTTGTAAATCAGATGAAAATTGATGATAAAGTAGATGATATGTAAAAGAGTAATGTAGGGTTAAATGAATAACCAAGTAAAATGAGTTTGTATAAAATAAGTTATTTTGTAAAACAATCCCTCAAATAATCAAAGCTCACAAAAATACATGAGTTTCTCCGATAGTTGGAATTTTCACATAACTTGAGATTTCTCGAAAAGTTATTATTTTTGATTATTTTGGTGTATTTGTATATATGTACTCGAGTGTAACACACCTAATCTTGTCAACACTAACACATGATCATACACATATTGTAAAACACATAGCACATTGTAACACATAAAATAACCCATGAACAACCCATTCTAGTGTATGTCGAAAAACGCTTATTTTAGCGATTCGGTGACATTTTTTTGGGCGTCGGAAGTCACGTATGACTAACCAAGCACCAAGTAAACTTAATATAAGTTAAAATACTTATTTTTATATCAAAAATATTAGTTTGGTTACTGATCTAAAACAGTTTTATAAAAATCCTCCGAAAAGGCGATTTTTGACCGTTTTACCGCATAGTTTTGCATCAAACGTTACCCGAACCATCCCAAATCGAAACGACTTGAAATTTTGACACAACCCATGTTATTTACTGAATAAAATGATGGTTATACTCATGATAGTGCAGGTCTTAAATAAAGCACATAAATCATGCAAATTTCACAAAATTTACCACTTTTTAAGCTATATGTACAACATGCAAAGCTATCAAACCTATGTCAAAGTTTCATGCCATTATAATACATCACATAATGTTATTTTTAGTGTTTGTAACCTGATCTAAAACAGTTTTGTCACACAACCCTTTTTTACCATTTTTTAAAAGGTAGCATGCACTTACACTTGGCAATCTAAACTCATGCAAGATCTTAGCAAAATTTGGTGGGTTCCACACCATCCTACAACTGTAAATTAGATGGGGGAGGGGGTCCATGTGCAACTTTTTATATAAACATACCATAAGTAGGCTAAAACGGGTGTTTAACTGGATACCGGGTATTTTATCTAGCGTTTAAACCCCGGTTTATGGCGTTCTAAATTATTTTTATTATACTATAAAAATAAACTCACCAAAATATTACTGAAATAAATTTCAGTTGCCAAGACTGGCTGCGTTGTCCGTGTTTTGCAGTAGAAGCACTGTGTTACGCAGTAACACGCGGTACGTGCTTTAAACTTGAAAAATAACGTTTTTAGGCGTTTTAATTTATTTTTCAACACGGACCAGATTACAAATAAAATTTTAATCATAAAAGAATATTTTTGGGATTTAAATATTATCCGGGTGGTCACCAACGTTAGTTTCGCAGTTTTGTCGGAAATAGTTCTTTAGTTCAAATAAACATGTTTTTGCCATACCGAATCCTTCGAAACTTATTTCTAAGTTATGTAAAGGATATTTAGGGTATGTTTGGCTTACGTCACAGTTCCGGAGTGCACGTTACATTATACTGATTGCGTTTATGCACCAGTTTGCGTATGACCTTCCAGAAAGTGATTTAAAGCCCGAAATCGAACAAGTATTGATATGTGCAAATGATACACATATTTATACAAATCCCAAGTATGAAATACAATATTTCATTGGTTTGATATTTGTTTGATGGCCGTCGAGGCACAGGTGTCACAGTCTCCCCAACTTTAGGAAATTTTGTCCCGAAATTTTATTTAGAGGAAACTTGTGAGAGCTTGAAAAAATGAAGTTGAAAAGATCGAACAACACTGGTTAGAGTTATTGAACTTCTAGTAACTTTAAATAACATCACGCTTACAATGTAGGAGGGACACTTATATATAAGTCTATTAAGCGTTATTGGTGCGTCCACCGTACCCCCATTACATCGTTCACATTCTATTATTGTTGTCACTATTGGTTCTTACACATAATAAATCTTACTGGGTTTCTGTGCACTGAATTTCATAATTATGTATGCATCCATAATTACGTAATTCCTTGCATAGTCACGTAGTGCATCTTATAATGTGTAGGGGAAGAAAACAATGAATGAGCCTGTGATGATTGTGACTAGACCACCATAGGGTCCTTTTAATTAAATCATTAAATGATTTAAATAGACTACCAAGGAGTCTGTTCAGCTATATCAGCACATGTCATTCTTAACCAGATTCTGAATCAATCTTTTTGACTAGACCTCTAAAAGGGTCTCTTACGAATCATGGAATGGTACTATATAATCCAAGGGTCTTGACTATCACGTAGAAGCCCAATAAGGATTTAAGGTAGTACCTTTTTGAATATCCTACTACGAATTCCTCATGTGAAGATATGAAAGATTCTCTGAGGATTTGGATAATGAATATCCAGAGTATACAAAAACACAAAATGCATAAAAGAAAACACAAAATACATAAACACATAATCACATAATTGTTTAACTTGATTTTTTTTTGAATTTGTTATCGTTTTGTTAATTTGTTCTGCTAACAGAGCACATGTATTCAAAGTACACCAGGTATCCAATCAGTGGATTTTGATTGGTGCTTCAAATATTTCCAAGAATCTAACTATAAAGATAGAAAGATTTTAAAGAGAAAATTCGATTTCGATTATAAGGAACCGAAATGTTCGAATTAAGGCATACAAGGAATCCAATTAAGGACTCTGATTTAAATGATAACCATCCATAAGGGTCTAATTGTGAAGATAAAAAGATCCCATATGGATTTTAGAAGTTGAAGATGTTTTGAAACCTTGAACTGGATGTGCTTAAGTCAAAACATGAAGTAAAAATGCTTATGAAGTTGAGATGCTAGATATGTCAAGGCGACATATGAAGTAGAATTTGAAGGTTAAGTTAATGTATGAGAAAAATGTTTTTGAAAACTACGCATGGGGTTACTTTTAAAAACGTGTTTAATGTTTTTGAAATCTTATATAATACTTTTGAAATCATACGTAGGTGTATTAGGTAAAAATGTTTTAAAATCATGCTAGGTAAAATTTTTGAAAATATGAATAATGGTCTTTGAAATCATGCACTTGATAAGAAAATATATTGTGTTAATATTGTTTTCAGGCTATATGAAACATTTTGAAATCATGAAGGTTGTTTTTGAACACATAGACAATGCATTTGAAAAATTGTTTTCAAATTATATGAAATCTTTTGAAATCATGAAGGTTGTTTTTGAAATACTTATACTATGTGTATTATTACGAAAACCAGAATGAAGTGATATGGGTACGAGATTGAATATACCCTCAGTTATCTAACCAAGGATTCAAAGGTTCAGATGTGCAAAAAGCACGATTACTCATAATTTCGCTATATTTCTTGTACTTCGTCTCCTAGAATGAAACGAGTAGAAGAAATCATGAGTGATCACTTGAAAGGGGGAATCACAAGAGTAGTTTGTAAAGAACATAGTTCCTTGATGTAGGTATCATAGGTAATGCCATACACATATGTAACTACAATTGTACATCAGAATTGGGAACAACAATTTATTTATGAACAAAACAGATTGTTTCACATTACAAGAAAACAAAAGAAACAAAAGCATAAGACAGCAACATCTTCTAATCAGCCAACTGCTCATCCGAGGGTCAGATTTGCATTAGCAGCTTTGGGCATTTGTTCACGAAATGACCCATCTTGCCACAGTTGTAGCACGATCCAGGTGGAAAGCGAGCTTGGACAGGGTTGGCTTGTGGTTGATTTGGACCACCTTGGTTTGTGTTAGTTCGACAAACACTTGCCAGGTGACCAACTCGCCCACATGATACACATAGACGTCACTGTAAGTGAGCTTGGTGATGCCCCTTACATTTGTCGCATAACGGTGTCGTTCCCTTGTATTGCTTCTTAGCAGGCGGTGTAGCCACTTGGCTAGGTCCGGCTTGATTTGGTGCAACGACTGGAGAAGTCTTTGAAGCTTTACGTTTCTTCGGTTTTGGTGAAGGCTTGGCTTCTGTTTCCTGTGATGGCTCCTGCGTGGCTTCATTCTAGAGTCGATACATGGCAGCAGCTAATTCGACGGTCTTCAGGATCACTTCGCCTATTCGCTGGGCAAATTTGGCAGTCTGCTCGGACATTTGACCGTTGTTGAGAGGAAGAGACATTCTAGAAGAGAATGAAAGACATAGGAAGAAACAAGTGAAAGGTTATCGGATAATCAAAACAGAATGGCAATGCATAGAATTTGCGATCATTCGTTTTGTTACCGAAGGCAAACAAATGAGACGGTGACAAATCAAAGTAAACGGGTCATATTAACGTATCACTGAAGACCTGCTTGCCTATAAGTGAACACTCACCCCAAGAGTTCCCAGGTAAGAGTGACTGGTCCGATACTGCGGATTTGTACGAACACTCTAGCCTTAGACATAAAACTCAGGGTACAGGCATTCACCCTTCCAGTTTGCACGTGTTCACATTATAAGACCCAAACTTTGACGAGATTTTGAATACTTAGAGGGTTCAAAACCTGGTAATCAATCATCCTAGAACAGATGATTAGTTTTTCAAGGTGGTTTTGAAATTTATGTTCTTGTTGTGGTCGTCACCTAAGGATAGGTGACGGTATTGTTTTATGACTAAAAGCAAGTAAACTCGCGTTAGGGACCTAGGAAGGTTATAGACTAGGCCAAAGCATTACTAATAACCTAATTCCCTATAACCATGAGCTATGATACCAACTTTTCTCTCACACCCCGACCACGTAAAAACAACAAAACGTGGCGGAATCGTCGGGGAGTGTTGTAACAGAATCATTGTTTCATAACACATGGAAAATTGAAATTTCGTTTTATTGATTAAGAGAGTTACAATGTCTTGACAAACAAGAAATATAACTTAATTAACTAGTCTTGCATCTTTTATTGTTGCTAAGGTCCAAGTCTGCCTAGGTGTATCTTGATAAATCCTACGCATCATATCCTGAAACACATGTGAAAATAGGTACATCAGCATAAAAATGCCTGTGAGATACATAGGTTTTATTGATTTGGGATTCATGATATATAAATTTGAAGAAAAATGTTTAGCAAAAGTAGTCATGAACCTTATAAAATGTTTTGTTTTGTAAATCAGATGAAAAGTGATGATAAAGTAGATGATATGTAAAAGAGTAATGTAGGGTTAAATGAATAGCCAAGTAAAATGAGTTTGTATAAAATAAGTTGTTTTGTAAAACAATGTCTTGTGAAAAATATGTCATTTGTGTAAAATATATGAGTCCAAATTGAAATGATTTAAATAACACTACGACATGTAATATAATACAAGCACTTATATATAGGAAGTACCGGCGGCGTATCCACCGTGCTTGTATCATATTACACACGTCTCGTTACTTAAATCACTTACCAAACAAACCATCAATGTAAAATTTGTTTATGTATAGTCAAATGTCAAATGTTTATGTAAAAACCATCAATGTAAATCATGTAATGTATAATCAAAAGTTATCTATGGTAAGTAAACGAAACTACTTAAACCACAAGTAAAAATGTACAAAACGAAGTATTTGAATAAATAAAAAATTATGCTTTGTAGAATAATGCATGCTTTACTGATACAACCATTTATGCGGTAATGTTAAACACCTACATCCAAGCCTTGAGACAGACGGATAACCTTAGAGTGAAGGTTATCAAAAAAATGTTTTCGGATTCGGTCATTCCTTCCACCCAAACAAACCTAGGGTTTTAGGAACGGGATTTGTCAAGTCTTATGGTACCACTACCTACTACCGAGCGGCATGATCGGTGTTAATGAATGTAATTTAGTCCCGTTAAACAAACCAAATGATATACCAAATGTAAACATGTTTTATGAAAATAATGTACCTAGTATGCTTAAGTGAACATACAAGGTAGAGATGTAAATAATGTGTCCATATGTTACGAGAACATATGCAACAGAGATGCAATGTAAAACAATATGCTAGCATGCCAAGTCATCATACATAGCAGAAAATGTAATGTAAAACATGTACTAATTGTGTACTAATGAACATAGCAAGTATATGATGTAAAAACAATGGAAAGCACGAAAGTAACAAGTAGGCACATGTGTTTCACCCCAAAACAGTTTGAAAACAGTAAAAGATGGGTCTATGTACTCACCTTTGGGTGCGTTTTTATACGTCAACACAATCCCTCAAACTGTTTATTCGTCCTAAATTAGATAAGAATGATTAAATAATCAAAGCTCACAAAAATACATGAGTTTCTCCGATACTTGGAATTTTCACATAACTTGAGATTTCTCGAAAAGTTATTATTTTTGATTATTTTGGTGTATTTGTATATATGTACTCGAGTGTAACACACCTAATCTTGTCAACACTAACACATGATCATACACATATTGTAAAACACATAGCACATTGTAACACATAAAATAACCCATGAACAACCCATTCTAGTGTATGTCGAAAAACACTTATTTTAGCGATTCGGTGACATTTTTTTGGGCGTCGGAAGTCACGTATGACTAACCAAACACCAAGTAAACTTAATATAAGTTAAAATACTTATTTTTATATCAAAAATATCAGTTTGGTTACTGATCTAAAACAGTTTTATAAAAATCCTCCGAAAAGGCGATTTTTGACCGTTTTACCGCATAGTTTTGCATCAAACGTTACCCGAACCATCCCAAATGTAAACGAATTGAAATTTTGACACAACCCATGTTATTTACTGAATAAAATAATGGTTATACTCACGATAGTGAAGGTCTTAAATAAAGCACATAAATCATGCAAATTTCACATAATTTACCACTTTTTAAGCTATATGTACAACATGCAAAGCTATCAAACCTATGTCAAAGTTTCATGCCATTATAATACATCAAATAATGTTATTTTTAGTGTTTGTAACCTGATCTAAAATAGGTTTGTCACACAACCCTTTTTTACCATTTCTTGAGCTTTACATCAACATGTATCTTCATGTACAAGTGCCTAAAGCATACTATCATAGCAACATCATTTTTTTATGAGTTTAAAGCATCAAATATGTGATATATTCAGATTTATTTGCTGATATAATTTATATTTAACATATCATACATAAATCACCAAATACTTGCATCTTTACCACCATTCAAGAACATGTAACAACATAAACAAGTACTTAGCAAGATATCAAACTTCAAAACTCATATACACACATACATATGTACGGTTATACATATATATATATATATATATATATATATATATATATATATATATATATATATATATACACCACCATTTTCTTATTTGTTTCAAGACCTATTACATTTTAGATTTCAAGTTTAGTGAAAATCCCAAGATTCAAGAGAAACTTCAAATCATCAAGAACAACCAAGAATCAAAGTATGATTTAAACATAAGTGTTATACCTTCAAGATTCAAGTAGGTTGTAGGATGAGATTTTGATGATAGGAAGCTTGTAATCACTTGACAACACCTTGGAATCACCTTTAGATCTTCATACTAACTTGAAGGTTGCTAGGAAAGGGACTTGAATGTGAAGAACAAGACTTGAAGATTTGAAGATAGAGAGAGAGAGAGATGGGTATGGTTGGGAGGGAGGAGAGAGAGAGGAGATTGTTGAGTGAAGTGATCTTGCTTAGATAGTGTAGGATATGTATAGATATGGAGGAGATATATGGAGATTTAAAAGGTAGCATGCACTTACACTTGGCAATCTAAACTCATGCAAGATCTTAGCAAAATTTGGTGGGTTCCACACCATCCTACAACCGTAAATTAGATGGGGGAGGGGGTCCATGTGCAACTTTTTATATAAACATGCCATAAGTAGGCTAAAACGGGTGTTTAACTGGATACCGGATATTTTATCTAGCGTTTAAACCCCGGTTTATGGCGTTCTAAATTATTTTTATTATACTATAAAAATAAACTCGCCAAAATATTACTGAAATAAATTTCAGTTGCCAAGACTGGCTGCGTTGTCCGTGTTTTGCAGTAGAAGCACTTTGTTACGCAGTAACACGCGGTACGTGCTTTAAACTTGAAAAATAACGTTTTTAGGCGTTTTAATTTATTTTTCAACACAGACCCGATTACAAATAAAATTTTAATCATAACAGAATATTTTTGGGATTTAAATATTATCCGGGTGGTCACCAACGTTAGTTTCGCAGTTTTGTCGGAAATAGTTCTTTAGTTCAAATAAACATGTTTTTGCCATACCGAATCCTTCGAAACTTATTTCTAAGTTATGTAAAGGATATTTAGGGTATGTTTGGCTTACGTCACAGTTCCGGAGTGTACGTTACGTTATACTGATTGCGTTTATGCACCAGTTTGCGTATGACCTTCCAGAAAGTGATTTAAAGCCCGAAATCGAACAAGTATTGATATGTGCAAATGATACACATATTTATACAAATCCCAAGTATGAAATACAATATTTCATTGGTTTGATATTTGTTTGATGGCCGTCGAGGCACAGGTGTCACAGTTTCTTGAGAAACTAGTTTTGAAATCATCCACTTATATGATCTATATCACACTTTGATCATCTTTATTCAAGAAAAACATTTTATACTTCAAGTTCATGCTTTACATAAGGATGATCACTTTGATCTACAACATAATCATCCTCTCATCTTGCTAGATTATGTCTTTAATCACCATCTAGCAAGATCATATGATGTTTAACATCATTAACACAATCAATCAACAATCAAGTAGCATAACAACATGTATTCTTATGATTTTAGTCTTATGTTCATGATTTAAGTTCTTGATCATTAGTGTTCTTCATGTTTAGTTTCTTGTTTCATTCTTTAACCAACTAAACAAGATGTAAAATGGGATGTAGATGATCTTACTACTAGCTCAAGGCTAGGGATGAACACAAGATGAAGATGAAGATGAATGAGGTGGTTAATAGCACTTGAAGGAGGTCCTTCCACTTCCAAGAGCTCCTAGCTTCCTTATTATACTTCTTACACCTTTGAATGATTAGATATTGGATGGAAGTTGAATGAAAAATGATGGTGGTGTTTGTATGGTTCTCGGTCGAAGACAAGAGGAAGAAGAAGAAGAGAAAGTTCAAGTGTGCTGAGTTGTGAGAAATGTGTAGGTTATGTTCTGTTGGTTTAACTTATAACACTCCAACACATTGTAATCCAAGGGTTCTTATGTTACATAAAGTTAGAGACATGATCTATTAAAATAAACCAACAAAATCATGTGTGGGCCATGCTTGTTGAACCGTAAATAGGAGGGGGGTCTAGAGTAGCTTGTAATAGTTAGTTAAGGTTAATGGTTGAAATCCAAGGGTTTAGTTAGGTGTTTAGTTATTAGGATGTTATATAGCGTGTTACGATGTACGGGGTCCATAACTAGCTCAGAAATGGTAAAACAATGCTTCTAGTGAAAATTTGGTGTTTCGGGTAGCGTCCGGTTGTTCGGTTGGTTACCGATTCGTTAAGGTGCTAAACTATGCAGTTTAGTGTGCTTTATGTTACCTTTTGTGATAGTTTTGATTCCCGACACTTAGGAAAGCATTCTGGACCATTTAACTATATTTCTGCATGATATTTAGTTGTTTAAATGCTGAATTTTGCTGAATTCTGCTGAATTCTGTAGTTTATGTGAGTTTTAGGCACTTTCCAGCACTTAAACTATCACTAGGAAGGCAGTTTTATGATCCTTACTTCCCTACACACTATACTAGTGTACCTCTAGGTTTCTGGCTCATTCTGTGTCTCAATACCATGTCTGTCTATATATTGAACTCCGTCAGCATTTTTCTGATTTGTCTGATAATTGTGCTAACTTTGTTTCGTGCATCATTTGAATCAATAAGTGTTGCATGCAATAATGATATGACATTTTGCAATTTGTGATGCACATGTATATATATGGCAATAATCAGAAAGCAGTTCATGTCATTAATTGTAAATCTGCGCTGTCATTAAGTTATAACTACTGTTTAATAATTGTACGGATACATGCAAATTTGACAATTGTCACATTCTCCCCCTGTTAAGAAAATTTCGTCCCGAAATTTTAAGCGGCGCTATTGGTTGCAGGGGAGTTAGGGAACAAATGTGGGTACTTTGCTTTCATACGATCTTCACGCTCCCATGTAAACTCTGGGCCGTGATGTGCATTCCATCGAACCTTGATAAGCTTAACACTACTCCTCCGAGTCTTGTTAACCTTCCAATTTGTAACCTCAACGGGTTCTTTGGTGAAATGGAGTGTGTCGTCAATGTGAACTTCATCCGCAGGGATGACAACCGTCTCTTGAGTTGGATTTTCTTCAGATTAGATACATGAAATGTATCATGAACACCATTTAGTTCTGCTCGTAGCTCCAACTTATACGCTACTGAACCAACCCTTTCCAGAATCCTGAATGGCCCGATATAACGTGGGTTTAACTTACCACGCTTCCCAAAGCGTGCCACACCTTTCCAAGGTGAGACTTTCAACAAAACCATATCACCCACTTCAAATTCCAAGGGTTTTCGTCTCTGGTCGGCATAACTCTTCTGTCGATCACGAGCTGCCTTAATGCGCTCTCGGATCTGTGTGATCTTATCAGTTGTTTCTTGGACCCGTTCGGGACCAACCATCTATCTCTCACCTGCATCTGCCCAGCATAACGGCGATCGGCACTTACCTCTGTAGAGAGCCTCGAACGGTGCAGCTTGGATGCTTGTATGGTAGCTGTTGTTATAGGAGAACTCAACCAAAGGCAGATGAGTATCCCAACTGCCACCTAAATCCATTACATAAGCACGTAGCATATCTTCCAACGTCTGAATAGTTCCCTTGCTCTGTCCATCCGTCTGCGGGTGGAAAGCTGTACTCAGATTCAACTGAGAACCAAAAGCTTCTTGAAAAGATTGTCAAATCCTCGACACAAACCGTCCATCTCTATCAGATATAATCGAGATAGACACTCCATGACGTGCAACTATCTCCCTTAGGTAAAGCTCAGCTAACTTACTAGTGTTATCCTTCTCTCTAATCGGTAAGAAGTGCGCGGATTTCGTCAACCGATCTACGATTACCCAAATTGTATCATGACCTCTAGGAGATCTGGGTAACTTGGTTATAAAATCCATAGAAATCTGCTCCCACTTCCACAAGGGTATTTCTGGTTGTTGCAGGAGACCTGAAGGCTTTTGATACTCGGCCTTTACCTTGGCACAAGTTAAACACTTTCCAACGTACATAGCAACATCACCTTTAAGCCTTGGCCACCAATAGTAATCCTTTAAATATTGGTACATCTTGTCCGATCCTAGATGGATCGAGTACCTCGATTTATGAGCTTCATCGAAAATAACCTCTCTAAGACCACCAAAAAGCGAAACCCAAATGCGTCCCATAAAATACAAGGTTCCTTCCTCGTTGGGTACTAACTTTTTCTCCATTCCTCGGAGATATTCAGCCTTGAGGTTCTCTTTCTTAAGAGCTTCCCTTTGTGCAGCACGAATACGCAACGCGAGGTCCGTCTGAATAATCATCTCTAAAGCCCTAAACCTTATGGGCTTGATCCTTTCCATTCGACTTAAGGCATCTGCCACCACATCGCCTTTCCTGGATGATACTTGATCTCGCAGTCATAATCATTTAACAATTCAACCCATCGTCGCTGTCTCATATTAAGCTCTTTCTGATCAAATATGTGCTGAAGGCTCTTGTGATCCGTAAAAATAGTACATCAAGTACCATACAGATAATGTCGCCAGATCTTCAATGCGAATACCACTGCGCCTAACTCCAAATCATGCATGGTGTAGCTCTTCTCATGGACCTTCAGTTGGCATGAAGCATAAGCGATAACCTTTTGGCGTTGCATTAGCTCACAACCCAAACCCTGACGCGAGGCGTCACAATAGACCACGAAGTCGTCGGTGCCTTTGGGTAGGGATAATATAGATGCATCGCATAGCTTATTCCTAAGCAGCTGAAATGCTTCTTCTTGTTTGTCTCCCCATTCATACTTCTTGTCCTTTTGAGCAAGGGAGGTCAACCGTTGAGCTATCTTGGAGAAATCCTCAATGAACCTGCGACAGTACCCTGCTAAACCCAATACTGTCAGATCTCGGTTGGCGTCTTCGGAGTTTCCCAATTCTTAATAGCCTCGATCTTGGTGGGATCCACATGAATACCATCCTCGTTTACCACGTGACCGAGGAACTGCAGTTCTCGTATCCAAAACTCGCACTTCGAGAACTTAGCATAGAGCTTATCCTTCTTTAGCATCTCTAAGATGGCTCTAAGGTGTTGCTCATGGTCTTCTTTTGTCCGCGAATAAATCAAAATATCATCGAAAAATACGATCACGAATTTATCGAGATATGGCTTGCAAACCTGGTTCATTAAATCCATAAATACTGCCGGCACATTTGTCAACCCAAACGGCATCACTAGAAACTTGTAATGTCCATAACGAGTTCTGAAGGCAGTCTTCGGTATACTCTCTTCTTGAATCCGCAGCTGGTGATAACCTGATCGAAGATCGATCTTGGAATAATAACTTGATCCCTGAAGTTGGTCGAATAAATCATCAATCCTCGGCAAGGGATACCGATTCTTGATGGTTAACTTGTTTAGGTCCCGGTAGTCGATGCACATACGAAAACTACCGTCCTTCTTCTTGACGAACAGTACTAGAGCTCCCCAAGGCGAGAAGCTTGGCCTTATAAATCCCTTGTCTAGCAACTCCTGAAGCTGCGTTGACAACTCTTGCATCTCTGAAGGCGCAAGTCGATAAGGTGCCTTGGCTACAGGCGCGGCGCCTGGAACCAAGTCAATGTGGAATTCGACTTGTCGTTGTGGAGGTAATCCTGGCAAGGCATCGGGGAAGACTTTAGGATATTCCCTTACCACAGGGATATCTTCGAGCTTCGGTTCTTCAGCCTCTTTGTCCACGACAGGAGCTAAGAAGGCATCACATCCTTTATGCAAAAACTTCCGTGCCTTCAAACAACTAATAATCCGTAGAGGCGTATCATGCTTCTCCCCGTGTATCACGATCGTCTCTTCATTCGCCATCAGGATGCGGATAACCTTCTCATGGCATATAATCTCTTCACGATTACTTAACAACCAATCCATTCCAACTACGACGTCGAAGCTTCCCAATTCCACTGGCAAAAGATCTAACGAAAACTTACGCTCCCCAAGCTCTATAATACAGCCTCTAATCACATCATTGGCTTCTACTAGCTTCCCATTAGCTAGTTCTATCGAGTACGGGATGTCTAACTTACTTGCTACTAAACCAAGTATATTCCTAAACTCTAAAGATACGAAGCTATAGTCGGCACCGGTATCAAATAGCCCAGATGCAAAATGTTGATTAATAGGGAACGTACCAGTAACCACGTTTGAATCCTGGCAAGCTTCCCTAGCTCCAATGTGGAACACTCTTCCACGAGCTTGGTTATTCTTTGGGCAGTCCCGCTTAAACTGCCATATTTCTCCACAACAGTAACATCCTTGACCGCGTTCATTTCCATTTCCACCTTGATTGTTTTTATTATTTCCCCCGCAGTTTCCATTTCCCGCCTAGTTTCCATTTCCATTCCGGTTTCCATTTCCTCCCTGATTGTTGTTTCCTCCTTGATTTCTATTCCCATAACCATTTCCACCACGGTTGCCATTACCATTACCATTTCCTCCTTCCCACCATTTCCACGACCAGCTCCAACCCAACATGTTTCCTTAGAATGACCATTCCTTCCGCAGTTACCACACTTCCTAAACCTGCACTGACCGGCATGATGAAACTGACATACATCACACTTGGGCAGGGTGCCCATATATCCTCTTCCTTTGTTCTCAGCATTTGCAGCACCAGTCCTGACCTTGGCTGGTGGGTTAGCATCTCTCTGCTTATTAGCACTGTTGTTGTTCCCTTGGGTACCCTTCTTGAAATTTGAAAACTTCCTTTTGTTTTCTCCAGACGACTCTACATGAGTCTCTTTCTTCTTGGCCTCAGAAATTGAGAACTTTCCCAATCTAACGGCTTCCTCTGTCAGTGCCACACTCAAGTCGATTGCCTCAGTAATTGTTGGAGGCTTAGAAGTAGTTACCATGCTGAGAATCTGAGGTGCCAATCCCCAGATGAAACATTCGATCCTCTTGAACTCTGGTTCTACCAAATAGGGGACAACACGAGACAAATCATGGAATCTCTGCACATACTCAGCCACCTTAGGACCATCCGTTTTCAGATTCCAGAATTCAGTTTCCAACTTCTGGATTTCTGCCCTCGAACAATACTTCTTACGCATCAGCTCTTTCAACTCATCCCATGTCAGAGCATACGCCGCAGCCTCACCTAGAGTCTGAACCTAAAGGTTCCCCTATGACAGAGCCCCATCTAGAAACAGTCCAGAAATGTATGTCTCCTGATGCTCTGGTGCACGTTTACTCATCCGCAGAAAAGAATACGTCTTCTCAACCCATCTGACCAAAGCTACTGCACCCCCAGTGCCGTCAAAGTTAAGAGGCTTGCAGTCCAAAAACTGCTTATAGGTACAGCCTGTACACAAGCAACATCGTTCACAGAAAGCATTAGCAAAGCACACTTGGAAATGTCCAAACGTATTGTAATGTGTCTTAGAAGACTTAAACATTACCGTTGGGTGGGTTACTCCCTGAGGTACCTCTGCTGTGTTCAGAGCAAAGGGCCACGTGGTGTGCGATGGCCTGTGAGATGCGTTCCTGTAATTCTGCCTCGGTCGTCGACAGAGGATTGTTGGTGTCGGTGTTCCTTCGCGGTGGCATCTTCTTTCTAGGAAAGAGATCGGATGGGTCAGGTCTTGTTTGCTATATAAATAAGTAGTACGTATATATAATAGCATTTATCATTGCAAGCAATCATGTAACAACATAGTCATAGCACAACATGTAAATCAACAAAGTGTTTAGTGAGAACATGACGATTGAGCTTTCATTAATCATCGACCACAGTTACATTGTTTACTAGGTGTATCACATCCAAAAGGGACACAGGGTCACACTACCCCTGTCCAATAAGTCTGTCAATATACAAAAATAACATGATCAAAAAGTTGTCTTCAAAAGTCTTCACAATCTCAGCTCAATAGTGGTGCTCTCACTAAAAGTAATGCAATCTGCATAAGACCAAAAACCAACTATGCTGATGGTGGAGGTGGAGGAGGGGGGAAAAAGCAAGCTGCGAACATGCACAAGCTCCTCCACTAGCTCGTATATATGACGAAGTAAGTAACTAATCTGCTGCTCGACAGTAAGGAAACGAGCATTAAAACCTGGAAAAGGAGTAAGAGGAGCAGGTGGATGCGCAAAAGGAGACGGTGATGAATGTGGAGGAATGAAAGTAGACTGACAGGGACACGGTGGAGGACGTGGAGTCAGCTCAAGCTCCAAAACCCTGTGACTCAAAACCTCAAACTGAAGCAGAAGCTATAAAAGCAACTCATCCCGTGTATAGCCAACAAAATGGGAGGGATGATAGGGGTCTGAAATCGGCATAGAGTATGGTGGGAACCATCGGAATGGGTCGTCAAGCGGTGAAGAAGTGAAGGGAGCAAATGGTGCAGACTGAGGAACATGTGGAAAAGCTGTTGAAGCAAAAGGATCATAACTAGGATTGTTGGTCCCTCGTATAGGATCTATTCGTCAGGAACATAGATGAATCGACTTTGACTAATGTGCGGAATCCATTTGGTCAAATCACAGATGTACGACACAGTATTCAACGATTAAACGCAGTCTGATCTTTCTATTCAAACGTTATAAAAGTACAAAAGCTCCTGTAGAAGTCAGACAATGACAGAGTTCTCTCCAGAATCAAAAGTCCTAAATGAGATACCCTGATGGGGTATTTATAGGCACCTCAGGGATGTGAAAGATGCTGTCCGACCGAGTGGCAGTCCGCTTGGATGGCTATCCGGTCGGATGGCCATCCGACCGGATGACACATGTCAACCGATGGACATCATCTTTACAATACAAAACCATTTCCTGAGCTGTCATTCTACATACATAATAACATACAAGTACACAAAACATACAAATGACTAAATGCTGATGGAAGCTACAGACATATACACTAACCGACTCCCCCTCGGATGTAGCTGCAGTTCCTTCCAGCATAGTCTTCAATTCTTTATGTTGCGCCTTCGTTCTCGCACTCCCTGTCTTCTCAGTTCGGCCTTTTCTTCTAACATTCTTTTCCTAATATGCCTTCCTTCCTCAATCCACCATTTTCTGTAAACTGGATCACCATCACGCTTCCGATTCCATTTGGGAATCTTGTTCTCCTCCTTTTCGATTGGCGTTTGGTCTGTAGGTATTGACTTTCCAAACTTTCGCTTGCCAAGCTCAGCTGCTCTTTCAGCAATCTTTTTAAACTTTTGATCTCGCTTGTACCTTTTCAGAAATTCATCAATCTCAAGATCTCTCCATTTTGTCTTCCAATATCTTCCTAAGTTGATGTCTTGGGCAAAGCACACATCCACTATTGTTTGATACTGCAATGCTTGTTCTTTGTCTCTCTTCTCATAAACAATATTGTTGTAGAACAAGCAATCGATATCTTTCTTTGAACAATTTACTAGCCACATCGGGTCTAGTATGCAGATTCTCCTCGACTCTCCCTTTGACTTATCAGACAAAGAAATTACCGCTTCAGCCGTCGTTTCATTGTACAGCCAGCCTTCGAATAGATCATAAAAGTCTTGCTCAATAGCTCTGAGAGGCATATTCTTCAAACATCTTGGAGGCTTGATATCTAATGTTATGTCTTTCTTTCCGTTCTCCAATATTGTGACTATTTGCTTTGGTCTCTGAGGCTCCCAGTCAGGATATTCAGCCTTGGCCTGCTGTTTTATATAATCCCACAAATGTTGGTCATGTACTTTCACATCCAGACCATGATAAAATTGCTTTATATTCTTTGTCTTCACCACCTCATCTACATCCCACCACGGAAGGGTTTTGATGTCTAACAGGAATTCGAAATACTGTACCCCCTGTTCCCGTCTGATGGTGTAGACCTGTAGATCTTCCAGATACCCCCACGATAGAATGTCACCCCAAGAGAGGTCTTTGTTATGAGTGAAGTACTAAAGAGCCCTAAGAGTCTTCCTCTCTTTTGGCATTACTTTGAACCACTTTTTCCGTTCTTCAGCTAATCTTTCTCTTGGAATGGTTTCTGGAACACCTTCACTCGAAACTTTTTCAACAATCTTTCTCCTGATTTCATCTTCATTACGATATTTGAACATTTCCGCAAAAGAAGGAAATGTCTCATCAATTCCAGAATAGTGAAAGTCAGTTTCTTCATCCGATGAATCTGAAGCGTCTTCAACAATTACTTCATCATAGTGATCAACTTCATGAGCATATCTAGGCTCAAATACATCTTCAGATAACTGAGGTATCTCATCTTCAATATCGAACTTGAATTTTCCGTCATTTAAACCCAGTTCTTCCAACATTTCTGCCCTTGATCTCTGAATCTGTATCTCTCCTTCATATTGAGCACTAAGATAAATCACAGTAGGGTTTGTGAGGAATACCTGATCAACGTGCTGTTTTCCAGATGTAGAGGCTTCTTGCTGATCATCATCCTCTTGTTCATTTATCTGATCATTCAGGAAGTCTTCAATTCTTTGTTCAACATTAGGATTCTCCACAAGCAATCCCGATGAACCTTGATCATCATCATCATTCTTCTTATCATCATCATCTTTCTGATCAGACTTGTCATTATCATCATTTTTATCTTCATCTTCTTCTTCATCACCAAGAATCTCCAGCTGAAATATTTACCTCATAACACCATCGTAACACGCTCACCAAAAATATCCGAACATGTTCTTATAATATTTACCAAGTTATCATATTCAAGTGAAGGTGATTCTGAAGCTTGTCGGCAGCTGATATGATTCCCTAACCACCATCATGTCTAAACATGTTCTTATAATATTTACCAAGTTATTAAAGTGATAAAACGTATTTTATAGCTTCTACATTATCAGATATGAATGTTTAATAAAAATTGACTCGTTTGACTTTTCTGTTAATTACATTGACCCGACAATTAACTAAGTAAATGTAGTAATTAGGAGGTGCCCTTTGAGGGATTATCACCTACTTAATTACCAACACATAGCCACATTCGTTTAGAACCATGGCTGGACCGTTAATGATTAAATTAAAAGTCAAAGAAGAATTACGCTAACTTTGACTTTTGGTCCTTATACTCATAAAAACTGAACTACATGAGCTAAGAACACTTACAATGGTCCTTAGCACGAAAGTTTGAACTTAAAGAGCTTCCTTCATGTCACACCCCGATATTTCCACATAGTACCGGTGGGCCCGGTGGGGAGTATAGTGACGTAGTTGATATCATCATAGACAATTTATCGCAGTTTAATACACAGCGGAAGGCGAAAGATAAAAACATTACAACCCGAATGAAAGTAATATCAAAGTATTACAACGGAATGTAAATGATCCACATGCGGATCAAGTTAAAGGAACATTGTTCAACAGATTATAAACATCTAAGCTTGCAAGACTCTTTATTGATGCTAGGAGTAGCCAGCCTATTCCTCCTAATACCTGCACTTAGCCTTTTTGGAAAATACGACAGTTTACACTGGTAAATACAATTAACCGACTCATTTAGAAAATGTTTAAGAAAATTGATTTGAATGCACAAGGCACAAAATAATCTTTTATAACTTGGGATAATTATTTATATATAAACTTGTAAAAGAATTACATGTTCGTTATACGTTCAGTAGCCCGGGCTGAATACCGGGTTAAAGATTAATAGACACACCACATGATATAATCCCGCGGCAAGTTATTCTCGAACCGTCGGTTATACCTTTTTATATATATATACACTAGCAGGTGTATGCCTACACCCCGTGCTTAGGTCGTGGCCATTTCAATGAATGATGCCAAGGATATCCAGGACATGGTCATTAACCCCCCAAAGGCTTTAAGCAAACAAAACAGTTTAAACGGGTCATCTCAATAAATTAACCTTTATATGATTAAAAATTCAATGCCCGACCAAGCGGTATTTTATATACCGTACCCCAAGCCCGTATAAGGGAAAATAAGTTAAAAGTATTTACCTGAGCAAATTATACAAATTTATCCCAGCCGTATACAATCAGCAAGTGCAAATATCTTTTACTGGGCTCCTAAATCTGGAACGAAGGTTTTAATAACCTATTAGATTCCTAATGGGTCTTACTTAAGTTTAAACTTAGATCGGTTAGTTTTAAAGGAAGGTATACGGTTCAAAACGCAAGATTAAGCGAACATCGGAATAGAATGTGATTTAGACCCGACAAGTTTGAAGACTTGTATAATATGGGGCATTTTGGTAATTTCACATAAGCTTTAAAGGTCCATTTTTGGAAATCTGAGTTTAAAACTTTTGCTTACTGTTAAAGTATAGAAAATTTACTAAAAACATCAGTAGGTATTTGTCACACCCCGACCGCGTAAAACAACAAATCGCGGCGGAATCGTCGGGGAGTGTTGTAACAGAATCATTGTTTCAAAACACATGGAAATTTGAAGTTTCGTTTTATTAAACATTAAATATTTACATCGTCTGGAAATCTAAATAAACAATTTAAACATAGCCTATCATTGTTATTAAGTCACCAAGGCCTCGTCCAGTCCTATGTGAGCATGCATCCTAGCAATCAACATCATTCAACAACACCTGAAACATATGTGAAAACAATGTCAGCAAAGAAATGCTGGCGAGTACATTGGTTTTTGAGAGTGTCGGATTCATGGCTAGTTTACATGTTGCAATACTTAATTAAAAACCTTGTTTTGAAAAGTATAGTATTGCGACATAATTAACCAACTCAAATCAAGTTGGTTATAATTTATAAAATCTCGTAGCCGTGATTCTTAACCCAAAACATTTATTTAATTAAATCAAATTGTAAAACATCTCGTAAAAACTTGTTAATAAATGATGTGTGCAAAATGCAACATATAAATTACATCAATTGTGGCATAAAACTAACCCTTTTTTAGTACTAATGTTGGAAAAAGTGTGCATTTGTCTTCCTTTTGTATTTTCAGGATTAAATGAGCTTAAATTAACAAAAGAAGCAAAAAGACAGCAAAATCTAGCATAAATACAAGAAAAGGAACAAACGTGACATGCCCGACCCCACGACAGCATCTTCCCAAGCAAAACAAGAAGACAGAAGACTGAACACGCCCCGTGCTCAGCCAGCACGGGGGCGTGCCCAAGTGTCAGCAGAAAAGACAAAGTGGTAGAAGCTTCTATTGCCCATCACGGGGCCGTGCTCAGCGGGCACGGGGCCGTGCTCAGCGGGCACGGGGCCGTGCTCAACTATAAGATTCGCAGAATCCAGGTAAATCTTCATAGTACAGATATGCTTCTGCACACGGGGTCATGCTCAGGGGACACGGGGGCGTGGTCAACTAATAAAGACAAGAGCAATTAATGAAGAAAGAGAAGGATGTGGACACGGGGCCGTGCCCGAGCTTCTGTTCAGCCTATAAATAGGAGTGCTTGGCTTAAGCTCAAACCATCCCTTGGCACACCACCTCTCTCACACTTCACCCACCACCCACCACCACCATAACACCATCATCCACCACCATCATCCATTGTCCATCATAGAGTGTGTGAGTCGTCTCGGGATCCAAGATTGATCGTAAGAGTTCTTGACAATCAAGGCCATGTTTGCCTAAGTCTCTTACATCACTTGGTGAAGACAAAGTGTCTAGTGTAATACTTTTTATTTCTAATCTTTTCGCACTTTTTAATTGGTTATGTATTAATGACTTTAATAACTAGTTTCTTATGTTGAAGGTGATTCTTCCATATCGTTTGTCCGTGGTGTCTTGGCATTATTTTACTGTCTATATAAAATAAAAGATTTTCACCATTCATATCTCCACGGTCTATATGGAGGTATGTTGGCTACCTAGTCGGGGGTTAAGGGAACGGTTTGGTAAGAGTCTTGCCGTTGTTCAGCGTTTAGAGATCCTTCAAGGGACCTGGGTCAAATTTAGTAGGACATCCTTCAATACTTAACGGTATTGGATGGCGGGGGTCCAAACTCTTTGATCCCCTCATAAGTTAAACTACTATTAATACTATGACCCGGCTACTTAGGACTGTATCCTTGCTGACTCAGACTACTTAGTCGAGGGTAACGTCACCTTCAAAAGAGGGGCCTACCATAATTTGCATTAATAACTTAATTAATTATCTTTCAATAATCCGACCCTTTAGGATTGTATACTTGCTGACTCAAACTACTGGGTTGAGGGTAATGTCACCTCCAAAAGAGGGGCCTACTACAATAACTAAGATAATCTCTTAAATAGTGCAAAAGTGCGGAAATAATCAAAGGTTACACTAAACACGAGTCGGAACCAAGTGATTCATCTTGTCTATCTGTTTTTTCTTTTATTTTTATTTTCAGCATTTTAGTTAGTTTTTATTTTCTTAGTTTAAAACATTTTTCTAAACCTTTTGATTTGAATAGACGTTGAGGATAAACCGGTATTAAAAGCTCTTGTGTCCTTGGACGACCTCGGTATCTTACCAACACTATACTACGCTCACGATGGGTGCACTTGCGTATATGTGTGTTTAGTGTTAGTAAATATCGTGTTTTATAAATTTAAAACTTGGCTAAAGAAAGTGTAAAAGGGCTTAAAATATACTTAAACTAATATATACACTTCACGCGCATCAAGTTTTTGGCGCCGCTGCCGGGGACACAAGGATTTTAAGAAAGTTAGGAATCAGCGGCCTAATCGTTTTCTTATTTTTCATTTTTTTAGGATTTTTCTTAGTTTTTCAGCTTCTGCAGAACTCAGCACGGGACGTGCCCGCTGAACACGCCCCGTGCCCAATCATTGGAACTGGCAATCCTGTTTTAAGTCAGACAGTAAGCTGAACACGGGGCCGTGCCCACTCAACACGCCCCGTGCCCAAGATTCAGTTACTGAAAACAGAACCGTAAGATCCCGACGGTTGGTAATTTCTGACACAAACATGAGTGATACTGATACTTTTTACTTTCGGCACTCTTATGGTACGTGGTGTCAATTATGTGGTGGTAACCATAAGGAATTGGAATGTTATTTTCTAAATTATAAGCCCCACTATATAGACCCATCGTTTCCTTGTATCCTTAAGAGGGGCGAAAGTAAAAATAATCCCTATCTCTCCCTCGAATGCTCCCAACCAGATTTTCTAGGAGAAATGCTTCTCGATGAATTATTTCAATTAGAAGATCTAATTCTTAATTGGTTAAAAGAACTTAGGATAGATTTCAATAATTTATCTCAAGATGATAACCAAGAAGAAGTGTTGGAATCGCATTCAAACAACTTCGTTGTCACACCCCGACCACGTATAACATACAAAACGTGGCGGAAAACGTCGGGGAGTGTTGTAACAGAATTAATTGTTTCATAACCGTGGCATTCAAAGTTGTATTTTATTTATCAACAAGCGTGTTACATTGTTTTAAACAGGAATCAAAGAGTACATAACATAATTAAACTAAGTCTATCTTCGTTTTATGTCTCTAAGGCACAGGTCCGCCCTAGTGTCACGATCATCATCCTACGGAAAAGCTCCTGAAAACACATGTGAAAATAGGTACGTCAGCATAAAAATGCCTGTGAGTTACATAGGTTTTGTGAAAATAGGATTCATGACTTAAGTTTAAGAAAATTGTTTAATAACAGTCAGTCATGAACCTTGTAAATGGTTTTATCCTGTAAAGCATTTGAAAAGTGATAAAAATCAAATGATATGTATAAATAAGAAAATAAAGTATGGTTAAATAAATAACCAAGTAAAATGAGTTTGTATAAGATAAGTTGTTTTGTAAAACAATGTCTTGTGAAAAGTATGTTATTTGTATAAAATGTCATATGTCTAAATTGAAATGATTCAAATAACGCGACGATATGTAATACCATACAAACACTTATATATAGGAAGTGCCAGCGGCGTATCCACCATGCTTGTATCATATTACTCACATCTCGTTACTTAAGTCACTTAAACCAACCAACAATGTATAATGTCTATGTTTAAACCAATCGTCAAAAGTCCTTGTATAAACCATGTCAAATGTTGATAGTCCAAAAGTAGTCAAGTAATGTGTAACAATTGTTATGTATTGTAAGTAAAGTATTGTCACATAATCCAAATGTAGAAATGTACAAAACAAAGTATTTTGAATATATCAAAAAGTTATGTTTTGCAAAGTAATGCATGTTACATTGATACAAACATTTATGTGGTAAGTTAACGCATACATTCAAGCCTTGAGACAGTCGGATAACCCTTTCAGTCAAGGTTATCAAAAGAAATGTTTTCGGATTCAGTCATTCCTTACATCCAAACAAACCCGGGATGTCAGGAATGGGATTTGTCAAGTCCTATGGTACCAGTACTTACTACCGAGCGGCGTAGCTAATGTTAATGAACTTATAATAGTCTCGTTTGTGCAAACCAAATTTCATAGCAAAAGTGAACATGTTATATGAAAACAATGTACTAAGTATGCTAAGTTAACATACAAAGCAGAAAGTCATGTAAATCAATGTGCTAGCATGCTATCAGTTAACATACATAGCAGAAATGTAAAGTAAACAATGTACTAAGTATGCACACAATGGACATACATAGCATGAAATGTAATGTAAAACGATGTACTAAGTACGCACACAATGGGCACACATAGCATGAAACACAATGAAATCATGTACTATAATGTACTAACAAACATAGCAGGTATATGATGTGAAAAACAGGAAAGCATGAAAGTAACAAGTAGGCACATGTGTTCCACCCCAAAATGTTTGGAAAACAGTAAAAGAGGGGTCTATGTACTCACTTGAGATTGCTCAGAAGTCCTAAGATAACCACCAAGCAATGCTAGAGATCACGGAATATCAAACGGCACCTAATACAGGTAACTACATTAATAAACCGGACCTAAGTCGGAAGATAGGATAGAATGTGATTTAGACCCGACAAGTTTGAAGACTTGTTTAATATGGGTATTTCATACACACTCTGAAATTTGAGATAAAACCGATAAGGTTTGACCTGCTTCAGCTAATTTATGTAAACTAGTTATATAAACCGAACCGAACGCGTAATAAGCGTGACGGGTATTCGTAAGAGCCATATACATGTTTCCTAAGTTAATATGCTTCAAATATGTTGTGACATCAGTAATATGTCTTTCATTATGCCCGAAACGTATTTAAACACGAACTATGCCCCGTAAGGATAGTTTGGTCATTTAAAAGGTTATAAAAGAGTTTAAGTGTTAACCTGAGTTACAGGTCTGATGTAATCAGCAAATATACTCAATTTGCTAAGTTATATCAGTAGGGTAAAGTATATATGTGAAATTTATCAATTATAACCAAACTATGCACCGTAGGGGCATTTTGGTAATTTCACAATAGCCGTAAAGCTCAAAACTAAAGTCTGAGTTAAACAACTTTTGCTTACTGTTAAAACATTATAATTTACCTAAAATATCAGTAGGTATCAACCCTTGTATGTCTAAAATAGTTCTAGTACATACTATGCGTTAAAAACGCTTAGAAAGGCGATTAGGAGCCGTTTCCGGGTTATATACCTAAAGCTGATATTTTTATTATTCCATAAGGCTTAAAATAATTTATTTATCATTTAGAATCAGTAGCAAAAGGTTTGGAGTCGTTTAGATATGTAAAACTCATTTTATGGCCCGTAAGGGCAAAACCGACAATTACCGGATTAAGCCTATGACTATGAGTTATGCTCCGCCTAAAATTAATTAAAAATCTTCAAAAATCCCAAAATAATATATTACATCAGGGGGTAATAAGTTTGATATCAAAAAGTAGGCTTAACTAGGCTATACGCTAATTACGCCATTTAATTAACATAAAGCTTTCATTTTGCGCTAATGAGCATAACTCTCAATCTACACCACCAATTGATCTCAAATTTTTGGTACAAGTTTATATATCAGTAACAAAGTTTTCTACTCTTTTACATTTTCAAAAATAACGTTTTAGGGTAAAAAGGGCATAATGGTCAACATATGAGCAATTAACGGTAACATGCGTATTAATTGGATAACTAATGAACCAAGGTGTATAATCACAGAGGGTTATACTAGTAGGTAAACTAGTCCAATTAAAGCTCTGAGGCATTTCTAAAACATGCCTAAACGGGTCAGAACTGAAAGTCAAAGTAAAAGTCAAACTATGCGACTTTCGGTTCCGAACCGGGTCTAAACAGGAAATTGTCGGGTTGAACAGGTTTGGACATGTTTTTACACTAATTACTAAGTTATATTACTGATCAAACAGGTTGTATATGTTCTACATTGCTAATTATGCATAAATTAGAAATTAACAATTCTGTTGACTTTTTTATAAGCAAGTTTGACCCGACTTTTGACCTAGTTAGAATGGGAATCAGGGGGAACCCTTTTGAGGGTTTATTACCCACATAATTACCAACTTATAACTACTTGTGATTCGACTAATCACTGGACCATTAGTGATTAATCGTTAAGTCAACCGTTAATTACGACGGTTGACTTTTAAGCTAAACTAGGCTAAAACTTAAACTAAGGAAGGTTAGGCAAACTTACAAGAGTCCTAAGAATGACCAGAGATCACTTGAGAGAAGACTTGTGCTCCAGAAATGCTCCAGAAATGCAGAAGTGAAGTGTGAAGAACTTGTTGCAACTTATGGCCTTTTATAGTGTTTAATTCACCACAAATTGTTGACACATAAGTCTACAAGTGACCACAACATCTTAACAAGTGTCCCTAAGTGTCTAGGAGGTGTTTACGGGTCGCCCATGAAGTGAAACAACTGATCTAAGTCGGTTCCAAGGCAGAACAGCCAAGAAAAACGATTTTCTGCATCTGGGCGGTTAACGCGGCCCGCGTAAGATCAAGTTAAACTTGACGCGGCCCGCGTCAGTCTTGTTTTCAGGTTTAAATGTTTTAAGTTGTTGCAACTTGCCCCTTGGCCCTTCGAAAGGCCAACTAAGCTTATATTTTGCAATTTGAGCCCTTCTTATTTACCTACAAGGGCTTTAGGACTTGTACCCCATTTTCTAAGTCCTCGGTTAACTTTATTGTTACCCGAAAAGTCCTAAACTTCAACGTTGACGCTTTAACCCCTTGTACACGGATTTGATCATAACTTTCTCGTACGATAACGAAACTTTATGAAATTTATATCGTGCATTCTAGTGAACAAAATTAACCGTTACAAAGTTTCGGGTTTGTCAAGTTTAGTCCCTGTAAGCGAATTAACTTGTTTTTGTCATCCCAAAGTCTTTAAAACTTATTTCTAAGTTATGTAAAGGTTATTTAAGGTATGTTAAGTATATGTTGATGTTCCAGAGTATTTGTCGCATTAAACTGATTACGTTTACGCACCAGTTTGCGTATAACTCTCTAGAATGTGATATAGAGTTTGAAATTGGACAAAAGTCAAAACACGAAAAATGTAAAACATAACCAAACAAACATTGGGATCAAATAACATTGTTTTATTGATAATTGAACTGTTCATAATGATAACAAGCACAGATGTTACAGTCTCCCCTACTTGTGGAAATTTCGTCCCGAAATTTATTTAGAGGAAACTCGTGGGAAAAGATGCGGATACTTCGCCTTCATTTGATCTTCGCGTTCCCAAGTAAACTCAGGTCCACGTTTAGCTTTCCAGCGAACTTTGACCAAAGGAATGCGCTTGCGTTTAAGCCACTTGACTTCACGTTCCATGATTTCCACTGGCTTCTCAACAAATTTCAGAGTTTTGTCAACAAGAATTTCGTCAAGCGGTTGGACACGTGAAAAGTTGGATGAACATTTCCAAGTTCAGGAGGTAACTCAAGTCTGTAGGCTACCTTTCCGATTATTTCGACGATCTTGAATGGTCCAACGTATCTAGTGCAAGTTTTCCTTTCTTTCCAAATCTGATCACACCTTTCCAAGGTGAGACCTTAAGTAATACTCGATCACCGACTTGAAATTCCAAGGGCTTGCGTTTTGGGTCCGCGTAACTCTTTTGACGGCTTCTAGCTGTCTGAAGGTTATCACGAACTTTCTTAATCTTGTCAGTTGTCTCTAAAATGAGGGCAGGTCCAGTAAGTTGAGCCTCGCCGATCTCATTCCAGCAGACTGGTGAACGACATTTTCCACCATAGAGAGCCTCGAAAGGAGCCATTTTGATGCTGGTGTGATAACTGTTGTTGTAGGAGAATTCAATTAACGGAAGATGTGAATCCCAACTACCACCAAAGTCGATCACACAAGCTCTAAGCATATCCTCCAGAGTCTGGATTGTTCTCTCAGATTGACCATCCATTTGCGGATGATAAGCTGTGCTCAGATTAAGTTGGGTCCCCATAGCAGATTGCATGGTTCTCCAAAAATGAGAAGTGAAACGAGCATCTCTGTCAGAAATGATGTTCAAAGGAACACCATGTCGAGCTACAATTTCATCCACATAGATTTTAGCAAGTTTGTCAGCAGGAAAATCCTCACGGATTGGCAAGAAATGCGCTGACTTTGTAAGACGATCAACAACTACCCAGATGGCATCATGACCTTTCTTTGTGCGTGGAAGTTTGGTAACAAGATCCATAGTAATGTTTTCCCATTTCCAAACTGGGATCTCTGGTTGCACCAATAAACCAGAAGGACGCTGAAGTTCAGCCTTAACCTTAAGACAAGGAAGGCATTTTGATACATATAAGGCAATGTCTTTCTTCATACCAAGCCACCAATACTGAATACGAAGATCCTTATACATTTTGTTTGAGCCAGGATGAACAGAATAACGAGACTTATGGGCTTCATCCATAAGCAAGGTGCGAAGGTTATCTTGGCTTGGGACCCACAAACGGTCCATGAAGTAATACGATCCATTGTCCTTCAGTTCCAGATCAGGTGTTATGTGATAGGGAAATTCCTTATCTATCAAACCTTGTGAAACACAAGATTGTTGAGCCTGAGAAATGCGTGCTTGGATATCGGATCGAGCTTGAATAACAGATTGAACACGTACACAATGAAGCTTAGTACGTTCCTTACGACTAAATGCATCAGCTACGACATTCGCCTTACCAGGATGGTAGCGAATTTCGCAGTCATAGTCGTTTAGAAGCTCCACCCAACGTCGTTGCCTCATGTTGAGTTCTTTCTGATTGAAGATATGTTGAAGACTTTTGTGGTCCGTGAAAACCACACATTTTGTACCGTACAAATAGTGTCTCCAGATCTTAAGAGCGAAGACAACTGCACCTAACTCAAGATCATGAGTGGTGTAGTTTTTCTCATGTATCTTCAACTGCCTCGATGCATATGCTATGACTTTGTTCCTTTGCATCAGAACACAACCAAGACCCAATTTAGATGCATCGCAATAAACGACGAAATCATCATTGCCCTCAGGCAAAGTCAGAACAGGCGCGTCACAAAGTTTTTGTTTCAAAGTCAGAAACGCTTCCTCTTGCTTGAATCCCCAATCAAAGGGTTTGTTCTTCTGAGTTAGAGCAGTTAGAGGAACTGCAATCTTTGAGAAGTTCTCAATGAAGCGGCGGTAATAACCCGCTAGACCAAGAAAAGAACGAACTTCAGTAGGAGTAGTAGGCGTATCCCAATCCTTGATCGCGCTGATCTTGGAGGGATCTACATGAATACCTTGTTCGTTGACAATATGTCCTAAAAATTGAACTTCTTTAAGCCAAAATTCGCACTTGGAGAATTTGGCGAAAAGTTGCTCCTTCTTTAGGAGTTCCAAAGTAAGACGAAGATGTTGCTCGTGATCAGCTCGCGTCTTAGAATAAATCAAGATGTCGTCAATAAAAACAATGACGAACTGATCCAAATAAGGCTTGCAGACCCTATTCATTAAGTCCATGAAAACAGCAGGAGCATTAGTCAAACCGAATGGCATGACTGTGAACTCATAATGTCCATAACGAGTACGGAACGCTGTCTTGGGAATATCTTCTTCATGCACCCGAAGTTGATGATATCCAGATCGCAGATCAATCTTCGAGAAATAAGAAGCACCTTGTAACTGATCAAAGAGGTCGTCTATGCGCGGTAGGGGATATCGATTCTTGATGGTAAGCTTGTTAAGCTCACGATAATCGATACACATCCTAAAAGATCCATCCTTCTTCTTGATAAAAAGAACGGGAGCACCCCAAGGTGAAAAGCTAGGACGGATAAAACCTTTGTCAGAGAGCTCCTGAAGCTGCTTAGACAACTCTTGCATCTCAGATGGAACAAGACGATATGGAGCTCTGGCAATGGGATTTGCACCAGGTACGAGATCAATGCGGAACTCGACTTGGCGTGCTGGGGGTAGACCAGGTAACTCTTCAGGGAAAACTTCAGAATAATCCTGAACGACAGGAATATCTAAAATAGACTTACCCTTTCCTTTATCTGCTGTAACATGTGCTAAGAAGGCCACATAATTCTTTCGCAGATACTTCCGAGCTTTAAAACAAGACATGAGTTTGAGACCACCGGCAGGTTTCTCACCACGAACCTGTAGGATCTCGCCTGTCGAAAGCGGCACACGAACAATCTTCTCAGCACAAACTACCCCTGCGTGATGCTTAGATAACCAATCCATACCCACTATAACGTCGAAGCTTCCAAGTTGCATAGGCGTGAGGTTAATAGGAAAAAGATGATCGTTAAGATTCAACTGGCAGTTGTGAAGAACAGAATCAAGAACAATGGGTTCACCACTAGCAACTTCTACTGTCAAAGGTTTACCTAGTTTCGTTCTAGACACGCGAAGCATTGGCTCAAAAGACAATGACACAAAACTCTTATCGGTACCCGAATCAAAGAGAACAGATGCAGGCTGATTATTAATAAAGAACGTACCATTCACCACTTCATTGTCTGCTTGTGCCTCTTGAGCATTCATGTTGAAGACTCGACCTCGAGCCGGAGCCTGATTTTGATTCTGATTCTGATTTTGGTTGGCTAGCCTTGGGCACCGGTTCCTGTAGTGGGTCAGATCCCCACAATTGTAGCACGAACCAGGAGGAAAATGAGGTCGTGCAGCTTAACCTTGTTGCTGAGCAAGAGGCTGAGCAACTTGTTGAGCCGGGTTCTGAACTGCCCGATTCTGATTGGCAGGGATGCGGCAGGTGTCAACAAGGTGACCAGGTCTTCCGCAGTTGGTGCACTAACGACACTGGAGGTGTGGTTGATGATGGCCGTTACACCTGTTGCACAAAGGTGCATTGCCAAGATAAGACTTCTTGGCTAGTGGTTGCGCAGGCTGATTTGGTGCAGCTTGGGCCTGTGCAGTAACGGCATAGTTTTGGGAAGCCTTCCGCTTCCTAGACCCTCCAGAATTCTTTCCCTTCTTGTTTTGACCTTTCTTGCTATCTCCCTTGTCAGATGCCTGCTTCTTACCCTTGTCACCCTTTTTATGCAGCTTTCCCTTTCGAACCTGCGACTCAGTCAATGTCGCTGCTAACTCGATCGCCTGACGGAGTGTGGTAGGGTTACTACCAGTAATGATGTCTTGTACTGAGTCAGGTAGGCCGTCGATGTACCTTTCGATAGCCTTGTCGAGTGGGGTAACCATAGTCGGGCAAAGCAGACTCAACTCCTCAAATCTATCAGTATATGCCCTGTGCTCACCACTGTCTTGTTTCAAGTTATCAAACTCCTTCTCCAAAGCTCGCTGCTCATGACGAGGATAGAATTCCCTCATCATAAGGGCCCTGAGTTCAGCCCATGTCTGTGCTAGAGCAACTTCTGCACCTCGGTCTCTCATAACCCCATTCCACCATGTGAGAGCCCTCTTCTGAAACACACTCGAAGAAAACTCGACCTTGCGATTGTCAGGACACTGCACGTGGCGAAAAGTATTCTCAATGCTCTCGAACCATTGAAGAAGCCCAGTCGCGCCTTCAGAACCACTAAACTTGAGTGGTTTAGCCGAGTTAAAATCCTTGTATTTGCATGGAGCATTGTTATTGTTGTTGGCTTGGTGCCATTGAGCAAAGAGATTTGGGAATTGAGCAGCCATATGCTGCGCAATAATTTCTGCCAGTTCGGCAGTCGCAATCAGATTGTCGCGTCGAGGAGGCATTCTAAAAGAGGAACATGAAAGGAAATGAGTGAGATGTTTGGGTGAAAAAGAATGAGACGATGCAAAAATTGATAATGACAAAGATGGTGGTCATTTGTTTGTTACCACAAGGTAAACAAACGACACATTGTGACTAATCAAAGTAAATGGGTGAAAAATAATGTATCGCGAAGACATGATTGCCTATAAGTGAACACTCACCCCAAGAATTCCCAGGTAAGCACAACTGGTCTCGCGTCTGATGAGATATATACGAAGTGTTTGCCTAGACAGAAAACCCAGAATACAGGCATTCACTCTTCCAGTTTTGCACGTGTTCACATTATTTAAAACCCAAAACTTTGACGAGATTTTGAAAATTTGAAGGCATAAGGCCAAAAATTTAGTTAAACTGGAAGGGTTCAAAACCTTACAAAAGAGGGTTCAAAACCTTGTAATAAATTATCCAAAAACAGAAGATTGTTTTTCAAAAATCGTTTCGAAAAATTTGGTTTCTGTTTTGATAATCACCTAAGGATAGGTGATGTACATGTTTTAAGATCTAAACACAAGATAACTTGTGTTAGGGTCCTAGAAAGGTTATAGTCTAGGTCAAAGAATTACTAATAACCTAATTCCCTATAACCATTGGCTCTGATACCAACTCTTCTGTCACACCCCGACCACGTATAACATACAAAACGTGGCGGAAAACGTCGGGGAGTGTTGTAACAGAATTAATTGTTTCATAACCGTGGCATTCAAAGTTGTATTTTATTTATCAACAAGCGTGTTACATTGTTTTAAACAGGAATCAAAGAGTACATAACATAATTAAACTAAGTCTATCTTCGTTTTATGTCTCTAAGGCACAGGTCCGCCCTAGTGTCACGATCATCATCCTACGGAAAAGCTCCTGAAAACACATGTGAAAATAGGTACGTCAGCATAAAAATGCCTGTGAGTTACATTGGTTTTGTGAAACTAGGATTCATGACTTAAGTTTAAGAAAATTGTTTAATAACAGTCAGTCATGAACCTTGTAAATGGTTTTATCCTGTAAAGCATTTGAAAAGTGATAAAAATCAGATGATATGTATAAATAAGATAATAAAGTATGGTTAAATAAATAACCAAGTAAAATGAGTTTGTATAAGATAAGTTGTTTTGTAAAACAATGTCTTGTGAAAAGTATGTTATTTGTATAAAATGTCATATGTCTAAATTGAAATGATTCAAATAACGCGACGATATGTAATACCATACAAACACTTATATATAGGAAGTGCCAGCGGCGTATCCACCATGCTTGTATCATATTACTCACATCTCGTTACTTAAGTCACTTAAACCAACCGACAATGTATAATGTCTATGTTTAAACCAATCGTCAAAAGTCCTTGTATAAACCATGTCAAATGTTGATAGTTCAAAAGTAGTCAAGTAATGTGTAACAATTGTTATGTATTGTAAGTAAAGTATTGTCACATAATCCAAATGTAGAAATGTAAAAAACAAAGTATTTTGAATATATCAAAAAGTTATGTTTTGCAAAGTAATGCATGTTACATTGATACAAACATTTATGTGGTAAGTTAACGCATACATTCAAGCCTTGAGACAGTCGGATAACCCTTTCAGTCAAGGTTATCAAAAGAAATGTTTTCGGATTCAGTCATTCCTTACATCCAAACAAACCCGGGATGTCAGGAATGGGATTTGTCAAGTCCTATGGTACCAGTACTTACTACCGAGCGGCGTAGCTAATGTTAATGAACGTATAATAGTCTCGTTTGTGCAAACCAAATGTTATAGCAAAAGTGAACATGTTATATGAAAACAATGTACTAAGTATGCTAAGTTAACATACAAAGCAGAAAGTCATGTAAATCAATGTGCTAGCATGCTATCAGTTAACATACATAGCAGAAATGTAAAGTAAACAATGTCCTAAGTATGCACACAATGGACATACATAGCAGGAAATGTAATGTAAAACGATGTACTAAGTACGCACACAATGGGCACACATAGCATGAAACACAATGAAATCATGTACTATAATGTACTAACAAACATAGCAGGTATATGATGTGAAAAACAGGAAAGCATGAAAGTAACAAGTAGGCACATGTGTTCCACCCCAAAATGTTTGGAAAACAGTAAAAGAGGGGTCTATGTACTCACTTGAGATTGCTCAGAAGTCCTAAGATAACCACCAAGCAATGCTAGAGATCACGGAATATCAAACGACACCTAATATAGGTAACTACATTAATAAACCGGACCTAAGTCGGAAGATAGGATAGAATGTGATTTAGACCCGTTAAGTTTGAAGACTTGTTTAATATGGGTATTTCATACACACTCTGAAATTTGAGATAAAACCGATAAGGTTTGACCCGCTTCGGCTAATTTATGTAAACTAGTTATATAAACCGAACCGAACGCGTAATAAGCGTGACGGGTATTCATAAGAGCCATATACATGTTTCCTAAGTTAATATGCTTCAAATATGTTGTGACATCAGTAATATGTCTTTCATTATGCCCGAAACGTATTTAAACACGAACTATGCCCCGAAAGGGTAGTTTGGTCATTTAAAAGGTTATAAAAGAGTTTAAGTGTTAACCTGAGTTACAGGTCTGATGTAATCAGCAAATATACTCAATTTGCTAAGTTATATCAGTAGGGTAAAGTATATATGTGAAATTTATCAATTATAACCAAACTATGCACCGTAGGGGCATTTTGGTAATTTCACATAAGCCGTAAAGCTCAAAACTAAAGTCTGAGTTAAACAACTTTTGCTTACTGTTAAAAAATTATAATTTACCTAAAATATCAGTAGGTATCAACCCTTGTATGTCTAAAATAGTTCTAGTACATACTATGCGTTAAAACGCTTAGAAAGGCGATTAGGAGCCGTTTCCGGGTTATATACATAAAGCTGATATTTTTATTATTCCAGAAGGCTTAAAATAATTTATTTATCATTTAAAATCAGTAGCAAAAGGTTTGGAGTTGTTTAGATATGTAAAACTCATTTTATGGCCCGTAAGGGCAAAACCGACAATTACCGGATTAAGCCTATGACTATGAGTTATGCTTGGCCTAAAATTAATTAAAAATCTTCAAAAATCCCAAAATAATATATTACATCAGGGGGTAATAAGTTTGATATCAAAAGGTAGGCTTAACTAGGCTATACGCTAATTACGCCATTTAATTAACAAAAAGCTTTCATTTTGCGCTAATGAGCATAACTCTCAATCTACACCACCAATTGATCTCAAATTTTTGGTACAAGTTTAAATATCAGTAACAAAGGTTTCTACTCTTTTACATTTTCAAAAATCACGTTTTAGGGTAAAAAGGGCATAATGGTCAACATATGAGCAATTAACGGAAACATGCGTATTAATTGGATAACTAATGAACCAAGGTGTATAATCACAGAGGGTTATACTAGTAGGTAACCTAGTCCAATTAAAGCTATGAGGCATTTCTAAAACATGCCTAAACGGGTCAGAACTGAAAGTCAAAGTAAAAGTCAAACTATGCGACTTTCGGTTCCGAACCGGGTCTAAACAGGAAATTGTCGCGTTGAACAGGTTTGGACATGTTTTTACACTAATTACTAAGTTATATTACTGATCAAACAGGTTGTATATGTTCTACATTGCTAATTATGCATAAATTAGAAATTAACAATTCTGTTGACTTTTTTATAAGCAAGTTTGACCCGACTTTTGACCTAGTTAGAATGGGAATCAGGGGGAACCCTTTTGAGGGTTTATTACCCACATAATTACCAACTTATAACTACTTGTGATTTGACTAATCACTGGACCATTAGTGATTAATCGTTAAGTCAACCGTTAATTACGACGGTTGACTTTTAAGCTAAACTAGGCTAAAACTTAAACTAAGGAAGGTTAGGCAAACTTACAAGAGTCCTAAGAATGACCAGAGATCACTTGAGAGAAGACTTGTGCTCCAGAAATGCTCCAGAAATGCAGAAGTGAAGTGTGAAGAACTTGTTGCAACTTATGGCCTTTTATAGTGTTTAATTCACCACAAATTGTTGACACATAAGTCTACAAGTGACCACAACATCTTAACAAGTGTCCCTAAGTGTCTAGGAGGTGTTTAGGGGTTGCCCATGAAGTGAAACAACTGATCTAAGTCGGTTCCAAGGCTGAACAGCCAAGAAAAACGATTTTCTGTATCTGGGCGGTTAACGCGGCCCGCGTAAGATCAAGTTAAACTTGACGCGGCCCGCGTCAGTCTTGTTTTCAGGTTTAAATGTTTTAAGTTGTTGCAACTTGCCCCTTGGCCCTTCGAAAGGCCAACTACGCTTATATTTTGCAATTTGAGCCCTTCTTATTTACCTACAAGGGCTTTAGGACTTGTACCCCATTTTCTAAGTCCTCGGTTAACTTTATTGTTACCCGAAAAGTCCTAAACTTCAACGTTGACGCTTTAACCCCTTGTACACGGATTTGATCATAACTTTCTCGTACGATAACGAAACTTTATGAAATTTATATCTTGCATTCTAGTGAGCAAAATTAACCGTTACAAAGTTTCGGGTTTGTCAAGTTTAGTCCCTGTAAGCGAATTAACTTGTTTTGTCATCCCAAAGCCTTTAAAACTTATTTCTAAGTTATGTAAAGGTTATTTAAGGTATGCTAAGTATATGTTGATGTTCCGGAGTATTTGTCGCATTAAACTGATTACGTTTACGCACCAGTTTGCGTATAACTCTCCAGAATGCGATATAGAGTTTGAAATTGGACAAAAGTCAAAACACGAAAAATGTAAAACATAACCAAACAAACATTGGGATCAAATAACATTGTTTTATTGATAATTGAACTATTCACAATGATAACAAGCACAGATGTTACATTCGTTGTTTCCGACGATACTTCTAACTCTTGTGAGGACTTGAGCGATAGTCGTCCCTGTGTCGATTGTGCCGTGAAGGACTCCCCATCGACTTCGTTCGATGCATACATAGACCTGAGCGATTCGGCATACACCTTCTTTAACGAGAGCCCGGAAAAGGGTTGCACTTGTCCACCTACATATAGCATAGGAATCACCCTCACCGACAACCTCTTGCGTTCTCGTCTTAATCTAGATCAACTAAGGTATCTTAGGCACTTTGGGGTTGTTCCATCCAGTAAGGAACCGCCCGATCTGGAAAAGTTCCTTAAAAATAGACAAACTTCATAAATAGCCCTCCGACACAGGGCCGTGTCCAGGTCGGCACGCCCCCGTGTCCACCAAAAGATTCCCTTCTGACTTCTGTCAGAATACGGACAAAAACGTGTCAGGATCTTGCCTGTACACGGGGCCGTGTCCAGCTGATACGGGGCCGTGTCCAGCATGTTGTCGTATTCTATAAATGCAGCCAAGAATCCTACACATTTGGACCATCCGGGGACAGAGATTTGAAAGGATTTTCTAACTTACCATCCTAGGTATGTTCTAAAAGAAGGTTCCAACAAATATCTTGTCCTTTCCTCTTTTATCCATTACCTTCTTCTTCATCTTTCTTGCAACAACACCTCCATTGAAGCTTGATTTCAAGCTTTATTGTGATGATTGTTAACTTTTTGTTCAAGGAATCTTGTTAAAAATAAGTTACACAACATTGTTTTAAGTTATCTCTGTTCAAAAACGCTTCATGAGTTGGGGAAATAATTTGAAACTTCAAGATTCCTTGTTCTAAAAAACTACAGAAAGGTAAACACGGGGCCGTGCTCAGTGAGCACGGGGCCGTGTCCGTGGTACTGTTTCATTTAAATGAACTATTTCGGGTTTGTTTCCGTAGAATGTCTAGCCAAAACAGTGGAACCTCTTCTGCGCACTCCAGAAACAGTCGAAGGGAAAGGAGGCCATCGATAGAAGCAACTCTCGTACGATACATGATGGCATTACGTGAAGCCCTTGACGAGATGACTTCTGTAGAGGAGGTCCTAATAGACCGTATAAATTATCTTTCGGTGGGGTTGGAAAACAGTTTTCAAGAAATAAACCTCTTGCACCAGAGGTTAAACATTCTTGTAACACCTCCCAAGGAACCAATCCTCCCTCAAGAGGATTGGAACCTTGCACTTGGAATCCACAACCCTACCGGTTGGGACGACATTCCAGTGGAACCTCCTCTTGAAGATCTACAAGAAGTCCCGGTGGAAGTTGCACCTCCTCAAACCAATGCCAATGAGCCCGCCTTTCTTCTCCCTAGGGAGATAGAAGAATGGCTCGCCGATGTGTGAGGAACCCATGACTGGAGAAAGGAGTTTTTCAAGCCACATTTAACCGAAGGATTTACCCTTTCGGAAATTTTGCTAATAGAATAAGTAGTCGGCTAGAACTCCTTGGTTTAGATTTCTTGTGTTTCTTTGACCTAACTATCTAGTATTTTAATTTTAGGACTATTATGTAATTCTCTCTATGACTTAATGAATGATGGTTTTAGTAATTTGGTATTTGGATGGGGTTGAAATGAATAAAACACACTTGAGATGGCAAAGGAAATAAGGGAAACTTGAACCGGCACCCCATGCAGGAAAACAGAGCCATCCGACAATTTTCTTCGTTTACAGTAAGCTCGGCACGGGCCGTGTCCGCCCAACACGGCCCCGTGCTGCATAGTCTACAGAAAAGACCCAGTTCAGGTAACTGGACACGGGTCGTGTTCACCCAACACGCCCCCATGTCCAGGCTTCTGTTTCTCTTGATTTAATTTTGTTACTGGCACTTGAACACGGGGCCGTGCCCGGACAACACGGGGCCGTGTTCAGCGCCCAGTAACACAAAATTTTTGCTTTTTCACTCTTTTTACACATTCAATCAACCTAAAAACTTATTTTTGGGACACATTGAGGACAATGTGTAATTTAAGTGTGGGGGGATGCTAAAACCTTGAATCTTGTAAGTCCTAATAACAAGCCTTACACAAAACTCTATTGGAACCGCTAATCACCCCAAATTTTTTCGAAAATTTTCATTTTTTTACTTGTCTAGGTTTAACTTGGGAATTTCAAAGTTCAAAAAAAGGTTATATTTTTACAAATTTACAACCGATAGCGTCGTGATAAAAAGAACCAACATAAGAAAATTATGAAAAGGCATGACAAACTTAGTTAAAATTTGATTATATATGCTTGATCACATAAAAACCTATTCCCACAAAAGTGAGTTTTTGAGCCCTTATTGAGCATACAAATATATATCTTTAAATAAAATGCTAATTTTTCGTTTCTTGTGTGAATAGCCGCTTGGTTCTTACGACTCTAGAACTTGCCATGACGATACATTCCCAGTCCTTACCAACTTAAACCCGAGTAAGTAAATGATGGAGGCATTAGGACTAACCCTTTTTATTTCTACACCATTATTTTTCTTTTTTTTTCACCACCTACCCATAATCCCCCTAGTTAGCCTCTTTGAGCCTAAACCTTTTCATTTCATAACCCAAACCAAACACCCTTTCACCCACCAAAACCTTTTTCATTTTTAACCCTTTGTTTTAGTAACTAGCTCGGTTCTTCATATGACTTAAAAAAATGTTGATGATGAAGCAAAAGAAAAAAAATAAACAAACAAGTTCATCAAAAATAACTTTGTTTGGAATTATGGCTTCATCAAAATAAAAAGTTGAAAAATAGAAAGTCTTACGAAAACCGATGTTTTTTACGCTTTTTTGCCCTTTTCTACTAACCACTAACCCAACCACCTACCTTTAACCCAAGCCTAACCCTTCACCCAAAAGTCCTCTTGATATTTACAAAGGTATAAAGTTAAAAAGGAGGAGGATTGATTGCTTGGCAAGCCTATGGTAGGAGTAAGTTCCATGCCGCTCTCGAGTGATTCACTAAAATACATCTTCGGTCGAGTGTTGAGTGATCCCCCGTGAGGTACGTGAACTTGTATATAAAAAGAATTTTAAAGAGGCATGTTATGCCCTAATAAGTAATTTATCTTATGAAAATTTTTAAATAAATCATGACGAATAGGATTGTAAATAAATAAAAATAAAACTAAATGAAGAATCTTGGAAATCCCGACACTCTATGACAAGCCCAAAAACCTTCTCTTCTACCCATTCCATTTGGGAGTGTAAAGCCACATTATAAAGAGTTTTGCTTGAGGACAAGCAAAGATTCAAGTGTGGGGGTATTTGATGTGTGCAAAATGCAACATATAAATTACATCAATTGTGGCATAAAACTAACCCTTTTTAGTACTAATGTTGGAAAAAGTGTGCTTTTGTCTTCCTTTTGTATTTTCAGGATTAAATGAGCTCAAATTAACAAAAGAAGCAAAAAGACAGCAAAATCTAACATAAATTCAAGAAAAGGAACAAACGTGACATGCCCGACCCCACGACAGCATCTTCCCAAGCAAAACAAGAAGACAGAAGACTGAACACGCCCCGTGCTCAGCCAGCATGGGGGCGTGCCCAAGTGTCAGCAGAAAAGACAAAGTGGTAGAAGCTTCTATTGCCCACCACAGGGCCGTGCTCAGCGGGCACGGGGCCGTGGTCAACTATAAGATTCGCAGAATCCAGGCAAATCTTCATAGTACAGATATGCTTCTGCACACGGGGTCGTGCTCAGCGGACACGGGGGCGTGGTCAACTAATAAAGACAAGAGCAATTAATGAAGAAAGAGAAGGATGTGGACACGGGGCCGTGCCCACTAGACACGGGGCCGTGCCCGAGCTTCTGTTCAGCCTATAAATAGGAGTGCTTGGCTCAAGCTCAAACCATCCCTTAGCACACCACCTCTCTCACACTTCACCCACCACCCACCACCACCATAACACCATCATCCATATCCATCATCCATTGTCCATCATAGAGTGTGTGAGTCGTCTCGGGATCCAAGATTGATCGTAAGAGTTCTTGACAATCAAGGCCATGTTTGCCTAAGTCTCTTACATCACTTGGTGAAGACAAAGTGTCTAGTGTAATACTTTTTAGTTTTAATATTTTCGCACTTTTTAATTGGTTATGTATTAATGACTTTAATAACTAGTTTCTTATGTTGAAGGTGATTCTTCCTTATCGTTTGTCCGTGGTGTCTTAGCATTATTTTACTGTCTATATAAAATAAAAGATTTTCAGCATTCATATCTCCACGGTCTATATGGAGGTATGTTGGCTACCTGGTCGGGGGTTAAGGGAACGGTTTGGTAAGAGTCTTACCGTTGTTCAGCGTTTAGAGATCCTGCAAGGGACCTGGGTCAAATTTAGTAGGACCTCCTTCAATACTTAACGGTATTGGATGGCGGGGGTCCAAACTCTTTGATCCCCTCATAAGTTAAACTACTATTAATACTATAACCCGGCTACTTAGGACTGTATCCTTGCTGACTCAGACTACTTAGTCGAGGGTAACGTCACATTCAAAAGAGGGGCCTACCATAATTTGCATTAATAACTTAATTAATTATCTTTCAATAATCCGACCCTTTAGGATTGTATCCTTGCTGACTCAAACTACTGGGTTGAGGGTAACGTCACCTCCAAAAGAGGGGCCTACTACAATAACTAAGATAATCTCTTAAATAGTGCAAAAGTGCGGAAATAATCAAAGGTTACACTAAACACGAGTCGGAACCAAGTGATTCATCTTGTCTATCTGTTTTTTCTTTTATTTTTATTTTCAGCATTTTAGTTACTTTTTATTTTCTTAGTTTAAAACATTTTTCTAAACCTTTTGATTTGATTAGACGTTGAGGATAAACCGGTATTAAAAGCTCTTGTGTCCTTGGACGACCTCGGTATCTTACCAACACTATACTACGCTCACGATGGGTGCACTTGCCCATATGTGTGTCTAGTGTTAGTAAATATCGTGTTTTATAAATTTAAAACTTGGCTAAAGAAAGTGTAAAAGGGCTTAAAATATACTTAAACTAATATATACACTTCACACGCATCAATAAATCTCGTTAATAAAACTCGTATGGTTTATATCATTTCGAAAACCTCGTTTGTGTGACATCGTTTCAAAATCGTTTACCCAAGTGAACTAAATAACGCCACGGTATGTAATACAATGAAAACACTTATATATAGGAAGTACCAGCGGCGTATCCACCATGCTTTCATCACATTACACCCGTCCCGTTACCTAATCACATCCCTAAACCAATCGTTTACCCAAATCGTTTAATTCGTTAAAAATCGCTTTAAAACCAATCGTTTACCCAAATCGTTTAATTCATTAAAAATCGCTTTAAAATCAATCGTTTACCCAAATCGTTTAATTCATTAAAAATTGCTTTAGTCGTTTAAATCATTCTCGTTTTAGATTGTGAAAACTACTTTTGATTATCTTGCTAATAACATCCAAACCTTCGCAATTCGCCTATCGCTTCTCGCATTAATAAACCACCAAAGGGTAAATTAACAATCACAGATTCGGTCGTTACCCACCTAACCCAAACATACCATGGGTGCAATCTGATAACGGGATTTGTCAGATCCTATGGTACCATAACCTAATACTGGTCGGTTCGGCCAAAACTAATGGATATTATTCGTTATGTAAATACAACCAACAAGTTTGTTTACTTTATCAAAATCGTTATAAATTTTGTATAAACCATATCATTTATTTTTGAAACCATCGTTAAAACCTCGAAAACATTTAGCACATATGAATCACCCCAAAACAATTGAAAACAGTAAAATAGGGGAACTATGTACTCACCTGAGAATTGCTTAGAAGTCTTGAACAACAACCAAGCAAAGCTAGTGGGAGCACGGAATCAATCGGCAACCTAATAACTATATAAATAAACGGACCTAAATCGGAGGATCGGATAAAATGAGGTTTCGTAAACCAAATGAGTGTAGGGACTCATGTGATATGGTTTAACAAAGCCTACATTCTAAAACGAAACCTAACCTAAGTGCTTATGACCCATTACGACTCGTTTAGGTAGCTTACGCTACTTTAACGCGTCGTTCGCGTAAAACGCGTTCGGACCGCCTAACTAGTCCTATGACAAGTATTATACGCCTTAACATGTCTAATAATGTTACCTAATTAGTTTAGATGTAAAAATTTAGGTTACATATGCTTAAAATGAATTTATGCGTAAAAGGGCATTTTGGTAATTTTCCTAAGGCATATAAATCACCTATCATACAACTAACTAAACGACGTGGCCATAAGGTATAACCTCAGAAGGTTATTCCCTATACAGCTATGGTCACCTAGTGTGTTTGGTCGGATCCTAATGATCGACCAAACGGGTCGGGTTCGAAAGTCTAAGCGGGTGTTTAGTCCGCTTGACTTACGACTCTACACAAGCACTAAACTAAAAAGTGACGAGCTAAACATGCTAAAACATGTTTAGTTAAGTTAGAAAATTGGTTTAGTATCAAAACAAACGGTTTTGATACCCAAAAGTAGTTTGGTTACAAAATACGCAAGAAAACGCATTTTGGCCGAAACTGCGACTCGTCACTGAGCCTAGATAACGTGGTAATCAGTAGGTATAGTCACTAGGGACTATAACCATCGTGATTACGCTCACGTTATGAAGTTCAAACGAACTTCGCATTGACCATAAACTGGTTAATGCAGAAAGTCAAACGCATCAAACGCAGTTTGACTTTCACGATAAAAACGAATGAAAAGAACGAAGGAATACTTACAAAGGGTCCCCGCAACCTTTGATCTGATTTACCCTCAGGTATGAAGTGTATACTCCAACTTAGAGGGCCAAAATCAGATCAAATGTGGGTCTTGCAACAATGAAATGGTGGGTATTTATAGATTTCACATAACCGTTAAGATCGTTCATCGAATAACGTGCTTCGATCTCATCCGTACATGTCGTGCCCACTGATTTACAAAACCTTGGGAGCCCATAGATTGCTTAGAAAACCATTTGCAACACTCACAAACAACTGGAACACCTGAAAACAACATTCTACTAGTCTGAGGACTGCTTACAGACCGTAAGCAAAGGTCCATACGGTCCGTAAGGACCTTGCAGGTCAACAACTTTCAAAAATGGCAGTTTTAGTCCCTGAAGCCCCAAACTTGGTTTTCGATGCATTTTTGACACGTTTAAGCCCCGTTAATCCCATTTCAAAGCTCTAAAATGAAATTAAAGTATAGGGAACTTAAAATATGCTCAAAAATATCTCAGATGTCGGCTTGTTTGGTCATATGGTTGCGTTGTTCGGTAAATTACGACAGAAGTCGTAACGGACGCAAAAACGATCCAAATTAAGCGACGAATGGAATTTTCTCAAGCCAATCACTAAAATAAAGTATTTCAATGATTACATAAATTTTTGGAAGTCCGGATATATTCAGAACGTAAGATATGCGCAAAAATGCAAACTTATGCACTTTTTGACGCTTTAAGTCCCTGTTGATCAAATAAGTTTATTTTTTTTTTGCGCACCAAACACCTCAAAGCCTATTTCTAAGCTATGTAAAGGATTTTTAAGGCATGTTTAACTTATGATCATATTCCGGAATGTTCGTTACAGTACGAATCAGCATACTTTCGCAGTTTGATGAAATTAGTCCCTGTAAGTGAATAAACTTGATTTCGACACACCAAACCATCTAAAACTTATTTCTAAGTTATGTGGAGGTTATTTAAGGTATGTTAAGCCTATGTCACTATTCTGGAGTGTTTGTTTCATTAAACTGACTGCGTTTACGCACCAGTTTGCGTATAACCTTCCAGAAAGCGACTTAAAGCTTGAAATCGAACGAGAATTGATATGTGCAAATGATACACATATTTATACAAATCCCAAGTATGTAATACAATATTTAGTTGATTTGGTATTTGTTTGATGTCCGTGGAGGCACAGATGTCACAGTCTCCCCTACTTCAGGAAATTTCGTCCCGAAATTTATTTAGAGAAAACTTGTTAGAGCTTGAAACATGAAGTCAAAAAGATAAAACAACACTGGTTAGAGTTCTGAACTTCTAGTAACTTTAAATAACATCATGCTTGCAATGTAAGAGGGACACTTATATACAAGTATATGAAGCGCCATTGGTGCGTCCACCGTACCTCCATTACATTGTTCACGTTTCATTATTGTTGTCACTATCGGTTCTTACACATGATAAATCTTACTGGGGTTCCTGTGCACTAAATTTCATAATTATGTACGTGTCCATAATTACGTAATTCCTTGCATAGTCCACACAGTGCATTTGATAATGTGTAGGGGAAAACCAAATGAACGAACCTGTGATGAGTGTGACTGGACCACCATAGGGTCCTTTAGATCAAATCAATAAATGATCTTTTAGAACAGACCACCAAGGAGTCTTTCCAGCTATATCATCACATGTCATTCCTAACCAGATTTGAATTAATCTTTTTACTAGACCACCCAAAGGGTCTCCTTCGAATTATGGAATGGTACTTATAATCCAAGGGTTATAACTATTACGTAGAAGCCCATTAATGATTTAAGGCAGTACCTTTGGATATCCTACTATGAATCCCTCATATGAAGATACGGGAGATTCTACGAGGATTTGGATAACGAAAAACTCCTATTACACAAAACATAAAAGAAACACATAATCACATAATTGTTTAAACTTGACCTTTAATTTGTTATCTTTGGACACGGGTATTTAAAGCATACCAGGAATCCAATCCGTGGATTTCATTTGGCACTTTAAATATTTCCAAGAATCTAACTATAAGATAGGAAGATCTTAAAAAGAAAATTCGATTTCGATTATAAGGAATCGAAATGTTCGAATTAAGGCATACAAGGAATCCAATGAAGGACTCCGATTTGGGCGATAATCATCCTCACGGATCTAATTGTGAAGATAAGAAGATCCAATATGGATTTTGGAATTCGAAGAGCGGGAGACGCTTCGAAACCTTGCACTAGACGTGCTTAAGTCGATACACGAGGTAGAATGCTCATGAAGTTGAGGTGCTAGATATGCCAAGGCGACATATGAAGCAGAATTTGAAGGTTGGGTAATATGAGCAGAATGCTTTTCGAAAATTATGCATGGGGTTCTTTTCAAAAATATGTTTAATGTTGTTGAAATCATACATAATACTTTTGAAATCATAAAGTAGGCGTATTAGGTAAGTATATTTATAAAATGTTTTAAAATCATGCGAGGTAAATTTTGAAATTATGCATAAGGATTTTGAAAATATGGATAAAGCCTTTGAAATTATGCATTTGATACATTAAGTAAATATACTGTGCTAAAAATCGTTTTCAAACTATATGAAATATTTTGAAATTATAAGGGTCGTTTTGAAAACCAATACTATGTATGTTGTTATGAAAAATCGGAATGAAATGATATGAGATTGAAGAAAGGTATCCTTAGTCATCTAACCAAGGAATTAAAGTGATTACTCAAATTGTCACTTTGTTTCTTAGGATGAAACGAGCACTTAGAATTTTTGAGGAAATCATGAGCGATCATATGAACGAGAGAACTACAAATACGGTTCTTTGGTGTAGGTATCGTAGGGGTATGCCATACACACATGCAACTATATTTGTACATCAGAATTGCAAATAAAGATTTATTTATAAACAAAATCGATTGTTTCCGAGTTCAAAGGAAAACACTAGAAACATAAACATAAGATTCGGATTATTCAAAGCAGTAGCTTCTTCTAATCGGCCAAATGCTCATCCGTGGGTCGGATTTGCATTGAAAATCTTTGGGTATCTGTCCCTGACATAACCCGTCTCGCCATAGGTGTAGCAAGTATCAGGAGGAAAATGAGCCTGTGCTGGATCTGCTTGAAATTGAACGGGGTTCTGAAAAGCTTGGTTTAGCACAGTGACTGAACGACAGTCTCGTACCAAATGACCAATGAGTCCACAGTTGAAACATTTTCGACATTTGACACTGGCATAGTGGTAGAGGTTACACTGATTGCACAAAGGAGCAGTTCCTAAGTACGGCTTCTTGGTTGGTGGTGCTGCCACCTGGCTAGGTTTTGCTTGATTTGGTGTAACGGCTACGGGATCCTTTGGAGCTTTATGCTTCTTTGACTTTTTCGAAGGCTCGGCTTCTGCTTCTTTCGATGCTTCTTGGGTGGCTTCATTATTGAGACGAGACATGGCGACACCTAAATCCACAGACTTCAGGATTACTTCGCCTATTCGCTGGGCAAATTTGGCAGTTTGCTCGGACATTTGAGTGTCGTTGCGATGAAGAGACATTCTAGAGGAAATGAAGGTCATAGGAGAAAACAAGTGAAATGTTATCGGGTAATTAAAACAGAACGACAATGCATAGAAATTGCAATCATTTGTTTGTTACCTAAGGCAAACAAATGAGACGGTGATTAATCAAAGTAAACGGGTCATATTAATGTATAACTGAAGACATGCTCGCCTATAAGTGAACACTCACCCCAATAGTTCCCAGGTAAGAGTGACTGGTCCGATACTGCGGATTTGTACGAACACTCTAGCCTTAGACAGAAAACTCAGGGTACAGGCATTCACCCTTCCAGTTTGCACGTGTTCACATTATAAGACCCAAACTTTGACGAGATTTTGAAAACTTAAAGGGTTCAAAACCTTACAATAAATCATCCTAGAACAGATGTTTGATTTTCAAAGCAGATTCGAAATTTGTGTTCTTGTTGTGGTTGTCACCTAAGGTGTGACACCCCAGGAAAACCAGTAAACCACGCAACTTAACTAGCTTCCTCAGTAACCACGTGTGAAATTTCGGGACGAAATTTTCTTAACAAGGGAAGAATGTGACAACCCTCATAATTACATGTACTCGTACGATTAATTAATGTTAATTAAAGTGCTTGATGACTGTGCTAAATTACTTAACTGCTTTATGATTACTGCGTCATACTTACATGTGCTTGTTAACATACTAGTCTTGTGCAGAAAATTGACTAAATGGTCCTGTATGGTTTCCTAAGTGCTGGGAATTAAAAGTGTTACAAAAAGATACATAAAAGACACTAAACGGAACAACTTAGCACTTTAACGAACCGGTATCTAACCGAACAACCGGACATTACCCGGGACACCAAAATATTTCAAGAAACATTATTTAATTATTTCTTGGCTAGTTATGATCCCCGAACACCATAACACCCACTAGAATATCCACTAACTAACATATGTAACTATATACTTGGAATTTAACTATTAGTTACAAAGTTACCATGAAAATGTTACAATTAACCCCCCCTATGTATTACGGTCCAAGGGACCCACCCAATTTCACCACCTTACCTCCAAGATTACAATCTAATATTTTATTTGATCTTTGCTTGATTTCTTGTACATGATATTAGATTGTGATCATTTTAAGTATGGTGTGCAAGATCACCATATCATTACATATCTTCACAAAGATCACCCCACTCTCCCTCACTCTCTCCTCTCCCTCTCGGCTCACTTACAACCGCCACCACCACCACCTTGTCAACACCATATCATTCCAATTCCAAGCTCATTCAAGTCTAGAAGGTGATACATGGAGTTTGGAGCTTGAAGGTCTTGGAGAATCCTTCTCATTTTCTTTCATCATCCCCTCTTCATCATCTTTTTCACTAGAGATCTTCCCTAGCTTAAAGCTAGTCGTAAGTTCTTGATTAATCTTGTTTACTTCTACTTTAATGGTTAAAAGATATAATAGGATGAAATAATGCTAGTATGATGTTGTCTTGTTTATGTTGATGATGGTTACTTGATGAAAACTTGTACTCTAGAAATCTGTTATGAACAATGGTACTTGACATGATAAATCTGAGTTAAATAAACAATAACCTGCTGCAAGTGATGTTAAATGTCGTTGTTGATCACTAAACATGTTAACGGAACAAATAGAACTTGCGTTAGAGCGCTATAAGCTAAAAATAGGAAGCTGTCAAACTGTTACAGCTGCTTTCAGTCGGCTGTAACCAGGTCGTAACTTAACGAAAAATTGATTTTCTTGAGTCTATAACGTGTTATTTCGAAATACGGTTCTAATGGAACTGGAATCATAATTTTTGGACATCGTTTGCTATTTTTAAAGGGTCGTTTTTCACAGCAGCAAAAGCTGTGTTTTTACTGCAGAAAATGTGTGTTATGTTTTTCATCATAACTTGAAATCTGTGTAGAATTAGCTCATGAAACTTGTACTGTAGATGACCACTGATGTCGTTATAATTTTCTAACTGGAATTTCATCAATCGGACTTACGATGAATTTTAAATAAATTATTCCGTGGACTGCAGTCAGAAAGTAACTAATCTGATTGCAGTCAGGTAAATGATTTTTTATAAAATATTGGTATTGAATTGGATCCCGATATTTTTACACAGTAATATTTGGATTATTTAAAACATTCTGTAAAAGTTTAGTAATTTTTGGAGTAAGTTAACTATTTTATTAAAATACCCGAAAACAGTCCAGTTTTGGATGTTCAAGCTGAAACAATATAACTAGTGATTTACATGTCTAAATGTTGGTTATGTTATCCGATAATGATCTAACGTGTTATATGTCAATGAAAGTATTATGTGCAATATCGTATGCTTGCTCTTGAGTAGCTATAAGTGGAATGTTTATATGGGTGTGAACTATTAAAGTGAGTGCATATTATGTGGTAGATGTGTGTAGGAACTTCGTGCTTATTTGAAGTCACTAATAAACTAAGTGGTAATCATACTAGGACGTGATTGACCAACACCGATTGTTTGCTATTTAATAGAGTCAAACCGAGCAACCAAAGGTGAGTTCACACTCTTTCTAAGGCATGGGATTCCCGGTGGTTGGGAATGGGTTAAAGAACTAAAACGGAACCTGCATATCCTCCTTGGGTGGGATATGTACCGCCATCCTCCATGGGCAGGATGCCAATATTAATTCTGCGTATTCTCCTGAGGTATTTCCTGAGGAATTACCTGGTCTTCCGCCTCATCGACAAGTTGAATTTCAAATCGAGCTAGCTCCTGGAGCAGCGCCCACAGCTCGAGCACCTTATCGTCTAGCTCCATCAGAACTTGAAGAACTGTGCACGCAACTACAAGAACTCTTGGAAAAGGGTTTCATACGTCCTAGCTCTTTGCCTTGGGGAGCTCCAGTATTATTCGTGAAGAAGAAAGACGTTACCTTCAGAATGTGTATTGACTACCGCGAACTCAACAAGGTGACCGTGAAAAATCGTTATCCTCTTCCACGCATTGATGACTTATTCAACTAGTTGCAAGGGTCGAGTTTCTATTCCAAGATTGACCTGAGGTCAGGCTACCATCAATTGAGAGTCCGAGACGAGGATATCTCTAAGACAGCATTCAGGACTCGTTATGGGCATTACGAGTTTCTTGTTATGCCTTTCGGATTGACGAATGCATCTGCGGTCTTAATGGATCTCATGAACCGAGTGTGCAAACCTTACCTGGATAAGTTCATTATTGTTTTCATCGACGATATCCTGATCTATTCGAAGAGTCAGGAAGAACACGAGCAACACCTGAGGCTTATTTTGGAACTTCTTTGAACAGAGCAGTTGTATGCCAAATTTTCGAAATGTGACTTCTGGCTTCGCGAAGTCCACTTTCTAGGCCACGTAGTAAACAAGGATGGGATTCATGTGGACCCATCCAAGGTTGATTCGATCAAGAACTGGCCTGCACCCCGTACACCAACAGAAATCCGCCAATTCTTGGGTTTGGCAGGTTATTACAGAAGGTTTATCAAGGATTTCTCAAAGATTGCGCAACCTCTCACTTCACTGACTCAGAAGGGTGTCACCTATCGTTGGGGTGAGGCACAGCAGTCCGCATTTCAGCACTTAAAGGAGAGACTTTGTAGCGCGCCTATTCTTTCGTTACCTGAAGGCACAGATGATTTCGTGGTTTATTGCGACGCTTCCATCCAAGGACTCGGTTGCGTGTTGATGCAACGTGACAAGGTCATTGCCTACGCATCGCGCCAACTTAAAGTTCACGAAAAGAACTACACTACGCACGACTTGGAATTGGGAGCAGTCGTTTTCGCACTTAAGATATGGAGACATTACCTGTACGGTACCAAGTGCACCATTTACACCGATCACAGGAGTCTCGAGCATATCTTCAAGCAAAAGGAATTAAACATGCGACAACGTCGATGGGTCGAGCTCTTGAATGATTACGAATGTGCGATCAAGTACCATACGGGCAAGACCAATGTTGTGGCCGACGCCCTCAGTCGAAAGGATACTATACCTAAACGTGTGCGAGCATTACAACTTACCATCCAATCTAGTCTTCCTACCCAGATACGAGATGCTCAGGTCGAAGCATTGAAAGCAGAGAACATCAGGGCTGAGTCCTTACGAGGATCAAGGAAGCGGTTAGAACAAAAGGAAGATGGCGCCTACTATGTAACAGGGCGCATCTGGGTCCCACTCTACGGAAACTTACGCGAGCTTGTGTTGGATGAAGCGCACAAGTCTCGTTATTCGGTACATCCTGGTTTGGATAAGATGTACCACGATCTCAAGACTACGTATTGGTGGCCTAGCATGAAAGCCAACATAGCAACCTACGTTAGTAAATGTTTGACTTGTGCGAGAGTCAAGATTGAATATCAGAAACCATCAGGCCTACTCCAACAACCAGAGATCCCGACATGGAAATGGGAGTAAATTTCCATGGATTTTGTTACTGGCCTGCGTAGATCTCAACGCGGAAATGATACCATTTGGGTGATCGTGGATCGACTGACTAAGTCTGCACATTTTCTGGCTATCAAGGAAACGGATAAGTTTTCTACTCTAGCAGACGTCTACCTAAAGGAAGTAGTATCAAGGCACGGAGTGCCAACCTCCATCATCTCTAATCGTGACTCACGTTTTACATCTGAATTGTGGCAAGCTATGCACAAGTCCTTTGGCTCTCGATTAGACATGAGCACGGCATATCATCCGCAGACGGATGTGCAATCTGAATGCACCATCCAAACCCTTGAAGACATGCTTAGGGCATGCGTAATCGACTTTGGTAATGGCTGGGAAAAACACCTCCCGTTAGTGGAGTTTTCATATAACAACAGTTACCACAACAGTATCCAGGCCGCTTCGTTCGAGGCATTGTACGGACGTAAATGCCGATCACCTCTCTGTTGGGCAGAAGTTGGTGACAGTCAAATCACTGGCCCAGAACTTGTAGTAGATACAACCGAGAAGATTGCTCAGATACGACAACGAATGGCGGCAGCTCGTGACCGTCAGAAAATCTACGCTGATAAGCGCAGGAAACCACTCGAGTTCCAGGTTGGGGATTGGGTGCTACTCAAAGTCTCACCTTGGAAAGGTGTAGTTCGTTTTGGCAAGCGAGGCAAACTCAATCCGCGTTATGTCGGACCGTTCAAAATCATTGAGAAAATTGGCGAAGTCGCTTACAAGTTGAATCTACCTGAAGAACTCAGCGGAGTTCACAATGTTTTCCATGTATCGAATCCGAAGAAGTGTCTGTCAGATGAGACCCTCATAGTTCCCTTAAAGGAGCACACAATCGATGACCGGTTGCAATTCGTCGAGGAACCAGTTGAAATCACAGACCGAGATGTTAAGATTCTCAAGCGTACCAGAATACCTCTTGTTCGAGTTCGTTGGAACTCCCGTCGTGGCCCAGAGTATACCTGGGAACGAGAAGACCAAATTAATCTCAAGTATCCCAGTTGTTTAAGAAAAGTTGACCACTAGTGAGGCTGAAGCTACTGCAGAATTTCGGGATGAAATAACAAACCAACGGGGGGATGATGTGACACCCCAGGAAAACCAGTAAACCAGACAACTTAACTAGCTTCCTCAGTAACCTCGTGCTAAATTTCAGGACGAAATTTTCTTAACAAGGGGAGAATGTGACAACCATCATAATTACATGTACCCGTACGATTAATTAATGTTAATTAAAGTGCTTGATGACTGTGCTAAATTACTTAACTGCTTTCTGATTACTGCGTCATACTTACATGCGCTTGTTAACATACTAGTCTTGTGCAGAAAATTGACTAACTGGTCCTGTATGGTTTCCTAAGTGTTGGGAATTAAAAGTGTTACAAAAAGATACATAAAAGACACTAAACGGAACAACTTAGCACTTTAACGAACCGGTATCTAACCGAACAACCGGACATTACCCGAGACACCAAAATAATGCAAGAAACATTATTTAATTATTTCTTGGCTAGTTATGATCCCCGAACACCATAACACCCACTAGAATATCCACTAAGTAACATATGTAACTATATACTTGGAATTTAACTATTAGTTACAAACATACCATGAAAATGTTACAATTAACCCCCCCCCCCCCCTATGTATTACGGTCCAAGGGACCCACCCAATTTCACCACCTTACCTCCAAGATTACAATCTAATATTTTATTTGATCTTTGCTTGATTTCTTGTACAAGATATTAGATTGTGATCATTTTAAGTATGGTGTGCAAGATCACCATATCATTACATATCTTCACAAAGATCACCCCACTCCCCCTCACTCTCGGCTCACTTACAACTGCCACCACCACCACCTTGTCACTACCATATCATTCCAATTCCATGCTCATTCAAGTCTAGAAGGTGATACATGGAGTTTAGAGCTTGAAGGTCTTGGAGAATCCTTCTCATTTGCTTTCATCATCCCCTCTTCATCATCTTTTTCACTAGAGATCTTCCCTAGCTTAAAGCTAGTTGTAAGTTCTTGATTAACCTTGTTTACTTCTACTTTAATGGTTAAAAGATATAATAGGATGAAATAATGCTAGTATGATGTTGTCTTGTTTATGTTGATGATGGTTACTTGATGAAAACTTGTACTCTAGAAATCTGACATGATAAATCTGAGTTAAATAAACAATAACCTCCTGCAAGTGATGTTAAATTTCGTTGTTGATCACTAAACATGTTAACGGAACAAATAGAACTTGCGTTAGAGCGCTATAAGCTAAAAACAAGAAGCTGTCAAACAGTTACAGCCGCCTTCAGTCGGCTGTAACCAGGTCGTAACTTAACGAAAAATTGATATTCTTGAGTCTATAAGGTGTTATTTCGAAATACGGTTCCAATGGCACTGGAATCATAATTTTTGGACTTCGTTTGCTATTTTTAAAGGGTCATTTTTCACTTTTACTGTAGAAAATGTGTGTTATGTTTTTTGTCATAACTTGAAATCTGTGTAGAATTTGCTCATGAAATTTGTACTGTAGATGACCACTGATGTCTTTGTAATGCTCAAACTATAATTTCATCAATCGGACTTACGATCAATTTTAAATAAATTATTCCGTGGACTGCAGTCAGAAAGTGACGAATCTGATTGCTGTCCGGTAAATGATTTTTTATAAAATATTGGTAATGAATTGGATCCCGATATTTTTACACAGTAATATTTGGATTGTTTGAAACATTTTGTAAAAGTTTGTAATTTTTGGAGTAAGTTAACTATTTTATTAAAATACCCGAAAACAATCCAGTTTTGGATGTTCAAGCTGAAACAATATAACTAGTGATTTGCATGTCTAAATGTCGGTTATGTTATCCGATAATGATCTAACGTGTTATATGTCAATGAAAGTGTTATGTGTAATATCGTATGCTTGCTCTTGAGTAGTTATAAGTGGAATGTTTATATGGGCGTGAACTATTAAAGTGAGTGCATGTTATGTGGTAGATGTGTGTAGGAACTTCGTGCTTATTTGAAGTCACTAATAAACTAAGTGGTAATCATACTAGGACGTGATTGACCAACACCGATTGTTAGCTATTTTATAGAGTCAAACCGAGCAACCAAAGGTGAGTTCACACTCTTTCTAAGGCGTGGGATTCCCGGTGGTTGGGAATGGGTTAAAGAACTAAAACGGAACCTGCATATCCTCCTTGGGTAGGATATCTACCGCCATCCTCCATGGGCAGGATGCCAATATTAATCCTGCGTATTCTCCTTGGGTAGAATACATACGTTCGTCCTCCTTGGGTAGGATAACAACCTTAAACTTACTAGACAAAACTCTATCATTAAGTCCCTCACTTTTATATCGACTTAATCGCCGGGCCAATGGCGAGCGGGTCATTAGTTAATAGCGCTATTAGGGTTGACAAGCCTCATACCGTGCCGGTCGGACGGGCCTGTACTAATGGATCTGGGCAAACTGTCAATGATGATAGACATTGACGTAGGGCACAACTATTGTTCGTCAGTTGTCGATATGGTAACGGTCTAGTGGTTCACATGGGGAAGCCTCCACGGGTCATGGATTGGGAAAGAAGGAATTGGTTAATCATATTTTCAACTATGGGGTAACCCCCACGGCAAGTAAGCCAACTAAACGAAAACCATGTTTTTAAAACAACTTAAAATGAACACCCAACTGTGAACTCACTCAACTTTGTTGTTGACTCCTTATTACATGCCTTGCAGGTCGTTAGGTATCCATGGAGCTTGCACAGGGAGGCGTGGTCGTTGTGGGACATGGACTGTTGAGTCCCATGTTAAACATTTAAACTTAAGAACTTATTACTTACGTTTTGGGCTTTTACCTTTAATGCTTCCGCTGTTTAATTCGAACTTGGTTAACTAGCTTTTGATCACCAATTACATTGTGTGGTTGGATTTTATCCATCTTAAATACATTGTTCAATATGATTGGTGGCTTGATCCTGGTCATGTCACGCCTCCAAGCGATGATACTCTGCATGGTGGATTTTGGGGGTGTGACATAAGGATAAGTGACGGTATTGTTTTAAGATCTAAACACAAGATAACTTGTGTTAGGGTCCTAGGAAGGTTATAGACTAGGTCAAAGCATTACTAATAACCTAATTCCCTATAACCATGAGCTCTGATACCAACTTTTATGTTACACCCCGACCGCGTAAAACAACAAATCGCGGCGGAATCATCAGGGAGTATTGTAAAAGAATCGTTGTTTCAAAACACATGGAAATTTGAAGTTTCGTTTTATTAAACATTAAATATTTACATCGTCTGGAAATCTAAATAAACAATTTAAACATAGTCTATCATTGTTATTAAGTCACTAAGGCCTCGTCCAGTCCTATGTGAGCATGCATCCTAGCAATCAACATCATTCAACAACACCTGAAACATATGTGAAAACAAAGTCAGCAAAGAAATGCTGGCGAGTACATAGGTTTTTGAGAGTGTCGGATTCATGGCTAGTTTACATATTGCAATACTTAATTAAAAACCTTGTTTTGAAAAGTATAGTATTGCGACATAATTAACCAACTCAAATCAAGTTGGTTATAATTTATAAAATCTCGTAGCCATGATTCTTAACCCAAAACATGTATTTAATTAAATCAAATTGTAAAACATCTCGTAAAAACTTGTTAATAAATCTCGTTAATAAAAATCGTATGGTTTATATCATTTCAAAAACCTCGTTTGCGTGACATCGTTTCAAAATCGTTTACCCAAGTGAACTAAATAACGCCACGGTATGTAATACAATGAAAACACTTATATATAGGAAGTACCAGTTGTGACATCTGTGCTTGTAATCATTGTAAACAATTCAGTTATCAATGAAATAAAGTTATTTGATCCCAATGTTTGTTTGTTTATGTTTTACATTTTTCATTTTTTTGACTTTTATTCAATTTCAAACTCTAAATCGCTTTCTGGAGAGTTATACACAAACTGGTGCGTAAACGTAGTCTGTTTAACGCGGCAAATACTCCGGAACATCAAAATATGCTTAACATACCTTAAATAACCTTTACATAACTTAGAAATAAGTTTTGAAGGCTTTGGTATGGCAAAATCTAGTCTATTCGCTTACAGGGACTAAATTCGACAAACTGCGAAAGTATGCCAATTTGAACTGTAACGGACATTCCGGAACATGGCCATAAGTTAAATACACCTTAAATATCCTTTACATAGCTTAGAAATAGGCTTTGAGAGGTTCGGTGTGCTAAAATAAACTTTATGCTCATTCAGGGACTAAAAGCGTCAAAAAGTGCATAAGTTTGCATTTTCGCGCATAACTTACGTTCTGAATACATCCGGACATCCAAAAATTTATGTAAGCACTAAAATATTTTATTTTAATGTTTGGCATAAGAAAAATCCATTCGTCGCGCAATTTGGTTCGTTTTTCGCGCTCATGCGCATTCCGTCATAATTAAGAAAACATCGCGATCGTACGACCAAACGAACCGACATCCGGCATATTTTTGAGCATGTTTCATGTCCACAATGTTTAAGCATCATTTTAGGGCCTTAAAGTTGGCTTAACGGGCCTTAAACATGTCGGAAATGGCTTTAAACACCAACAGGGACTGAAACTGTCATTCTGCAAAACTTGTTTCTGATCTGTGCTGCCCAGGCGGGCCGCGTAAGCTTCTGTTGTCCCTTACGCGGGCCGCTAGGCCCTCCCAGATATGCAAAATTGTTGAAAACAGCCTGTTCCACCTGTTATACCTTCATTTCCCACTTGCAAACGGTTTTTAGCAAACAATGGGCCATTTCTTTGGGCTCTAATGGTATTAGAAAACAAGGGGCACACTTGGACGGCCTGGATCGAAGCACGTTTCACGACAAACGATCCTAACGATTGTACGAAAACTATATATACCCCTTCACCCCATTTGCTCAAACCCACAATTTGATCTGATTTTATACTCTCTAAGTGGAAGTATATGCTTCCTACCTGAGAGTGGATTGGATCAAATACTTGCGGGGACCCTTTGTAAGTGTTCCTTCGTTCTTTTCATGCGTTTTTATGCTTGAAAGTCAAACTGCGTTTGACTTTCTGCATTGACCAGTTTATGGTCAATGCAAAGTTCGTTTGAACTTCATAACGTGAGCGTAATCACGATGGTCATAGTCCCTAGTGACTATACCTACTGATTACCACGTTATCTAGGCTCAGTGACGAGTCGTAGTTTCGGGCAAAATGCGTGTTCTCGTGTATTTTGTAACCAAACTACTCTTGGGTATCAAAACCATTTGTTTTGATATCAAAACATGTTTTCTAACTTGACTAAACATGTTCTAGCATGTTTAGCTCGTCAGTTTTAGATTTGTGCTTGTTTAGGGTCGTAAGGGTAAGCGATCTAATCAATCGCTTATCCTTTCGAACCCGACCCATTTGGTCGATCATTAGGATCCGACCAAACACTTTAGGTGACCATAGTAGTATAGGGAATAACCTTCTGAGGTTATACCTTATGGTCACATTGTTTAAGTAGTTGTATGATATGTAGTATATATGCCTTAGGTAAATTACCAAAATGCCCTTTTTACGTTAAAATTACTTTTAAGCCTATGTAACCCAAATTTTGACATCTAAACTAATTTAGCAACAATATTAGACATGTTAAGGCATATATTACTTGTCATAGGACTAGTTAGGCGTTCCGAACGCGTTCTACGCAAACGACGCGTTAAAGTAGCATAAGCTACCTAAACGGGTCCTAACGGGTCAAAAGCACTTAGGATAAGTTTCGTTTTAGTATGTAGGCTTTGTTAAACCATATTACATTAGTTCCTACACTCATTTGGTTTACGAACCTTCATGCTACCCGATCCTCCGAATAGTCCCGTTTATTAATGTAGTTACCTATATTAGGTTCCGTTTGATTCCGTAACCTTCTAGCTTTGCTTGGTGGATATCTAAAGTCTATTGAGCAATCTCAAGTGAGTATATAGACCCCTGTTTTACTATTTTCAAACTATTTTGGGGTGAAACACATGTGCCTACTTGTTATTTTCATGTTTTCCATGCTTTCATATCATATACTTGCTATGTTTATTAGTACACTTATAGTACATAATTTCATTGTGTTTTTGCTATGTATGTCCTTTGTAGCATACTTAGTACATTGTTTTACATTACCTTTTCATGCTATGTATGTTCAACATACTTAGTGCATTTGTTTTTCATCATATGCTATGTATGTCCGTTTTGCCGCAAACTTAGTACATTTTCCTCACATGCTTACATTTTGATATGACATTTGGTTTGTTAAGTGGGACCATATACATTCATTAACTTTGATCACGCCGCTCGTTAGTAGGTGATGGTACCATAGGAATTGACAACTCCCGTTCCTGACATCCTAGGTATGTTTGGATGAAAGGAATGACTGAATCCGATAAAACATAACACAGATAGACCTACCTTTAATTTGTTTAAGGGCTTATCACCACAGTCACAAGGCTTGGATGTATGCATTTTTACAATACCACATAAATATTTGTATTCAGTATAGCATTCATTTCCACAAGACATAGCGTTGATTTAAACCACGTTTTACTTCAATACATTGTTTTGTGCATTTTTATCTGTAGCTCAGTAGATATATATATATATATATATATATATATATATATATATATATATATATATATATATATATATATATATATATATATATATATATATATATATATATATATATATATACGTTTCACTTGCCATACATGACATTTTGTTTACACATTACATATTTGACATTTGACATAGACATTTTGATATTGATATACATATTTCATGGACGACATTTTGACATGATTTACACAAAGACATTTGACAAATGGTTTAGACATGGGTAATTTACATTGGTGGTTTGTTTGGGTAAAATGATTTGAGTAACGAGGCGTGTGTAATATGATACAAGCATGGTGGATACGCCGCTGGTACTTCCTATATATAAGTGCTTGTATGGTATTACATATCGTAGCGTTATTTGAATCATTTCAATTTAGACATATAACATTTTATACAAATAACATATTTTTTTAAGACATTGTTTTACAAACAACTTATTTTAATCAAAAACTCATTTTACTTGGTTATTCATTTAACCTCAAATTACTCTTTTACATATCATCTACATTATCATCGCTTTTCAAAAGATTTATAAAACAAAACAACTAACAAGGTTCATGACTGACTTTTGTTAAACAACTTTTTCTTAAACTTAAGTCATGAATCCTATTTTTACAAAACCTATGTATCTCACATGCATTTTTATGCTGACGTACCTATTTTCACATGTGTTTCAGGAGCTATTGCTTAGGATGATGATCATGACACTAGGGCGGACCTGTGCCTTAGAGACTTAAAATAAAGATAGACTTAGTTTAATTATATTGTGTACTCTTTGGTTCTTGTTTTGAAACAATGTATTCCACCTTTGGTTGTTGAATAAAAATATAATTTTAATTACCATGGTTGTGGAACAATAATTCTGTTACAACACTCCCCGACGTTTCCGCCACGATTTGATGTTTTACGTGGTCGGGGTGTGACAGAAGAGTTGGTATCAGAGCCAATGGTTATAGGGAATTAGGTTATTAGTAATGCTTTGACCTAGACTATAACCTTTCTAGGACCCCAACACAAGTTGTCTTGTGTTTAGATTATAAAACATGCACTTCACCTATCCTTAGGTGATCAACAAAACAAGAACCCAATTTTCCGAAACGATTTTTGAAAATCAAACATCTGTTTTTAAATAATTTATTGTAAGGTTTTGAACCCTTCAATTTTTCTGAATGATTTTGAAAATTTATCATCCATTTTTTTGAATGATTCTTTTGGCCTTGTGCCCTCCAAGTTTTCAAAATCTCGTCAATGTTTTGGGTTCTAAATAGTGTGAACACGTGCAAACTGGAAGAGTGAATGCCTGTACCCTGGGTTTTCTTTCTAAGGCTAGAGTGTTCGTACAAATCCACATAATCGGACCAGTCATTCTTACCTGGGAACTCTTGGGGTGAGTGTTCACTTATAGGCGAGCATGTCTTCGCGAAGCATTATTTTTGACCCATTTACTTTGATTAGTCACTGTGTGCCGTTTGTTTGCTTTGTAATACGAACAAATGACCACCATCTTTGCTTTCGTCGATTTTTGTTTCACCTCATTCTTTTCACCTAATTGTCTCACTCGTTCATTTCATGTTTCCTCTTTTAGAATGCATCCTCGACGCGAAAATCCGCTACCAAATGCCGAACTGGCAGAAATCATCACGCAGCAAATGGCTGCTGCATTCCCAAATCTTATTGCTCAATGGAACCAAGCCAACAACAACAACAATGCTCCATGCAATTTCAAGAGTTTTAACTCGGCTAAACCACTCAAGTTTAGTTGTTCTGAGGGAGCAACTGGGCTTCTTCAATGGTTCGAGAGCATTGAGAATACTTTCCGTCATGTTCAGTGTCCTGATAATCGCAAAGTCGAGTTTGCTTCAAGGGTGTTTCAGAAGAGGGCTCTTACATGGTGGAACGAGGTTATGAGAGACCGTGGTGCTGAGGTTGCTTTAGCACAAACATGGGCTGAACTGAGGATTCATATGATGAGGGAGTTTTGTCCTCGTCATGAACTGCGAGCTTTGGAAAGAGAGTTTGACGATTTGAAACATGATAGTGGCGAGCACCGGGCATATACTGATAGGTATGAGGAGCTGAGTTTGTTATGCCCAACAATGGTTACCCCACTCAAGAAGGCTATCGAGAGGTATATCGATGGCCTACCCGACTCCATACAAGACACCATTACTGGTAGTAATCCTACCATAGTCCGTCAGGCAATCGAGCTCTCTGCGACATTGACCGAGTCTCAGGTTCGAAGGGGTAAGCGGCATAGAAAGGGTGACAAGGGTAAGAAGCAGTCGTCTGACAAAGAGGATATCAAGAAGGGTAAGAACAAGAAAGGTAAGGAACTAGGTTCCTCGAAGGGTTCTAGGAAGCGTAAGGCTTCCCAAAATTTCGCAGTTACTGCACAAGCTGCACCAAATCAGCCAGCGCAGCCTCCAGCAAAGAAACGGTATGAAGGGAATGCACCTTTGTGCAATAGGTGCAATAGTCACCATCAACAGCAACTTCCGTGCCATTTCTGTAACAACTGTGGGAAGTCTGGACACCTTGCAGAAGTTTGTCGTTCTGCTCAGGTCGCTCGAAATCCAGCTCAACAGGTAGCTCAACAACCTGTTCAACAGCAAGCTGCACGACCTCACTATCCTCCTGGCTCGTGCTATAATTGTGGAGACCTGACCCATTATCGAAACCAGTGTCCAAGGCAGGTTAATGCGAATCCGAATCAGGCTCCAGCTCGAGGTCGAGTTTTTAACATCAATGCACAAGAAGCGCAAGCAGACAATGAAGTGGTGAACGGTATTTTCTCTGTTAATAACCAACCTGCATCTGTTCTTTTTGATTCTGGTGCCGATAAGAGTTTTGTGTCATTATCTTTTGAGCCATTGCTTCGCGTGTCTAGAACGAAACTAGGTAAGCCTTTGACAGTAGAAGTTGCCAGTGGTGAACCCATTGTTCTTAATTCTGTCCTTCGCAACTGCCAGTTGAACCTTAACGACCATCTTTTCCCCATCGACCTCACGCCAATGCAACTGGGAAGCTTCGACATTATAGTGGGTATGGATTGGTTAGCCAAGCATCGCGCAGAGGTAGTTTGTTTTGAGAAGATCGTTCGTGTGCCGCTTTCGTCAGGTGAGATCCTACAGGTTCGTGGTGAGAAACCTGCTAGTAGCCTCAAGCTTATGTTTTGTTTTCAAGCTCGGAAGTATCTGCGAAAGAACTATGTGGCCTTCTTGGGACATGTTACAGCAGATAAGGGCAAGGGTAAATCTATTCAAGATATCCCAGTCGTTCGGGATTATCCGGAGTTGTTTCCTGAAGAGTTACCTGGATTACCCCCAGCACGCCAAGTCGAGTTTCGTATTGATCTCGTACCTGGTGCAAATCCCATTGCCAGATCTCCATATCGTCTTGCACCGTCTGAGATGCAAGAGTTGTCTAAGCAGCTTCAGGAGCTTTCTGACAAAGGATTTATCCATCCTAGCTTTTCACCTTGGGGTGCTCCCGTTCTTTTTGTCAAGAAGAAGGATGGATCCTTCAGAATGTGCATCGATTACCGTGAGCTTAACAAGCTCACCATCAAGAATCGATATCCCCTACCTCGCATCGATGATCTCTTCGATCAGTTACAAGGTGCTTCTTATTTTTTGAAGATTGATCTTCGTTCTGGGTATCATCAACTTCGTGTGTATGAAGAAGATATTCCCAAGACAGCGTTCCGCACTCGTTATGGGCATTATGAATTCACAGTTATGCCATTCGGTTTGACTAATGCTCCTGCTGTTTTTATGGACTTGATGAATAGGGTTTGCAAGCCTTATTTGGATAAGTTCATCATCGTCTTTATTGATGACATTTTGATATACTCTAAGACGCAAGCTGATCATGAGCAACATCTTCGTCTTACTCTGGAACTCCTAAAGAAAGAGCAACTTTTTGCCAAATTTTCTAAATACGAATTTTGGCCTAAAGAAGTTCAATTTTTGGGACATATTGTCAACGAACAGGGTATTCATGTAGATCCCTCCAAGATCAGTGCGATTAAGGATTGGGATACGCCTACTACTCCTACCGAGGTTCGTTCTTTTCTTGGTATTGCGGGTTATTACCGCCGCTTCATCGAAAATTTTTCGTAGATTGCAGTTCCCTTAACTGCTCTAACTCAGAAGAATAAACCCTTTGAATGGGGTTCTAAACAAGAAGAAGCATTTCAGACCTTGAAACAGAAGCTTTGCGATGCACCTATCCTATCTTTGCCCGAAGGAAATGATGATTTTATCGTGTACTGTGATGGATCCAATTTGGGACATGGCTGTGTTCTGATGCAAAGGAACAAAGTCATAGCATATGCATCGAGGCAGTTAAAGGTGCATGAGAAAAACTACACTACTCATGATCTTGAGTTGGGTGCAGTTGTGTTCGCTCTTAAAATCTGTAGACACTATTTGTATGGCACAAAATGTGTGGTTTTCACTGACCACAAAAGTCTTCAGCATATCTTCAACCAGAAAGAACTCAACATGTGGCAAAGACGTTGGGTTGAGCTTCTAAACGACTATGACTGCGAAATTCGCTACCACCCTGGTAAAGCGAATGTCGTGGCTGACGCATTGAGTCGTAAGGAACGTACTAAGCTTCATTGTGTTCGTGTTCAATCTGATATCCAAGCTCGATCTGATATTCAAGCCCGCGTCTCTCAGGCTCAACATGCTTGTGTTTCACAAGACTTGATAGGTAAGGAATTACCCTATCATATTAAGCCTGATCTTGAACTGAAGGACGATGGATCTTATTATTTCATGGACCGTTTGTGGGTCCCAAGCCAAGATGGTCTTCGCACCTTACTTATGGATGAAGCTCATAAGTCTCGTTATTCTGTCCATCCTGGCTCAGACAAAATGTATAAGGATCTTCGTACTCAGTATTGGTGGCCTGGTATGAAGAAGGATATTGCCTTGTCTTAAGGTTAAGGCTGAAATCAGCATCCTTCTGGTTTATTGGAGCAACCAGAGATCCCAGTTTGGAAATGGGAAAACATTGCTATGGATCTCGTTACCAAACTTTCGCGCACTAAGAAAGGTCATGATGCCATCTGGGTAGTTGTTGATCGTCTTACTAAATCAGTGCATTTCTTGCCTATCCGTGAGGATCTATCTGCTGAAATGTTGGCTAAAATCTATGTGGATGAAATCGTATCTCGACATGGTGTTCCTTTGAACATTATTTCTGATAGAGATGCTCGCTTCTCTTCTCGTTTTTGGAGAACCATGCAATCTGCTATGGGGACCCAGCTTAATCTGAGCACTTCTTATCATCCGCAATCCGATGGTCAATCTGAAAGAACAATCCAGACTTTGGAGGATATGCTTAGAGCTTGTGTGATCGATTTTGGTGGTTGTTGGGATTCACATCTTCCATTGATTGAATTCTCCTACAACAACAGTTATCACTCCAGCATCAACATGGCTCCCTTCGAGGCTCTCTATGGTCGAAAATGTCATTCACCGGTCTGCTGGAATGAGATAGGTGAGGCTCAACTTAATGGACCTGACCTCGTTCTAGAGACAACTGATAAGGTTAAGAAAGTTCGTGATAACCTACAGGCAGCTTGAAGCCGTCAAAAGAGTTACGCGGACCAATGATGCAAGCCCTTGGAATTTCAAGTCGGTGATCGTGTATTACTTAAGGTCTCACCTTAGAAAGGTGTGATCAGATTTGGAAAGAAAGGAAAACTTGCACCTAGATATGTTGGATCATTCAAGATCGTCGAAAGAATCGGTAAGGTAGCCTACAGACTTGAGTTACCTCCTGAACTTGGAAATGTTCATCCAACCTTCCACGTGTCCAATCTCAAAAAGTGTCTAGCTGATGAGAACCTCCACATACCACTTGACGAGATTCATGTTGATAAAACACTACATTTTGTTGAGAAACCTGTGGAAATCATGGACCGAATAGTCAAATGGCTTAAACACAAGCGCATTCCTTTGGTTAAAGTTCGCTGGGAATCCAAGCGTGGACCTAAGTGTACTTGCGAACGTGAAGATCAAATGAAGGCAAAGTATCCGCATCTTTTCTCACGAGTTTCCTCTAAACAAATTTCGGGATGAAATTTCCACAAGTAGGGGAGACTGTGACATCTGTGCTTGTAATCATTGTAAACAATTCAGTTATCAATGAAATAAAGTTATTTGATCCCAATGTTTGTTTGTTTATGTTTTACATTTTTCATGTTTTGACTTTTATTCAATTTCAAACTCTATATCGCTTTCTGGAGAGTTATACGCAAACTGGTGCGTAAACGTAGTCTGTTTAACGCGACAAATACTCTGGAACATCAACATATGCTTAACATACCTTAAATAACCTTTACATAACTTAGAAATAAGTTTTGAAGGCTTTGGTATGGCAAAATCTAGTCTATTCGCTTATAGGGACTAAATTCGACAAACTGCGAAAGTATGCCAATTTGAACTGTAACGGACATTCCGGAACATGGCCATAAGTTAAACACACCTTAAATATCCTTTACATAGCTTAGAAATAGGCTTTGAGAGGTTCGGTGTGCTAAAATAAACTTTATGCTCATTCAGGGACTAAAAGCGTCAAAAAGTGCATAAGTTTGCATTTTCGTGCATAACTTACGTTCTGAATACATCCGGACATCCAAAAATTTATGTAAGCACTAAAATATTTTATTTTAATGTTTGGCATAAGAAAAATCCATTCGTCGCGCAATTTGGATCGTTTTTCGCGCTCATGCGCATTCCGTGTTAATTAAGCAAACTTCGCGATCCTACGACCAAACGAAGCGACATCCGGCATATTTTTGAGCATGTTTCATCTCCACAATGTTTAAGCATCATTTTAGGGCCTTAAAGTTGGCTTAACGGGCCTTAAACATGTCAGAAATGGCTTTAAACACCAACAGGGACTGGAACTGTCATTCTGCAAAACTTGTTTCTGATCTGTGCTGCCCAGGCGGGCCGCGTAAGCTTCTGTTGTCGCTTACGCGGGCCGCTAGGCCCTCCCAGATATGCAGAATTGTTGAAAACAGCCTGTTCCAGCTGTTATACCTTCATTTCCCACTTGCAAAAAGGTTTTTAGCAAACAATGGGCCATTTCTATGGGCTCTAATGGTATTAGAAAACAAGGGGCACACTTAGACGGCCTAGATCGAAGCACGTTTCTCGACGAACGATCCTAATGGTTGTACGAAAACTATATATACCCCTTCACCCCATTTGCTCAAACCCACAATTTGATCTGATTTTATACTCTCTAAGTGGAAGTATATGCTTCCTACTTGAGAGTGGATTGGATCAAATACTTGCGGGGACCCTTCGTAAGTGTTCCTTCGTTCTTTTCATGCGTTTTTATGCTTGAAAGTCAAACTGCGTTTGACTTTCTGCATTGACCAGTTTATGGTCAATGCGAAGTTCGTTTGAACTTCATAACGTGAGCGTAATCACGATGGTCATAGTCCCTAGTGACTATACCTACTGATTACCACGTTATCTAGGCTCAGTGACGAGTCATAGTTTCGGGCAAAATGCGTGTTCTTGCGTATTTTGTAACCAAACTACTCTAGGGTATGAAAACCGTTTGTTTTGATATCAAAACCTGTTTTCTAACTTGACTAAACATGTTCTAGCATGTTTAGCTCGTCACTTTTAGATTTGTGCTTGTTTAGGGTCGTAAGGGTAAGCGATCTAATCAATCGCTTATGCTTTCGAACCCAACCCATTTGGTCGATCATTAGGATCCGACCAAACACTTTAGGTGACCATAGTAGTATAGGGAATAACCTTCCGAGGTTATACCTTATGGTCACGTCGTTTAAGTAGTTGTATGATAAGTAGTATATATGCCTTAGGTAAATTACCAAAATGCCCTTTTTACGTTAAAATTCATTTTAATCCTATGTAACCCAAATTTTGACATCTAAACTGATTTAGCAACAATATTAGACATGTTAAGGCATATATTACTTGTCATAGGACTAGTTAGGCGTTCCGAACGCGTTCTACGCAAACGACGCGTTAAAGTAGCATAAGCTACCTAAACGGGTCGTAACGGGTCAAAAGCACTTCGGATAAGTTTCGTTTTAGTATGTAGGCTTTGTTAAACCATATTACATGAGTTCCTACACTCATTTGGTTTACGAACCCTCATGCTACCCGATCCTCCGAATAGGTCCGTTTATTAATGTAGTTACCTATATTAGGTGCCGTTTGATTCCGTAACCTTCTAGCTTTGCTTGGTGGATATCTAAAGTCTATTGAGCAATCTCAAGTGAGTACATAGACCCCTCTTTTACTGTTTTCAAACTGTTTTGGGGTGAAACACATGTGCCTACTTGTTATTTTCATGTTTTCCATGCTTTCATATCATATACTTGCTATGTTTATTAGTACACTTATAGTACATAAGTTCATTGTGTTTTTGCTATGTATGTCCTTTGTAGCATACTTAGTACATTGTTTTACGTTACCTTTTCATGCTATGTATGTTCACCATACTTAGTGCATTTGTGTGACACCTGTGTATCGTTTACACATATCAAACTCTAAATCGCTTTCTGGAAGGTTATACGCGCACTGATGCGTAAATATAACCAGTTTAAATGCAACGAACACTCCGGAATAGTGAAATAGGCTTAACATACCTTAAGTAACCTTTACACAACTTAGAAATAAGTTTTGAAGGCTTTGGTATGGCAAAAATCTAGTTTACTCGCTTACAGGGACTAAATATGACAAACTGCGAAAGTATGCCGATTTGAACTATAACGAACATTCCGGAACATGAACATAAGTTAAACATACCATAAATATCCTTCACATAGCTTAGAAATAGACTTTGAGGGGTTCGGTGTGCTAAAATAAACTTTTGGGTCACTCAAGGACTAAAAGTGTCAAAAAGTGCACAAGTTTGCACTTTCGCGCATAACTTACGTTCTGAATACTTCCGGACATCCAAAAATTTATGTAAGCACTATAATATTTTATTTTAGTATTTGGCATAAGAAAAATCCATTCGTTGCGTCATTTGGATCGTTTTACGCGCTTGTGCGCATTCCGTCGTAATTAAGCGAACATCGCGTTCGTACGACCAAACGAACCGACATCTGACGTATTTTTGAGCATGTTTCATGTCCACATGGTTTAGGCAACATTTTAGGGCCTTAAAGTTGGCTTTACGGGCCTTAGAAGTGTCGAAAATGGCTTAAAACACCAACAGGGACTGAAACTGTAATTCTGCAAACATTTTTCTGATCTCCAACTCCCAGGCGGCCCGCCTCAGTTTTTGTACATATCCACGCCGGCCGCGTCAGCCTCTCTGATCAGATAAGAGCGAACAGTCAGCAGATTCCAGCTGTTTAATCCTCACCCACACATTCATACTTGACCTTTCAGCTGATAATAAGCCATTTTTAGGCACCATAACTTTCCAACACATGTACGGGTAGGATTCGAGCACGGTTTCCATGAAACGATCCTAACGGTTCGGGTATTCCTATAAATACCCATCCACCCCCATTGCTAAAACCCACTAGAATCTGATTTGAGGAGCTCTAAGTTGAAACCTTCGTTTCATACCTGAGCTACTTGAATCACGATTAGCATTCGGGGACCCTTCGTAAGTATTCTTTCGTTCTTTTATTGCTTTTCGATTCTGAAAGTCAAACTTTGTTTGACTTTCTGCATTGACCAGTTTATGGTCGATGCGAAGTTCGTTTGAACTTCATAACGTGAGCGTAATCACGATGGTTATAGTCCCTAGTGACTATACCTACTGATTACCACGTTATCTAGGCTCAGTGACGAGCCATAGTTTCGGTCAGAATACGTATTCTTGCGTATTCTGTAACCAAACTACTTATGGGTATCAAAACCGTTTGTTTTGATACCAAACCTGTTTTCTAAACTTAGTTAAGCATGTTTTAGCATGCTTAGCTCGTCACTTATAGTTTAGTGCTTATTTAGGGTCGTAAGGTAAGCGATCTAAACAATCGCTTATACTTTCGAACCCGACCCGTTTGGTCGATCATTAGGATCCGACCAAGCACTTTAGGTGACCATGGTATATAGGGAATAACCTTACGAGGTTATACCTTATGGTCGCTTCGTTTAAGTAGTTGTATGATAGGTAGTTTATATGCCTTAGGTAAATTACCAAAATACCCCTTTGATGCCAAAATTCATTTTAAACATATGTAACATAACTTTTGACATCTAAACTGATTTGACAACAATATTAGACATGTTAAGGCATATGTTACTTGTCATAGGACCAGTTAGGCGGTCCGAACGCGTTTTACGCGAACGACGCGTTAAAGTAGCATAAGCTTCCTAAACGGGTCGTAATGGGTCGTAAGCACTTATGTTAGGTTCCATTTAGTATCTAGGCTTTGTTAAACCATATTACACGAGTCTCCATACTCGTTCGGTTTACAAACCCTCATTCTATCCGATCTTCCGATTTAGGTCCGGTTATTAACATAGTTACCTATATTAGGTGCCGTTTGATATCCGCGATCTCTAGCATTGTTTGGTTGTTACTCAAGGACTACTAAGCAATCTCAAGTGAGTACATAGACCCCTCTTTTACTGTTTTCCAAACGTTTTGGGGTGGAACACATGTGCCTACTTGTTACTTTCATGCTTTCCTGTTTTCACATCATATACTTCCTATGTTCATTAGTACATTATAGTACATGATTTCATAACATTTCATGCTATGTATGCCCATTGGGTGCGTACTTAGTACATTGTTTTACATTACATTTATGCTATGCATGTCCATTACGTGCATGCTTAGTACATTGTTTTACATTACATTTATGCTATGTATGTCAATTACGTGCATGCTTAGTATATTGTTTTACATTACATTTCTGTTGCATATGCTCATCCAGCATGTGAACACATTATACTGCATTTTGAACCGTTGTAATCATTTGACTATGTGAACCGTTTGTATCTATGAATCGTTTGTATCTGTGAACCGTTTGTATCTGTGAACCGTGTGAACCGTATTTGACCATACATAAACATTTCTACAATTGTTAAACATTACTTTGGTGGTTTGGTTTGATTAAGTGATTAAGTAATGATGCGTGTGTAATATGATACAAGCATGGTGGATACGCCGCTGGTACTTCCTATATATAAGTGTTTGTATGGTATTACATATCGTAGCGTTATTTGAATCATTTCAGTTTGAGACATATAACATTTTATACAAATGACATACTTTTCACAAGACAATGATTTACAAACAACTTATCTTATACAAACTCATTTTACAATGGTTATTCATTTAACCATACATTATTCTCTTATTTATACATATCATCTGATCTAATCGTTTTTTTTAAATGATTTACAAGACAAAGCAAATTACAAGGTTCATGACTAAACATTTTCTCAAACATAAGTCATGAATCTTATTTTCACAAAACCTATGTATCTCACAGGCATTTTTATGCTGACGTACCTATTTTCACATGTGTTTTCAGGAGATGAAGCATAGGACTTATCAAGACATACTTAGGCGGACCTGTGCCTTAGTGACTTAAAACGAGATAAGAACTAGTTAATTTATGTTATGTACTCTTTGGTTCGTGTTTAAAACAATGTAAACTTTCATGTTTGATTAATAAAACGAAACTTTAATTTCCATGGTTGTGAAACATTAATTCTGTTACAACACTCCCCGATGTTTCCGCCACGTTTTGTATGTTCTACGTGGTCGGGGTGTGACAGAAAAGATGGTATCAGAGCCAATGGTTATAGGGAATTAGGTTATTAGTAATGCTTTGACCTAGTCTATAACCTTCTTAGGACCCTAACTCGAGTTTACTTGCGTTTAGTCATAAAACAATACCGTCACCTATCCTTAGGCGACTACCACAACAAGAACATAAAATTCAAAACCGCTTCGAAAACTAATCATCTGTTCTTGGATGATTGATTACTAGGTTTTGAACCCTCTATTGTAAGGTTTTGAACTCTCTATTATATGGTTTTGAACCCCTTTGAGTTTTCAAAATCTCGTCAAGGTTTTGGGTTTTAAATAATGTGAACACATGCAAACTGGAAGGGTGAATGCCTGTATTCTGGGTTTTCTGGCTAGGCAAGCACTTTGTATACATCTCATCAGACGCGAGACCAGTTGTGCTTACCTGGGAATTCTTGGGATGAGTGTTCACTTATAGGCGAGCATGTCTTCGCGATACATTATTTTTGACCCATTTACTTTGATTAGTCATTGTGTGTCGTTTGTTGCTTTGTAGTAACAAACAAATGACCACTATCCTTGCTTTCATCAAATTTGTTTCATCTCATTTCTTTTCGTCTAATCCTCCCACTCATTTCCTTTCATTGTTTCCTCTTTTAGAATGCCTCCTCGACGCGAAAACCAGATAGCGACTGCCGAATTGGCAGAAATCATTACGCAGCAAATGGCTGCTCAATTCCCAAACCTCTTTGCTCAATGGAATCAAGCCAACAACAACAACAATGGTCCATGCAATTTCAAGAGTTTTAACTCGGCGAAACCACTCAAGTTTAGTGGTTCTGAGGGAGCGACTGGGCTTCTTCAATGGTTCGAGAGCATTGAGAATACTTTCCGCCACGTGCAGTGTCCTGACAATCGCAAGGTCGAGTTTGCTTCGAGTGTGTTCCAGAAGAGAGCCCTTACGTGGTGGAACGGGGTTATGAGAGATCGTGGTGCAGAAGTTGCTCTAGCACAGACATGGGCTGAACTTAGGGCCCTTATGATGAAGGAATTCTGTCCTCGTCACGAGATCAGGGCCTAGGAAAGGGAATTCGACAATCTTGAGCAAGACAGCGGTGAGCATCGAGCCTACACGGACCGTTATGAGGAGTTAAGTCTGTTATGCCCAAACATGGTCACGCCTTTGGATAAGGCAATCGAAAAGTACATTGATGGCCTCCCTGACTCAATACAAGACATTATGACTGGCAACAACCCTACTACAGTTAGACAGGCCATTGAGCTATCTGCAACCTTGACTGAATCAAAGATCAGGAAAGGTAAACTTTTCCGAAAAGGTGACAAGAAACCGGTCGAGGAATTGAACCCAATCGAGGAATCAAAGACCATGGATGAACAGACTGGATCCCCTAAAAGGTCAAAGAAGCGAAAGGCTTCTCAGAACTTCGCCATGGTTACTCACAATGATCAAGCCGTCCCCAACCAACCAGCTCAACCCCCTGCTAGGAAGCCATACAATGGAACTGCACCCTTGTGCAACCAATGTAGCCTCCATCATCATGCCAATGTAAAGTGCCGCAAATGCCAAACTTGTGGGCTTATAGGCCATACAGCAAGAGTCTGCCCAGCTGCACCAAACCAAGCTGGCAACAACCCTGCTCAAGGTCGTATTCTACCAGGTTCTTGCTTCAACTGTGGCGAGATGGGTCATTTCCAAAGAAATTGCCCAAAGCTTGCTAACGCTAATCCAGCGCAGGGATGAGCATCTGACTGACTAGAAGACAACACCCTTTAGAAATAATCATGTCTTATGTATTATTTTCTTTTGTTGTCAAGGTCCATGAAACAGTTGTTATCATTGTTTATAAATAAGTCTTTTATTTACATTGCAATGTATTTATGTGGTTGTATGTATAAGGAACATATCCCCTACAATACCGACAAGCAAGGAATTGTATTCCTTGTAGAGCAAACTTCCCCAAAAATTTTCCCATTCTATGATCTCTCGCGTTTTCCACGAAATTCCTAAGTACCCGTTTGTTCTAAGGAAAACGAAGTACAAGGCGCAAGTTACAACACTGGACGAATACCCAAAGTACCACTATAAATCCTTAATAGGGTACTTAAGGATATTTCCGTAAATCCTAAAATTTGTTGTGTTCCTTAATTCGAATATTACATTTCTTTGAAAACAAAATCGAATTTTTGGGAGATCTTCCTATCTTTTCAGATAGATCCCAGAGGACTTTGAAATCCATCGACTGCTTTCCATATCCATTCTCAATCGATAACAAATTAATAACAAATTAATAACAATTAAACAATTATGTGATTATGTGCTTATGAACATTACAAGACAAACTGTGCAGACTGTGCAAGGAATTACGTAATTATGGATGCGTACATAATTATGGAATTTAGTGCACAGAAACCACAGCGAGCCTTGTCATATGCCTAGAAGTTAACTCTATTCATTTTCGTTTCTGAGGAAGCACCCGTTGAAAATGACTCCGTTTGTTCATTTTCGTTTCTGAAGATTTGTCCGTTGAGGAAATGAATATCCGTTTGTTTCTCCTTTTCATTTCCATTTCTGATGAAGCACCCGTTGAAAATGACTCCGTTTGTTCATTTTCGTTTCTGAAGATTTGTCCGTTGAGGAAATGAATATCCGTTTGTTTCTCCTTTTCATTTCCATTTCTGATGAAGCACCTGTTGAAAATGACTCCGTTTGTTCATTTTCGTTTCTGAAGATTTGTCCGTTGAGGAAATGAATATCCGTTTGTTTCTCCTTTTCATTTCCATTTCTGATGAAGCACCCGTTGAAAATGACTCCGTTTGTTCATTTTCATTTCTGAAGATTTGTCCGTTGAGGAAATGAATATCCGTTTGTTTCTCCTTTTCATTTCCATTTCTGATGAAGCACCCGTTGAAAATGACTCCGTAAGTTCATTTTAAGTTTCTGAAGATTTCCCGTTGAGGAAATGAATCCCCGTTTGTTTATTCCTTCATTTCCGCTTCTGAAGAATACTCGTTGAGGAAAATGACTCCGTCTGTTCATTTTCGTTCTGAAGAATGTCCGTTAAGGAAATGACAGGATTATGCCTTACATATCTCTGGTGATTATTTGACGCAAAGTCACAAATAGACTCCTACGAATAAATTTCGGGACGAAATTTCCTAAAGTAGGGGAGACTGTGACACCTGTGTCACTTCAACCATCAAACAAATGCCAAACCAATGAAATATTGTATTTCATACTTGGGATTTGTAAAAATATGTGTATCGTTCACACATATCAACTCTTGTTCGATTTCAAACTCTAAATCGCTTTCTGGAAGGTTATACGCGCACTGATGCATAAATATAACCAGTTTAAATGCAACGAACACTCCGGAATAGTGAAATAGGCTTAACATACCTTAAGTAACCTTTACATAACTTAGAAATAAGTTTTGAAGGCTTTGGTATGGCAAAAATCTAGTTTACTCGCTTACAGGGACTAAATATGACAAACTGCGAAAGTATGCCGATTTGAACTGTAACGAACATTCCGGAACATGAACATAAGTTAAACATACCATAAATATCCTTCACATAGCTTAGAAATAGGCTTTGAGGGGTTCGGTGTGCTAAAATAAACTTTTGGGTCACTCAGGGACTAAAAGTGTCAAAAAGTGCACAAGTTTGCACTTTCGCGCATAACTTACGTTCTGAATACTTCCGGACATCCAAAAATTTATGTAAGCACTATAATATTTTATTTTAGTGTTTGGCATAAGAAAAATCCATTCGTTGCGTCATTTGGATCGTTTTACGCGCTTGTGCATATTCCGTCGTAATTAAGCGAACATCGCGTTCGTACGACCAAAGGAACCGACATCTGACGTATTTTTGAGCAGGTTTCATGTCCACAAGGTTTAGGCAACATTTTAGGGCCCTAAAGTTGGCTTTACGGGCCTTAGAAGTGTCAAAAATGGCCTAAAACACCAACAGGGACTGAAACTGTAATTCTGCAAACATTTTTCTGATCTGCAACTCCCAGGCGGCCCGCCTCAGTTTTTGTACATATCCACGCGGGCCGCGTCAGCCTCTCTGATTAGATAAGAGCGAACAGTCAGCAGATTCCAGCTGTTTAATCCTCACCCACACATTCATACTTGACCTTTCAGCTGATAATAAGCCATTTTTAGGCACCATAACTTTCCAACACATGTACGGGTAGGATTCGAGCACGGTTTCCATGAAACGATCCTAACGGTTCGGGTATTCCTATAAATACCCATCCACCCCCATTGCTAAAACCCACTAGAATCTGATTTGAGGAGCTCTAAGTTGAAACCTTCGTTTCATACCTGAGCTACTTGAATCACGATTAGCATTTGGGGACCCTTCGTAAGTATTCTTTCGTTCTTTTATTGCTTTTCGAGTCTGAAAGTCAAACTTTGTTAGACTTTCTGCAATGACCAGTTTATGGTCGATGCGAAGTTCCTTTGGACTTCATAACGTGAGCGTAATCACGATGGTTATAGTCCCTAGTGACTATACCTACTGATTACCACGTTATCTAGGCTCAGTGACGAGCCATAGTTTCGGTCAGAATACGTATTCTTGCGTATTCTGTAACTAAACTACTTATGGGTATCAAAACCGTTTGTTTTGATACCAAACCTGTTTTCTAAACTTAGTTAAGCATGTTTTAGCATGCTTAGCTCGTCACTTATAGTTTAGTGCTTATTTAGGGTCGTAAGGTAAGCGATCTAAACAATCGCTTATACTTTCGAACCCGACCCGTTTGGTCGATCATTAGGATCCAACCAAGCACTTTAGGTGACCATGGTATATAGGGAATAACCTTACGAGGTTATACCTTATGGTCGCTTCGTTTAAGTAGTTGTATGATAGGTAGTTTATATGCCTTAGGTAAATTACCAAAATACCCCTTTGATGCCAAAATTCATTTTAAACATATGTAACATAACTTTTGACATCTAAACTAATTTGACAACAATATTAGACATGTTAAGGCATATGTTACTTGTCATAGGACTAGTTAGGCGGTCCGAACGCGTTTTACGCGAACGACGCGTTAAAGTAGCATAAGCTTCCTAAACGGGTCGTAATGGGTCGTAAGCACTTATGTTAGGTTCCATTTAGTATGTAGGCTTTGTTAAACCATATTACACGAGTCTCCATACTCGTTCGGTTTACAAACCCTCATTCTATCCGATCTTCCGATTTAGGTCCGGTTATTAACATAGTTACCTATATTAGGTGCCGTTTGATATCCGCGATCTCTAGCATTGTTTGGTTGTTACTCAAGGACTACTAAGCAATCTCAAGTGAGTACATAGACCCCTCTTTTACTGTTTTCCAAACGTTTTGGGGTGGAACACATGTGCCTACTTGTTACTTTCATGCTTTCCTGTTTTCACATCATATACTTCCTATGTTCATTAGTACATTATAGTACATGATTTCATAACATTTCATGCTATGTATGCCCATTGGGTGCGTACTTAGTACATTGTTTTACATTACATTTATGCTATGCATGTCCATTACGTGCATGCTTAGTACATTGTTTTACATTACATTTATGCTATGTATGTCAATTACGTGCATGCTTAGTACATTGTTTTACATTACATTTCTGTTGCATATGCTCATCCAGCATGTGAACACATTATACTGCATTTTGAACCGTTGTAATCATTTAACTATGTGAACCGTTTGTATCTATGAATCGTTTGTATCTGTGAACCGTTTGTATCTGTGAACCGTGTGAACCGTATTTGACCATACTTAAACATTTCTACAATTGTTAAACATTACTTTGGTGGTTTGGTTTGATTAAGTGATTAAGTAATGATGTGTGTGTAATATGATACAAGCATGGTGGATACGCCGCTGGTACTTCCTATATATAAGTGTTTGTATGGTATTACATATCGTAGCGTTATTTGAATCATTTCAGTTTGAGACATATAACATTTTATACAAATGACATACTTTTCACAAGACAATGATTTACAAACAACTTATCTTATACAAACTCATTTTACAATGGTTATTCATTTAACCATACATTATTCTCTTATTTATACATATCATCTGATCTAATTGTTTTTTTTTTAAATGATTTACAAGACAAAGCAAATTACAAGGTTCATGACTAAACATTTTCTCAAACATAAGTCATGAATCTTATTTTCACAAAACCTATGTATCTCACAGGCATTTTTATGCTGACGTACCTATTTTCACATGTGTTTTCAGGAGATGAAGCATAGGACTTATCAAGACATACTTAGGCGGACCTGTGCCTTAGTGACTTAAAACGAGATAAGAACTAGTTAATTTATGTTATGTACTCTTTGGTTCGTGTTTAAAACAATGTAAACTTTCATGTTTGATTAATAAAACGAAACTTTAATTTCCATGGTTGTGAAACATTAATTCTGTTACAACACTCCCCGATGTTTCCGCCACGTTTTGTATGTTCTACGTGGTCGGGGTGTGACAATTTGTTTTTCATCATATGCTATGTATGTCCGTTTTGCCGCATACTTTGTACATTTTCATCACATGCTTACATTTTGATATGACATTTGGTTTGTTAAGTGGGACCATATACATTCATTAACTTTGATCACGCCGCTCGTTAGTAGGTAATGGTACCATAGGAATTGACAACTCCCGTTCCTGACATCCTAGGTATGTTTGGATGAAAGGAATGACCGAATCCGATAAAACATAACACAGATAGACCTTTAATTTTTTTAAGGGTGTCACACCCCGACCACGTAAAACATCAAATCGTGGTGGAAACGTCGGGGAGTGTTGTAACAGAATTATTGTTCCACAACCATGGTAATTAAAAGTTTACGTTTTATTCAACAAACCAAGAGTTACATTGTCTTAAAATAACAGAAACGAAGAGTTCATCACATAATTAAACTAGTTCCAACTTTATTTTAAGTCTCTAAGGCACAGGTCTGCCCTAGTGTGTCACGAACATCCTAAGCAGCAGCTCCTGAAAACACATGTGAAAATAGGTACGTCAGCATAAAAATGCCTGTGAGATATATAGGTTTTATGAAAATAGGATTCATGACTTGAGTTTAAAGAAATGTTTAATAAAAATTAGTCATGAACCATGTAAATTGTTTTGTTAACCAAAGTCTTGTGAAAAATATGTTGTTTGTGTAAAATGTATAAGTCCAAATTGAATGATCTAAATAACGCTATGACATGTAGTACAATACAAGCACCTATATATAGGAAGTACCAACGGCGTATTCACCATGCTTGTATCGTGCTACACACATCTCGTTACTTAAGTCACTTAAACAAACCACCAATGTATAAAGTCCATGTTTAAACCAATTGTCAAAAAGTCCTTGTATAAGCCATGTCAAATGTAATCAGTCCAAATGTAGTCAAGTAATGTGTAACAAATGTTATGTATGGTAAGTAAAGTGTAGTCACATAAACCAAATGTAAAAATGTACAAAACAAGGTATTTTGAATATATCAAAAAGTTATGTTTTGTAAAGTAAATGCATGTTTTACTGATACAAACACTTATATGTGGTAAGTTAACGCATACATTCAAGCCTTGAGACAGACAGATAACCCTAAGTCAAGGTTAACAAAAGAAATGTTTTCGGATTCAGTCATTCCTTACACCCAAACAAACCTAGGATGTCAGGAACGGGAATTGTCAAGTCCTATGGTACCATTACCTACTACCGAGCGGCGTAGCTAATGTTAATGAACGTATATAAGTCCCGTTTGTTCAAACCAAATGTTATACCAAGTGTAAACATGTTATATGAAAACAATGTACTAAGTATGCTAAGTTAACATACAAAGCAGAAAAGTCATGTAAATCAATGTACTAAGTATGCCAAGTAAACATACATAGCAAAACAATGTAATGTAAATCATGTACTATAAGTGTACTAATGAAAATAGCAAGTATATGATGTGAAAACAGGAAAGCATGAAAGTAACAAATAGGCACATGTGTTTCACCCCAAAACGGTTTGAAAACAGTAAAAGAGGGGTCTATGTACTCACTGTACTGCGTCTTGAATCGAATCTCAAACTCTTTCCGCTACACGACAACCTACAACGTACTAGTTTCTATTAGACGAGCGGGCCGTGCCTTGGCTTAGAGTTTAGTATTTTGAGTCACGTTTCTTATATTGTTCCGTGTGAATATTATTTGTCAAAATAGTTAATATTTTAACTTAATCATATGTCATGTTGAGATATTTGTTCGTTCAATGTTCTAGTAAACTCTTGTCTAGAAAATATTTACTAAGTGTTGTATTTTTGCAAAATTTCGCCATGGTGTCCTTTGTAAATGGAGGTGTCCATGCTTAATAGCATATCATTTTCTTTTACATATATTCCGTAGATCGTTCTCAAATAACCAACCCGACATTTAGACATGCAAAGCATTACTTATGTTGTTTCAGCTTTATTAATCAAAATTGGACTGTTTTCGAGGATTTTTATAAAATAGTTAACCTTCTCCAAAAATTCCCAAATTTTTACAGAATGTTTCACACGATCCAAATTTTATTATGTAAAAATATCGGGGTCCAGTTAATTACCAATATTTTATAGAAATTTATTTACCCGACTGCAATCAGATTTGTTACTTTCTGATTGCAGTCTACGGAATAATTCACTAAAAATTAATCGTAAGTCCGATTGACGAAATTCCAGTTGGAGGATCACGGCGACAACAGTGACCGCCTACAGTAAAAATCCCATGAGCTGATTCTACTTAGGTTTTAAGTTATGACTCCGAATACAATACACTTTTTCTGCAGTAAAAACACAGCTTGAGCTGCTGTCCAAAAACAGTCCTTTAAAAATAGTAAACGACCTCGAAAAATTACGATTCCTGTGCCATTTGATCGGTTGTTCAAAAATAAATAATTTAGGCTTCAGAAAGTCAGTTTTTCGATTTATAATGGTCCAGTTACAGCCTGTTGAAGTCCGCTGAAAATGTAAATCAGCATGTTTCTTGTTCATATTTCTTGTTTAAGCTTTTTAGTGTTCTTGTAAATTTCATCTTACTACATATCTTGACTAAGAACAAAATGAAGCAAGGTGTAAGACTTACTACTAGCACAAAGCTAGGGTAGAAATTTTAGTGTGAAGATGATGGGAAGCTTGAATCACTTGAGAACAACTTGGAATCACCTTTGGCTCTTCACCACTACTTGAAATATGGCTAGAAATGGAGCTTGAAATGAAGAACAAAGTTTGCAAAAGATGAATATAGAGAGAGAAGATGGGGTGGACGGTTTTGAGGAGAGAGGGAGAGGGAAGTTATGATGATTCTTGGAAGTTGGGGGATTATGTAGAGATTTGGGATGGACAAGGAGTGTAGCATGCATGGACAAGTGTCAAAACAATTCTAAATGAAATATTTTGGCAAGATACTTGAGATATTTGGTGGGGACCACTAGATATGACCGAATTTTAGAGTGGGGGAGGGGGTCCAAGTGTAAGTTTTTATATAATTATGCTATAAGTAGGCTAAAACGGGTGTTTAACTGGGTACCGGGTATTTTATCTAGCGTTTAAACCCCTGTTTATGCGTTCTAATTTATTTTTATTATTCTACAAAAATAAACCTGCCAAAATACTACTGAAATAAATTTCAGTTGTCGAGATTTGGCTGCGTTGTCTGCGTTTTGCTGTAGAAGCACTGTGTCGCGCAGAAACACACGGTACGCACTTAAACTTGAAAAATAATGTTTTTAGTCGTTTTAATTTATTTTTCAACAAGGACCTGTTTAAAAATAAGATTTTAATCATAACAGAATATTTTCAGGGTTCAGATATTATCCGGGCGGTCACCAACGTTAGTTTCGCAGTTTTGTCGTAAATAGTCCTTTAGTTCAAATAAACATGTTTTTGCCATACCGAATCCTTCGAAAATTATTTCTAAGTTATGTAAAGGATATTTAGGGTATGTTGGGCTTATGTCACAGTTCCAGAGTGTACGTCGCGTTAACTGATTGCGTTTATGCACCAGTTTTGCGTATAACCCTCCAGAAAGTGATTTAAAGCTTGAAATCGGAATCGAATCAAATTGTAAAGTCATTAAACACAATAACACATATGATAACACCAAAGCACATTGTTTTATTGATAATAAATATTGTTTTACATTATACGATGCTTACAGAACGCAGTTGTCACAGTCTCCCCTACTTTAGGAAATTTCGTCCCGAAATTTTATTTAGAGGAAACTTGTGAAAACAAATGCGGATATTTCGCCTTCATCTGGTCCTTATGTTCCCAAGTAAACTCGGGGCCACGTTTGGATTCCCATCGAACTTTGACCAAACGAATCCGTTTGTTCTTCAACTGTCTGAATGTACGGTCCACTATCTCCACAGGTTTCTCGATAAAGTGTAGTGTTTTATCAACACGAATTTCGTCAAGCGGTATGTGGAGGTTCTCATCAGCTAAGCACTTCTTGAGATTGGACACGTGGAAAGTTGGATGAACATTCCCAAGTTCAGGAGGTAACTCGAGTCTGTAGGCTACCTTACCGATTCTTTCGATGATCTTGAATGGTCCAACATATCTAGGTGCAAGTTTTCCTTTCTTTCCAAATCTGATCACACCTTTCCAAGGTGAGACCTTAAGTAATACACGATCACCGACTTGAAATTCCATGGGCTTGCGTTTTGGGTCCGCGTAACTCTTTTGACGGCTTCTAGCTGTCTGAAGGTTATCACGAACTTTCTTAATCTTATCAGTTGTCTCTAAAATGAGGTCAGGTCCAGTAAGTTGAGCCTCACCTATCTCATTCAAGCAGACTGGTGAACGACATTTTCGACCATAGAGAGCCTCGAAAGGAGCCATGTTGATGCTGGAGTGATAACTGTTGTTGTAGGAAAATTCAATCAATGGAAGATGTGAATCCCAACTACCACCAAAATCGATCACACAAGCTCTAAGCATATCCTCCAAAGTCTGGATTGTTCTTTCAGTTTGGCCATCTGTTTGCGGATGATAAGCTGTGCTCAGATTGAGTTGGGTACCCATAGCAGATTGAATGGTTCTCCAAAAATGAGAAGTGAAGCGAGCATCTCTGTCAGAAATAATGTTCAAAGGAACACCATGTCGAGATACGATTTCATCCACATAGATTTTAGCCAGCCTTTCAGCAGAAAAATCCTCACGTATTGGCAAGAAATGTGCTGACTTAGTAAGATGATCAACAACTACCCAGATGGCATCATGACCTTTCTTAGTGCGCGGATCGAAATGTTTTCCCATTTCCAAACTGGAATCTCTGGTTGCTCCAAAAGACCAGAAGGATGTTGGTGTTCAGCCTTGACCTTAAGAAAAGTAAGGCACTTTGAAAGATACAAGGCAATGTCTTTCTTCATACCGGGCCACCAATACCGAGTACGAAGATCCTTATACATCTTATCTAAGCCAGGATGAATAGAATAACAAGACTTGTGAGCTTCATCCATAAGCAAAGTGCGGAGTTTATCTAGGCTTGGGACCCACAAACGGTCCATGAAATAATACGATCCATCGTTCTTCAGTTCAAGATCAGGCTTAATGTGATAGGGTAATTCCTTACCCATCAAGTCTTATGAAACACAAGCATGTTGAGCCTGAGAAATGCGTGCTTGGATATCGGATCGAGCTTGAATATCAGATTGAATACGAACACAATGAAGCTTAGTATGTTCCTTACGACTCAAAGCATCGGCTATGACATTCGCCTTACCAGGATGGTAGCGAATTTCGCAGTCATAGTCGTTTAGAAGCTCAACCCAACGTCGTTGCCTCATGTTGAGTTCTTTCTGATTGAAGATATGCTGAAGACTTTTGTGGTCCGTGAAAACCACACATTTTGTATCATACAAATAGTGTCTCCAGATCTTAAGAGCGAAGACAACTACACCCAACTCAAGATCATGAGTGGTGTAGTTCTTCTCATGAACCTTCAGTTGTCTTGATGCGTAGGCTATGACTTTGTTCCTTTGCATCAGAACACAACCAAGACCTAATTTAGATGCATCGCAATAAACGACGAAATCATCATTGCCTTCGGGCAAAGATAGGATAGGCGCGTCACAAAGCTTCTGCTTTAGGGTCTGAAACGCTTCCTCTTGCTTAAATCCCCATTCAAAGGATTTGTTCTTCTGAGTTAGAGCAGTTAAAGGAACTGCAATCTTTGAGAAATTCTCTATGAAGCGGCGGTAATAACCCGCGAGACCAAGAAAAGAACGAACCTCAGTAGGAGTAGTAGGCATATCCCAATCCTTAATCGCACTGATCTTAGAGGGATCTACGTGAATACCTTGTTCGTTGACAATATGCTCTAGAAATTGAACTTCCTTAAGCCAAAATTCACACTTGGAGAACTTGGCGAAAAGTTGCTCTTTCTTTAGGAGTTCCATAGTAAGACGAAGATGTTGCTCATGATCAGCTCGCGTCTTAGAATAAATCAAGATGTCATCAATAAAAACAATGATGAACTTATCTAAATAAGGCTTGCAAACCCTATTCATCATGTCCATGAAAACAGCAGGAGCATTAGTCAAACCGAATGGCATAACTGTGAACTCATAATGCCCATATCGAGTGCGGAATGCTGTCTTGGGAATATCTTCTTCATGCACCCGAAGCTGATGATACCCAGAACGAAGATCAATCTTCGAAAAATAAGAAGCACCCTGTAACTGGTCAAAGAGATCATCGATGCGAGGTAGGGGATATCGATTCTTGATGGTAAGCTTGTTCAGCTCACGATAATCGATGCACATCCTGAAGGATCCATCCTTCTTCTTGACAAAAAGAACGGGAGCACCCCAAGGTGAAAAACTAGGACGAATAAAACCTTTGTCAGATAGCTCCTGAAGCTGCTTAGACAACTCTTGCATCTCAGATGGTGCAAGACGATATGGAGCTCTGGCAATGGGATTTGCACCAGGTACGAGATCAATACGGAACTCGACTTGGCGTGCTGGGGGTAGACCAGGTAACTCTTCAGGAAACAACTCCGGAAAATCCTGAACAACAGGAATATCTTGAATAGACTCGCCTTTGCCTTTATCTGCTGTAACATGTGCCAAGAACGCCACATAATTCTTTCGTAGATACTTCCGAGCTTGAGTACAAGACATGAGCTTGAGACTACTAGCAGGTTTCTCACCACGAACCTGTAGGATCTCACCTGACGAAAGCGGCACCCGAACAATCTTCTCAAAATAAACTACCTCCGCGTGATGCTTGGCTAACCAATCCATACCCACAATAATGTCGAAGCTTCCAAGTTGCATGGGTGTGAGGTCAATAGGAAAAAGATGGTTGTTAAGGTTTAATTGGCAATTGCGAAGAACAGAATCAAGAACAACGGGATTACCACTCGCAACTTCTACTATCAAAGGCTTACTTAGTTTTGTTCTAGACACGCGAAGCAATGGCTCAAAAGATAATGACACAAAACTCTTATCGGCACCAGAATCAAAAAGAACAGATGCGGGTTGATTATTAATAAAAGAACATACCGTTAACCACTTCATTGTCTACTTGCGCCTCTTGTGCATTCATGTTGAAGACTCGACCTCGAGCCTGAGCCTGAGCTGGATTCGCATTCACCAATCTTGGACATTGATTACGGTAGTGGGTCAGATCCCCACAGTTATAACAAGAACCTGGTGGGTAGTGAGGTCGTGCAGCTTGACCTTGTTGTTGAGCAAGAGGCTGAGCAACTTGTTGAGCCGGGTTCTGAGCTGCCCGATTCTGATTAGCAGGAATGCGGCATGTAGCAGCAAGATGACCAGGTCTTCCACAGTTGGTACATTGATGACACTGGAGGTGTGGCTGATGATGACCGTTACACCTGTTGCACAAAGGTGCATTGCCTTGATACGGTTTCTTGGCAAATGGTTGCGCAGGCTGATTTGGTGCAGCTTGAGCTTGTGCAGTAACGGCGTAGTTTTGGGAATCCTTTCGCTTCCTAGAACCCTTCGAGGAACCAGAATCCTTACCCTTCTTGTTTTTACCTTTCTTGCTATCCTCTTTGTCAGACGCCTGCTTCTTACCTTTCTCCCCCTTTCTGTGTAACTTACCCTTCCGAATCTGCGACTCGGTCAATGTCGCTGCTAACTCAATCGCCTGACGGACTGTGGTAGGGTTACTACCAGTAACGATGTCTTGCACTGAGTCAGGTTGACCATCGATGTACCTTTCGATAGCCTTATCGAGTGGGGTAACCATTGTTGGGCATAACAAGCTCAGCTCCTCATACCTATCAGTATACGCCCGGTGTTCGCCACTATCCTATTTCAAGTCATCAAACTCCCTTTCCAAAGCTCGCAGTTCATGACGAGGACAAAACTCCCTCATCATAAGAGTCCTAAGTTCAGCCCATGTTTGTGCTAAAGCAACCTCAGCACCACGGTCTCTCATAACCCCGTTCCACCATGTAAGCGCCCTCTTCTAAAACACACTGGAAGCAAACTCGACTTTGCGATTATAGGGACACTGAACGTGACGGAAAGTATTCTCAATGCTCTCGAACCATTGAAGAAGCCCAGTTGCTCCCTCAGAACCACTAAACTTGAGTGGTTTAGCCGAATTAAAACTCTTGAAGTTACAAGGAGCATTGTTGTTGTTATTGGCTTGGTTCCATTGAGCAATAAGATTTGGGAATGCAGCAGCCATGTGCTGTGCGATGATTTCTGCCAGTTCAGCATTTGGTATCGGATTTTCGCGTCGAGGAGGCATTCTAGAAAGGAAACATGAAAGGAACGAGTGAGATGATTAGATGAAAAGAATGAGATGAAACAAAAATCGACAAAAGCAAAGATGGTGGTCATTCGTCCGTATCACAAGCAAACAAACGACACACAGTGACTAATCAAAGTAAATGGGTCAAAAATAATGCTTCGCGAAGACATGCTCGCCTATAAGTGAACACTCACCCCAAGAGTTCCCAGGTAAGAGTGACTGGTCCGATTATGTGGATTTGTACGAACACTCTAGCCTTAGACAGAAAACCCAGGGTACAGGCATTCACCCTTCCAGTTTGCACGTGTTCACACTATTTAGAACCCAAAACTTTGACGAGATTTTGAAAACTTTAAAGGCGTAAAGCCTAAAAATAAATCATCTAAGGATAGATGATTGATTTTCAAATGGAATTGAGATTTGTGTACTTGTTTTGGTAATCACCTAAGGATAGGTGATAGTATTGTTTTAAGATCTAAACACAAGGTAACTTGTGTTAGGGTCCTAGAAAGTTATAGTCTAGGTCAAAATTTTACTAATAACCTAATTCCCTATAACCATTGGCTCTGATACCAACTCTTCTGTCACACCCCGACCACGTAAAACATCAAATCGTGGCGGAAACGTCGGGGAGTGTTGTAACAGAATTATTGTTCCACAACCATGGTAATTAAAAGTTTACGTTTTATTCAACAAACCAAGAGTTACATTGTCTTAAAATAACAGAAACGAAGAGTTCATCACATAATTAAACTAGTTCCAACTTTATTTTAAGTCTCTAAGGCACAGGTCCGCCCTAGTGTGTCACGAACATCCTAAGCAACAGCTCCTGAAAACACATGTGAAAATAGGTACGTCAGCATAAAAATGCCTGTGAGATACATAGGTTTTATGAAAATAGGATTCATGACTTGAGTTTAAAGAAATGTTTAATAAAAGTTAGTCATGAACCTTGTAAATTGTTTTGTTAACCAAAGTCGTGTGAAAAATATGTTGTTTGTGTAAAATGTATAAGTCCAAATTGAATGATCTAAATAACGCTATGACATGTAGTACAATACAAGCACTTATATATAGGAAGTACCAATGGCGTATTCACCATGCTTGTATCGTGCTACACACATATCGTTACTTAAGTCACTTAAACAAACCACCAATGTATAAAGTCCATGTTTAAACCAATTGTCAAAAAGTCCTTGTATAAACCATGTCAAATGTAATAAGTCCAAATGTAGTCAAGTAATGTGTAACAAATGTTATGTATGGTAAGTAAAGTGTAGTCACATAAACCAAATGTAAAAATGTACAAAACAAGGTATTTTGAATATATCAAAAAGTTATGTTTTGTAAAGTAAATGCATGTTTTACTGATACAAACACTTATATGTGGTAAGTTAACGCATACATTCAAGCCTTGAGACAGACGGATAACCCTAAGTCAAGGTTATCAAAAGAAATGTTTTCGGATTCAGTCATTCCTTACACCCAAACAAACCTAGGATGTCAGGAACGGGAATTGTCAAGTCTTATGGTACCATTACTTACTACCGAGCGGCGTAGCTAATGTTAATGAACGTATATAAGTCTCGTTTGTTCAAACCAAATGTTATACCAAGTGTAAACATGTTATATGAAAACAATGTACTAAGTATGCTAAGTTAACATACAAAGCAGAAAAGTCATGTAAATCATTGTACTAAGTATGCCAAGTAAACATACATAGCAAAACAAAGTAATGTAAATCATGTACTATAAGTGTACTAATGAACATAGCAAGTATATGATGTGAAAACAGGAAAACATGAAAGTAACAAATAGGCACATGTGTTTCACCCCAAAACGGTTTGAAAACAGTAAAAGAGGGGTCTATGTACTCACTGTACTGCGTCTTGAATCGAATCTCAAACTCTTTCCGCTACACGACAACCTACAACGTACTAGTTTCTATTAGACGAGCGGGCCGTGCCTTGGCTTAGAGTTTAGTATTTTGAGTCACGTTTCTTATATTGTTCCGTGTGAATATTATTTGTCAAAATAGTTAATATTTTAACCTAATCATATGTCATGTTGAGATATTTGTTCGTTCAATGTTCTAGTAAACTCTTGTCTAGAAAATATTTACTAAGTGTTGTATTTTCGGAAAATTTCGCCATGGTCTCCTTTGTAAATGGAGGTGTCCATGATTAATAGCATATCATTTTCTTTTACATATATTCCGTAGATCGTTCTTAAATAACCAACCCGACATTTAGACATGCAAAGCATTACTTATGTTGTTTCAGCTTTATTAAACAAAACTGGACTGTTTTCGAGGATTTTTATAAAATAGTTAACCTTCTCTAAAAATTCCCAAATTTTTACAGAATGTTTCACACGATCCAAATTTTATTATGTAAAAATATCGGGGTCCTGTTCATCACCAATATTTTATAGAAATTTATTTACCCAACTGCAATCAGATTTGTTACTTTCTGATTGCAATAATTCACTAAAAATTAATCGTAAGTCCGATTGACGAAATTCCAGTTGGAGGATCACGGCGACAACAGTGACCACCTACAGTAAAAATCCCATGTGCTGATTCTACTCAGGTTTTAAGTTATGACTCCGAATACAACACACTTTTTCTGCAGTAAAAACACAGCTTGAGCTGCTGTCCAAAAACAGTCCTTTAAAAATAGTAAACGGCCTCAAAAAATTACGATTCCAATGCCATTTGATCGGTTGTTCAAAAATACATAATTTAGGCTTCAGAAAGTCAGTTTTTCGAATTATAATGGTCCAGTTACAGCCTGTTGAAGTCGGCTGAAAATGTAAATCAGCATGTTTCTTGTTCATATTTCTTGTTTAAGCTTTTTAGTGTTCTTGTAAATTTCATCTTACTACATATCTTGACTAAGAACAAAATGAAGCAAGGTGTAAGACTTACTACTAGCACAAAGCTAGGGTAGAAATTTTAGTGTGAAGATGATGGTAAGCTTGAATCACTTGAGAACACCTTGGAATCACCTTTGGCTCTTCACCACTACTTGAAATATGGCTAGAAATGGAGCTTGAAATGAAAAACAAAGTTTGCAAAAGATGAATATAGAGAGAGAAGATGGGGTGGACGGTTTTGAGGAGAGAGGGAGTGGGAAGTGATGATGATTCTTGGAAGTTGGGGGATTATGTAGAGATTTGGGATGGACAAGGAGTATAGCATGCATGGACAAGTGTCAAAACAATTCTAAATGAAATATTTTGGCAAGATACTTGAGATATTTGGTGGGGGCCACTAGATATGACCGAATTTTAGAGTGGGGGAGGGGGTCCAAGTGTAAGTTTTAATATAATTATGCTATAAGTAGGCTAAAACGGGTGTTTAACTGGGTACCGGGTATTTTATCTAGCGTTTAAACCCCTGTTTATGCGTTCTAATTTATTTATATTATTCTACAAAAATAAACCTGCCAAAATATTACTGAAATAAATTTCAGTTGTCGAGATTTGGCTGCGTTGTCTGCGTTTTGCTGTAGAAGCACTGTGTCGCGCAGAAACACACGGTACGCGCTTAAACTTGAAAAATAACGTTTTTAGTCGTTTTAATTTATTTTTCAACTAGGACCTGTTTAAAAATAAGATTTTAATCATAACAGAATATTTTCAGGGTTCAGATATTATCCGGGCGGTCACCAACGTTAGTTTCGCAGTTTTGTCGTAAATAGTCCTTTAGTTCAAATAAACATGTTTTTGCCATACCGAATCCTTCGAAACTTATTTCTAAGTTATGTAAATGATATTTAGGGTATGTTGGGCTTATGTCACAGTTCCAGAGTGTACGTCGCGTTAACTGATTGCGTTTATGCACCAGTTTTGCGTATAACCCTCTAGAAAGTGATTTAAAGCTTGAAATCGGAATCGAATCAAATTGTAAAGTCATTAAACACAATAACACATATGATAACACCAAAGCACATTGTTTTATTGATAATCAATATTGTTTTACATTATACGATGCTTACAGAACGCAGTTGTCACAAAGGGCTTATCACCACAGTCACAAGGCTTGGATGTATGCATTTTTACAATACCGCATAAATGTTTGTATTCAGTATAGCATGCATTTCCACAAGATATAGCGTTGATTTAAACCACGTTTTACTTCAATACATTGTTTTGTGCATTTTTATCTGTGGCTCAGTAGATATATATATATATATAGTGTGACGTTCATTGGGGAACACTAAAAAAGTGGGGAACAGTGGGGAACTGACTCAAACGAACTCCGATTGGAGTCATTCTAGCGGCGTTGGAACCGGCTCGTCGAACCCTAACTAGGATCTTTTAACCCCAAACCCTAAATCATAAACCCTAAACCCTAAATATATTAGGGTTTGGCTTTTAGGGTTTAGTTTAGGGTTTAGCTTTAGGGTTTAGATTTAGGGTTTAGCTTTAGGGTTTACGGTTTAACTTTTGGGTTTAGCTTTAGGGTTTAGCTTTAGGTTTAGCCTTTAGGGTTTAGCTTTTAGGGTTTATAGTTTAGATTTTACGATTTAGCTTAGGTTTTAGCCTTATTTTTTAGCTTTAGGGTTTAGAGTTTAGGAGTTAGGATTTAGGGTTTAGGGTTAAGAGATCTTAGTCAGGGTTCGACGAGCCGGTTCCAACGTCGCTGGAATGAGTTCAATCGGAGTTCGTTTGAGTCGGTTCCCCGCTGTTCCCCACTTTTTAGTGTTCCCCAATGAACCTTCCCCTATATATATATATATATATATATATATATATATATATATATGTTTCACTTGCCATACATGACATTTTGTTTTCACATTACATATTTGACATTTGACATAGACATTTTGATATTGATATACATATTTCATGGACTACATTTTGACATAAACATTTTGACATGATTTACACAAAGACATTTGACAAGTGGTTTAGACATGGGTAATTTACATTGGTGGTTTGTTTGGGTAAAATGATTTGAGTAACGAGGCATGTGTAATATGATACAAGCATGATGGATACGCCGCTGGTACTTCCTATATATAAGTGCTTGTATGGTATTACATATCGTAGCGTTATTTGAATCATTTCAATTTAGACATATAACATTTTATACAAATAACATATTTTTTTAAGACATTGTTTTACAAACAACTTATTTTAATCAAAAACTCATTTTACTTGGTTATTCATTTAACCTCACATTACTCTTTTACATATCATCTACATTATCATCGTTTTTCAAAAGATTTATAAAACAAAACAACTAACAAGGTTCATGACTGACTTTTGTTAAACAACTTTTTCTTAAACTTAAGTCATGAATCCTATTTTTACAAAACCTATGTATCTCACAGGCATTTTTATGCTGACGTACCTTTTTTCACATGTGTTTCAGGAGCTGTTGCTTAGGATGATGATCGTGACACTAGGGCGGACCTGTGCCTTAGAGACTTAAAATAAAGATAGACTTAGTTTAATTATGTTGTGTACTCTTTGGTTCTTGTTTTGAAACAATGTATTCCACCTTTGGTTGTTGAATAAAAATATTATTTTAATTACCATGGTTGTGGAACAATAATTCTGTTACAACACTCCCCGACGTTTCCACCACGATTTGATGTTTTACATGGTCGGGGTGTGACACCAGTGGCGTATCCACCATGCTTTCATCACATTACACCCGTCCCGTTACCTAATCACTTCCCTAAACCAATCGTTTACCCAAATCGTTTAATTCGTTAAAAATCGCTTTAAAACCAATCGTTTACCCAAATCGTTTAATTCGTTAAAAATCGCTTTAAAACCAATCGTTTACCCAAATCGTTTAATTCGTTAAAAATCGCTTTAAAACCAATCGTTTACCCAAAATCGTTTAATTCATTAAAAATCGCTTTAGTCGTTTAAATCATTCTCGTTTTAGATTGTGAAAACTACTTTTGATTGTCTCGCTAATTGTTAGTGCATACGTCTGTCGACTTCGTCTTGTATCGAGTCTTGTATTAGAGTGTATAGATCAGGGCACGTTGTACGAGAAAAATGTAAAAAATAGGTTGTGAGGTAATTTCGCACGAAATTACAAGTTGTAATTCCGCACGAAATCACCAAGTCATTTCACACGAAATCACTGATTTCGTTTGAAAGTAATTTCGTTTGAGCTGGTTCAAGCGAAATTACCATACCTATATATACTAGGTTGAGCCGTGTCATTTGTAACGAAATTAGATTCCGGTTTGAGAGCCGAAGTGCTGCCGAAGTGTCGTCTCGCTGTAAAACGTTGTTATATCAATCAAATAGACAATTTAAGTGAATTGCAAGCTGTTTCGAACTCGATACGTTAGTTTCCGCCTCTCGTATTGAGTAGAACACCTCTGAACGACTCGTTTCGGGTCTAAAACCGATCCTACAAGTGGTATCAGAGCTCAGGAGGAGGAGTTCTACCAATTCAGCTGCAATTTCTGATTTCTACACCTTCTTTTTCAAAACTAACAACTTTTCACGATTAAAATCGGCTAATTTTCTCATATTATACGCGCAATTATGTTTTAACAAACCCTTGAAAGTTTCAGATCTAAAATCGACTTAAATCCTAATCAATTTTGGCAAAAACAGCTCGAAATGATGACGTCGGTGGTATTTCGCCCAAAATAAGACCTTAATTTCGCTCGAAACCAGTATTTCGCTTGAGTGATTCCGTTCGAAATCACTATTCCACTCCAAATTGTTATTTCGCTTGAGTGATTTCGCGTGAAATCACTAATTTCGCACCAGATTGTAATTCCGTTTGAAAGTTTCACACGAGATTAGTTATTTCGCTTCAAATTGGTATTTCGTTTGAACACGTAATTCCGTGTGAAGAGGTATTTCGTTTGAGAGTGTTATTTCGTGTGAAAGATTTGATTTCGCTTGAGAGTGTCAGAGTTTTGTGAAGCTTATTACCGTAACATGGAAGAGGAATTTTATAATGCGTTTGCTACCCCGACTACTCCAGCTGCCATAGCTCAGAACATGAACATGGAAAATGAGACTGGAACTTTGCAAAAACCCCCAAAGCTAATGGGTATTGAGGAGTATTATGGTTGGAAAGATCGGTTTGAAAACTGGGTTCAAGCTAATCATTTGAGATCTTGGGAATGTATTGAGAAAAGGTATGTCAAGCCGCGTACAGATTTGGGAGTTATCAAAACAATTTCTGAATTTACGGACAAAGAACGAGACATGTATAAAGCTGAAAAGATGATGATCAGTCTCTTACAGCAAGCTATTAAAGAAGACATCTTCATTTTGCTTCAGCACGACAATACTTCACGATCGATCTGGGATGCACTTAAAACTAAGTTTGAGGGTAGTGAAAAGATGATCAGGAGCAAGAAAGCTTTGCTAAAGAAAGAGTTTGATTTGTTTTCAAGTTTACCGGGAGAATCATCAAAGAAGCTGATTGAAAGATATTGCCACTTAGTGCGAACTGTGTCTTTGTTAGAAATTGTCAAAGATCAAGAAGAATGGGTCTATAAGTTAGCTGACGCATTACCTCAAAAATAATGGGGTACGTACTTGATGATTTTGAAAAATACCGGAGAATATGACAAGTTGACTATTTCACAGTTCATTGAAAAGATTGAGGGTCAAGATCTGGAACAGCAAAAGATTGCAAGAATGAACAGTCCGAGTGGTCAACAAGATGTCAAAATGTATTACAAAGGAAATGTTCAAGAGGTTGAAACAAGTCTGAAAGTTCAAACTGCTTTTAGTGCTGAAAATTCATCTGGTTCAGTAAATAGAAGTCCAAACAGCAGCAGTGGTTTTTCTTCATATCCGAATGTTAATCTAAAGAGTTCTACATCAAGTCATCAGTTTCAAAACTCAAACAGCAGTAATGGTCAAGTGTTGAATTGCAATATCGCATTGCATCTTCAGAATGGTCAAAATTTTTCTGAAGAGATTGCCAAAAGTCACATGTCATTACTTGCTACAGTGTTGGAATCATATGAATGATTGGTTGCAGGAAGGATCGGAAATCCTATGCTGACGAAAGAGGATTATGATCAGATAGATGCATAAGAAATGGAACTCGTGGATATTAAATGGTGTTTAGCTAGTGTTTTGAGGAGAGCTGAAAAGTTTAAGATGATTACAGGAAGAGATGATTTTAGGGATACTAATGTTTCAACTTTGGGTTTTGATAAAGCTAAAGTTACTTGTTTTCGATGTAGGGAGAAAGGACATCTCAAGAGGGAATGTAAAAATCGAGAAGCAAGTGAAGCACATAATCCATTTGAAAAGATGATTACTATCGGAAAGCCATTTACCAACAAGTTGCTGATCAACCATACAAACAAAAAGAACCACAAACTGCTCATGCCAAAATGATTGTAGAAGCAAATAAGAAAGCTTACTTTCGCATAATCGATCAAGATGATGAAAAAATGGCAGAGGGTTTCAGTTGGGACAAATACATTCCACCTGATTCAAAAATGGTAGCTCTCACTGCATAAATTATCCAAGAGCCAGTGTTTGATTAATCATCATCTGATGATAGTGATCATGAAGAGGAGACAAAAATAAACATTGGAAAATCTATGTTATCTCCTGAAAGTTTTGAATTTTATTTTGCAGATAGATTGGAGAAGCTGAAGGAGAGACGAGCAGGAAAAGAACAGAGAAAAATGAAATGTGAAAGTATTGCTCAAGAAGTGAAAAGTGAACAAAGTGAAGAAGTTAAAGTCACTTAGAAAGTTGTAGAATCAGAGAAAGTTATAGAAGTTGAAAAGATTGTTGAAGTCATCATACCGTGTCAAAAATGTTTGGAATCTTGCAAGCAGTGTGCAGAGAAAGATGAGAAGATGAATGAGTTTGAGAAAATGAAAGAGAATTTATTATTTAATCTCAACTACGTGAAAGAATCATATGATGTGTTGAATAGAATGGTAACTGGTCTACAAAAGACAAATTCTGAAAGAGAAGATGCATTGACAATGATGAATGCTGTGATGATGTCAAAGCAGAAAGCCATAAATTTTTACATTGAAGAAAGTGCAAAATGGAAGCAAGAGTTGGAGACAGAAAAGATAGAAAATGAAAGAATTAGACGATTGTTACAAAGCTATTCTAGTTATGATTATCTGATTGATCGAATTTATCCAACTGTTGCAGGTCTTGAAGCTTTTCAAGATGAGAAGCCAAAAGAGAAGGATACTGGTAAGAAAAAAAGTGAAAATTATAACAAGTGTCCGCCTCCGATCTGGGAAGGTTATTCTTCCAGAAAACCAAATGAGGAGCAAGTCAAAAAGGCTGTCAATATAAAGTTAAAGTCCGAAACAACTGATGAGTTACTAGAAAATATTCACGTCACGTTCACATCGTCTGACACTGATCATGAGTCTGAGTTAATAAAGAAAGTGGTCGATCAGGTGTTAGAAAAAGATGAGGAGTCAGAGTCAAAATCCGAATCCAAGAGTTCGAGTTCATCAGTTGATAATCAAAAGTCGTCAGTCAAAAGGGTTTATAATAAAGAATTCATGTTATCAAAATCTAATTTGGATAACAAACCAATCAAAGTGGCTTATACTTTGAATGATTTAGACAAATTATATTCTGATGAGGAATTTCCAATAAGAGGTGTTAAACCAGAAATGATAAAAAAGGTTTTCAAACTAACAGAAATTAATATTTCTGAAATAAATGCTGTGAATCTCTCTGAAAAGCCTAAATCTTACACCTCAAGAGTTCAACAACGCTTAAACAAGAAAAAAGGTTACAGTTCTGGTTCAGGTTTTCAAAAGAAACCAAACCATATTGGTAATTTCAAAAAGAAAGGACTTGGTTTTAGTCCACCGAAAAATTATAAAAATGAGAAAACTTATAAAACAAAAACTATATTTGTTTCAGGAGCTAGTACAGAAGAAGAAGAAGAAGAAGAAAAGAGCTCATTCTGGAAACAATCGAACAGGGAATTCCTTGCTAAAAAACAAGAGGGAATGAAGATTGGAGCCTATCAAACAAAGGAAACAAGAACCTGTTACAGATGTCAAGAAGTTGGACACATTTCCTAGAACTGTCCTAAGGCAACCAACATCAAACAGGAGGTTGTTTCTAAACTCAAAGAAAAAAATTGTTGAGAAAAATGAACCACCAACTGAGAAATTCAAAGTTTTTAAAAATTCAACATATGAAGTTGGTGAATGTTCAAAGAAAAGATTTTACAACAGAAGGGTGAATTCTGACAATCAAATATGGGTTGTTAAGAAATCAGATGTGAAATCTGGCGATGAATCTGATTCCACAAAATCAGAGGAGCCACAAGTTGAGGTAAAAAATGAAAATTCAGTTCCACCAATTGATGATGATAACTTTCCACCTTTGAGGGCTGAAAATTTTAAACAAAAGGTTGGTAAAGTTGAGATCTCGAATCAATTCTATTCTGAGAAGAAAGAATTTGATGTCAAAAAAGTTTTTAATGGAAATGTGAAAAAAGATTTTTGGGAAAATGGTCGATGGTAAGGCCAAAGGGGTTAAAGAATTTTATGAATCAAAAAAGGTAACTTACAGCCCAACTCCAAGTGAAGTTGAAGAGGTTACATCCAAGTTTGGTCAGACTTGGATGTCTGTTTTTCATATGTAAAATTCTGACTTGTCGGAGCTCCCAAGTTGGTAATCGTGGAGCAGGAATCGGCATCTTTCTTGAGAAATTCACTTCGGTGATATTTCGACTTACAAGTGGTAAATCAAGGACATTAAGTTGTACTTGATTTTCTACAAGTGGTATTTGTTGATTGAATTTAAAATTGTTATATTATTTCAAAATGATTGAGAAAACAAGGTGATGAATTGATCCCCTAATCTACAAGTGGTTTTATAAAATCAACAAAACTTATTTTCCGGAAAAATCATTTGGGAAAATAGTTTGTTGTCAGGGGGAGTTCTGATTGTTTATGCTAAGTGGATGGCGAATTGAAGTGATTCGATATCAGTTGTCACTTTACATTGTATAGTTTGTTTTCAAAATGATTTTGAATTTTTGGGGGAGTAAGACATTTCAGAAAATCCAAAAACATTAGAAAATTTGAAAAATACAAAAACATGATAAAATTCAAAATGAGTTTTGTTGTAAAAAGAGGAAATGATAGTACATCAGTGGACATTCACAGCATGCTAAAGAATTGGAAAGTTAAAATGTGATAAACGGTCTCACTGATGATGTGCCAGTAGGTTTTTACACATTTAGTAGATTGTGACGAGATATAAACCTAAATTTCAAACTTGCTTATATCGTGGGGAACATCTCTCGGATATATGGGTAATCCCTGAAATCTTGTTTGAAAGGTCCCTCTTTCTGAGATACTAGGTCTTTATGCTTAGTGATATCTGGGGTATTATCCCGGGACTTCTGATTTTGCGGAAGCAATGGCCTAGTCCCCGGAGAATACTTTACGCTTGCTTGAAATATAGCCCACCCTTAGCATAAAAAATGATGAAACATTGCAAAATGCTAATCATGTGTTGTTGAAGAAAAGATTCTCTAAAGGGAACACACCAAAAGTCGAAGCCGTCATCTCTCTGATTTTGCGGAAGCAATAGCCTGAGCTCTCACGGCCCTCGTAATTAACCCTTTACAGATATCATCTAGGTATACTCACCTGTAAGACTGAATATTGGGATCTGGATACGGGAGTATATTCTGAGGTGGGACACACAAATAAGTTTAAGTACTTAAAACATTAATCCGTATCTCGAAACAGTTGAATTCTGTGTGAAAATTTAAGTGGATCAGTATACTGACAATCTAAGTGAATCGTTTAGAACTTAAAATGTTTAAAGCTTAACGGAGTTGGTGATTTGTCTCAGAAACTGATATGATTCTCTTACGCAAACTCACAAAAATATTGTATGTAAATATTTCTTTACTATATTTGCTTTCAAGATCAAAAATTTCAAAAAGATTTTAAGTGTGTTTTAGCATAAATTTTTGAAAAATGCAAAAAGATTTTTGACAACTGATGTTGAAGAGCTGATTTTCAAAATTCTTAGTGCTAAACATGACGGATATCAAGTAAGGGGGAGTTTGTTTGAAAGAAATTTTAAATTTGAATGAAAATATTGGTATTCTTACAAGTGGTTCATCGGAGTTTAACAATGTTAAATCATTTTATACAATACTTGAAATTGATGTACAAGTGGTAAGCAGAGAATAAATTTGTCAAATTTGAAAATTTGTGAAATTTATTTTTAGGTAGAGTTTGTGCAGGAATGAAGCATGGAGAGAGTCAGGTTTCTGATCCTAAACTTAAGGAATCAAGAGATCTGATCAAGAGAATTAGAGTGAGATAAGAACCAGTTCGAGATCCTGAAGAAGAAGAGAAGACAGAGATTCAGAATGTTTTACATTGTCAGATACTTTGGAGAAGTTGAGAAGACTGATAAAGACTGAAGACGTTGAAGACTCGACACTGAAGACTCGTCAACATTCGAGGGGTAGTCTGTTAGTGCATGCGTCTGTCGACTTCGTCTTGTATCGAGTCTTGTATTAGAGTGTATAGATCAGGGCACCTTGTATGAAAAAAAATGTAAAAAATAGGTTGTGAGGTAATTTCGCACGAAATTACAAGTTGTAATTCCGCACGAAATTACAAGTTGTAATTCCACACGAAATCACCAAGTCATTTCACACGAAATCACTGATTTCGTTTTAAAGTAATTTCTTTTGAGTTGGTTCAAGCGAAATTACCATGCCTATATATACTAGGTTGAGCCGTGTCATTTGTAACGAAATTAGATTCCGGTTTGAGAGCCGAAGTGCTGCCGAAGTGTTGTCTCGCTGTAAAACGTTGTTATATCAATCAAATAGACAATTTAAGTGAATTGCAAGCTGTTTCGAATTCGATACGTTAGTTTCCGCCTCTCGTATTGAGTAGAACACCTCTGAACGACTCGTTTCGGGTCTGAAAAGGATCCTACACTAATAACATCAAAACCTTCGCAACTCGCCTATCGCTTCTCGCATTAATAAACCACCAAAGGGTAAATTAACAATCACAGATTCGGTCGTTACCCGCCTAACCCACACATAACCATGGGTGCAGTCTGATAACGGGATTTGTCAGATCCTATGGTACCATAACCTAATACTGGTCGGTTCGGCCAAAACTAATGGATATTATTCGTTATGTAAATACAACCAACAAGTTTGTTTACTTTATCAAAATCGTTATAAATTTTGTATAAACCATATCATTTATTTTTGAAACCATCGTTAAAACCTCGAAAACATTTAGCACATATGAATCACCCCAAAACAATTGAAAACTGTAAAATTGGGGAACTATGTACTCACCTGAGAATTGGTTAGAAGTCTTGAACAACAACCAAGCAAAGCTAGAGGGAGCACGGAATCAATCGGCAACCTAATAACTATATAAATAAACGGACCTAAATCGGAGGATCGGATAAAACGAGGTTTCGTAAACCAAGTGAGTGTAGGGACTCATGTGATATGGTTTAACAAAGCCTACATTCTAAAACGAAACCTAACCTAAGTGCTTACGACCCATTACGACTCGTTTAGGTAGCTTACGCTACTTTAACGCGTCATTCGCGTAAAACGCGTTCGGACCGCCTAACTAGTCCTATGACAAGTATTATATGCGTTAACATGTCTAATAATGTTACCTAATTAGTTTAGATGTAAAAATTTAGGTTACATATGCTTAAAATGAATTTATGCGTAAAAAGGGCATTTTGGTAATTTTCCTAAGGCATATAAACCACCTATCATACAACTAACTAAACGACGTGACCATAAGGTATAACCTCGGAAGGTTATTTCCTATACAACTATGCTCACCTAGTGTGTTTGGTCGGATCCTAATGATTGACCAAACGGGTCGGGTTCGAAAGTCTAAGCGGGTGTTTAGTCCGCTTGACTTACGACTCTACACAAGCACTAAACTAAAAAGTGACGAGCTAAACATGCTAAAACATGTTTAGTTAAGTTAGAAAACAGGTTTGGTATTAAAACAAACGGTTTTCATACCCAAAAGTAGTTTGGTTACAAAATACGCGAGAAAACGCATTTTGGCCGAAACTACGACTCGTCACTGAGCCTAGATAACGTGGTAATCAGTAGGTATAGTCACTAGGGACTATAACCATCGTGATTACTCTCACGTTATGAAGTTCAAACGAACTTTGCATTGACCATAAACTGGTTAATGCAGAAAGTCAAACGCAGTTTGACTTTCACGATAAAAACGAATGAAAAGAACCAAGGAATACTTACAAAGGGTCCCCGCAAGCTTTGATCTGATTAACCCTCAGGTATGAAGTGTATACTCCAACTTAGAGGGCCAAAATCAGATCAAATGTGGATTTTGAAACAATGAAATGGTGGGTATTTATAGATTTCACATAACCGTTAAGATCGTTCATTGAATAACGTGCTTCGATCTCATCCGTACATGTCGTGCCCACTGATTTACAAAACCATGGGAGCCCATAGATTGCTTAGAAAACCATTTACAACACTCACAAACAGCTGGAACAGCTGGAAACAGCTGAAAACAACATTCTGCTGGTCTGGGGACTGCTTACGGACCGTAAGCAAAGGTCCATACGGTCCGTAAGGACCTTGCAGGTCAGCAACTTTCAAAAATGGCGTTTTAGTCCCTGAAGCCCCAAACTTGGTTTTCGATGCATTTTTTACATGTTTAAGCCCCGTTAATCCCATTTCAAAGCTCTAAAATGAAGTTAAAGTAAAGGGGACTTAAAATATGCTCAAAAATATCTCGGATGTCTGCTCGTTTGGTCGTACGGTTACGTTGTTCGGTAAATTACGACGGAAGTCGTAACGGACGCAAAATCGATCCAAATTAAGCGACGAATGGAATTTTCTCAAGAAAATCACTAAAATAAAATATTTCAATGATTACATAAATTTTTGGATGTTCGGATATATTCAGAACGTAAGATATGCGCGAAAATGCAAACTTATGCACTTTTTGACGCTTTAAGTCCCTGTTGATCAAATAAGTTTTTTTTTTTTTTTTTGCGCACCAAACACCTCAAAGCCTATTTCTAAGCTATGTAAAGGATATTTAGGGCATGTTTAACTTATGATCATATTCCAGAATGTTCGTTACAGTACGAATCGGCATACTTTCGCAGTTTGTCGAAATTAGTCCCTGTAAGCGAATAAACTTGATTTCGACACACCAAACCATCCAAAACTTATTTCTAAGTTATGTGGAGGTTATTTAAGGTATGTTAAGCCTATGTCACTATTCCAGAGTGTTTGTTGCGTTAAACTGACTGCGTTTACGCACCAGTTTGCGTATAACCTTCAAGAAAGCAACTTAAAGCTTGAAATCGAACGAGAATTGATATGTGCAAATGATACACATATTTATACAAATCCCAAGTATGAAATAGAATATTTCGTTGATTTGGTATTTTTTTGATGGCCGTGGAGGCACAGATGTCACAGAATTAAGTCTTATATGTTTAAAATAGTTTTAATTCGTACTATGCGTTAAAAACGCGTAAAAGTCGCTTTTAAGCGATTTTCGGGTTATATAAGAAAATCTGATATTTTTATCATTCCAGAAGGCTTAAAATATTTTATTTATCATATAAAATCAGTACCAAAAGATTTGGTATCAATATGTGATGTAAAACTCATTTTATTCAAGAAAAGGGTATAACCGATGATTACCGAATCAAAGCTAGAACCCTATGATATGATCAGTTTAAAAATAAATAAAAATCTTCAAAAATCCCAAAATATTATATTACATCAGTGGGTAAAAAGTTTGGTGTCAAAATTTGGGTTTAGATAGGCTTTATGCTAATTATGCCGTTTAATTAATAAAAAGCTTCTTAATTACGATGTTGAGCATAACTCCTAATCTAGGCCTCAAAATGATGTCAAATTTTTAGGACAAGTTTATAAATCAGTAAAAAAGGTTTTTGTCCTCTCACATTTTCAAAAATCTCGTTTTAAGGTCAAAAGGGCATAATGGTCAACATTTAGGCATATAACGAAAACATGCAAATGAATCGGATAAATTAGGATCCAAGTTGTATAATCTCAGAGAGTTATAATAATATGGAACATGGACCTAATGGAAGCTTAAGGCATTTCTAAAACAATTTAAATCGGGTCAGAACTGGAAGTCAAAGCAAAAGTCAATTTTTGCGACTTTCGGTTGCGAACCGAGCCTAAACTCAGAATTGTCGGGTTTAACATGCCTAGACATGTTCATTTAATATTTACCAAGTTATTAAAGTGATAAAACTGATTTTATTGCCTTTACATCATTAGTTATGAATTTTATTTAAAAACCGATTCGTTGGACTTTTATTTTAGTTATTTTGACCCGACATTTAACTAAGCAAACGTGGTAATTAGGAGGTGCCCTTTTGAGGGTTTAATACCTACCTAATTACGATCACGTAGCCATGTTCGTTGCGAACCATGGCTCGACCATTTAAAAGTCAAAGTGTTTAACGTAAACGCTTGACTTTTCGGCTTTTTAAACCAAATAAAGATAACTAGCCACAAGAGGACACTTACAATGGGTCCAATGGACTGAAGGAGGTTCTCAAATAGATCAAGATCCTCTTAGAATCAGAGAGCAAGCAGAAAGGAAAGATGGTGTGCTTGAACAAATGAAACCCACCACCTATTTATAGTATTCGGGAAGCTACGGATGAGTGCCAAGTGTCGAAAGAGTTAACAAGATTAAAACATGTGTAACATGGTTTTATAAATCAGGTAGCAAGCCCCTAGATTGAGTTATGTGAGAAAGGAATCCAGATTTGATGAAAACCAGCAACAAAAACAGTATTCTGCTGCTGTTTTGTTCAGCAAAAGTTTGGCAGATTTACATAATCAGTCCCTGTATATGTTAAATGCTATTTTCGACACATTTAAGGCCCGTTAAGCCATGTTTAAGGCTCTACAATGATTCCTAAACATAGGGAACATAAAACATGCTAAAAAATATCACAGATGTCGGTTCGTTTGGTCGTACGGTCACGTTGTTCGGCTAATTACGACGAAACACGAACGGATGCTAAAAACGATCCAAATTACGCGACGAATGGAATTTTATCACGCCAATCACTAAAATAAAATATTTTATTGATTACATAAATTTTTGGACGTCCGGATGTATTCAGAATGTAAGATATGCGCGAAAATGCAAACTTATGCACTTTTTGACGCTTTTAGTTCCTACTTGACTTAAAAGTTTATTTTTGCACACCGGACCCCTCAAAGCCTATTTCTAAGCTATGTAACGGATATTTATAGTATGTTTAACTTATGGTCAAGTTCCGGAATGTTCGCTACCATTCGATTCGGTATACTTTTGCAGTTTGACGCAATTAGTCCTTTAATCGCACAAAGTAGCGCGAAATGTCGTTTAATGCTATCCAAGCCTTCCGTGGACCATAATGGGTATTCCCAAGCATGTTTTTAAATATTACCACGCTCCCGTTCGCTTAAATGGTCACCAAAAGGCGTAAATTCAAAAGTTGGCGCTTTTGGTCCCTCTAATGCGCAAACTAGCGTATATCATCGTTTAATAGCATCAAAGCCTTATCTAATCCATATTAGGCATTCTCGAGAGTATTATTAAACATCACAATGCTTCAGGTTCGTTAAAAGTTCATTCAGAGGTATAATTAAACATATTGACGCTTTTAACCCCTTAAACTTTGCAAAGTTGCGCGCAACGTCACTTATAGGAATAAAAGCTCTTATTGGCCAATATTAGGCACTCCCGAGAGTGTAATCAATTATCATGAAGCTCTCGGTTTGTTAAAAAGTCACTCAGAGGTAAGAATTAACATGTTGACGCTTTTAACCCTTCGACGAGCAAACTTTCAATTAATTACACAAACGGCTAGTCTCGTCAACAAGTGGCTCATTTGTGAATATGATCGTCATGTAACGTTATTCAGAGGCTTATATTAAGCATGTTAACATTTCCAGTCCTTCTAAAATCAAAGTTTTTGATTTTTCTCAAAATTAGTCCCTCAAATTCAACGTTTGACTTAATTAGGGTTTATTACACGTGTCAATACATCATTGGACGTGATTTTACGAGGTGTTACATCCTCACCCCTTAAAAGAAATCTCGACCTCGAGATTTTCTAAAGTAATGGAAGTATCTTCTGACGTATCATGGACGTAACCTCCATAGCATATTTGGGCCTCTAAGGGCATCCCAGTTGACCTATACAATAGGTACATACTTTCTTTCAGAGCTACTTAACCTGTCAATCCTTAATCGACACGGGTTTCTCATCGAACCATAAATTTTCATTAGTCTACATACCGTTATGTGACAATGCTCCCTACTTATCAGCGAAACACATCCTTTAATCACTTAGTGTGGGACACCTTGATTTCCATCAAGCTCCTCAAGTAAGTTTTAGCTTATAGGTTACCAATCTTGATATGTTCGATTTCCTTTAATCACTTTTGTAAACTTTTGATTTTAAGCACAAACGGATTCTTGTGTCCGACAATTTATTCATTAATGAATAGAAACATCGTGTGAGGTCAATCAGAGGCACAAGTTTGGCATGTTGACACTTTTGGTCCTTCCTCATACATCTTTTCACTGTTGTCAACTTTAGTCCCTTAAAGTTCACTTTTTACATGATTTGGGTTTATGACACGTGTCATCATTACATTGGACATGATTTTGCGAGGTGTTACATCCTCAACCCCTTAAAAGAAATTTCGACCAAGAGATTTACTGAAACAAATGAGGGTATTTCTGTCTCATCGTGGATTCAACAACCCACGTATACTCTGGGCCTCTACGGGCATCCCATTTTACTTTTACAATTGGCACATGCTTCCTTCGAAGCTTTTTGACCTATCGATCTTCAATCGATAAAGGTTTTTCAACAAACTTTAAACTTTCATCATTCTGCACGTCCTTATGTGACATAGCTAGCGATTCATCAGCTAGACATTTCTTTAAATTGCAGATGTGGAATACATTGTGTATTCCGCTAAGTTCTTCAGGTAGATCTAGCTTGTAGGCCACGCTTCCGACACATTTGATGATCTCGAATGGTCCAATATATCTTGGTCTCAGCTTACCCTTTTTACCAAATCTCATCACTCCTTTCCAGGGTGACACCTGGAGCAATACTTTATCACCTACCTCGAATTTTAGAGGTTTGCGCCTCTTATCAGCGTAGCTCTTCTGCCTATCCCTGGCAGCTTTCAAACGGTCACGGATTTGAAAAATTTTGTTTGTTGTTTCCATAACTATTTCTGGTCCTGAGAATTGGGTTTCCCCAACTTCCGCCCAACACACAGGCGTTCTACACTTTTTACCATATAAAGCCTCAAAAGGCACAGATTGGATGCTCGAATGATAACTGTTGATGTATGAAAATTCAATCAAAGGAAGGTGATCATCCCAGCTTCCACCTAAGTTGATAACACAAGCTCGGAGCATGTCTTCCATCATTTGAATGGTACGCTCACTCTGTCCATCCGTCTGAGGATGATAAGCAGTACTGAAATTTAAACGAGTACCTAGGGATTGCTGGAAACATTTTCAAAAGTGCGACGTATATCTAGTATCCCTATCAGATATGATAGATACTGGCACTCCGTGGAGAGATACTATCTCATCCACATACAACTAGGCTAGTTTATCGGAGCTATGCATTTCTTTAATGAGCAAGAAATGAGCTGACTTGGTCAGTCTGTCGACTATAACCCATATCGTATCATTCCCGTGTCTCGTCTTGGGCAACTTGGTTATGAAGTCCAGAGTTACCATCTCCCATTTCCATGTAGGGAGTTCAGGTTGTTGCAGCAAACCTGACAGCTTTTGATGCTCGGCTCTAACCTGCGAGCACGTCAGACATTTAGCTACATGTGTGGCTATGGATTTCTTCAAACCCATCCACCAGTAGTGTGTCTTCAAATCCTAGTACATTTTATCGTTCCCTGGATGAACTGAATACTTGGAATTATGTTCCTCTTGGAGGATGACATCTCGGAGTCCTCCATGAATTGGAACCCAGATTCGACCATTAAATCTGAGGATTCCATCGTTTCCAGGTGACAATTGATCAGCAATCACACTTAATCTTTCTTCAAGAAAATTATCTTCCATTAATGCTTCTTTCTGAGCTAATAACAATTTTTCGATTAAGTTGTTCTTTAGTTCGATGTGTAGGATCGTTGTCGGATCCAAAACGAGTCGATCAGAGGCGTTCTACTCAAAATGAAAGGCAGAAACAGACATGATGAGTTGAATTCAGCAAGATATTCACTAAAACTGTATTTCTATTGATCTGGTAACAATTACAAGTCTGAAGACACTTCGACAGAGCTTCGCCGTCGGAAAACACACATTCAAGTCTGACTGAAACGGAATCACCTAGCCCCTGTATATAGACTACCTAATTCCGCTTGAACATGACTCAAGCGGAATCACATTACAAGCGAAATTATCATCCAAACGAAATCAGCAACTTCAGGCGGAATTACATAGTTCAAGCGGAATTAAGCAGTTCAAGCGGAATTAGCTTCTTGACTTGATTTCTTGAACTTTGTGCCCTGAACAATGCAAGGCTCGATACAAGACGAAGTCAACAGACGTATGCACCAACAGAGTCCCCCTCGGATGTTGACGAGTCTTAAGTGTCGAGTCTTCAATGTCTTCAGTCTTCATCAGTCTGGTCGCTCTTTGAAGTATCTGACAGTGTAAGCATCCTCAAACTTTATCTCTTCTCCTCTTTAGCATCAACAGACTCCCCTCTAACAATCTTCATCTTCCCTCGGATGTTGATCGCAATCTGGCTTTCACAGGATCAAAATTGAAACCTGGCTCTATACTCAGATTCCGAATCCAGGCTATCATGCACATCCTCTACCTCACAATAAATTTCACAAATTTAATATTTTACAAATTTATATAACCAGACTCTCCCTCAAATTTATCCAGAATGATTTAACAATGTTAAAAACTGATGAACCACTTGTAAGTAAACATTCAAACTCCTTTTTTATTTAAACCCAAGCTCCCCCTCACGAAATGCTCATCATGTTTAGCACTCGGAATTTTGAAAATCAGCTCTCCAACACCAGTTGTCGAAAATCTTTTTGAATTTTTCAAAATTTATGCGAAAACACACCGAAAATCTTTTTGTATTTTTGAATGAAATGAAATGCAATAAAGAAATATTTACAGACAATATTTTTTTTTTGAGTTTGTGTAAGAGGATCATATCAGTTTTTGACAAATCACAAGTACCGTTGAGCTTAGTTACACATTAAGAATTAAACAATTCACTTAGATTGCCGATATACTGATCCACTTAAATTCTCACACAAATTTCAACAGATTCAGGATATGAATTAGGTGTATTAAGAACTTAAACTCATTTATGTGTTCCACCTCTTGAATATACTCTCGTATCCAGATCCCAATATTTAGTCTTACAGGTGAGTATACCACAGATGATATCTGTAAGGGGTTAGATGCGAAGAACCGTGAGAGTTCAGGTCAGAACTTCCGTTCAGCAGAGAGATGACTGCTTCAACTTTTGGTGGGTCCCCTTTAGAGGATCTTTTTTACAACAGCACATGATTAGCATATTTTTTCAATGTTTCATCATTTTTTTATGCTGAGGGCAGGCTTTTCTTTCAAGCAAGCGTAAAGTATTCTCCGGGGACTAGGCCATGGCTTCCGCAAAATCAGAAGTCCCGGGATAATACCCCAGATATCACTGAGCATAAAGACCTAGTATCTCAGAAAGAGGGACCTTTCAAACGAGATTTCAGGGGTTACCTATATATCCAAGTAGTGTTCCCCACGAAATAAGCAAGTTTGAATTTAAGTTTATATCCCGAAAAAGCTTACTAAATGTGTAAAAACCTATCGGCATATAATCAGTGAAACCGTTTAACGCTATTTAAACATTACATTTCTTTAGCATACTGTAACTGTCTACTGATGTACTATCATTTCCTCTTTTCTGACAACAAAACTCATTTTTGAATTTTATCATGTTTTTGTCTTTTTCAAATTTTCTAATGTATTTGCATTTTCTGAAAATTCTTACTCCCCCAAAAATGCAAACACATTTAAAAGAAATTTGAAAACAAACTATACAAACAAAGTGACAACTGATATCGAATCACTTCAATTCGCCATCCACTTGGCATAAACAATCAGAACTCCCCCTTACAACAAACTATTTTCTCATTATGATTTCAAAACACTTAAGTTTGTTTTAACCAAAATGATTTTTCCGGAAAATAAGTTTTGTTGATTTTACCACTTGTAGGATAGGGGTTCATCACATTGTTTTTCTCAATATCACTTGTAGAAAATCAAGTACAACTTAATGTCCCTGATTTACCACATATAAGTCGAAATATCACAAAAATGAATTTCTCAAGAAAGATGCCGATACCTACTCCTCACTTACCAACCTGGGAGTTCCGGCAAGTCAGGATTTTACTTGTGAAAAACTGCCATCCAAGCCTGACCAAACTTGGATGTTTCTTCCTCAACTTCACTTGGGTAATAAGTTGCTTTCTTTGTTTCATAAAAGTCCTTTACCCCTTTCACTTTACCCTCAACCATTTTTCCAAAAATCTTTTTCACATTTCCATTAAACACTTTCTCGACATCAAATTCTTTCTTCTCAGAATAGAACTGATTCGAGATCTCAACTTTCCCAATTTTTGATTTAAAATTTTCAGCCCTCAATGGTGGAAAATGAACATCATCCATTGGAGGTACTGAGTTTTCTTCTTTAACCTCAACTTGTGGCTCGTCTAACTTTGTGGAGTTAGATTCATCGCCAGCTTTCACATCAAACCTTTTAACAACCCACATTTGGTTGTCATTCTTAGCTCTCTTTTTATAAAAATGAGTCTTTGAACACTCACCAAATTCATATGTTGAATTTTCAAAAAAATAAAAATTTTCAATTGGTGGTTCAATTTTCTCAACAACTTTTTCTTTGAGTTTTTTAGAGACTTCCTGTTTTGTTTTTGTTGCTTGAAAACAGTTCTATGCAATGTGACCAGCTTCATTGCATTTGTAACAGGTTCTTGTCTCCTTTCTTTGATTAGCTCCATTCTTTACATTCTCTTGCTTCTTGGCAAGGAATTCTCTGTTTGATTGCTTCCAGAATGAGCTTTTTGATTCCTCTTCACAACTTGTCCCTACAACAAATTTTGTATTTGTTTTAGAAGTTTTTTCATGTTTATAATTTTTAGGTGGAATAAAACCGAGGCCTTTCTTTTTGAAAATTACCGTTATGGTTTGTTTCTTTTGAAAACCAGAACCAGATCCATAACCTTTTTTCTTGTTTAACCGTTGTTGAACTCTTGAAGTGTATTTTTTAGGTTTTCCAGTAAGATTTACATCTTTTATTTCAGAAATATTGATTTCTGTTAGTTTGAAAACCTTTTTGATCTTTTCAACTTGAACACTTCTTATTGGAAATTACTCATCAGAATATAATTTGTCTGAATCAATCAATATATATGCCACTTTGATTGCTTCGTAATTCAAATTAGATTTTGATAACAGGAATTCTTTATTGTACACCCGTTTAATCGACGACTTTTGATTTTTGGCTGATGATGATTCTGGACTTTTTGACTCAGACTTTAACTCCGACTCCTCATCTGTATCCAACACCTGATCGACCACCTTTTTTATTAAATCAGACTCATGATCAGTGTCAGACGATGTAAAAACGACGTCAATGTTTTCTGGTAATTCATCGGTTATATCGGACTTTAACTTTATATTGACTGCCTTTTCGACTTGCTCCTCATTCGGTTTTCTAGGAGAATACCCTTCCCAAATTGGAGGCGGACACTTGTTATAACTAACACTCTGCTTCTTACCAGTATCCTTCTTCTTTGGCTTCTCATCTTTAAATGCTTCAAAACCTGCAACAGTTGGATAAATTCGATCAATGAGATAATCAGAACTAGAATAACTTTGTAATAACCGTCTGATTCTTTCAATTTCTATCTTTTCATTTTCCAATTCCCACTGCAACTTTGCACATTCTTCAATGTAATGATTTATGGTTTTTTGCTTCGACATCATCACTGCATTCATCATGGTCAATGCATCTTCTCTTTCAGAATTTGTCTTTTGAAGACCAGTTACTGTTCTGTTCAAAACATCATACGACTCTTTCACATAATTGAGATTGAACAATAATTGTTCTTTTATCTTTTCTTGTTCACCCAGTTTCTCATCTTTTTCTACACATTGCTTGCAAGATTCTAAACACTTTAAGCAAGGCTTGATGACTTCTACAATTTTTTCAACTTCGATGACCTTCTCAACCTCAATCACTGTTTCAGCTTCAATCACCTTCTCAGCTTCACCATTCCTCTCAGCAACATTAACTTCCTTCATCTTTTTCAACTCTTTTGCTGCTTGTTTCTTCTTCAATTTCTCCAAGCGATCTGCAAAATAAAATTGAAAACATTCAGGAGATAAATGAGTTTTTGCAACATTAATATGTCTTTCTTCCTCATCATCATCACTGTCATCAGTCGGTGATTGATCAAAATCTATTGTCTTCTCAGAACAATCATCTGAAGAACCAGAATCAGATGGTGCTTGATCAAAATCTAATGTCTTTTCAGAACTATCATCTGAAGAACCAGAATCAGATGGTGTTTGATCAAAATCTAATGTCTTTTTAGAACTATCATCTGAAGAACCAGAATCAGATGGTGTTTGATTAAAAACAGTTGCTTCTTCTGAACTTTCATCGGATTAAACAGATTCTTCTTCTTGATTCTTCTCATGAACACCAATCACTTTCATCCATTCTGTAAACAAATCAGGCTCTTGAACTATCTTTGCAATGAAAGCTTTAAACTCCCCATTCTCATCTACAAACTTATCCCAGCTAAATCCTGGAGCCATTTTCTCATCATCTTGATCAATGATACCATAATAAGCTTTCTTGTTAGCATCTTCGATCATTTTCCCATGAGCAGTTTGTGAATCCTTTTGTTGATGCGATTGATGAACAACTTGTTGATATATGGCTTTCCGATAGTAATCATCTTTTCCAAAAGGATTCTTTGCTCCACTAGCTTCCTGATTTTTACATTCTCTCTTGAAATGACCTTTCTCCCTGCATCGAAAACAAGTAACTTTAGATTTATCAAAACCCAAAGTAGAAACATGTGCATCCAGAAAATCATTTCTTCCTGTGATCATTTTAAATTTTTCAGCTCTTCTCAAGACACTAGCTAGACACCATTTGATGTCCATGAGCTCCATTTCTTCAGCGTCTATCTGATCGTAATCCTCTTTCGTCAGCATAGGATTTCCGATCCTCCCTGCAACCAAACCTTCATAGGATTGCAACACAGTTGCAAGTAACGCCATGTGATCTTTCACAATTTCTTCATAAAAACTTTGACCATCTAGAAGATTCAATGCAATGTTGCACTGTATCACACAACCATTTCCACTTTTAGAACGTTGAGAATGAAAGCTTGAAGTTGAACTTTTTGGATTAACACTTGTATATGAAACAAATCCACTACTGTTGTTTGGACTTTGATCAACATTTCCAGAAGAGTCTCCAGCACTAAAAGCAGTTTGAATCTTCGGACTTATTTCAGCCTCTTGAACATTGCCTTTGTAATACATTTTCACATCTTGTTGACCACTCGGATTACTCATCCTCGGAATCTTTTGTTGTTCAAGATCTTGACCCTCAATCTTCTCGATGAACTGAGAAATCGTCAAACCATCATATACTCCAGTGTTCTTTAAGATCATAAAAAATGTTCCCCATTCTTTCTGAGGTAAAGCATCAGCTAATTTGTCGACCCATTCCTCTCTTTCTTTGGTTATGCTTAACAACGACATAGAACGCACTAAGTGGCAATATCTTTCAATCAATTTCTTTGTATCTTCTCCTGGCAAACTTGTGAACAGATCAAATTCTTTCTTAAGCAGTACCTTTTTACTCTTAATCATCTTCTCACTTCCTTCAAATTTGATTTTAAGAGAATCCCAAATTGATTTTGAAGTTTTGTCATGTTGAAGCAATACAAAGATGTCTTCTTTAATAGCCTGCTGAAGTAGACTAATCATCATCTTTTCAGCTCTGTACATGTCTCGTTCTTTATCAGTAAATTCAGAAATTATTTTCTCAACTTGCAGATCAGTACGTGGTAGTATATATTTCTTTAAAATACACTCCCAAGATCTTAAATGATTTGCTTGAACCCAGTTTTCAAACCGATCTTTCCAACCGTAATACTCCTCAATGCTCATTAGCTTTGGGGGTTTTTGCGTAGTTCCAGTCTCATTTTCCAAATTCATGTTTTGAGCAATTGTAGCCGGAGTAGTTGGGGATGTTGCAAATGGGTTGTAAAATTCTTCACTCATGATTCAGTAACAAATTTCTCTTACCAGACAATTTCAAACTAAATTAAAACTTCAAACGGAATCACTCCAAGCGAGATTACCCTTTCAAGCGAGATTAACCTGCACATACAAACTTCAAACGGAATTAAGTGTTCCGTTTCAAACAATTTTAAGCGGAATACTAATTTGAAGCGGAATTACTAATTCCGTTTCAAACTTTCAAACGGAATAACAACTTTCAAGCGAAATACCATATCAAGTAAAATATCTAAATTCGCTTGAAAACATTACTCTTTCAAACGGAATCACAAATTTGAAACGAGATAACTAATTTCGCTTGAAACTTTCAAGCGGAATTACCAACTTGAAGCGAAATCACCAAACGGAAATAGTTTTTCAAGTGGAATCATTGATTCCGTTTCAAATTTTCAAACGAAATTAAGGTACTCGTTCAAGCGGAATTAACTGTTTGACCCATTTTTGTTACATTTACTATGAATTATGATCTGATTTTCTCAAGGGTTTGTTAAAACAGGATTACGCTTATGTTGTGAAAAATTCAGGCCATTTTAACCGTTAAAACTTGTTCAATTGATAAAAGAATGTGTAGAAGTCCTCCTCCTGAGCTCTGATACCACAATGAAATTAAACTGAAATCTGCAGAACTCCTCCTCCTGAGCTCTGATACCACATGTAGGATCGTTGTCGGACCCAAAATGAGTCGATCAGAGGCGTTCTACTCAAAATGAAAGGCGGAAACAGACATGATGAGTTGAATTCAGCAAGATATTCACTAAAACTGTCTTTCAATTGATCTGGTAACAATTACAAGTCTGAAGACACTTCGACAGAGCTTCGCCGTCGGAAAACACACATTCAAGACTGACTGAAACAAAATCACCTAGCCCCTATATATAGACTACCTAATTTCGCTTGAACATGACTCAAGCGGAATCACATTACAAGCGAAATTATCATCCAAACGAAATCAGCAACTTAAAGTGGAATTACATAGTACAAGCGGAATTAAGCAGTTCAAGCGGAATTAGCTTCTTGACTTGATTTCTTGAACTTTTTGCCCTGAACAATGCAAGACTCGATACAAGACGAAGTCGACAGCGTATGCACCAACTCGATGCTTTTGGCATTGATCCTTATTGGTTTAACCCTTTCCTTCCTGCTTAAAGCATCTACGACTACATTTGCTTTGCCAGGATGGTAGCGTATTTCACATTCATAATATTTTAATGTTTCCATCCAGCGTCGCTGCCTCATATTGAGCTCCTTCTGGTTAAACATATGTTGAAGGCTTTTATGATCTGAACAGATTATACACTTAGTCCCATATAGGTAATGCCTCCAAAGCTTGAGTGCAAACACCATGGCACCCAATTCCAAATCATGGGTGGTGTAATTCTTTTCTTGCACCTTAAGTTGACATGAAGCATTGGCAATCACCTTGCCTTTCTGCATAAGCACACAACCCATACCAGTGTGTGATGCATCGCAATAAACAACAAACTCTTCTATCCCTTAAGGTAACGTCAAAACAGGAGCATTGCTTAGTTTCTGCTTAAGAATCTCGAAAGATTCTTGTTGTTTGGGACCCCAGTCAAACTTTACATTCTTGCATGTTAACGAAGTTAAAGGTGCAGCAATTCTTGAGAAATTTTTGATAAAACGCCTGTAGTAACCTGCCAACCCTAAGAAGCTGCGAATTTCTGGGGGCATCTTAGGTGCTTGCCAATTCATAATCGCTTCTATCTTAGCGGGATCCACCTGGATACCATGCTCACTTACCACATGTCCAGGAAATTGGACTTCTCGAAGCCAAAATTCACATTTAGAGAACTTTTCGTAGAGCTTCTCTTGTTGCAAAAGTTTAAGAATACATCGGAGGTGTTCCTCATGATCAACTTGGTTCTTGTAGTAAATGAGTATGACATCAATAAATACTATGACAAACTTACCCAGATATGGCTTACAGACTCGATTCATGAGATCCATGAATGCTGCAGGTGTGTTAGTGAGCCTAAAAGGCATCACTAGGAACTCGCAATGGTCGTATCTTGTTCTGAATGCGGTCTTATGTACATCTTCCATTCTGACCTTCAACTGATGGTATCCCGACCTCAAATCGATCTTTGAAAAGAAACTTGCTCCTTGTAGCTGATCGAACAGATCGTCGATCCTGGGCAATGGATATCTGTTATTGATTGTAACTTTGTTTAGCTCACGATAATCAATGCATAAGCGCATTGACCCATCTTTCTTTTTCACGAATAGAATCGGCGCTCCCCAATGAGACAAGCTTGGTTATATAAAACCTTTTCTCCAATAGATCATCCAACTGCGTTCTTAATTCCTTCATTTCTGTCGGTGCCAAACGATAAGGAGCTCGTGCTACTAGGGCTGCTCCTGGAATAATATCAATTCTGAATTCCACTTGTCTGTCGGGAGGTAAACCAGGTAGTTCTTCAGGGAATACGTTTGAGTACTCAGAAATAACAGGGATATCTTCTATCTTGGGCCTTGGCTCGTCTATTGACACCTGTGCCATGTAAATGACACTTCAAACACTTAGATGCCTTAAGCATAGATACTTGATCAGGAAATCCATACTGCGTATCTCCTTGAATAGTAAGTAATTCACCATAAGGGGTTTTGATTACCTCTTGGTTCTTATCACAGGCAATTTGAGCTTGGTTATGAGATAACCAATCCATGCCTATGACTATATCAATCCTGCGAATTTCATTAGTAACAAAGACAACGGAAAAGAGTGATTCCTAATGGATATGAAGCATCCATCTAAAATTGTTGAAGCAGTTTCTAAGGTACCATCGCTTAATTCTACCTCATATTTTATGTCTAGAGTTTTAACAGGCAGATTTAACAGTTTATAAAATTTATCGTCTACAAAGGACTTATCTGCACCAGAATCAAATAAAACTCTAGCATAAACATCATTTATGAGGAAAGTACCTGTTATAACGTTATCGTTCTGTACTGCCTCCCTGGCATTCATTTGGAAAACTCGAGCATTTGTTTTCTTGGCCTCTTCCGGCTTCTTTGCAAATTTCGGGCAGTTGGTTTTGATATACCCTTTCTTGTTACAATTGTAACAAGTTACGTTTTTCAGATCCTTGCACTCTAAAGTCTTAGGCCCCTTCGTCTTACAAATTCCACAGAGTTTAGCCTGTGGGTCAATCGTACACTTTCCAGAATGGCATTTCCTACAGTTCTTGCACTTGGGCTTTTTATCAGACTGATTGGAGTTGTTCCTAAACCCAGACCCTTTCTTATGCTCGAAGTTACCTTTCTTTTTCTTATCGGAGCGATGTGAGCTATCATCTTCCCTTTTCCTTTTTCCCTCATCAGAAGTCTTAACAGACTTATTCCTTATTGCATCAAGAGTGAGGGATAAGGACAAATCCACCATAGACCTATAACTGGTAGGCCTGGAAGCTTTAACATTTCCTTTTATTTCTGGGACCACGCCTCCAATGAAACGCGCTATACCTTTTGGTTCTGGTGTAACCAAATAGGGAACAAGTCTTGACATAGTGTTGAGACTCGTGACATAAGCTTGGCAATCCAAATTCTTCATGACCAGAGTCAGGAAGTTTGTTTCAATCTTTTCTACCTCATGCTGAGGACAAAAGTTTTCTTTGATTAGTGCCACAAATTGCTCCAATGACAAGTTATAGAGTGGGATTTTCCCTGTGGCTTGAATTAATGATCTCCACCAAGCCAATGCCTCCCCTTTAAACGACTGCGAAACAAACTTCACAAAATCCCGCTCCGCACAACCACTGATATCCACAACGATATCCATTTCATCAAGCCATGTCATACAGTGTATGGCACCTTTTTCACCTATAAAATCCCTTGGCTTGCAAGAGACGAAATATTTGTAAGAACAAGTCTTTCAACGCGGTTCCTGATTAAGCACATTTGCTTAGACGACAGACTTTTCTGATTCGACGAATGTCGAGAATCGTCTTTCTTGATGTATGTGTTTTGGAAGGGGGCTTTGAATGAGCCACAGTCTGCGTCTTGGTGTGAGTATTACTTGGTTCTTTGAACATTCTGTCAACGGCTTTAGTGACAGCATTGTCTATTAATGCCTGTAGATCTGCACCCATTACATTCATTCTGGTGTTTTCATTCCTCACATTGGGATGACTATTAATTTCTTCAGATTAAGCCATTTGTTGAGTTTGATTTGTTGGTGCATGCGTCTGTCGACTTCGTCTTGTATTGAGTCTTGTATGAATATAGATAGATCAGGGCATGTAATACGTGAAATCTGTCAAAAATAGGTTAACAGGCAAGTTCAAACGAAATTACAAGATGTAATTCCGCTAGAAATGAACATGTCATTTCAAACGGAATTAGCTTGTTAATTACTGCTTGAAACCGTAATTTCGTATGAAAGGTAATTCCGCTTGAGTCATGTTCAAGCGAAATTACGCTGCCTATAAATAGATATGTCCTGATTTCGTTTGAGGGAGTTGTGTATGTGTGTTTCCGGAGCCGAAGTGCTGCCGAAGTGTTGTTTCGCTGTAAAACTTTGTCAAGTTAATCAGAACAACAGTTAAAGTGAATATCTTGCTGAATCTCACACAATATGTCTGTTTCCGCCTTTGATATTGTGTAGAACACCTCTGATCGACTCATTTCGGGTCAGAACACGATCCTACAAGTGGTATCAGAGCTCAGGAGGAGGAGTTCTACCATTTTCAGCTTGATTTCATCTGATTTTCTATATTCTACACCTTCTTTTCTAAATTTAACTTGTTTTCACGGTTAAAATGACTTGAAATTCTCACAGTATACGCGCATTTGTATTTTAACAAACCCTTGAAAGTTTCAGATCTTAATACGGCTTAAAACTTGATCAATCTGACAATGTTCAGACCGAAATGATGACATCAGCATAATTCCGTTTGAATTTGCACCTAATTTCGCTCGAAATCAGTAATTCCGCTTGAACGTTGCTGTTGATTTCGCTTGAAATTGCCTTATTTCGCTTCAGAGTGTTATTCCGTTTGAAATTCAAACGAAATAAGTGATTCCGCTTCAAATCTTGGTTTCGCTTGGAAGTGATTCCGTTTGAGTTTATTCCGTTTGAAATTGTTTTCCAAGGTGATTCCGTTTGAAAAGGTATTCCGGTTGAAGAGAGTAATTTCGCTTGAAAGATCTAATCTCATTTGAAAGTGTTTGTTTTGTGAAAAAGTTTACCAAATCATGGAAGAAGAATTCTATAACGCGTTTGCAACAACCCCAATTACTCCAGCTGCCATTGCTCAAAACATGAACATGGAAAATGAAACTGGAACAATGCAAAACCCCCCCTAAACTAATGAGCATTGAGGAATATTATGGTTGGAAAGATAGGTTTGAAAACTGGGTCCAAGCCAATCATTTGAGATCATGGGAGTGTGTTGAGAAAAAGTATGTGCTACCACGTACTGAGTTGGGAGTTGATAAAAAGATTTTTGAATTTACAGATAAAGAAAGAGACATGTATAAAGCAGAGTGTAACACCTGTGCCTCCACGGCCATCAAACAAATACCAAACCAATGAAATATTATATTTCATACTTGGGATTTGTAAAAATATGTGTATCATTTGCACATATCAATTCTCGTTCAAATTCAAACTCTAAATCGCTTTCTGGAAGGTTATACGCGCACCGATGCGTAAATATAACCAGTTTAATGCAACGAACACTCCGGAATAGTGACATAGGCTTAACATACCTTAAATAACCTTTACATAACTTAGAAATAAGTTTTGAAGGCTTTGGTATGGCAAAAACAAGTTAACTCGCTTACAGGGACCCTTAAAGAAGGAACAAATTTTTCGCTAAATCCTCCAAGGGGAAATTTTGGCTTAAAAAAAAAGTTCAGTTCTTGGGTCATGTAGTCAACAAGCAGGGTATTCATATGGATCAATCCAAATTACCGCAATTAAGGATTTGATCCCTAGTATGCTTTAAATACCCGTGTCCAACGATAACAAATTAAACAATTAAACAAATTGAACGATTATGCGATTATATGTTATGTGTTTGTGTGTTCTCCTCTATGTTTTTGGTGTGATACGATTTTCAAATCCTCATAGAATCTTTCATGTTTTCATATGAGGGATTCAAAGTAGGATATTCAAAAGGTACTACCTTAAATCCTTATGGGCTTCTACCTGGTAGTTAAGACCCTTGGGTTATATAGTACCATTCCAGGATTCGATGATAGACCCTTGTGTGGTCTAGTCTAAAAGATTGATTCACAATTTGGTTTAAGAACGACATCTAGTGATGTAGCTGAACAGACTCCTTGATAGTCTATTTAGATCATTTATTGATTTAATTAAAAGGACTCTATGGCGGTCTAGTTACACGCATCACAGGATTGTTCATTTGGTTTTACCCTACACATTATAAAATAGACTGTGTAAAACTGTGCAAGGAATTGTCTAATTATGGACGCGTACATAATTATGAAATTTAGTGCACAGAAACCCACTAAGGTTTACTATGTGTAAGAACCGATAGTGACAACAATAATAAAATGATAACAATGTAATGGAGGCACGGTGGACGCACCAATGATGCTTCATATACGTGTATATAAGTATCCCTCTTACATTGCAAGCATGATGTTATTAAAGTTACTAAAAGTTCAGAACCCTAACCAATGTTGTTCGGTCTTTTCAACTTCATGTTTTAAACTCTCACAAGTTTCCTCTAAATAAATTTCGGGACGAAATTTCCTAAAGTAGGGGAGACTGTAACACCTGTGCCTCCACGGCCATCAAACAAATACCAAACCAATGAAATATTATATTTCATACTTGGGATTTGTAAAAATATGTGTATCATTTGCACATATCAATTCTCGTTCAAATTCAAACTCTAAATCGCTTTCTGGAAGGTTATACGCGCACCGATGCGTAAATATAACCAGTTTAATGCAACGAACACTCCGGAATAGTGACATAGGCTTAACATACCTTAAATAACCTTTACATAACTTAGAAATAAGTTTTGAAGGCTTTGGTATGGCAAAAACAAGTTAACTCGCTTACAGGGACTAAATATGACAAACTGCGAAAGTATGCCAATTTGAACTGTAACAGACATTCCGGAACATGACCATAAGTTAAACATACCATAAATATCCTTTACATAGCTTAGAAATAGGCTTTGAGGGGTTCGGTGTGCTAAAATAAACTTTTGTGTCATTCAGGGACTAAAAGTGTCAAAAAAAAAAATGCACAAGTTTGCATTTTTCGCGCATAACTTACGTTCTGAATACATCTGGACATCCAAAAATTTATGTAAGCACTAAAATATTTTATTTTAGTGTTCGCCATAAGAAAAATCCATTCGTCACATCATTTGGATCGTTTTTCGCATTCGGGACCAGATTCGATGTATTAGCCGTTGTTTAATTCACAACCACACATTCTAAACTTGCTTAGTCAGCGGATAAGGATGGAATTTAAACACCTAAACACCATGACATTTCAACACATGTATGGATGGAATTTAAACACCTAAACACCATGACATTTCAACACATGTATGGATGGAATTTAAACACCTAAACACCATGACATTTCAACACATGTATGGATGGAATTTAAACACCTAAACACCATGACATTTCAACACATGTATGGATGGAATTTAAACACCTAAACACCATGACATTTCAACACATGTACGGATGGGATTAAGGCACGTTTTCCATGAAACGATCTTAACGGTTCGGGTATTTCTATAAATACCCAACCACCCCCATTGCTAAAATCACTAGAAATTTGATTTGAGAAACTCTAAGTTGAAACATTAGTTTCATACCTGAGATTTTCGAATCGAGTTTAGCATTCGGGGACCCTTCGTAAGTATTCTTTCGTTCTTTTCCTTATTTTACTGCTTTTCGAGTCAGAAAGTCAAACTTTGTTTGACTTTCAGCGTTGACCAGTAATGGTCAATGCGAAGTTCTTTTGAACTTTGCAACGTGAGTGTAATCACGTTGGTCATAGTCCCTTGGGACTATGCCCACTGATTACCACGTTGTCTAGGGTCGTAGGGTAAGCGATCTAATAAATCGCTTATACCTTCGAACCCGACCCAGTTTGGTCGATCATTAGGATCCGACCAAATACATTAGGTGACCATAGTGTAGGGAATAACCTTCCGAGGTTATACCTTATGGTCACATCGTTTAAGTAGTTGTATGATAGGTAGTTTATATGCCTTAGGTAAATTACCAGAATACCCTTTTCATGTATAATTGGTAATTAAGCATATGTAACCTAAACTTTTGTCACATAACTGATTATGTAACATGTTTAGGCATATAACACTTGTCATAGGACTAGTTAGGCGGTCCGAACGCGTTTCACGCGCACGACGCGTTAAAGTAGCATAAGTTACCTTAATGGGTCGCGATGGGTCGATAATACTTAGGTTAAGTTTCATTTAGTATGTAGGCTTTATTAAACCATATCATATGAGTTCCTACACTCATTTGGTTTACAAACCCTCCTGCTACCCAGTCTTCCGATTTAGGTCCGGGTTAATTATGTAGTTACCTATATTAGGTACCGTTTGATTTCCGGGACTCCTCTAGCTTACTTGGTAGTTGTTCAAGACTCCTAAGCACTCCCAGGCGAGTACATTATTCCCCTCTTTTACTGTTTTCAACTGTTTTGGGGTGACTCATATGTGCTAAATGCTTTATCAATGGTTTCAAGAACAATTACAATGTGGTTTCAAGAACAATTACAATTATTTCAAGAACGCTAACAATGATTTCAAGAACGAATACAATGATTTCAAAAACTAATAACAATTTCAAAAAGTGAACAAACTTGTTGGTTGTAGTTTACATGACCGATGACATTCATTAGCAATGATCAAGCCGACCAGTATTAGGTTATGGTACCATAGGATCTGACAAATCCCGTTATTTACTGCACCCATTGTTATGTGTGGGGGTTGTGGGTAGCGACTGAATCTGTAATTATTAACTTATCCTTTGGTAAGGGTTTGTTAAGAACGAGAGCGAGAGCGAGATGGAGCGAGGAACGCGTCAAGAAGGTTTGAATGTTATTAGAGAATCGACCATAAAGTAGTTTCACAATTAAAACAAGAACGACTAGAACGATTTTACAAAATGGGTTAACGATTGGGTAAACATTTTAACATGATTGACATTTAATCATGCATTTCCCACAAAACATAACTTTGATTTAAACCAAGTTTTACTTCAATACTTTGTTTTTGTGCATATGGTTTAGTTGAGACATTTCACTTGCCATACATGACATTTTGACATAGACATTTGACATGGATATTTGACATAGACATTTTGATATGATTTACATCTTGACATGAACACTTTGACATATTACTCAATACATTTGACAATTGTTTTAAACATAGACTTCTTACATTGGTTGGTTTGGTTTGGTTTGAGTAAATGATTAAGTAACGATGCGGGTGTAATATGATACAAGCATGGTGGATACGCCGCTGGTACTTCCTATATATAAGTGTTTGTATGGTATTACATATTGTAGCGTTATTTGAATCATTTCAGTTTGAGACATAGAACATTTTATACAAGTAACATACTTTTCACAAGACATTGATTTACAAACAACTTATCTTACACAAACTCATTTTACATGGTTATTCATTTAATCATGCATTATTTTCTTATTTATACATATCATCTGAAATAATTGTTTTTCAAATGATTTACAAAGACAAAGCAAATTACAAGGTTCATGACTAAACATTTTCTTAAAACAGAAGTCATGAATCTTATTTTCACAAAACCTATGTATCTCGCCAGCATTTCTTTGCTGACCTCGTTTTCACATATGTTTCAGGTATTGCAAGATATCGTTGATAGGATGCATGCTCACATAGGACTGGACAAGGCCTTAGTGACTCAATAACAATGATAGACTATGTTTAAATAGTGTATTTAGATTTCCAGACGATGTAATTACTCTATGTTTAATAAAACGAAACACTTTTGATATCCATGGTTATGAAACATTAATTCTGTTGCAACACGCCCCGATGTTTCCGCCGCGATTTGTTGTTTTACGCGGTCGGGGTGTGACACAGAGAAAATGATGATCAGTTTACTCCAGCAAGCTATTAAAGAAGACATCTTCATATTTCTTCAACATGATAAAACTTCACGTTCTATTTGGGAAGCACTCAGAATTAAGTTTGAAGGAAGTGAAAAGATGATTAAGAGTAAAAAGGCATTGCTTAAGAAAGAATTTGATCTATTCACAAGTCTGCCAGGAGAAGATACAAAGAAGTTGATTGAAAGATACTGCCACTTAGTACGTTCAATGTCTTTGTTAAGTATCAATAAAGAACGAGAGGAATGGGTAGACAAATTAGCTGATGCTTTACCTCAAAAAGAATGGGGTACATTTTTTGATGATCTTAAAGAACACCGGAGAATATGATGGTTTACGATTTCTCAGTTCATCGAAAAGATTGAAGGTCAAGATCTTGAACAGCAAAAGATTGCAAGGATGAACAATCCGAGTAATCAACAAGATGTGAAAATGTATTACAAAGGCAGTGTTCAAGAAGTTGAAATGAGTCCAAAAATCCAAACTGCTTTTAGTGTTGGAAACACATCTGGAACTGTTGATCAAAATTCAAACAGTAGCAGTGGATTTTCTTCATATCCAAGTGTTAATCCAAAGAGTTCAACTTCAAGTTTTCAATCTCAAGGTTCAAAAAATGGAAATGGTTGTGTAATACAGTGCAACATTGCATTAAATCTCCCGAATGGTCAAATTTTTTCTGAAGAAGTTGCTAAAGATCGCATGGCGTTACTTGCTACCGTGCTGGAATCTTATGAGGGATTAGTAGCTGGAAGGATCGGAAATCCTTTGCTGACGAAAGAGGATTACGATCAGATAGACGCTGAAGAGATGGAACTCATGGACATCAAATGGTGTCTAGCAAGTGTTTTGAGAAGAGCAGAAAAGTTTAAAATGATTACAGGAAGAAATGATTTTTTGGATGCACATGTGTCTACTTTGGGTTTTGATAAATCTAAAGTTACTTGTTTTCGATGCAGGAAGAAAGGTCATTTCAAGAGAAAAAATTGCAAAAATCAAGAGGCTAGTGGAGCAAAGAATCCTTTTGGAAAAGATGATTACTATCGGAAAGCCATATATCAACAAGTTTCTCATCAACCATATCAACAAAAGGAACCACAAACTGCGCATGCAAGAATGATCGAAGATGCAAATAAGAAAGCTTATTATGGTATCATTGATCAAGATGATGAGAAAGTGACAGAAGGTTTCAGCTGGGATAAATATATTCCACCTGATTCAAAAGTTGCTGCTCTCATTACAAAGATAGTTCAAGAGGCTGATCTGATGACAGAATGGATGAAAGTGTTTGATAGTAATGATACAAGTCAAGAAGAAGAGTCTGTTTCATCAGAAGAAAGTTCAGAAAGAACAACAGTTTTTTATCAAACATCATCTGATTCTGGTTCTTCAGATAATAGTTCTGAAAAGACAATAGTTTTTGATAAATCACCAACTGATGACAGTGGTGATGATGAGGAAGAAATGCATATCAATATTGCAAAAACTCATTTATCTCCTGAAAGTTTTCGATTTTATTTTGCAGATCACTTGGAGAAGTTGAAGAAGAGACGAGCAGCAAAAGAACTGAAAAAGAAGGAATGTGAAAGCAAGGATCAAAATGAAAAGATTATTCAAAATGAAGAGGTTAAAATTGCTGAGAAGATTGTTGAAAAGGAGAAGGTGAGTGAAGTTGAAAAACTTGTTGAAGTGGAAAAGATAGTTGAAATAGAAAAGATTGTGGAAGTCATCAAGCCTTGCTTAAAATGTTTAGAATCTTACAAGCAGTGTGCAGAGAAGGATGAGAAGCTGAGTGAGCAAGATAAGATGAAAGAACAATTACTGTTCAATCTCAATTATGTGAAAGAGTCGTATGACGTTTTGAACAGAACGGTAACTGGTCTACAAAAGACAAATTCTGAAAGAGAAGATGCACTGATAATGATGAATGCTGTGATGATGTCGAAGCAAAAAGCTATCAATCATTACATTGAAGAGTGTGCAAAGTTAAAGTAAGAGCTGGAGACTGAGAGGATTGAAAATGAGAGAATTAGACGTTTACTGCAAAGTTATTCTTGTTCTGATTATCTAATTGATCGAATCTATCCAACTGTTGCAGGTTTAGAAGTTTTTCAAGATGAGAAGCCAAAAGAGAAGAAGGATACTGGTAAGAAACAGAGTGTCAGTTAAAACAAGTGTCCGCCTCCGATCTGGGAAGGTTATTCTCCCAGAAAACCAAATGAGGAGCAAGTAAAAAAGGCTATCAATATAAAGTTAAAATCCGAAATAACTGGTGAGTTACCAGAAAATATTGACGTCACATTCACATCGTCTGACACTGATCATGAATCTGAGTTAATAAAAAAGGTGGTCGATCAAGTGTTGGATAAAGATGAGGAGTTGGAGTCAAAGTCTGAGTCAGGGAGTTCAAGTTCGTCATCAGTTGATAGTTCAAAATCATCGGTTAAAAGGGTTTACAATAAAGAATTTCTTTTATCAAAATCTAATTTGAAGGATGAAACATTTGAAGTTGCATACACTTTAAATGATTCTGAAAAATTATATTTTGATAAAAAATTTCCAATAAGAAGTGTTCAAGTTGAAAAGATTAAAAAGGTTTTCAAACTAACAGAAATAAATATTTCTGAAATAAAAGATGTAAATCTTACTGAAAAACCTAAAAAATACACTTCAAGAGTTCAACAACGGTTAAATAAGAAAAAAGGTTATAGTTCTGGTTCTGGTTTTCAAAAGAAACCTAACCATAACGGTAATTTCAAAAAGAAAGGATTGGGTTTTATTCCACTTGAAAATTATAAACATAAAAAAACTTCTAAAACAAATACAAAATTTGTTCCAGGGACAAGTTGTGAAGAGGAATCAAAAAGCTCATTCTGGAAGCAATCAAACAGAGAATTGCTTGCCAAGAAGCAAGAAAAAGTGAAGAATGGAGATAATCAAAGAGAGGAGACAAGAACATGTTACAAATGCAATGAATTTGGTCACATTGCATGGAACTGTCCAAAAGCAACAAAGACACAACAGGGAGTCTCTTACAAACTGAAAGAAAAAGTTGTTGAGAAAAATGAACCACCAACTGACAAATTTAAAATTTTTGAAAATTCAACTAATGAAGTTGGTGAGTGTTCAAAGACAATTTTTTATAAAAAGAGAGCTAAGCATGACAACCAAATGTGGGTTGTTAAGAAGTTTCATGAAGATGTTAAGAAGTTTGATGTGAAATCTGGCGATGAATCTGATTCCACAAAGTCAGAGGAGCCACAGGTTGAGGTAAAAGAAGAAAACTCAGTGCCTCCAATGGATGATGTTAATTTTCCACTATTGAGGGCTGAAAATTTTAAATCAAAAGTTGGAAATGTTAAAAAGATTTTTGGAAAAATGGTTGAGGGAAAGGCCAAAGGGGTAAAGGACTTTTATGAAACAAAGAAAGCAACTTTTTACCCAAGTGAAATTGAGGAGGAAACATCCAAGTTTGGTCAGGCTTGGATGGAAGTTTTTCACAAGTAAAATTCTGACTTGCCGGAGCTTCCAGGTTGGTAAGTGTGGAGCAGGTATCGGCATCTTTCTTGAGAAATTCACTTCAGTGATATTTCGACTTACAAGTGGTAAATCAGGGACATTAAGTTGTACTTGATTTTCTACTAGTGATGTTTGTGTTTGAACGTAAATTTGTTACATTTTTCAAGTGGTTGATAGAACAAAGTGATGAATTGAACCCCAACTTTACAAGTGATAAAATCAACAAAACTAATTTTTTGGAAAAACCATTTGATTAAAACAAACTTAAGTGTTTTGAAATCATAATGGGAAAATAGTTTGTTGTGAGGGGGAGTTCTGATTGTTTATGCCAAGTGGATGGCGAATTGAAGTGATTCGATATCAGTTGTCACGTTACTTGTACAGTTTCTTTTCAAATTTTTCTTAAATGTGTTTGAATTTTAGGGGGAGTAAAACAATTTTCAGAAAATCCACAAACATTTGAAATTTTGAAAAAGGCAAAAACATGATAAATTCAAAAATGAGTTTTGTTGTGAAAAAGAGGAAATGATAGTATATTAGTAGACAGTTACAGTATGCTAAAGAAATGAAATGTTTAAATAGCGTTAAACGGTCTCACTGATGATATGCCGATAGGTTTTTACACATTTAGTAAGCTTTTTCGGGATATAAACTTAAATTCAAACTTGCTTATTTAGTGGGGAACACTACTTGGATATATAGGTAACCCCTGAAATTTCGTTTGAAGGACCCCTCTTTCTAAGATACTAGGTCTTTATACTCAGTGATATCTGGGGTATTATCCCGGGACTTCTGATTTTGCGGAAGCAATGGCCTAGTCCCCGGATAATACTTTACGCTTGCTTGAAATAAAAGTCTGCCCTCAGCATAAAAAATGATGAAACATTGAAAAATGCTAATCATGTGCTGTTGTAAAAAAGATCCTCTAAAGGGGACCCACCAAAAGTCGAAGCCGTCATCTCTCTGTTGAACGGAAGTTCTGACCTGAGCTCTCACGGTCTTCGCATCTAACCCCTTACAGATATCATCTGTGGTATACTCACCTGTAAGACTGAATATTGGGATCTGGATACGGGAGTATATTCAAGAGGTGGCACACATGAATGAGTTTAAGTTCTTAATACACCTAATTCATATCCTGAATCAGTTGAAATTTGTGTGAGAATTTAAGTGGATCAGTATATCGACAATCTAAGTGAACTGGTTAATTCTTAATGTGTAACTAAGCTCAACGGTACTTGTGACTTGTCAAAAACTGATATGATCCTCTTACACAAACTCACAAAAATTGTGTCTGTAAATATTTCTTTACTGTTTTTCTTTAAAATTCAAAAATTCAAAAAGATTTTCAGTGTGTTTTAGCATAAAATTTTGAAAAATCCAAAAAGATTTTCGACAACTGATGTTGAAAAGCTAATTCTCAAAATTCCAAGTGCTGAGCATGATGAGCATTTCGTGAGGGGGAGTGTGTGTTTAAATGAGAAAAGATTTTGAATATGTGCATACAAGTGATCATCAGAAGTTTTTAAAATGTTAAATCATTCTGGTTAAATTTGAGAGAGAGTCTGGATATATAAATTTGTCAAATATTAAATTTGTGAAATTTATTGTGAGGTAGAGGATGTGCAGGATAGCCTAGATTCCGAGTCTGAGTATAGAGCAAGGACATGATCCTGATCCTGTGAAAGACAGATTGCGATCAACATCCGAGAAAAGATTATTTGTTCGAGGGGAGTATGTTGGTGCTGATGAAAAGAAAAGAGAAGATTGAAGAAGTTTTACACTGTCAAATACTTCAGAGAGCGATCAGACTGATAAAGACTGAAGACGTTGAAGACTCGACATTGAAAACTCGTCAACATTCGAGGGGGAGTCTGTTGGTGCATGCGTCTGTCGACTTCATCTTGTATCGAGTCTTGTATGAATATAGATAGATTAGGGCACGTAATACGTGAAATCTGTCAAAAATAGGTTAACAGGCAAGTTCAAACGAAATTACAAGATGTAATTCCGCTTGAAATGAACATGTCATTTCAAACGGAATTAGCTTGTTAATTCCGCTTGAAACCGTAATTCCGTATGAAAGGTAATTCCGCTTGAGTCATGTTCAAGCGAAATTACGCTGCCTATAAATAGATATGTCTTGATTTCATTTGAGGGAGTTGTGTATGTGTGTTTCCGGAGCCGAAGTGCTGCCGAAGTGTTGTTTCGCTGTAAAACTTTGTCAAGTTAATCAGAACAACAGTTAAAGTGAATATCTTGCTGATTCTCACACAATATGTCTGTTTCCGCCTTTCATATTGTGTAGAACACCTCTGATCGACTCATTTCGGGCCAGAACACGATCCTACATGATTGTTATAAAACAATTAACAATAATTTGTTTAGTGATCTATTCTGGAATCATCATTTTCGGTGATTCATTAACCTTGGTATAAATAGGCCATATTTGGTTAATTTTGATAATTTAGTTTATTTGAATTTTTCATTATAATTAATCCCAGTTATAAACTATTATGGATATCAAGGTGGCACAAATGGCCTAGTCAGAAGGACAATTTTAATTTATAAGCCATGATCTTATAGGATCGAGGCATTAAGGTTTGAACATAGTTCATTACCTTTCTTGACAGGGAGTCATAGACTACAACTATCATTTGTCTTATTGGACAATAAGTATACCTCGTAGGCACTTCATCACTAATGGATGTTTATAATGTGATCATCTCATTTGATGATATAAGCCATGATTTGTAGATCATTAGGGTAGATAAGGAATTTGAAAGAATCCAATATAAGGATGACTAGTGTGATTTTCTCGAACCACATTTGTCAAGAGTGCTAACACGTTCTTAGGTGTTAACAAGGATTTATTATCTTAAAAAGGATTTACCATCATAGCTGTAAGGACTCTCAAAAATGTCCCAATACGACTCGTAAGTAAAAACCCTGACCCCTGAAACCTTACTGTACATAAAAAAACCAAGAAAACAAAATTTGTGGGTTTCAGGCGGGTCGCGTAAGGGATAACTTAACCTTTACGCGGGCCGCGTCAAACATGGGTTGACCGGATAAGTATTCCGGATCCACGTATAACCCATCTGGCAACCCTACGCATGACCATGCAACCCTATACGTAGAATAGGTGGCCACGCGAGCTGCATAAGGGTGAGCCTATGGCTCACGCGGGCCGCGAGAGCCCCATATTTCAGCTATAAATAGCTTGTCTCAGGAGCTTTCATCTGTTGTCGAAACAAACTTTCAAAAACGAAGTTTGGCTGCTCTAAAGTAGAAATTACAATTATATTGGCGAGGCGCTGCTCCGATACAGGGTATTAACTCAATCGCTGCTACGATTCAATGTCCGATCGATTGAAACTATCCACTGGATATTTAAGTGCTGCCCACATTAGGGTTATGCTTTGTCATTCGTCGTGAATTCGATGGATGTTTAAGTATCGCACTTTGTCATTCGTTGTGAGGGTTTAATCTTGTAAGTTATCGTAAATGCTGTATTAGTTACTAACCTAGTTCGTGTGCATGTTGTTTAAATTTAGGTTAAAAGGCTAATTAGTAGGCTAAGCTCTGTCCACTTAAATCTGCAATGTGAGTCATTCTCTTTTTATCAAAGTATTTTACAAAATCATGTTATTTTCAAAGTTATAATTACAGGGATTAAGTCTTTGTAATATCCAATTTACAGCCGGTATGTGGGGTTTTGTATACATTACTTGATAACCGTCACCATTGGACAACGGGTTAGCCAAGGGGTGATATGACCATAATCACAGACACCATTGGACATCCAATAGGTGGTCTAGTGATAAATACCGTGGGTAGATGGTTGATATAGAAACATTGTAATCGCTCTTAATACTGTAAATTATAACAACGCGTCATTTTAGTAAAAAGAATGATTCACCAGTATTTCCCCGCTGACAAAATATTTTTCAAACATGTTTCAGGTGATCTGTTGTGATCCAGGAAAAGTGCCACGAAGCACTAAAAGCTTAAGGAAGTGGCTCAATATAAATAAAGAAACATGTTTAGTAAAATAAAGATTTCCCAGTGAAATCACCTTATTGTAAAATACCGGGGTTTTATCCCGAATTATGAAATAAAATAATCGGGTATTTTCAGTTTTAAAAAGATCCTGATAAAATCTTCCGCTGTCGCATAAATTAAATACCACGGGTTCCTGTCCCGCGGCTCCTGACCGGGTTAAACCGGGGCTGGGGCCGTGACAGGAAAATGTGGTATCAGAGCCACTGATTTAAGCCAATTAAGTATTTAGAAAATACTTAATTCTACTGATTGCCATTTTTGGGATTATGTGTTTTATTATTTGAATATTTGTTTACAGTATGGGTAAGCAAAGACTTTCGAATATCTACCATAAATTTGATACATCACCAAAAGAAAAGGGAAGTTCATCCCAATCAAATTCCTCAAGATACTCAGTAGAAACTGAGGAAGGAATATTTGTTCGAAAGGCACAATATGAGGAGCCACTTTCTCCTAATAAAAGAAGTTTGATTATTAGGAAACGTCAGGAGAAAATAAAGAAATCACAACCAAAAGAAAGGAGAGTTAATCAAGAAACCCCGAATTTAGGCAGTAACCCACTATGGGAAGACAAGTTAGATGAAAAATGGGCAGATCTCTATATGCTAGCCACTGTAGCAGTAAATACAAATCTTTAAAATATCCTAACCCAGTTCTAGCACCCTTATTACCTACAAGACAGAAACTCTACCCAGTAAATAAATAAAGTTTACAATAAACCCTAGTATGTTTTAAATTTTAGTTGTCTTTTGTATTAAATTAGTCACACGGTATGCAATAATACTTGAAGGTTATCTGTGAAATTTTGTTATAACATTTTAACTTAGTATTTTGCATATATGCTAAACAGCATGAATGAGTTATCTGAAGCCCTTCAGAATCTCAATCTTTATCTGGTGAAAATAGAAGTTTCTAAAGACTTTACTGGTTACATACCCGATGTGGAAGAACCTATGGAATTCAACGCTCCACCTTTGGAGAAACCAAAGCCTAAGAAAAGGAGAAGATTCGTAGGATGGAGGCGTGTACGCAGAAGAAAACCAGTAACTAGAAAGGTTCCTAAAATAGAGAATCCCATAGATAAAGGAAAAACGATTGAGATGGGGGAAGGTGTTAGGCAAACAGAAATGGAAATTGGGGAAAGTTCGAGGCAAGCTGAGGAATTACCACTACAGGAAGAATTGGATCGCATACTGGCAGGCTGTGATATCATTAGCCCTATCAATACCAACCTTTACCCATATCCTGCTGAAACTCAACTCCCAATAAATTTGGAACCAGCCATTCCAGAACATTTAATCCATACTCAACCTTTAAGAATGGACGAGTGGTGGACTAATGACTGGCAGTTTCAAAACCTCATAAATAACCCTTATACCTTTTTCCCTCAGTTCGACCCAGAACCTATACCAAACCCACCAATGAGCAATGAAAATTTAGCTGAACTCCGTTATTTTGGCGAGGAGCTGATAGGTGCAGGGAATAAGATTCGGGAGGTGGGAGAGCAAATGTCCTGGAAGTACGATGAGAGGGAACGTCGCTACTAAAATGCCCAGGGAGAGAATGGTGGTAAAACTGTGATTGTATAATAGTAATAATAATTATAAAATAAAGTCTGTAAAATAACCTACAAATAAAACCTTTGTAAGATAACGGTGTGTAATGACGCATAATAATATAAAATGGGAATCGAGAAATCGATAATTTTGACTATATGTGTGTTGTGAAAATTTGCATGATTGTTTTGTATAATTGTTATTTACTTTATACTAATAAATTATATATATTAATTATCAGATGGAAAACGCTAATAATGAACCAGTGAACGAGGTTAACCAATCTGAGCAACAAGATCAATTTCTGAATAGGCAAGATATCAAGAATATCGTTGCTCAGGGAATAGCCAATGCTATTCCAGCAATTTTTGCTGCTGCTCAGAAACCTGTTGAACCTCAACAAATCATTCCTAGCAAACGTACTCAAGAAGATAACTTCAGTAATAGTGTAAACGGAGGCGGCAATCATACTAATCACGATAATGATCCACGGCAGGCCCCACTCCCTAAGAAAATGAAAGTTGCAACGCCTGGTTGCACTTATAAAGAATTCCTTGCTTGTAAACCAGTTGAATTTGCAGGCAATGAAGGGGCGACTGCGGCCCTACGTTGGTTAGAAAAAATCGAGGCAGTAATTACCATAAGTAAATGTGTTGAAGAAGACCAAGTCATGTATGCGTCGAATCTTTTTAAAGAAGGGGCGTTAGAATGGTGGAATACAGTTCTACAAGCTAAAAGAAGAACTGTGGCGTATGCCATGCACTGGGAAGAATTAAAAATCTTGTAGAAAGAAAATTATGTCCCGAATACGAAAAGGAACAAATGACAAATAAGTTCCTGACCCATCGAATAGTGGAAGTAGATTGTCGAGGGTATACTTTGACATTCTTCGAATATGTTAGAGTGGTACCAACACTGGCTTCGCCAGAACCGGTACTTATTTCTCGCTATATTTGGGGATTAATTAGCGAAATCCGTAATATCGTTAAAGCTGCGAGACCTCGCACTATCGACGATGCGGTAGAATTAGCTAACACCCTAACTGATGAGCTGGTACGCACAAGAGATGAAAATAGGAAAAAGGAATTAGCTCAGAAAATTAACCAAGGATTTCGTGTGGGTAATAATAGCAATTTCAAGAAAAGAGGAACGGGACAATCCTCAACTCCGCCGTTCTGCAGAAATTGCAGAAAGAAACATTTTGGAAAATGCAATATAACCTGCAACTTTTGCAAAGTTGTAGGACATCGTGAAGAAGACTGCCGAAAGAAAACAAGGATCTGCTATAACTGTGGAGAAGTGGGACATTTCAAAACAGAATGCCCTAAATTGGTCAAACCAGCAGACAATAAAGCTAAACCAGTCGACGGAGCTACCAAGAAGAATGTTCGAGCCTTCCAATTAACTACTCAGGAGGCAGAACTCATTCCAGATGTGATAGCTGGTACGTTCCTAGTTCACAACGTATATGCAAAAGTATTATTTGACTCTGGTGCAAACCAAAGTTTTATCAATACATCATTCTGCCAAGCTCTTAATTTACCCTTAATCAACCTTAGGCAGATTTTTACAGTTGAAATGGCAAATGGGAATTCTGTTAAAATAGATAAGGTTTTGCAAGAAGGAAATATAGAACTTTCAGGTCATAACTTTTCTGCAAATCTGTTACCTATGAAATTAGCTGAATTCGATGTTGTGTTAGGAATGGATTGGTTAGTAGCCAACCATGCTCGAATTCTTTGTGATAAAAATTCCATAGAAATTCATACACCCACAGGAGAATTAGTAGTAATTACAGGAGATAAGCCTCAAAATCCAATGAAATTCATTTCAGTAATGAAGTTGGCCGGTTATTCAAGAAAACAAGAAATGGTGTATATGATTTCGGTAATCATTAACACTAAGAGCAAGGAACTTAAGAAAATTCCAGTAGTATCAGAATACTCGGATGTATTCCCAGAGGAACTACCTGGATTACCACCTGATAAGGAGATAGAATTTAGAATTCATTTAATTCCTGGAACTACACCGATAGCCAAGGCACCTTATCGATTAGCACCCACAGAAATGCTAGAACTAAAGAAGCAATTAGATGAATTGTTAAGTAAAGGATTCATACAACCTAGTTCATCCCCTTGGGGAGCACCAGTGTTGTTTGTAAAGAAAAAAGATGGTTCGATGCGAATGTGTATCGATTATAGAGAATTGAATAAGGTTACAATTAAGAATCGATACCCATTACCTGGGATTGATGATCTTTTCGATCAACTTCAAGGAGCTAAATACTTTTCTAAGATCGATTTACGCTCCGGATATCATCAATTAAAGGTACAAGAAGAAGACATACCTAAAACTGCTTTCAGAACTAGGTATGGTCATTACGAGTTTACAGTCATGCCCTTCGGATTAACGAATGCACCTGCAGCATTCATGGACATGATGAATAGAATCTGTAAACCGTATTTGGATAAATTTGTAATTGTCTTCATCGACGATATACTTATTTATTCCAAAAGTCAGGACGAGCATTGTCAGCACTTGCATGCACTCTTAACTTTGTTAAGAAAAGAAAAGCTTTACGCCAAATTCTCGAAATGTGAATTTTGGCTACAGTAAGTGCAATTTTTAGGACACATGGTGAATCATGAAGGTATTCATGTAGATCCTGCTAAAATAGAAGCCATCATCAAATGGAAGGTTCCACAAACAGCTATGGAAATTAGAAGCTTTTTAGGATTAGCTGGTTACTATAGACGGTTTATTAAGGATTTTTCCAAGATAGGAGTGCCATTAACTAAGCTAACCTGTAAAGCGGTTAAGTTTGAATGGGGAACTAAGCAAGAAGAGGCTTTTAAGATTTTAAAGCAAAAGTTAACTAATGCTCCAATTCTAGCTTTACCCGAAGGAACAGAAGATTTTGAAGTATATTGTGATGCTTCAAAGCTAGGATTAGCATGTGTGTTAATGCAACACAAGAAGGTAATCGCGTATGCATCAAGGCAATTGAAAAAGCACGAAGAAAACTATACGACTCATGATTTAGAATTAGGAGCCATAATTTTTGCCCTTAAAATTTGGAGACATTATCTGTATGGAAGTAAGTTTACTATCTATACGGATCATAAAAGTTTAAGATACATATTTGGGCAAAAAGAGTTAAACATGAGGCAAAGGAGATGGATGGAAATCCTAAGTGATTACGATTATGATATTCAATATCACGAAGTAAAAGCAAACGTAGTTGCAGATGCCTTAAGTCGTAAGTATCATGAGAAACAACGACGGGTTCGTGCTCTTAGATTAGGTCTACAATTAGACTTAATGGAACAATTGAAAAATACTCAGGAAACAGCAATCAAGGATGATGCTGAAGAAATGAAAGGAAGAATAAAGGAATTAGAGCAAGGTAGTGATGGAATTTGGAGATTCCATAAGAAACGAATTTGGGTACCTAAACAAGGAGAATTAAGAGATAAAATTTTAGAAGAAGCTCATAAATCTAGGTATACCATGCATCCAGGAAACAACAAGATGTACCAAGATTTAAGAAATAACTTCTGGTGGATAGGTATGAAAAAGGACATAGCTAGATATTTTTCTAAGTGTCTTACTTGTTCGCAAGTTAAGGCAGAACACCAGAAACCCGCAGGCCTATTACAACATTTAGAGATGCCTGTATGGAAATGGGAACTTATAACAATGGATTTTGTTACTAAGTTACCCAAAACCAGAAAAGGTAATGATGCAATTTGGGTAATCGTGGATCGATTCACCAAATCAGCTCATTTTCTACCCATGAAATAAACCTTTAGCATGGAAAGGTTAGCCAAGTTGTATGTAGATGAAGTAGTATCCTTACATGGAGTTCCATTCTCCATTGTATCGGATAGAGATAGTCGTTTCACTTCTCACTTCTGGAAAAGTTTCCAAGAAGCAATGGGAACCCGACTAAATTTAAGTACAGCATATCATCCTCAAACAGACGGACAAAGTGAAAGAACGATCCAAACCCTGGAAGACATGCTTCGAGCATGTGTGATAGATTTTGGTGGAAATTGGGACAACCATTTACCTTTAATTGAATTCTCCTATAATAATAGTTATCATTCAAGCATCGAAGCTGCCCCATTCGAAGCACTATATGGACGAAAGTGCAGAACTCCAGTTTGTTGGGCAGAAATCGGAGAAAATCAATTATCAGGACCAGAGATTATGCAAGAAACTACCGACAAGATTACTCAAATCAAGGAAAGACTGAAGATGGCTCAAGATCGCCAGAAAAGTTATGCAGATAATCGACGAAAACCAATAGAATTCCAAGTTGGAGACAAGGTACTTTTGAATGTTTCTCCTTGGAAAGGAGTAGTCCGATTTGGAAAGAAAGGAAAGCTAAGTCCAAGATACGTAGGACCATTCCCAGTAATCCAACGTATAGGACCAGTTGCCTATCGCTTACAACTACCAGAAGAGTTAACAGGAGTACATGAAGTATTCCATGTATCCAATCTCAAGAAATGTTTATCAGACGAATCACTGGTAGTACCTCTCCAAGACATAGAGGTAAATGAGAAATTAAAGTTCGTTGAAAAACCACTCCAAATTGAAGATCGAAAGATCAAGTTTCTCAAGCACAAAAGATTGGTGCTAGTCAAGGTCAAGTGGGATTACAGAGGAGGACCCGAGTACACTTGGGAGCTGGAATCGGAAATGAAACGAAAGTATCCTCACTTATTTCAGTGAATCTCGAGGGCGAGATTTTAAATAAGGTGGGGAGGATGTAAGGACTCTCAAAAATGTCCCAATACGACTCGTAAGTAAAAACCCTGACCCCTGAAACCTTACTGTACATAAAAAAAAACAAGAAAACAAAATTTGTGGGTTTCAGGCGGGCCGCGTAAGGGATATCTTAACCTTTACGCGGGGCGCGTCAAACATGGGTTGACCGGATAAGTATTCCGGATCCACGTATAACTGTTGGATCTGAGTTTCTTTTTGATTGTATTTTACGTTTGAAATTAAGATGGAAATGAAAGAGTTGTGCAGCGGAAATAAGATGAAAGCAAACTTTGCATACAATCAAACGAGAGTAATACTTTTATCAAACATCTTTACACGTAGAATCAAAAGATTGAATTTGTTTCAATAACGATTACAATGATTGATGTAAGAATGCAAACTCCCCCTCAGCCAGAGCTCAATAGTTTGTTCGTACAAAGAAGACGATGTGGTGAAAGAGCTAATAGAACAGTACGAAGTACTGAGCTATTTATAGGCACTTGCAAACCACTGAGCATCTTAGCTGACGTCACCATGAAAGTGACATCTAACCTCCTAACAAACTCTAACTACTGATCTATAAACACTGATGTACTAAACTACTGCTATAACATTACATTACATAAAAGACACTTAAACTGCTGCTGCATCCTTCCACTGCTGTGAACCCAGCAGTGCTTGTCCGGATCAGCAGTACTTGACCCAAGGCAGTAGATAGAGTCAACAGAGCTTTGGTCTTCCATCAGTCTTTGACTTTGGCCAGTAGATATAAAGCAGCAGTTGTAGGTCAGCACTTAGTATGATCAGTAGATCGGAGGTCAGTAGATATGAAATCACTTTCAAGGGGAGAGATTTGCATGAACCAACTGTAAACGTCTGCTTATTCTGAATCCACTGTTTTGATCCAGTTTTGGCTTTACATTATCTGTTCCTTTGATAGGGTTCAATCCCAACAATCTCCCCCTGGAACAGATAATGCCAAAACTCTTCATTATTTGTGGAAAACTTTATTGCCTCAACAACAGCTCCCTTATCTGACCTTTAAATTGTAATTCAAAGTCTAGGGCATCTGTATCTTCATCATCCCTGCTGAGTGGAAGATCAAGGAGATCCTGCAAATCTTCAAGACTCAGGCCAAGAGCTTGTTCCCTTGATATTTTCTCCACTCCTCCACCAGACCTGAGCAAAGTCAATACGCAGGTCTGTTTGTCAGTTTCCCACTTTTGTATTTTTGAGCCTGGTGGGTTTCTTGGGAGATGTTTATTTGCAGAAGTATTTGGTGAGGCTGGCCTGTTCATAGCTGGCTGAGCAGCGGTTGCAGATTGTTCCAATTCAAGATCTTCCTTTATCATTACTTCTGTGCCAGCTTTTACAATGGCATCTCCAGCTAAAAGATCTTGAATTGTTTCCATGCTAAACTGGTTTTTGCTCCTTCTTTTGTAGATGGCAGCACCAGCTGGAGCAGTGGTTCTTTTGACTTGCAGCTTTGGTGGTCTTTTTGAAACCGCTGTTTTGGAATAGTCAGGCTTTTGTGGAACTCTTGGATCTTTCTTTCTAAGTTCCTCTAATCTTTTATAGGTTGCCCTGACTCTATCTTCTCCCCACTTTGTCACAGAGTTCTTTGACCCATAATCAGCTATAATCAGCTCCTCTTTCATTCTCCTCAGCTCTACCATCTTTTCAGCTTCAAATTGTTTGAATTTTTCAGGAGGAGTCTGCTTGACCTTATTTTTGATCATGTCTTGAATCCTGGCTGCTTCTTTTTCAAGCTCAGGGATGGTCCAGTTCTTGTACATGTGTTTCTCCCCCTTGTATTTCTTGTAGGTCATGATGTTTTCAATGTAGTCTTTTCTTAAGGACTCATCTGCCCTTTCTGAAATTTTCTGACATACATGTTTAGCAAAACGCTCCATAGCATTGACCTGTGAGAGTAAAAACTGATAGTTCTGTTGAAATTCTCTATCAGATTTCCCTTTTCTGTTTTTGATTGCAATATCCTCTGCTTGTTTGGCTTTGAGCTTCAAATATTCTTCAATGTTGTTAGGCCTGGGATAATTTGCAATTGATGGCAAACTCCTTTTGGCTGGGTCATCTTCATAATAAAATGATTTGATTTCCTCTCTTACTGCAATGAGTTCCAGAGGAAATGAGACACCAGCAGGAGGTAGTGATTGTATACTTTGAGCTGAAGAGAGAGGTATGGGTTTAGGAATAGTGACAAGTGATAGGGATTTAGAAGATGTTGGTGATGGAGGTGTGTCATCATCTTTTAAAATTAGCCTTCTCCTTTTTGGTTTAGGAGAGACTGATGATGTTTTGAATGGAATAGTGGTTGTAGATGAAGTGGTAGTGGATTGTGATTGACTAACAGCTGTTGAAACAACTGGTGCTTCAACCACTGTTGTCATTACAACAGATGTTATAACATCTGCTGTCTTCTGCTGTGTGTCAGCAGGTGTTGTTTTTGGTGGTGATGATGGTAAAGCAGTGGATGTTGTGTGTGTTGAAGTGGTGTGTGTTAATGGAACAGTTGTTTGGCAAGCAGTAGTTTTTATAACTCCTGTTGCATCAGCTGTTTTGTATGGTGGTTTTTTAGCAGACTTTGAACGTCTGATAGGAATGGATTTGGGTTGCCTTACTTTTCTAGTAGGCTTCTTCTTTTCCTCAACAGGATTTTCATGATCCTTTGACCCAGAAGTACCCTGTTCTGGATGATCCATTCTGTCCACCCTGGCTTTCCTTTTGGCCTCTCTATCTCTTTTTACACTTGCAGCTGCTTCTGCTAGTGCATTTGTTGTCACATCAATTTTCTTGCTACCATCTGGCAAAGGGATCTTTTTGGTCATGTTTGAATTCTCTGGTTCAAGATAAAGACCATCTTCTATACCCTTCCTTTTCCACTCCTTAATTTTCTCCCCCTTTTTGGCATTATCGTCTGGGAGATCATAAATGTAACGTACAGGTGGAGGAGCAGTGCCAGTGGTGTGCAAGATCTGAGTTTTGAGAGCCTTTAAGTCAGCCTGAGTGTTCTTGAATCTTGACTCCAGTGCATTTCTTAGCTGTTGTACATATTTTTCATGTTGCTGATCTGCTAATTGTGCTTGTTGTTGGAGAAAAGATTGAAATTTATTCCAGAGCTCATTTGTAGCAGGTGTCCTTTGTGGAGCAGGTGCTTGAGGTGGAACAGCAGTTGATTGTACCTTTTGAACTTGTAACACCTGTTGTAACATATCTTTGAGTTCTGCAACAGAGTTATCAAGGTTTGCGATTCGATCCGTCAATTTCTGGTACTTTAAACCATCACCCAAGTTAATGGGATCATCTGATTTCCCACTAGCAGTGGTTTTATCAGTGGTAGATGTAGGGAATATACTCCAAACATTAACTACTGATGCCCCTTTTTCTTGGTACTGGGGTCTTCTTCCTTCAACACTTGACAACCTTTTGATGTTGCCAGTAGGATAAATAAATCCACTGGTGGTTGTCAGAGGTGCTATCAAAGGAATTGCCTCCAAGGAAGTCTTATTAATGTAACCACTGTCCAAGTATAACCCAGTGGGTGTAACACTTGTAGTGGCTGCTTCACTTGGATTACCACCAAGAGTTACTTGTAACTCAAAGGGTGTAACCTCCTCAGGTTGTGTTGGTGGGTTAGCAAAGATTGATACATCAGACCCAGTCAGTTGTTGAGGTATATTCTCATTAGTAGGTGATTGAGAAGGACTGGATAATGCCTGGTTCAAATCAATTGCATCCAACAGTGGTTTTATTGGTGAGGGAATTGTGGATGTAATGGTTGGTGTAGAAATAGGATGTGTCCCGGGCAGTGGACTGTGGATGATAGAAACGAGTGTTTCCAGAGCATCATGATGTGGAGACCCTATTTGTACAACCTGTTCTTTTTGTGAAGAAGCAGGAGGAGTTTTGGGTATGGGTTGAGATATTTGTACCAACTGCTGTGAGGAAGTAGCAGCAGTGGTTTCTTGTGACTTTTGTGTTGTCACTGGCAGGAGCTCTGGTATCTCATCCTCCAGAGATGCCTTTTTGATGGGTTTTGTGGGTTTTTGAGTTTTTCTTTTTGGCTTTTTGGAGATAATAGGTGTGGGTTTCAAAACAGTTGTGCTGCTGCTTTGATCACCTTGAGTAGTGGGCTCAGCAGCAGATACCTGAGGAGCAGTTGTAACTGCTAAAATCTGCTCAGGCACCTCTGCTTGTGTTTTGCAGGGTGCTAACATCCTTGAAAAAGTTTCAGTCGTTAAACTGTTTATTTGAATAGGATCACCCTGGTTTATTACAGCTAAATCATCCTTACTGAATTTCTTTGAAAAATAGTAACTTAAAAACCTTGGAAACAGTAAGAATGATTTTGTTTCAACCATGTTAACCAAATCTTTAAAAATTTCTCGAGAATAATTAAAATTTTCTCCTTGAAGAATTGCATATCCCAGATTTTGAATCTTTAAAGGGATTTCATTGAAAGAAGTGGTTTTGTTTGAAACACATAGGAGGAGGGTATGAAATAAAAATCTGGTTGCAGAAGGAAAATAACCTTTTTCTAAGGTAATTTTCTTCATCATTGTGGCTTCATACCCTCTCTCAATGAAGTCAATTTTTAACTCGTTTTTAGTGAAAGAAATTTTACCTTCCTGATCACCGAGTTGAAAGACCTCTGAAATGGATTATGGTGTGATTTGGACAGCTTTACCCTTTAGAGAAGAGTTTATGGTGGTTACAGTGTCGCCTTGTTTGTCAAGGGTTGCATTTTTCCAGAACTCCCTTTGGGTCGCCAAATAGATTGGTGCTTCGGCAGTGATCAAAGTTTTGTACTTTGATTTTACCATGAGATCAATGATGGAATCGAAAACGTTGGTGGTTCCTGGTTTTGTGAGAAGACCCAGGAGATTGTGAGATGGTTTATGTGGAATTTCAGTGGAGATTGCCTTTTGGGAGGCTGTTCTCGATGATGATTTGGATGAGGGTTTTGAAGATTTCTTTGATTTTGTCATTTTGAAGATGATTGATCGAAGAATTTTGTGAAGAAATGAGAGGAAAAACTGCTTTGAGAAGAGAATTTTTAAGAATTCAATTCGACAGTAAAACCCTGTTTTGGTGGTGAGTGGGGGATTTTATAGGGAAGAAAGTGAATGCTGAGGTGGCAGCCGTTACAAAAAGTCTGACCAATATGTACTGTCCACGTGACAACCCCTGTTGAAAGTGAAGGACAGTACTTTTGTTGAAAGTGACTGATGAAGGCAGTGGTATGAAAGCAGTGGATGATTTTTACTATCAGTGGATAGCATATCAGTGGATAAGACACTGCTTTTGAACAACAGAGGTTATCAAAATAATGAGAGAGCAGGGGTTGACTTTCAGCAGTGGACAGACTTTTGAAGTATAGCAGACTTTTGAACAATCAGTGGTTGGTGGCAGACTTTTAAGGACTTAATGAAAAATTTCATTTTTGACTATTTTTAAGGATGGAGTTTTGATTTTCTGAAAACATTTTATTGCTTTTATTCATAGAAAAACAAGATGTTGCTTGTTATTCCATGTTCAGCATCCCAATCCTAGAGACCAAACTTTCAAAAATGGCTGTATCAAGTGCTTTTGTGAGCACATCAGCAAGCTGGTCTTTAGTTGGGACATGATGCAGAGAAATCAAACCTTTTTCACAGCAGTCCCTCACAAAGTGATGTCTGATGTCAATGTGTTTGGTGGTTGAGTGGGAAACTGGATTTTTGATGATATTTTCTGCTGCCTGACTGTCCAACATGAGTGGTGTCTTTAAGGCAGTGATACCAAAATCCGGCAACTGATTTTGAAGCCACAGGAGTTGGGCTGTACAGCTTGCAGCAGCGATGTATTCAGCTTCAGCAGTGGATGTCGAAACAGCTGCTTGCTTTTTGCTTTGCCAAGAAACTAAGCAGTCACCTAGAAACTGGCACCCTCCTGATGTGGACTTCCTTGTGGTGTGACATCCAGCAAAGTCACTGTCTGAGAAACCTGAAAGCTTGATGTTCCCATTAGCTGGATACCAGATACCAAGTGTGGGAGCACCTTTTATGTATCTGAAGATCCTTTTTACAGCAATGAGATTTGATTTTCTGGGAGCTGATTGACTTCTTGCACAGACACATGTTGCAAACATGATGTCTGGTCTAGACGCAGTTAGGTACAATAAAGACCCAATCATGCTTCTATAAAGTGTTTGGTCAATCAGCTCATCTTTTTCATCAGACATGACCAGCTTATTTGTTGCCATGGGTGTGCTGCATGGTTTACAATCATTCATATTAAATTTGGTTAAAAGTTCTTTGGCATATTTGCTTTGATGAATGAAAGTCCCATTTTGCAATTGCTGTACTTGGAGACCAAGAAAGCATTGCAGCTCACCCATTGCACTCATTTCAAACTCAGCTGTCATGAGTTCTCTAAATTCTTCACACATTGAGTTACATGTGCTTCCAAAAATAATGTCATCCACATAAATCTGGACAATCATTAAATCCTTCCCTCTCCATTTTAAAAACAGTGTTTTATCAATGGTATCTCTTTTGAAACCATTTGAGAGTAGGAAGTTGGAAAGAGTTTCATACCAGGCCCTTGGTGCTTGTTTCAAGCCATACAAGGCTTTGTTTAGCCTGTAGACATGATCTGGATAAAATGGATCCTCAAAACCTGGAGGTTGACAAACATACACCTCTTCTTGAATTGTACCATAGAGGAAAGCACTTTTGATATCCATTTGAAACACCTTCATATTGTGGTTGACAGCAAAGGCCAGGAACAGTCTAATTGCTTCTAATCTCGCAACAGGGGCAAATGTTTCATCATAATCAATCCCCTCTTCCTGTCTGTAACCTTGAACCACAAGCCTAGCTTTATTCTTGACAACAATACCCCTTTCATCAGTTTTGTTCTTGAAGACCCACTTTGTGCCAATGGGACTAACCTCTTCTGGCAGTGGTACAAGCTCCCATACTTGTTGTCTTTTAAACTGTTGGAGCTCCTCTTGCATAGCTTCTACCCAGCTGTTGTCTTTCAGTGCCTCTTGGTACTTGACTGGCTGATGGAGTGATAGAAAACCAGCAAAAAGACAAATGTTTTGGGTTTGGCTTCTTGTGAGCACCCCTTCATTTATGTTGCCAATGATTTGATCAGGTGGATGAGATCTCAAGAAGATTAAATCTCCTTGGTATGGTATGATGGCATTGGTTGGTGAAGGCTGCAAATGTGTATCATCTGAGCTAACCACTGCTGGGGATATTGATGATCCAGCAGTGGCTTCAAAAGGTGGTGGAATTGGAGGTAATGAGGTGGACAACTGCTGACTTTTATCCACTGTTTGAGGACTTTTGTCAGCAGTGTTTGAAGATGTGGAAACAGTGGTTGATGGGCTACTTTGGTCAACAACTGTTGAGGTAGCAGTGGTTGAGCTTTGACAGCTGTTTTGAACAGCTGGTGCTTTTCCCTTTGTGGCAGACCTTTGAGGGATGATGATTTCATACCCATAGTCTGGTGTTGTATCCTCTGATGGACCTGCACTGTTAGTCTTGACAGCAGTATTTTCAAAGGTGAATTTTTCAAGATCAAACAGATCTGCAGGGTTTGCTGGGATTTTCATTGATGAAAGTTCATTGAACTTTACATTCAAAGTCTCCTCCACTGCCTTGGTCCGTGTATTGAACACTTTGTAGGCCTTGGCAGTGGTTGAGTATCCCAGATGATAACCACAATCAATTTTGGCTGCAAATTTTGAAATGGAATCTTTTAAGTTCAAAATAAAGCATGGGCAGCCAAACACTTTGAAATATGAGATCAGTGGTTTAATTTTATACAGAATTTCATAGGCATTCTTTTTGTGCCTGGGGTTTATTAAAACTCTGTTCTGAACATAGCAAGCAGTGTTTACTGCCTCTGCCCAGAAAGTTAAAGGCAAACCTGAATCTGCAAGCATGGTTCTGGCAGCCTCAATCAGAGTTCTGTTCTTCCTTTCCACTACCCCATTCTGCTCTGGTGTTCTTGGGATGCTGTACTGCCTTACAATCCCTTTCTTCACACAGAAGGCAACCAACTCCCTATTTTTGAATTCTGTGCCATTGTCACTCCTAAAGCTTTTCACTGGAAGGTCAAATTGCTTTTCAACCTGTATTACAAAGTCTTGCAAAATGCCTGCAGTTTCATCTTTTGAGTGCAAAAAGAATGTCCATGTGAACCTAGAAAAGTCATCAACAATAACCAAACAATATCTTTTCTTTCTAAGGCTCATGACTTGAACTGGGCCAAACAAATCCATGTGTAGCATTTGCAAACACTGGGTTGTTTTGGACTCTTCAATGGACTTATAAGAACTTTTATGCTGTTTTCCTTTTAAACAGGAAATGCAATGTTCAGGACATGAAAACAATTTTTGTGGTAGGCCTCTCACCAAACCATTTTTTGAAATTTCTGTGATTGTCTTAAGATTTGTGTGTCCCAGCCTTCTGTGCCAAAGTTCTGTTTCTTTGTTAGAGGCAGCTGAGAACAGACAGGCATCAGCTCTGGGACACTCTTTTGACATGTCAACAACATAAACATTGCCACTTCTTTGAGCAACAAGTTTAGTTTGACCAGTTTTGATTATTGCTTCAATCTTTTTGACCATTTCTGGTCCAACAATCCTACAACAGTCTTTTGTGAAGAATGACCCAAATCCCCTGTCACTCATTTGGGACACACTCAGAAGGTTGAATTTTAGATTGTCTATTAGATTGACATTTTCAAATTTTACATTTCCAGATTGCACTGTACCAGACCCCAGAACCTTCCCTTTACTATTATTCCCAAAGGATATATCACCCCCACCATGGATTTTAAAGTCTTTGAGGAGGGCTTTACATCCTGTCATGTGCCTGGAGCCTCCACTATCTACATACCAAAGACTATCAAAGCATGCAGAAGCTCCCTGCACATGAAGTAAAAAGATTAGTTCATTAAGGTCTCCAAAGCCAACAAGGCTTTGGATGGGGTCTCAACAGTGTCTGGGATGGAAGCAAGATGATGGACAGTGGTTAGGTCAGGAGTTTGAACTGTTTTAGGACAGTGTTTCTCTAACCACTGTTGTGGGTCCTGACCAATCATCTGCTGGTAACCAAAAGGATGCCTGTTCACTTTGGGTTTAGAGGGCCTTTTGTAGGCCTCATAAACGTGTGGAATCCTTTGGTAAGACTGTTTTTCTCTGCCTTTTCTGAACTGATTGGCAGGGGGTGCATCAGTAACCTGAACATCTCTTTTGACAGATGTTTGGTTCAGCTGTTTTGTAACAACTGTTTGAACTGGCACAAACAGTGGTTGTTTCTTGGTGAATTTGACAGATGATGAGGATGATGGTGGACTCAAGGATGTTTTAGCCATGTACTCATTCTTTTTCACATCAAAGTTTTTGAGGTACACACATGCTTGAGTTTTGTGGTTTGTTTTCCCACACACAATGCAGCTTTCTGCTGAAACAATGACACTTGTTTTATTTAAATCATAAGCTTTCAAGTGGAAACAATCTTTTGTTAGATGATTCCTTTTTTCACAAAATTCACAAAACAGGTTATCAATTTTTTCTTTCTTCTTTCTCTTTTCAGACTCCTTTGCAGCAGAGGTTTTAACCACTGCTGGGATGTCCTTGAGAGGTATGACTTTAGCTTTTGGAGCTTTAACACCATCAGTTGATGTATAGTCCATTGGCTTGAAATTTTCAAGAATATCACACTCGTCAGACCAGGTAGGTTTAAATTGATATTTTTCAAGTTCTTCAAAAGTTGAGGAACTCCTTGTTCTGCCAAGTGTGATTTTGTTACCAAGTTTGTCAGTGATTTTCACTTCTTGGCCATTCTTGTTTGTGGGGATGAACTCAGTGGTTACATCAGTGTTTTGAACAGATTTTTCACAAGCAATGTGTTCATCATCATATTTTCTATATCCAACCCCAAATTTCACATTACTTTCAATCTGTTTAGCAAGCATCACCTCATATCCTCTGCAGGATTCCACCCATCTTTCACAAGTAATCTGGGTGGATTCCAACTCCTTTTTGCAACTTTGGTATTTTTCAACCATAGTTTGAAGTTGGGTTTTGGTGATGCTTTGCTCTTCTTTTAGACAGCTGATTTCTTTTTCCTTTTCAGTCAATTTGTTTTTAAGTTCTTTTAAAGAGCTTTCAAATTTGACCTCATCAGTTAAGATTTTATCCCGAAGGTTTTCATTCACCTCTTTGATGTTAGCAAAAGCAATTATGCAATTGTCTGAACACAGTTTTTCAAGAACTTGAGGAGATACCTTGGCAGCTGCCATCATTGCACAATCACATTGATGATCTTCATCATCATCAGCTCTTACCTTCTTTTCACCAGCCTTTTCTTCTTTTTCTTCTTCTTTGTCCTCTATGGACCATGGATCTGTCATTGGTTCAATCAGAGTACCTGAACTTTCTTCCAACAGTAATTCATCAGCCACAGCAGTAACCACTGCTTCCGTCACCTCTTCCACTGTTTCAAAGCACTGCTGTTCCTCCTCAGTTTCAACCCCCTCCTGTATTGACTCTAATGCCATCAAACAAAACTCATCATGAGGAGACTCATTAGAAGCATAGAGTGCAAAATTTTCATCATTAAGGTCTTCAGGCATACTGCTCCAGTCAACAAACCCTTGAGTGAAAAAACTTTGTTGATCTGGTTGTGCTGCTGCTGGAGCAGTGGTTTGAGGTGCAACAGGTTGCACTTGTACCTGTGGAACAGGGGTTTGAACATATTGGATTTGTGGAACAGTAGTTTGGACATAATGTACTGGCACAGGGGCAGCAGCATAGTGAGCAGTGTTCACTTGTGCTGCTGGGGCATATTGGGCATAGTGCACATTGTTTTGGTTTTGAGGTCGAGGATTTGAGCTAGGATGAGTAATTATGGGACCAGCGGTTTGACTCCTACATTCCCTAGCGAAATGTCCCAACCTATTACACTTATAGCACTTGATTTTCGATTTATCCAACCCAACCCTTAGATTCCCATGCAAACCTGGGAATTTTCTCCCTGTTCTTTTGTAGAACTTGCTAGTTCTAACACTTAGCAAAGCCAGTTGGTGCAGGATGTCCATTTCCTCTAAATCAGTGGGATCAAAATGTTGTAAATCATTTAGTTCAAAGCTTAAATTGTCTAACATCTGGTTTTCGTTAGCAGTGAATGCATAACTTGCAGAGTGAGGATCAGGGTTGTTAAAATTTGCACCAGCAGTGATGTCAATGAAATGATCATAACCCTGGTCCTTACCACTGCTCCCAGATTCTTCTTGACCCAGAAGAGCAGTATTACCGAATCTGTAATCATCAACGGCTTTTCCTGACTCTTGTAACTTCCTTTTCTGGTTCAACTCCCTTTCGTAGGTCAGGAGTCGACCATGGAGTTGGGTCAAGGTCAGATCCTTGAACTCAGGTGAATTTCTGGTGACAAAGGCTATAGTGTCCCATTTTTCGGGCAGTGACCTGAGGAACCTGCTGTTTTGAGTTGAGTTTGTAAAAGTGGTATTAACAAGCCTCAGTTCACTGATGAGACAACTAAACCGCTCAAATTGTTGAGTCAGTGATTCACCTCTAACGTGACAAAATGTTTCATACTGTTGGTTCAGGATTTCCCTATTGTTTTCTATGACCTCTTCAGTACCTCCAAACTGTTCCTTAAGTGCGTCCCACAATTCTTTGGCACTGTTACAGTGTAACAGTCCAGCATATATTTCATTGGGCAGCGCTGATGCTATGATGCTAAACGCTTTAGCATCTAGTTCGATCTTTTGAAAATCGGTTTCGGTGTAATTTTCAACTGGTTTTGGAACGAACTTTTTAACATCTTCAGCGCTTGGCACTGAAGGAACATGAGGACCAAAGGTGACAGACCTCCAACAACCTGTGCTTTGTTGAGCGAGGATGTGACCCATCCTCCTCTGCCAGATGTTGTACTCATTTCTTTTTAGCATAGGTGGTTTAAAAAGTGAGCCGATGTTGTTTTTGTCATCCTGAGATTGTGACGTCATTCTTGTTGTTTTACAGACACTGAGAAATCAACTTTAATGGTGATTTATCCTTGCTCTGTTTTTCAACGGACGAACAAACGATCAGTATCAACTGTTATGAGCTGAACTATTTACGTCAAAATGATTGTTAAATCAAATTTGACTGTCCAAGCTCTGATACCAATTGTTGGATCTGAGTTTCTTTTTTATTGTATTTTACGTTTGAAATTAAGATGGAAATGAAAGAGTTGTGCAGCGGAAATAAGATGAAAGCAAACTTTGCATACAATCAAACGAGAGTAATACTTTTATCAAACATCTTTACACATAGAATCGAAAGATTGAATTTGTTTCAATAACGATTACAATGATTGATGTAAGAATGCAAACTCCCCCTCAGCCAGAGCTCAATAGTTTGTTCGTACAAAGAAGACGATGTGGTGAAAGAGCTAATAGAACAGTACGAAGTACTGAGCTATTTATAGGCACTTGCAAACCACTGAGCATCTTAGCTGACGTCACCATGAAAGTGACATCTAACCTCCTAACAAACTCTAACTACTAATCTATAAACACTGATGTACTAAACTACTGCTATAACATTACATTACATAAAAGACACTTAAACTGCTGCTGCATCCTTCCACTGCTGTGAACCCAGCAGTGCTTGTCCGGATCAGCAGTACTTGACCCAAGGCAGTAGATAGAGTCAACAGAGCTTTGGTCTTCCATAAGTCTTTGACTTTGGCCAGTAGATATAAAGCAGCAGTTGTAGGTCAGCACTTAGTATGATCAGTAGATCGGAGGTCAGTAGATATGAAATCACTTTCAAGGGGAGAGATTTGCATGAACCAACTGTAAACGTCTGCTTATTCTGAATCCACTGTTTTGATCCAGTTTTGGCTTTACATTATCTGTTCCTTTGATAGGGTTCAATCCCAACAATAACCCATCTGGTAACCCTACGTTTGACCATGCAACCCTATACGTAGAATAGGTGGCCACGCGGGCCGCGTAAGGGTGAGCCTATGGCTCACGCGGGCCGCGAGAGCCCCATATTTCAGCTATAAATAGCTTGTCTCAGGAGCTTTCATCTGTTGTCGAAACAAACTTTCAAAAACGAAGTTTGGCTGCTCTAAAGTAGAAATTACAATTATATAGGCGAGGCGCTGCTCTGATACAGGGTATTAACTCAATCGCTGCTACGATTCATGTGACACCTGTGCCTTCACGGCCATCAAACAAATACCGAACCAATGAAATATTGTATTTCATACTTAGGATTTGTATAATTATGTTTATCATTTGCACATATTGTGACAACTCGAGTTTCCGACTTTCACTTTCGCATTTAATGCACGTTGACTTTGACTGTTTAGTTATTGACTTGTCTGACTTGTAACTGTACACTTCGGGTTATAATAAAACGTATTGTGTTGGAATGATTATGTGTTTGGTTGTTAAACTTAAGACTTGTTAGAAACTCAAAACTGTTACCACATCATTCACACCCGGCGAAACAGAGGTTGATTCGCCAAGAACATCTCGATGAAACAGGATCCGTTTCGTCAACCTCACCTCGATGAAACAGGGTGTTTCACCGAGCCCAGTTTCACCGAAGCCCATTACGGGCCCAGAACGTTATTTCGTGTATAATTACGTGAAAACGGTTCCAGTTTCACACCCTTGGCAAAACAGAAACCCTAGAACTCTCTCCCAAGTGTGACGGCAGCTGTGTGTGTTTTCCTAAGTCCTTAAATGATCAAAACCATCTTAATCATTATCTCGGTTAGTATAATTCGTTCCGTGATTGTCTTTGTTTACTTATGTTTGATGTTATTGTTTTAATAAATCTGATCAGACAATCGATAGGGTTCTAATAACTATTATGTGATAGGTTATTGTATTGTATGATGATCTAGGGTGTATGATGCTTGATAATTGTCATGCCCGAATGTACATTGGTTTGATGAATATGAAAACGGTAGACCATTAGTGTTCTTATGGTTAAATCGGATGATGATAAACCCTGCTCCGTTAATGATGTAATATATTATAGTAATCGGTTTGTGGTACCCATAACCTAGGGTTCATGCTAGACGTTAAGAACTGTGATGCTTATGTTATGATGATGCGATGATGAATTCTGTGAACGAACGATTTCTGTATGATTGATGATTTGCTGATGACGGCTGATAGCATGATTAGGGTTTCTGTGTTATTGCGTAACTGATGTCACTGATTTCCACGTAACTGACCTTCGATGAAACAGACATCTTAGACGAAACACAGGTGACGGTGAAACAGAATGTGTTTCACCGAGACCCTAAACGATGAAACAGAATGTGTTTCGTCAATATATGTGTTTCACCGATATGTGTTTCACCGATTTGTGTTTCACCGATATGTGTTTCACCAAATGTGTAATCAGCACAGTAACCTACTTTAATTTTGTTTAGAAGTTAACCGGGTTAGTTAACTGCTGTTAAGTGTAACCATCTTGTGTCTGATCTCAAATACGTGCTATGTCCTACTTGTTTATCACTGTGTGTTTATATGTGAACACAAACTGATTATGTATACGTGCGTACTATAGGACGTGATTGATTAATTGAGTACATACTTAGCATACCGAGCAAACCCAAGGTGAGTTCACACTCTTACCAAGGCATGGGATTCCCGGGGTTGGGAATGGGTTGAATGTTTCTTATACTTACATGATTAATGGAATTATTCCTCGGGAGGGGAAGGTTATTAGTAGATACTGCTAGACTAGTGATACTTTTACTCTCTCTTCGCAAACACGCCAGGGATTGGCCGCGATAATAGAACAATCTTCGCAAACATGCCTAGAATGGCCGCGAACTATACTTTAATCTTCGCAAACATGCCGGGTGGGCCGCGTTACAAATATACCTAGTCTAGAAAACATGGGATGTGCCAACTCGAGTTTCCACGATTTCCATCTCCGCATTAATTGTGTGCTAATTGTTTTAGTTGTTTATTTACGCGACTTGTTTGTTTCACAACGGTACACCTTTGTAATATGTTAAACCGTGTTTGATTGATATGATATATATTGTGCGCATTAAGTGTGTTTTATATATTGTTGTGCAATATGAACATGTATGTTAATAATATGAACATGTGTGTTAATAATAGTGTGTTGTATTAATATTGTGTTCGTGGATCAAACAAGGAATCCACGAAATCATTCCCTAGCCGAAAACACTTCCAGATGAAAACACATGTGTGTTTTCGTTCACTAGTGTGGCCAACGAAATCAAGAGTGGGCTTGGCCCAAGTGAATTATGTGTTGGGGCCGGCTATTAGTATTAGCCTATATACACCCACATGAAGTGCACGTAACCTCACAACTTATGCATATTCAAACCCTAGAGTCTTCCTAAACGTACATACGGCAGTAGATACCAATCATCAGCGAGGTCCCATCTCATTCCAACGAGTTTATTGGTTAGTGAATTCATATTGGTATTGATTCTCAATTAATTGATTCTTGTTATATGTGAACTTGATAAACAATATGGTGTGTATGTGTTGTATAAGCATGAACAACTTGTTATGCGAGAATTTGGTTAACAATTATTTAATTTTATTCAAGTTTATATGATTAGTGTAACTTGTTATCTTGGGTTGGTTTCTTGTCACACTTGGCCGAAGATATACCAGTTGATTGATATGATTATTAGTGAAAGAATAAATATGATTTAATGTGTGCAAAGATCGGCATGGTTAAAGGTAATAATACTTATTGATAATAAAGAATTTTTGTGCAAGAAATCCGATATATGATTGGAGTGTGAAATTATTAATATTAATCCAATGAATATTATCTGATCGGTCATGTTGAGGTTTGTCTCGAAAGTGCAGCCTGGATTAGATATAGATCACTTCATGAAAGGCGGCCATGTGGTTCATGTTTGCAAAGAATTGCTATGCATAGGTTAGAAAGGGTAGGGCTATGCATGATGAAATCTTGTGAGTTAAATAATGATTCTGATAAACATTGATTAGTGTGTTGCCATAAGTGGATAGGTGTTGCACATGATGATAATGATTGATATGCTAGGGAACTATATTTATCAATGTTTTGATAATTGTCTGATGTTTAAAACATTCGTGAATGATGACATAGGGTGGGTTGCTTATGCATGAATTATTAAATGTGTAAATCATATAGTATAATTTCTTGAATAATATAACACTTAAAGGGGCTGACAAAACTGTTATTCATATAAGGTGAGTGAGCCATTCAACTTTTGAAATCACATGGGTTATTAAATGAGCCAAAAATGATTAGTGAACATTATGTGATTTTTCTAGATCTCAATTAAACTGATTGGGCCGTTTGACAGTAACGAGCAGCTTTGATGTTTTGGAACTCTATTAATAGACTGCGATTATATTGGGCTGATTAGTGTTAGGCAAATACATTAATGTATATGGGCCCTACGTTTGTTCGTTTAAGTGTTGTATGTTAAAGGGTATGGTTCGTTTGGTGTTGCTTACTAAACTGCCATTGATTTCTGTATGGATTCCCAAAATGCATTATGATATGTGTATGTTATTTGCATAGTATGTGGTACAATTTATGTTATGTGATTGAGAAACTGACTGAATCTGGTAACCACGATAGGGTTTGATTGATCCACTATTAAACAAGCATTTAGCCTAACCGAGCAAACCATGGTGAGTTCACACTTCTCTACAAAGCATGGGATTCCCAGGGGTTGGGAATGGGTTAAGGAATAGGGATTCCTCGTCCTGTTGAGACGTAATCAGGAACATAGATTCCTCGTCCTGTTGAGACGTATTCAGGAATGTAGATTCCTCGTCCAGTATGAGACGGATTTAACTATACTAGACTAGAACTCTATCAACGAAGTCCCTCCTTTTATATCGACTTAATCGCCGAGGCCAATGGCGAACGGGTCATTAGTTAAATAGCGCTATTAGGTTTAACAAACCTCACACCGTGCCGCAGAGGACGGGCGTGGACTAATGGACTATGGCATGTCAGTGATGATAGACACAGACTTTAGGGCACTTAAACATGACGAATGTTAGTAGTCGATATGGTAACGAGTCTGGTGAATTAAACATGGGGTAGCCCCCACGGCCATAGAGCCGGGCTGGAATAGCCAACGTAAGAACGGGTAACTAATAAACGTTTTTCGAACTACGGGGTAACCCCCACGGCTGGATAGCTGGTAAAGAGCAAACTGTGTTTTCGGAACAACTATAAACTGGACAACCAAAGGTGAACTCACTCAACTTGTTGTTGACTCGTTACTACATGCTTTGCAGGTCAATAGGTTCTTGGCTGGAGCTTGCACAAGGAAGAGTCGTTGTGGGACATGGACAGCTGTGTGCCATGTTAAACCTTTGGATATTTAAACTTATGTTTTGGGATTTAAACATTATGCTTCCGCTCATAACTAAAACTATGTTTGAATTGGACATTAACTGTGTTGGTTGAACTTTTACATTTAATTACTTACTTGTTCCATATGATTAGTGGTTTGATCCTGGTCAGTCACGCCTCCAAGCGGTGATACTCCGCATGTGGTTTTTGGGGGTGTGACAGATTGGTATCAGAGCCATTGGTTATAGAGAACTTGGTTTTAATAAAGGAAAACGTTTTTGTTAAAACCAGACTATAACCTGTACAGTGCTCTACGATCCACAACGACGCTTCACTCCATGTGCAAGGCTCGACATTCTAGGTGATATAATTTATGCTTACATTGCCTACTTGCTAGATTACGTAGAACTTTGCTCATGATATGCTTAGCTAGTATAGCTACTCTTGCTTGAACACGAGTGTGCTTACTCTCCTCTGTCATCGCACTTTCGCGAACCCCTCTCACACATGCTTCTTTTGATATGAAGATCATGTCTGGACGCATTAACATGACACAAGCCCAGTTGACGGCTCTGATTAACGAACAGGTTGATGCGGCACTTGCAGCCGCACAGGCAGGAGGTATACCCTGCAGTTTAAAACTCATTCTAGGATCTTTAGATCCTACTCTCGTGAATCCATCCTTGTGTTAAACTTTGTCCTTCCTTACACCCACAACAGGTCAACATGCTCAGCCACCTGTGTGCACCTTCAAAACCTTTATGGACTGCCGACCAACTACCTTTAGCGGCACTGAAGGAGCAGTAGGTCTCCTCCACTGGTTTGAGAAACTAGAATCTGTGTTCGAAATGTGTGAATGCCCTGAGGCACGCAGGGTGAAGCATGCTACTGGTACTCTTGAGGGTTTAGCTCTCACATGGTGGAACGCTCAAGTCCAAATGTTGGGGTTGGTTGCTGCTAACGCCACCCCATGGAACAATTTTAAGGAGATGATCAAGGAGGAATACAGCAGTCGTGACGACATTCACAAGCTGGAAGTCGAGTTCTACAACCTCAAGATGACGGGGTTGGAAATTGAGGCATATACTAAGAGGTCAAATGAGCTTGCCTTATTGTGTCCTACTATGGTGGACCCTCCAATCAAGCGTATTGAACTTTTTCTCAAGGGTTTAGTGCCAGAAATCCAAAGTCATGTGACTTCAGCGAACCTCGCCACCATCCAGCAGGTTGTTCAGTTGGCTCACCGTCTCACTGATCAGGCGGTGGAGCAGAACAGGTTACCAAAGCGTATAAGTGCTACAGCTACTTCGGATGCTCCTAGTGACAACAAGAGAAAATGGGATGGAGCTTCAAGCAGAGGTTCGACTTCGGTTCAATCTCAGTCCCAACAGAGAAGGACTGACGACTACAAGTGTCCTAGTCAACAATCATCTGGTGGTCAAAGTCATGGTGGATACAAAGGAAATCACCCCAAATGTAATCGTTGTAACTTACATCACAGTGGGCCATGCACCAGAAGTAACTGTCATCGGTGCAACAAGCCTGGTCATATTGCAAGAGAATATAGGAGTCAGTTTCCCGCGAACCAAAATCGGCAACAACAGCGAGCCCCACCAAATCAACGTTAGCAGCAGCAACAACAGGGTAATAACAAAGGGTGCTTTCAGTGTGGAGCTGAAGGCCACTTCAAGAAAGACTGTCCCCAGCTGAACCAGAACAACAACAATAACAACAACAATCAGGGGAATGGAAACAACGGGGGTAACAACGGCAACGGTGCAAGAGGTCGTGCGTTCGTTATTTGCAATGGAGAAGCTAGGAACGATCCCAATGTTGTGACGGGTAAGTTCCTTCTCGACGACTTTTACGTTACTGTCTTATTTGATTCGGGTGCTGATACTAGTTATGTGTCCCAAAAAGTTAGTCAACTGCTTAAGCGTACCCCAACACCTTTGAACCCCAAACACGCTGTAGAGTTAGCTAATGGTAAGAGTATAGAGGTCACACACGTAGTCAAAGGTTGTAACCTAGTTCTTGCTGATCACACTTTCTCGATTGACCTCCTTCCTATCACTCTGGGTAGTTTCGACGTTGTCATAGGGATGGACTGGTTATCCCAACATCAAGCAGAGATTCTTTGCAACGAAAAGATTGTCCGTATTCCTCGCCCAGGCGATGAACCTCTTATGATTCGTGGCGACAAGAGTGGTGCTGTTGTGAGCATCATTTCTTCCCTCAAGGCCCAAAAGTGTTTGCGTAAGGGCCACACTGCCTTTCTGGCTCTCGTTACTGACACCTCGAAGAAAGAGAAAAAGATAGAAGACTTTCCTATTGTGCGCGATTATCCTGAGGTATTTCCTGAGGAACTACCTGGCCTCCCGCCTCATCGCCAGGTCGAGTTCCAAATCGAGTTAGCTCCTGGATCGGCACCCATAGCTCGTGCACCGTATCGTTTAGCTCCATCAGAGTTGAAAGAGCTATCTACGCAACTACAAGAACTCTTAGATAAGGGTTTTATTCGTCCTAGCTCTTCGCCCTGGGGAGCCCCAGTGCTATTTGTGAAGAAGAAAGACGGTACGTTCAGAATGTGCATCGACTACCGTGAACTGAACAAGGTGACTGTGAAGAACCGCTACCCTCTTCCACACATTGATGATTTGTTCGACCAGCTACAAGGGTCGAGCTACTACTCAAAGATCGATTTGAGATCAGGATATCACCAGCTGAGAGTCCGAGAAGAGGACGTCTCTAAAACAGCCTTTAGAACCCGTTATGGATACTATGAGTTTTTGGTCATGCCTTTTGGGCTGACAAACGCACCTGCGGTCTTCATGGACTTGATGAATCGAGTGTGCAAGCCGTACCTAGACAAGTTCGTTATTGTATTCATCGACAACATCCTGATCTATTCGAAGAGTCAGGAGGAACACGAGCAACATTTACGACTCATTTTGGAACTCCTTCGAGCAGAACAGCTATATGCCAAGTTTTCAAAATGCGACTTCTGGCTTCGTGAAGTCCATTTCTTAGGCCATGTGGTGAATAAGGATGGGATTCACGTTGATCCGTCCAAGGTAGACTCAATTAAGAACTGGCCCGCACCTCGTACACCAACGGAAATTCGCCAATTCTTGGGATTGGCAGGTTACTACAGAAGGTTTATTAAGGATTTTTCCAAGATTGCACAGCCTCTTACTTCACTAACGCAGAAGGGCGTTGTTTATCGTTGGGGAAACGCACAGGAGTTAGCGTTTCAGCACTTAAAGGATAGACTTTGCAGTGCACCTATCCTTTCATTGCAAGAGGGCACAGACGACTTCGTGGTTTACTACGACGCATCCATTCAGGGTCTTGGTTGCGTATTGATGCAGCGGGATAAAGTTATAGCCTACGCCTCACGCCAACTCAAAGTTCATGAAAAGAACTACACTACACATGATCTAGAGCTGGGAGCGGTTATTTTTGCGCTTAAGATATGGCGACACTACTTGTATGGCACCAAGTGTGCTATCTACACTGATCACAGGAGCCTCGAGCATATCTTTAAACAGAAGGAACTCAATATGCGACAGCGACGATGGGTCGAACTGCTAAATGACTACGGATGCTCGATCAGGTACCACCCGGGCAAAGCCAATGTTGTGGCTGACGCCCTCAGTCGAAAGGACACTGCACCTAAGCGCGTACGAGCCTTACAACTCACCATACAGTCTAGTCTTCCTTCCCAGATACGAAATGCTCAGGTAGAGCATTGAAACCAGAAAACGTCAGGGCTGAAGCCCTACGCGGCTCAAGGCAACGTTTAGAACAAAAGGAAGACGGTGCTTACTATGTAACAGGACGCATATGGGTCCCAGTTTATGGCAACCTACGAGAGCTTGTGATGGATGAGGCACACAAGTCTCGCTACTCGGTACATCCTGGTTCGGATAAGATGTACCACGATATCAAAACTACATATTGGTGGCCTAGCATGAAGGCCCACATCGTAACTTACGTTAGTAAGTGCTTGACTTGTGCGAGAGTCAAGGCGGAATACCAGAAACCTTCAGGCCCACTTCAGCAACCAGAGATACCACAATGGAAATGGGAGCAAATTTCCATGGATTTTGTTAGTGGCCTGCCCAGATCTCAACGTGGTAACGATACTATTTGGGTGATTGTGGATCGACTCACAAAGTCTGCTCACTTCCTAGCTATCAAAGAAACGGATAAGTTCTCCACCCTAGTAGAAGTATATCTCAAGGAAGTTGTCTCGAGGCACGGGGTGCCCATCTCTATCATCTCGGATCGAGATGCGCGTTTTACATCAGAACTGTGGCAAGCAATGCATAAGTCCTTTGGCTCAAGATTAGATATGAGCACAGCTTATCACCCGCAAACGGATGGGCAGTCGGAACGTACCATCCAGACCCTCGAAGACATGCTTAGGGCATGTGTGATTGATTTTGGCAACGGCTGGGAAAAGCATCTGCCACTTGTGGAATTTTCGTACAACAATAGCTACCACACCAGCATTAAAGCTGCTCCGTTTGAGGCATTGTACGGGCGTAAATGCCGGTCACCTCTTTGTTGGGCAGAGGTGGGGGATAGCCAGATTACTGGTCCAGAACATGTGGTTGACACAACAGAGAAAATTGCTCAGATACGACAACGAATGGCGGCGGCTCATGACCGTCAGAAAGTCTACGCCGATAAGGGCAGAAAACCACTAGAGCTCCAGGTTGGGGAGCGAGTACTACTCAAGGTTTCACCCTGGAAGGGTGTGGTTCGTTTTGGTAAACGAGGCAAACTTAACCCACGATACGTTGGACCTTTCGAAGTCATTGAGAAAATAGGCAAGGTGGCCTACAGACTGAAATTACCAGCAGAACTCAGTGCAGTTCACAATGTTTTCCACGTGTCGAATCTGAAGAAGTGTCTGTCAGACGAGACCCACGTAGTTCCTTTGAAGGAGCTCACCATTGACGAGCAGTTACGATTCGTCGAGGAACCAGTTGAAATCACGGACCGGGATGTTAAGGTCCTTAAGCGTACTAGAATACCTCTCGTTCGAGTTCGTTGGAACTCACGTCGCGGCCCAGAGTTCACCTGGGAACGCAAAGATCAGATGAAACAAAAGTATCCCCAACTGTTCGCAAACGGTACAACCACTACTGAGGCTGAAGCTACGGAATTTCAGGACGAAATTCCAGATCAACGGGGGGAAGGATGTGACACCCCAGGAAAACCATGCAACTTAACTAGCTTCCTCAGTGAGTACGTGCTAAATTTCGGGACGAAATTTCTTTCAACTTGGGGATAATGTGACAACTCGAGTTTCCACGATTTCCATCTCCGCATTAATTGCGTGCTAATTGTTTTAGTTGTTTATTTACGCGACTTGTTTGTTTCACAACGGTACACCTTTGTAATATGTTAAACCGTGTTTGATTGATATGATATATATTGTGCGCATTAAGTGTGTTTTATATATTGTTGTGCAATATGAACATGTATGTTAATAATATGAACATGTGTGTTAATAATAGTGTGTTGTATTAATATTGTGTTCGTGGATCAAACAAGGAATCCACGAAATCATTCCCTAGCCGAAAACACTTCCAGATGAAAACACATAGTGTGTTTTCGTCCACTAGTGTGGCTAACGAAATCAAGAGTGGGCTTGGCCCAAGTGAATTATGTGTTGGGGCCGGCTATTAGTATTAGCCTATATACACCCACATGAAGTGCACGTAACCTCACAACTTATGCATATTCAAACCCTAGAGTCTTCCTAAACGTACATACGGCAGTAGATACCAATCATCAGCGAGGTCCCATCTCATTCCAACGAGTTTATTGGTTAGTGAATTCATATTGGTATTGATTCTCAATTAATTGATTCTTGTTATATGTGAACTTGATAAACAATATGGTGTGTATGTGTTGTATAAGCATGAACAACTTGTTATGCGAGAATTTGGTTAACAATTATTTAATTTTATTCAAGTTTATATGATTAGTGTAACTTGTTATCTTGGGTTGGTTTCTTGTCACACTTGGCCGAAGATATACCAGTTGATTGATATGATTATTAGTGAAAGAATAAATATGATTTAATGTGTGCAAAGATCGGCATAGTTAAAGGTAATAATACTTATTGATAATAAAGAATTTTTGTGCAAGAAATCCGATATATGATTGGAGTGTGAAATTATTAATATTAATCCAATGAATATTATCTGATCGGTCATGTTGAGGTTTGTCTCGAAAGTGCAGCCAGGATTAGATATAGATCACTTCATGAAAGGCGGCCATGTGGTTCATGTTTGCAAAGAATTGCTATGCATAGGTTAGAAAGGGTAGGGCTATGCATGATGAAATCTTGTGAGTTAAATAATGATTCTGATAAACATTGATTAGTGTGTTGCCATAAGTGGATAGGTGTTGCACATGATGATAATGATTGATATGCTAGGGAACTATATTTATCAATGTTTTGATAATTGTCTGATGTTTAAAACATTCGTGAATGATGACATAGGGTGGGTTGCTTATGCATGAATTATTAAATGTGTAAATCATATAGTATAATTTCTTGAATAATATAACACTTAAAGGGGCTGACAAAACTGTTATTCATATAAGGTGAGTGGGCCATTCAACTTTTGAAATCACATGGGGTATTAAATGAGCCAAAAATGATTAGTGAACATTATGTGATTTTTCTAGATCTCAATTAAACTGATTGGGCCGTTTGACAGTAACGAGCAGCTTTGATGTTTTGGAACTCTATTAATAGACTGCGATTATATTGGGCTGATTAGTGTTAGGCAAATACATTAATGTATATGGGCCCTACGTTTGTTCGTTTAAGTGTTGTATGTTAAAGGGTATGGTTCGTTTGGTGTTGCTTACTAAACTGCCATTGATTTCTGTATGGATTCCCAAAATGCATTATGATATGTGTATGTTATTTGCATAGTATGTGGTACAATTTATGTTATGTGATTGAGAAACTGACTGAATCTGGTAACCACGATAGGGTTTGATTGATCCACTATTAAACAAGCATTTAGCCTAACCGAGCAAACCAAGGTGAGTTCACACTTCTCTACAAAGCATAGGATTCCCAGGGGTTGGGAATGGGTTAAGGAATAGGGATTCCTCGTCCTGTTGAGACGTAATCAGGAACATAGATTCCTCGTCCTGTTGAGACGTATTCAGGAATGTAGATTCCTCGTCCAGTATGAGACGGATTTAACTATACTAGACTAGAACTCTATCAACGAAGTCCCTCCTTTTATATCGACTTAATCGCCGAGGCCAATGGCGAACGGGTCATTAGTTAAATAGCGCTATTAGGTTTAACAAACCTCACACCGTGCCGCAGAGGACGGGCGTGGACTAATGGACTATGGCACGTCAGTGATGATAGACACAGACGTTAGGGCACTTAAACATGACGAATGTTAGTAGTCGATATGGTATCGAGTCTGGTGAATTAAACATGGGGTAGCCCCCACGGCCATAGAGCCGGGCTGGAATAGCCAACGTAAGAACGGGTAACTAATAAATGTTTTTCGAACTACGGGGTAACCCCCACGGCTGGATAGCTGGTAAAGAGCAAACTGTGTTTTCGGAACAACTATAAACTGGACAACCAAACGTGAACTCACTCAACTTGTTGTTGACTCGTTACTACATGCTTTGCAGGTCAATAGGTTCTTGGCTGGAGCTTGCACAAGGAAGAGTCGTTGTGGGACATGGACAGCTGTGTGCCATGTTAAACCTTTGGATATTTAAACTTATGTTTTGGGATTTAAACATTATGCTTCCGCTCATAACTAAAACTATGTTTGAATTGGACATTAACTGTGTTGGTTGAACTTTTACATTTAATTACTTACTTGTTCCATATGATTAGTGGTTTGATCCTGGTCAGTCACGCCTCCAAGCGGTGATACTCCGCATGTGGTTTTTGGGGGTGTGACATGGGAAACCCCCACTAAACTTCGCAAACATGCCTGGAGGGCCGCGATACCATTACATACATTACATGATTACTAAACGAGCTTACGAATTACAATACGAACACTATAACTGAATAACCAACTGTGAACTCGCTCAACTAGTTGTTGACTCTCTATTACATGCCTTGCAGGACCATAGGTACTCTTGGAGCTTGCACGGGAGATGCGGTCGTTGTGGGCACGGATTGTGGATCTTATGTTGAAACATTAAACATTCGAACTTATTATTTACGTTGGGTTTACATTTTATGCTTCCGCTATACACTAAACATGTTTTGTTGGAACACCTTTCATATCGTTTGGTTTAAATTACATTTAATACTTATTATGTTTGATATGATTGGTGGCTTGATCCTGGTCAGTCACGCCTCCAAGCGGCGATACTCCGCGTGTGGATTTTGGGGGTGTGACAGATTGGTATCAGAGCCATTGGTTATAGAGAACTCGGTTTTAATAAGGGGAAAACGATTTTGTTAAAACCATACTATAACCAGAACAGTGCTCTCAACGATCCACAACGACGCTTCGCTCCACGTGCAATGCTCAACATCATAGGTACTACTACTCATGTTACTTTACCTACTTGTTAGAATTACATAGAACTTTGCTCGTGGTATGCTTAGATTACATTGCCTACTATTCATTACTGCTTGAGAACACTTGTGTGCTTACTCTCTTCTGTCATCGCACTATTCGCGAACCTCTCTCACATACGTTGCATTTGCTATCAAGATCATGAGTGGACGCGTTAACCTAACTCAAGCCCAGTTGGCGGCTTCGATCACTGAACAAGTTACTGTAGCACTCGCAGCTGCCCAGGCAGGAGGTGTAACCTGCCATCACCACTTACTCTAGGATCTTTAGATCCTACTCTCGTAAACCAACACTCTTGCTCAAGTATGATTACTCTTACGCACACGACAGGTTAGAACGCTCAGTCACCTGTGTGCACCTTCAAAACTTTCATGGACTGTCGTCCTACTACATTCGGTGGCACGGAGGGAGCAGTTGGACTCCTCCATTGGTTTGAAAAGCTCGAGTCAGTATTTGAGATGTGTGAATGCCCTGAGGCTCGCAGGGTGAAGTACGCCACTGGCACTCTAGAAGGCATTGCGCTGACTTGGAGAAAGGCGCAAGTTCAGATTTTAGGGTTGGCAGTTGCCAACGCCACACCCTGGAACGATTTCAAAGAATTGATCAAAGAGAAATACTGTAGCCGCGACGACATTCTCAAACTGGAGGTAGACTTCTACAATTCACAGATGACGGGATCGGAAATTGAAGCTTATACGAAATGGTCAAACGAGCTGGCCATCTTGTGTCCAACTAGGGTGGACCCTCCAATCAAGCGTATTGAACTGTATTTCAAGGGACTAGTGCCAGAGATTCAAAGACATGTAACCTCAGCGAATCTTGACACCATTCAACAGATCATCAAGCTAGCTCATCGCCTCGCCGATCAGGCAGTAGAATAGGGCGGGCTGCCTAAATGTATCAGCGCTACTACTACTACTACTACTACTTCAACTACTTCTGCTACCCCCAGTGACAACAAACGAAAGTGGGATGGAATCCCTAGCAAGGGTTCGACTACGGTTCCGTCCCAGGCACAGCAGCGAAAGATCGATGACAACCAAAGTCCTGGTCAGCAACCTTTTAGTGGTCAAGGGCAGGGTGGATACAGGGGAAACCACCCTAAGTGCAAACGATGTAACTTGCACCACAGCGGGCAGTGCAACCGAAATCATTGTCAATGATGCAACAAGCTTGGTCATGGAGCCAAAGATGGTAGAAACTCACGTCCTGCAAACCAGAACCAACAACAACAGCCACAAGATCTATAGAATCAGCAGCAACAGCAAGGTAACAAGGGATGTTATCAGTGTGGTGCTGAAGGTCACTTCAAAAGACACTGCCCACAGTTGAACCAGAACCAGAATCAGAACCACAACCAAGGAAACATGAACAATAATGGAGGCAACAATGGGGGTAATAATGACGGCAATGGTGCCAGGGGTCGAGTGTTCGTGATTGGTCAGGGTGATACTAGGAATGACCCCAACGTTGTGATGGTTTCGACATCGATATTGGTATGGATTGGCTACCTCAACATCAAGCAGAGACTCTTTGCAAAGAAAAGATCATCCGCATTCCTCGTGCTGGTTAAGAACCTTTGGTAACTCATAGTAACAAGCTCCAGGAGCAGCACCTATAGCTCGAGCACCTGATCGCTTAGCTCCAACGGAACTGGAAGAACTGTCTAAGCAACTACAAGAACTCTTGGAAAAGGGTTTCATACGTCCTAGCTCTTCGCCTTGGGGAGCTCCGGTATTATTTGTAAAGAAGAAGGACGGTACCTTCCGCATGTGTATAGACTACCGCGAATTGAACAAGGTGACTGTGAAGAATCGCTATCCTCTTCCACGCATCGACGACTTATTTGACTAGTTGCAAGGGTCGAGCTATTACTCGAAGATTGATCTAAGGTCGGCGTATCATCAACTGAGAGTCCGGGATGAGGACGTCTCCAAAACAACGTTCAGAACACGCTACGGCCACTACGCGTTTCTGGTCATGCCTTTCGGGTTGACGAACGCGCCTGCGGTTTTCATGGATCTTATGAACAAGGTGTGCAAACCTTATCTCGACAAGTTCGTCATTGTTTTCATCGACGACATTCTGATCTACTCGAAGAGTCAGGAGGAGCACGAGCATCATTTACGACTTATTTTGGAACTTCTACGAAGGGAACAGCTATACGCTAAGTTTTCAAAATGCGACTTCTGGCTTCGTGAAGTCCACTTTCTAGGCCACGTGGTAAACAAGGATGGGATTCATGTCGATCCATCCAAGGTGGATTCGATCAAGAACTGGCCTGCACCTCGCACACCAACCGAAATACGCCAATTCTTGGGTTTGGCGGGTTATTATAGACGGTTCATCAAAGACTTCTCGAAGATTGCTCAGCCGCTTACACTACTGACGCAGAAGGGTGTTGTTTATCGTTGGGGTAATACACAGGAAACAGCGTTTCAGCATTTAAAGGATAGACTCTGTAGCGCACCTATCCTCTCATTGCCTGAAGGCACGGACGATTTTGTAGTCTACTGCGATGCATCTATCCAGGGTCTTGGATGTGTGTTGATGCAGCGGGATAAAGTCATTGCTTATGCTTCGCGCCAACTTAAGATTCACGAACAGAATTACACAACACACGATTTAGAACTGGGAGCGGTTGTTTTTGCACTTAAGATATGGAGACACTACCTGTATGGTACCAAATGTGCTATCTACACTGATCACAGAAGCCTCGAACATATTTTCAAACAGAAGGAACTGAATATGCGACAACGACGATGAATTGAACTGTTGAATGACTACGAATGCTCGATCAGGTACCACCCAGGCAAAGCCAATGTTGTGGCTGACGCCCTCAGTCGAAAGGATACTACACCTAGGCATGTACGAGCATTGCAACTTACTATACAGTCTAGTCTTCCTTCTCAGATACGAGATGCTCAGGTAGAAGCATTGAAACCAGACAACGTCAGGGCTGAAGCCCTACGTGGCTCAAGGCAACGCTTAGAACAGAAGGAAGATGGTGCTTATTACGTAACAGGACGCATCTGGGTCCCACTCTATGGTAACTTACGCGAGCTTGTAATGGATAAAGCTCATAAGTCTCGCTACTCGGTACATCCAGGTTCGGATAAAATGTACCACGATATCAAAACTACATACTGGTGGCCTAGCATGAAGGCCCACATAGCAACATACGTTAGCAAGTGCCTGACTTGTGCGAGAGTCAAAGCAGAATATCAGAAACCTTCAGGTCCACTCCAACAACCTGAGATACCACAATGGAAATGGGAACAAATTTCCATGGATTTTGTTACTGGCTTACCTAGATCTCAGCGCGGAAATGATACTATATGGGTGATCGTGGATCGACTCACAAAGTCTGCTCACTTCTTGGCTATCAAGGAAACGGACAAGTTCTCCACACTAGCAGATGTGTACTTGAAGGAAGTGGTCTCAAGGCACGGAGTGCCCACTTCTATTATCTCTGATCGTGATGCACGTTTTACTTCAGAACTGTGGCAAGCAATGCACAAATCTTTTGGCTCTCGTTTAGACATGAGCACAGCTTATCATCCTCAGACGGATGGGCAGTCTGAGCGCACTATTCAAACTCTAGAAGACATGCTTCGGGCGTGCATAATCGACTTTGGCAATGGTTGGGAAAAACATCTGCCACTTGTGGAATTTTCGTACAACAACAGCTACCACACAAGCATTAAAGCTGCTCCAATCGAGGCATTGTACGGGCGTAAATGCCGGTCACCTCTTTGTTGGGCAGAGGTGGGTGACAGTCAGATCACAGGTCCAGAAATGGTAGTTGATACTACTGAAAAGATTGCTCAAATACGACAACGCATGGCGGCAGCTCGTGACCGTCAGAAAGCATACGCCGATAAAGACAGGAAACTACTCGAATTCCAGGTTGGGGATCGAGCACTACTCAAAGTTTCACCCTGGAAGGGTGTGGTTCGTTTTGGCAAACGCGGCAAACTTAATCCACGATACGTTGGACCATTCGAAATCATTGAGAAGATAGGCAGGGTGGCCTACAGATTGAACTTACCAGCTGAACTCAGTGCAGTTCACAACGTCTTTCACGTGTCGAACCTAAAGAAGTGTCTGTCAGATGAGACCCACATAGTTCCTCTGAAAGAGCTCACTATTGATGAACAGTTACGATTCGTCGAGGAACCTGTTGAAATCACGGACCAGGATGTTAAGGTCCTCAAGAACACTAGAATACCTCTTGTACGAGTTCGTTGGAACTCCCGCCGTGGCCTAGAGTTCACCTGGGAACGCGAAGATCAGATGAAACTCAAATATCCCCAGTTATTCGGAAACCAAGCAACCACTACTGAGGCCGAAGCTACTACAGAATTTCGGGACGAAATTCCAAATCAACGGGGGGATGATGTGACACCCCAGGAAAACCAGTAATCTTCGCAAACCTGCTCGGGGAGCCGCGATACGATACAGGTAAACAACGTCACACCACTAGCTTCCTCAGTAACCGCATGCTAAATTTCGGGATGAAATTTCTTTCAACTTGGGGATAATGTGACAACTCGAGTTTCCGACTTTCACTTTCGCATTTAATGCACGTTGACTTTGACTGTTTAGTTATTGACTTGTCTAACTTGTAACTGTACACTTCGGGTTATAATAAAACGTATTGTGTTGGCATGATTATGTGTTTGGTTGTTAAACTTAAGACTTGTTAGAAACTCAAAACTGTTACCACATCATTCACACCCGGCGAAACAGAGGTTGATTCGCCAAGAACATCTCGATGAAACAGGATCCATTTCGTCAACCTCACCTCGATGAAACAGGGTGTTTCACCGAGCCCAGTTTCACCGAAGCCCATTACGGGCCCAGAACGTTATTTCGTGTATAATTACGTGAAAACGGTTCCAGTTTCACACCCTTGGCAAAACAGAAACCCTAGAACTCTCTCCCAAGTGTGACGGCAGCTGTGTGTGTTTTCCTAAGTCCTTAAACGATCAAAACCATCTTAATCATTATCTCGGTTAGTATGATTCGTTCCGTGATTGTCTTTGTTTACTTATGTTTGATGTTATTGTTTTAATAAATCTGATCAGACAATCGATAGGGTTCTAATAACTATTATGTGATAGGTTATTGTATTGTATGATGATCTAGGGTGTATGATGCTTGATAATTGTCATGCCCGAATGTACATTGGTTTGATGAATATGAAAACGGTAGACCATTAGTGTTCTTATGGTTAAATCGGATGATGATAAACCCTGCTCCGTTAATGATGTGATATATTATAGTAATCGGTTTGTGGTACCCATAACCTAGGGTTCATGCTAGACGTTAAGAACTGTGATGCTTATGTTATGATGATGCGATGATGAATTCTGTGAACGAACGATTTCTGTATGATTGATGATTTGCTGATGACGGCTGATAGCATAATTAGGGTTTCTGTGTTATTGCGTAACTGATGTCACTGATTTCCACGTAACTGACCTTCGATGAAACAAACATCTTAGACGAAACACAGGTGACGGTGAAACAGAATGTGTTTCACCGAGACCCTGAACGATGAAACAGAATGTGTTTCGTCAATATATGTGTTTCACCGATATGTGTTTCACCGATTTGTGTTTCACCGATATGTGTTTCACCAAATGTGTAATCAGCACAGTAACCTACTTTAATTCTGTTTAGAAGTTAACCGGGTTAGTTAACTGCTGTTAAGTGTAACCATCTTGTGTCTGATCTCAAATACGTGCTATATGCTACTTGTTTATCACTGTGTGTTTATATGTGAACACAAACTGATTATGTATACGTGCGTACTATAGGACGTGATTGATTAATTGAGTACATACTTAGCATACCGAGCAAACCCAAGGTGAGTTCACACTCTTACCAAGGCATGGGATTCCCGGGGTTGGGAATGGGTTGAATGTTTCTTATACTTACATGATTAATGGAATTATTCCTCGGGAGGGGAAGGTTATTAGTAGATACTGCTAGACTAGTGATACTTTTACTCTCTCTTCGCAAACACGCCAGGGATTGGCCGCGATAATAGAACAATCTTCGCAAACATGCCTAGAATGGCCGCGAACTATACTTTAATCTTCGCAAACATGCCGGGTGGGCCGCGATACAAATATACCTAGTCTAGAAAACATGGGAAACCCCCACTAAACTTCGCAAACATGCCTGGAGGGCCGCGATACCATTACATACATTACATGATTACTAAACGAGCTTACGAATTACAATACGAACACTATAACTGAATAACCAACTGTGAACTCGCTCAACTAGTTGTTGACTCTCTATTACATGCCTTGCAGGACCATAGGTACTCTTGGAGCTTGCACGGGAGATGCGGTCGTTGTGGGCACGGATTGTGGATCTTATGTTGAAACATTAAACATTCGAACTTATTATTTATGTTGGGTTTACATTTTATGCTTCCGCTATACACTAAACATGTTTTGTTGGAACACCTTTCATATCGTTTGGTTTAAATTACATTTAATACTTATTATGTTTGATATGATTGGTGGCTTGATCCTGGTCAGTCACGCCTCCAAGCGGCGATACTCCGCGTGTGGATTTTGGGGGTGTGACACATATCAATTCTTGTTCGATTCCAAACTCTAAATCGCTTTCTGGAAGGTTATACGCGCACCGATGCGTAAATATAATCAGTTTAAAGCAACGAACACTCCGGAATAGCATAATAGGCTTAACATACCTTAAGTAACCTTTACATAACTTAGAAATAAGTTTTGAAGGCTCTGGTATGGCAAAATCTAGTTTATTCGCTTACAGGGACTAAACTTGACAAACTGTGAAAGTATGCCAATTTGAACTGTAACGAACATTCCGGAACATGACCATAAGTTAAACACACCTTAAATATCCTTTACATAGCTTAGAAATAGGCTTTGAGGGGTTCGGTGTGCTAAAATAAACTTTTGGGTCATTCAGGGACTAAAAGTGTCAAAAAGTGCACAAGTTTGCACTTTTACGCATAACTTACGTTCTGAATACATCCGGACATCCAAAAAATTTATATAAGCACTAAACTATTTTATTTTAGTGTTTGGCATAAGAAAAATCCATTCGTCACGCCATTTGGATCGTTTTTCGCGCTCATGCGCATTCCGTCGTAATTAACCGAACAACGCAATCGTACGGCTAAACGAACCGACATCTGAGATATTTTTGAGCACATTTTAAGTTCCCTATACTTTAACTTCATTTTAGAGCTTTGAAATGGGGTTAATGGGCCTTAAACGCGTCGGAAATGACCTTATAGCACAACAGGGACCAAAATTGTAAATCTGCCAAACTTGGCCCCTGCGCACCGTAAGGGTTTATTTGTTACGGTGCGCACGTAGTGTCCAGATTCAGCAAATCGTTTTTGGCTGCTGTTATCTGCCCCTAAACATTCCCCAAAGGTCAAGTGCCACTTGTTAAACTCTTGTGGTGGCCAAAATCAGTTACCACAACATTCCGACAAGTGTACGGGCTAGATCATTCCCTCTTCTCCAAGAAACGATCCTAACAGTGAACTGAAATCTATAAATACCTACCTTGTTTTACCCATTTCCCTCACATTTGAATCTGATTCTACACTCTCTAAGTGGAAGTATATGCTTCCTACCTGAGAGTGAATCGGGTTCGAATCTTGCGGGGACCCTTCGTAAGTATTCCTTCGTTCTTTTATTGCTTTTCGAGTCTTTTCGAGTCTGAAAGTCAAACTTTGTTTGACTTTCTGCGTTGACCAGTTTATGGTCAATGCGAAGTTCGTTTGAACTTCGCAACGTGAGTGTAATCACGTTGGTTATAGTCCCTTGGGACTATGCCTACTGATTACCACGTTGTATAGGGTCGTAGGGTAAGCGATCTAATAAATCGCTTATACCTTCGAACCCGACCCATTTGGTCGATCATTAGGATCCGACCAAACACATTAGGTGACCATAGTATATAGGGAATAACCTTCCGAGGTTATACCTTATGGTCGCTTCGTTTAAGTAGTTGTATGATAGGTAGTTTATATGCCTTAGGTAAATTACCAAAACACCCCTTTGATGCCAAAATTCGTTTTAAACATATGTAACATAACTTTTGTCATCTAAACTGATTTGACAACCATATTAGACATGTTAAGGCATATTTTACTTGTCATAGGACTAGTTAGGCGTTCCGAACGCGTTTTACGAGAACGACGCGTTAAAGTAGCATAAGCTACCTAAACGGGTCGTAATGGGTCACAAACGCTTAGGTTAGGTTTCATTTAGCATGAAGGCTTTGTTAAACCATATGACACGAGTCTCTATACTCGTTTGGTTTACGAACCCTCATTCTATCCAATCATCTGATTTAGGTCCGGTTATTAACATAGTTACCTATATTAGGTGCCGTTTGATATCAGCGATCTCTAGCATTGTTTGGTTGTTACTCAAGGACTACTAAGCAATCTCAAGTGAGTACATAGACCCCTCTTTTACTGTTTTCCAAACTATTTTGGGGTGAAACACATGTGCCTACTTGTTACTTTCATGCTTTCTTGTTTTCACATCATATACTGAATATGTTCATTAGTACATTATAGTACATGATTTCATTACATTTTATACTATGTATGTCCATTGTGTGCATACTTAGTACATGGTTCTACATTACATTTCTGCTATGTATGTTTACTGATAGCATGCTAGCACATTGATTTACATGACTTTTCTGCTTTGTATGTTAACTTAGCATACTTAGTACATTTCTTATTCATCATATGCTTATATTTTGGTATGACATTTGGTTTGTTTAAACTATACTATACATTCATTAACACCGATCATGCCGCTCGGTAGTAGGTAGTGGTACCATAGGACTTGACAAATCCCATTCCTGAAATCTCGGGTTTGTTTGGACATAAGGAATGACCGAATCCGAATACATATTCTTTTGATAACCCATTTTTACATGGTTATCCGACTGTCGCAAGGCTTGGATGTATGAATTTTCACAATACCGCATAAATGTCTAATATCAGTATAGCATACATTTACTACACAAAACATAACTTTGATTTAAACCAAGTTTTACTTCAATACTTTGTTTTGTGCATTTCACCTATGGTTTAGTTGATGCATTTCACTAGCCATACATATCATTTTGGTTACACATTACATGATTTACATTTGACAAATAAACATTTTCAACATTGGTTATACGTTGCATGATTTACATCTTGACATAAACATTTTGGTATATTATTCAATACATTTGACAATTGGTTTAAACATAGACATCTTACATTGGTGGTTTGGTTTGGTTTGATTAAGTGATTAAGTAACGATGCGTGTGTAATATGATACAAGCATGGTGGATACGCCGCTGGTACTTCCTATATATAAGTGTTTATATGGTATTACATATCGTAGCGTTGTTTGAATCATTTCAAGTTTAGACATATAACATTTTAAACAAATAACATACTTTTCACAAGACATTGATTTACAAACAACTTATCTTATACAAACTCATTTTACATGGTTATTCATTTAACCATACATTATTCTCTTATTTATACATATCATCTGATCTTATCGTTTTTTTTTTCAAATGATTTACAAGACAAAGCAAATTACAAGGTTCATGACTAAACCTTTTCTCAAACATATGTCATGAATTCTATTTTTCACAAAACCTATGTATCTCACAGGCATTTTTATGCTGACGTACCTATTTTCACATGTGTTTTCAGGAGATGATGCATAGGACTTATCAAGACATACTTAGGCGGACCTGTGCCTTAGTGACTTAAAACGAGACAAGAACTAGTTAATTTATATTATGTACTCTTTGGTTCTTGTTTAAAACAATGTAAACTTTCATGTTTGATTAATAAAACGAAACTTCAATTGCCATGGATTTGAAACAATTAATTCTGTTACAACACTCCCCGATGTTTCCGCCACGTTTCGTTGTCTCACGTGGTCGGGGTGTGACAGAAAAGATGGTATCAGAGCCAATGGTTATAGGGAATTAGGTTATTAGTAATGCTTTGACCTAGTCTATAACCTTCTTAGGACCCTAACGCGAGTTTACTTGCGTTTAGTCATAAAACAATACCGTCACCTATCCTTAGGCGACGACCACAACAGGAACATAAATTGCAAAACCGCTTGAAAACTAATCATCTGTTCTAGGATGATTGATTACTAGGTTTTGAACCCTCTATTGTAAGGTTTTGAACCCTCTGTTATATGGTTTTGAACCCCTTTGAGTTTTCAAAATCTCGTCAAGGTTTTGGGTTTTAAATAATGTGAACACGTGCAAACTGGAAGGGTGAATGCCTGTATTCTGGGTTTTCTGTCTAGGCAAGCACTTCGTATACATCTCATCAGACGCGAGACCAGTTGTGCTTACCTGGGAATTCTTGGGATGAGTGTTCACTTATAGGCGAGCATGTCTTCGCGATACATTATTTTTGACCCATTTACTTTGATTAGTCACTGTGTGTCGTTTGTTTACCTTGTGGTAACAAACAAATGACCACTATCCTTGCTTTCATCAGATTTGTTTCATCTCATTCTTTTCGTCTAATTCTCTCACTCGTTTCCTTTCATGTTTCCTCTTTTAGAATGCCTCCTCGACGCGAGAACCAGATAGCGACTACCGAGCTGGCAGAAATCATTGCGCAGCTAATGGCTGCTCAATTCCAAAATCGCTTTGCTCAATGGCACCAAGCCAACAACAACAACAATGCTCCATGCAAATACAAGGATTTTAACTCGGCTAAACCACACAAGTTTAGTGGTCCTGAAGGAGCGACTGGGCTTCTTCAGTGGTTCGAGAGCATTGAGAATACATTTCGTCATGTTCAGTGTCCGGATAATCGCAAGGTCGAGTTTTCTTCGAGTGTGTTTCAGAAGAGGGCTCTCACATGGTGGAACGGGGTTATGAGAGATCGTGGTGCAGAAGTTGCTCTAGCACAGACATGGGCTGAACTTAGGGCCCTTATGATGAAGGAATTCTGTCCTCGTCATGAGATCAGGGCCTTGGAAAGGGAATTCGACGATCTTAAGCAAGACAGCGATGAACATCGAGCCTACACTGATCGATATGAGGAGTTGAGCCTGTTGTGTCCTACTATGGTTACGCCTTTGGATAAGGCTATTGAAAAATACATTGATGGTCTCCCTGACTTAGTTCAGGACATTGTTACTGGTAGTAACCCCACTACGGTTAGGCAGGCCATTGAGCTATCTGCAACCTTGACTGAATCTCAGATCAGAAAGCATAAACTTTTTCGAAAGGGTGACAAGAAGCCAATCGAGGAATCAAAGACCATGGATGAACTGACTGGATCCCCTGAGAAGTCTAAGAAGCGTAAGGCTTCGCAGAATTGTGCGATTGCTGCTCAACCCAACCAAAACAACCTCAACCAACCAACTCAACCTCCTGTAAAGAAACCTTATGCCGGTACTGCACCGATATGCGACAAATGTAATGCACACCATTTAGCTCACCTACAGTGTCGTTTATGTGCATCATGTGGGCGACTCGGTCACCTGGCAAATGCTTGTCGATTTACCCCGAACCAAGGTGGTCCAAACCAACCTCAAGTAAATCCTGCTCAAGCTCGTCTTCCACCAGGACCTTGCTTCAACTGTGGCGAGATGGGCCATTTCCGAAGAAATTGCCCAAAGATTGCTAATGCGAATCCAGCGCAAGGATGAGCATCAGACCAACTAGAAGACAATGTTGTTTAGAAATAATCAAGCCTTATGTATTATTTTCTTTTGTAGTCAAGGTCCATGAAACAGTTGTTATTGTTTATAAATAAATCCTTTTATTTACATTGCAATGTACAAATGTGATGGCTTGTATAAACAACGTATCCTCTACAATACCGACAATCAAGGAACCGTATTCCTTGAAGAACAGACTACCCCATAATTTCTTCCAATTTATTATCTCTTGCGTTTTCCACGGAAAATCCTAAGTACCCGTTTCTTCCAAGGAAACGAAGTACAAGGCGCAAGTTACAACTCTGTACGAATACCCAAAGTACCACTATAAATTCTTAATATGGTACCTAAGGGTATTTCTGTATATTCTAAAATTACTATACCCAAATTCGAATATTGCGTTTTCTTGAAAACGAAATCGAATTTTTGGAAAATCTTTCTATCTTCATAGTTAGATTCTTGCTAATGTTTAAAGTACCAAATGAAATCCATGAAATGGATTCCTAGTGTGCTTTAAATGCATGTACGTAATTAACAAAACAAAACTTACAAATTAAAGATCTAGATAAACAATTTTGTGGTTATGTGACTATGTGTTTATGCATTTTGTGTTTTCGTACACACTGGATATTTGTTATCCAAATCCTCATAGAATCTTTCTTATCTTCATATGAGGGATTCGTAGTAGGATATTCAAAAGGGTACTATCTTAAATCCTTAATGGACTCCTACGTTGTAGTTAAGTCCCTTGGATTATAAAGTACTATTCCAGAGTTTAAGGACAACATGTGTTGATATAGTTGAAGAGACTGGTTCGACAATCTAGTTAAAGACGTCCTACGTCGATGTAGTTAAATATTCCTCTTGGGTAGTTAAGTTAAATAGATTGGTTCGACAATCTAGTTAAATATATCATGTGTTGATATAGTTAAAGAGATCCTACGTCGATCTAAGTTAAATAGATTGGTTCGACAATCTAGTTAAATATATCATGTGTTGATATAGTTAAAGAGATCCTACGTCGATCTAAGTTAAATAGATTGGTTCGACAATCTAGTTAAATATATCATGCGTTGATATAGTTAAATAGGCCCTCTGGCGGTCTAGTTAAAGAGATCCTACGTCGATCTAAGTTAAATAGATTGGTTTGACAATCTAGTTAAATATATTATGTGTTTATGTAGTTAAATAGGCCCTCGGGTGGTCTAGTTCAAGAGATTGTTCGTTGATCTAATCCTGTGGTGACCTAGTTAAAGAGACTCTTTTGCAGTCAAGTTAAATCACCACAGGATTATTCGTTGTTTTTCCCATACGCATTATGAAATGAACTGTGCGGACTGTGCAAGGAAGTACGTAATTATGGAGGCCTACATAATTATGGAATTCAGTGCACAGAAACCACGGGAAGTTTTGTCATGTGTTAAGACCTACAGTGACAAGAGTAATGGTACGGGAGAAGTCTTGGACTTTGACCAATGTCATATATTCTTATACTCCCCGATTCTGATTTCAAGCACACACAAGTTTCCTATGATAATTCTTCACGGGAAACGTTCTCCTGTCTATAGTTTGAAACTCCATGTTTTGCTACTACAAGGACTTCACTTTGAGGGTTGACATTTTCGCTAAGAATCCTAACATGGCCCAGATTTTTACTTAAGGGTTTAATGGATCTATTAGAAGGCGAAACCGTCAGAGCTGTCTTCACAAGTTCCCTCTAGAAATTAATTTCGGGACGAAATTTCCTAAAGTAGGGGAGACTGTGACACCTGTACCTTCACGGCCATCAAACAAATACCGAACCAATGAAATATTGTTTTTCATACTTAGGATTTGTATAATTATGTGTATCATTTGCACATATCAATTCTTGTTCGATTCCAAACTCTAAATCGCTTTCTAGAAGGTTATACGCGCACCGATGCGTAAATATAATCAGTTTAATGCAACGAACACTCCGGAATAGTATAATAGGCTTAACATACCTTAAGTAACCTTTACATAACTTAGAAATAAGTTTTGAAGGCTCTGGTATGGCAAAATCTAGTTTATTCGCTTACAGGGACTAAACTTGACAAACTACGAAAGTATGCCAATTTGAACTGTAACGAACATTCTGGAACATGACCATAAGTTAAACACACCTTAAATATCCTTTACATAGCTTAGAAATAGGCTTTGAGGGGTTCAGTGTGCTAAAATAAACTTTTGGGTCATTCAGGGACTAAAAGTGTCAAAAAGTGCACAAGTTTGCACTTTTACGCATAACTTACGTTCTGAATACATCCGGACATCCAAAAAATTTATATAAGCACTAAAATATTTTATTTTAGTGTTTGGCATAAGAAAAATCCATTCGTCACGCCATTTGGATCGTTTTTCGCGCTCATGCGCATTCCGTCGTAATTAACCGAACAACGCAATCGTACGGCTAAACAAACCGACATCCGAGATATTTTTGAGCACATTTTAAGTTCCCTATACTTTAACTTCATTTTAGAGCTTTGAAATGGGGTTAACGGGCCTTAAACGCGTCGGAAATGACCTTATAGCACAACAGGGACCAAAATTGTAAATCTGCCAAACTTGGCCCTTGCGCACCGTAAGGGTTTATTTGTTACGGTGCGCAAGCAGTGTCCAGATGCAGCAAATCGTTTTTGGCTGCTGTTATCTGCCCCTAAACATTCCCCAAAGGTCAAGTGCCACTTGTTAAACTCTTGTGGTGGCCAAAATCAGTTACCACAACATTCCGACAAGTGTACGGGCTAGATCATTCCCTCTTCTCCAAGAAACGATCCTAACGGTGAACCGAAATCTATAAATACCCACCTTGTTTTACCCATTTCCCTCACATTTGAATCTGATTCTACACTCTCTAAGTGGAAGTATATGCTTCCTACCTGAGAGTGAATCGGGTTCGAATCTTGCGGGGACCCTTCGTAAGTATTCCTTCGTTCTTTTATTGCTTTTCGAGTCTTTTCGAGTCTGAAAGTCAAACTTTGTTTGACTTTCTGCGTTGACCAGTTTATGGTCAATGCGAAGTTCGTTTGAACTTCGCAACGTGAGTGTAATCACGTTGGTTATAGTCCCTTGGGACTATGCCTACTGATTACCACGTTGTATAGGGTCGTAGGGTAAGCGATCTAATAAATCGCTTATACCTTCGAACCCGACCCATTTGGTTGATCATTAGGATCCGACCAAACACATTAGGTGACCATAGTATATAGGGAATAACCTTCCGAGGTTATACCTTATGGTCGCTTCGTTTAAGTAGTTGTATGATAGGTAGTTTATATGCCTTAGGTAAATTACCAAAACACCCCTTTGATGCCAAAATTCGTTTTAAACATATGTAACATAACTTTTGTCATCTAAACTGATTTGACAACCATATTAGACATGTTAAGGCATATTTTACTTGTCATAGGACTAGTTAGGCGTTCCGAACGCGTTTTACGAGAACGACGCGTTAAAGTAGCATAAGCTACCTAAACGGGTCGTAATGGGTCACAAACGCTTAGGTTAGGTATCATTTAGCATGAAGGCTTTGTTAAACCATATGACACGAGTCTCTATACTCGTTTGGTTTACGAACCCTCATTCTATCCAATCATCCGATTTAGGTCCGGTTATTAACATAGTTACCTATATTAGGTGTCGTTTGATATCCGCGATCTCTAGCATTGTTTGGTTGTTACTCAAGGACTACTAAGCAATCTCAAGTGAGTACATAGACCCCTCTTTTACTGTTTTCCAAACTGTTTTGGGGTGAAACACATGTGCCTACTTGTTACTTTCATGCTTTCCTGTTTTCACATCATATACTTCCTATGTTCATTAGTACATTATAGTACATGATTTCATTACATTTTATACTATGTATGTCCATTGTGTCCATACTTAGTACATGGTTCTACATTACATTTCTGCTATGTATGTTTACTGATAGCATGCTAGCACATTGATTTACATGACTTTTCTGCTTTGTATGTTAACTTAGCATACTTAGTACATTTCTTATTCATCATATGCTTACACTTTGGTATGACATTTGGTTTGTTTAAACTATACTATACATTCATTAACACCGATCATGCCGCTCGGTAGTAGGTAGTGGTACCATAGGACTTGACAAATCGCATTCCTGAAATCTCGGGTTTGTTTGGACGTAAGGAATGACCGAATCCGAATACATATTCTTTTGATAACCCATTTTTACATGGTTATCCGACTGTCGCAAGGCTTGGATGTATGAATTTTTACAATACCACATAAATGTCTAATATCAGTATAGCATACATTTACTACACAAAACATAACTTTGATTTAAACCAAGTTTTACTTCAATACTTTGTTTTGTGCATTTCACCTATGGTTTAGTTGATGCATTTCACTAGCCATACATATCATTTTGGTTACACATTACGTGATTTACATTTGACAAATAAACATTTTCAACATTGGTTATACGTTGCATGATTTACATCTTGACATAAACATTTTGGTATATTATTCAATACATTTGACAATTGGTTTAAACATAGACATCTTACATTGGTGGTTTGGTTTGATTAAGTGATTAAGTAATGATGCGTGTGTAATATGATACAAGCATGGTGGATACGCCGCTGGCACTTCCTATATATAAGTGTTTGTATGGTATTACATATCGTAGCGTTGTTTGAATCATTTCAGTTTAGACATATAACATTTTATACAAATAACATACTTTTCACAAGACATTGATTTACAAACAACTTATCTTATACAAACTCATTTAACATGGTTATTCATTTAACCATACATTATTCTCTTATTTATACATATCATCTGATCTTATCGTTTTTTTTCAAATGATTTACAAGACAAAGCAAATTACAAGGTTCATGACTAAACCTTTTCTCAAACATAAGTCATGAATTCTGTTTTTCACAAAACCTATGTATCTCACAGGCATTTTTATGCTGACGTACCTATTTTCACATGTGTTTTCAGGAGATGATGCATAGGACTTATCAAGACATACTTAGGCGGACCTGTGCCTTAGTGACTTAAAACGAGACAAGAACTAGTTAATTTATATTATGTACTCTTTGGTTCTTGTTTAAAACAATGTAAACTTTCATGTTTGATTAATAAAACGAAACTTCAATTGCCATGGATTTGAAACAATTAATTCTGTTACAACACTCCCCGACGTTTCCGCCACGTTTCGTTGTCTCACGTGGTCGGGGTGTGACAATTCAATGTCCGATCGATTGAAACTATCCACTGGATGTTTAAGGGCTGCCCATATTAGGGTTATGCTTTGTCATTCGTCGTGAATTTGATGGATGTTTAAGTATCGCACTTTGTCATTCGTTGTGAGGGTTTAAACTCGTAAGTTATCGTAAATGTTGTATTAGTTACTAACCTAGTTCGTGTGCATGTTGTTTAAATTTAGGTTAAAAGGCTAATCAGTAGGCTAAGCTCTGTCCACTTAAATCTGCAATGTGAGTCATTCTCTTTTTATCAAAGTATTTTACAAAATCATGTTATTTTCAAAGTTATAATTATAGGGATTAAGTCTTTGTAATCTCCAATTTACAGCCGGTATGTCGGGTTTTGTATACATTACTTGATAACCGTCACCATTGGACAACGGGTTAGCCAAGGGGTGATATGACCATAATCACAGACACCATTGGACAGCCAATAGGTGGTCGAGTGATAAATACCGTGGGTAGATGGTTGATATAGAAACATTGTAATCGCTCTTAATACTGTAAATTATAACAACGCGTCATTTTATTAAAAAGAATGATTCACCAGTATTTCCCCGCTGACAAAATATTTTTCAAACATGTTTCAGATGATCTGTTGTGATCCAGGAAAAGTGCCGCGAAGCACTAAAAGCTTAAGGAAGTGGCTCAATATAAATAAAGAAACATGTTTAGTAAAATAAAGATTTCCCAGTGAAATCACCTTATTGTAAAATACCGGGGTTTTATCCCGAAATATGAAATAAAATAATCGGGTATTTTCAGTTTTAAAAAGATCCTGATAAAATCTTCCGCTGTCGCATAAATTAAATACCACGGGTTCCTGTCCCGCGGCTCCTGACCGGGTTAAATCGGGGCTGGGGCCGTGACAATAGCCATGTCTAAAATAACATATAGGCTAGGTTATACCTTTAAGATTTTCACTTGAGATTTTGATTTGTGATATAATGTATATATATATATATATATATATATATATATGTGTGTGTGTGTGTGTGTGTGTTTAATGTCAAATGTAATTGCAAAAAGGAAACTTCCCATAATAAGTCCTAAGAATTACAACAGTGCCCTAAATGGGTCTTTAAATAAATAGCTTGTCCTCGTAGGGACTAAATAAGAAAGCAAGTCCACGCAGGGACTAAATACTTAAATAAAATGTCCACGCAGGGACTTAAATGAAATTACAAAACAATAATTAAGGGTTTCTAATGATCCCTCTTCTTTTCCCCTTAATGAGGTTTTCCAATCTGTTAGTGCAGTATGTCTATCGCCTCCGTCATCTCAAGTCGTAGTAGAAACAGTTTAATTCTAGTGCTTATATTGTTACATGTAGTAAAAGGCAAGGTGGCATTTCTGTAATAATGAGGAATCTCATTAAAGCCCCTTGGCCTATAAATAGAAGTGTTAGGGCTTAGATTAGAGACTTTTGAAACTTTTGGCATTTTGGAGACTCGGAGAGCTCTAGATCTAGAGAGAGAAAGCTCCAACGTGATTCAGGTTCTTGTACGATTTCAGATCTGTTAATAGAATCACAGTTTTAATTACGTCTCGTGTGTTCGGTCACGTTCGTGTATGGATTCTGCACGTCACACGTTCGGTTCGCAATCATTACGGAGTCAAAACCAGTCCTAACAAGTGGTATCAGAGCAGGAGCTCGGTTGGGAAGATCAAACGCACAGAATCGTTCAAGATTTGATCAGATTCAGAGCCAAAAACATCCGGATTTGTCAATTTTTCATAACTTTCTTGTTCTTCACGTTTTTCACTGAATATTGCAAAATTGAAGGGTTTTTACGGTTCAAATTGGCTGATTTTTTGATATGTTGTGCGAAATTAGCTGATCTATAACCCTACAAATTTTCAGGTCAAAATTCCAAGCCGTTTGGAAGAAATCAAAGATTTACTGGCCGATTTCGCTGAAGTGTTCGTAGTGTTCATCCCACTTTATTGATCAGCGTGTCACTTGAACGAACATCATATTTTTGTTGTGCTGTCCGAACGATCAGCCCAACCGAACGGACAATTGATCGTTCCATTGTCTCTCACATTACTGAAATTCATTCAAGTCATTGACTTGTTGACTGCTGACCGAACTGACAGCTATCCGAATCAAAGTTCCACTCAGTTTATTGCAATTCATTAATTTTTTACTGCTGACCGAATGGACAGTAGTCCGAACCAAAGCAACACTCTTTCATTACATTTCATTATTGTTGACTAGTTGACTGTTGTCCGCACGGACAACTGTCCGAACCAAGGCACCACACTTTACATTTCATTAAAGTAAGTTGACCTGTTGACTGATTACCCGATCGAAGTATTGTCCGAATGGACAGTTGTCCGATCCAAAGCACATCATTGCAATTCATTAAAGTCTTTGACTTTGTTGACCTAACCGAACAGACAGCAATCCGAGTCATTACATTTCACCCGTGCGAGTAACTTGGTCAACTTATTATGTCTTGTTAGTCAAAGCTATTAAATGCATTCGGTGAGCATGTGAATATTTTTACAGACCATGTGGTGAATGATCCAATCAAGATATTGTGCTTTGAATTGATGATATCATATTCACGAGAATTAGTAATGATGACAGTATGCATGTGATTTTGTCAAACCGCATTGAATTGATGTGGTGAAAGTTAATGTTCATTGTAGAGGTCAAAGAGTCAACAAGCTAACCGTTCGACCAGCTTGCTAACCGTTCGACCAGCTTGACAACCGTTCGACCAGCTTGCTAACCGTTCGACCAGCTTGTCAACCGTACGACCAGTGTCCCACTCGAACGACTAGCGTCCCAACCGAACGGACAGCATCTCATCCCATCCGTTCGACCAGTGTCCCATCCATTCGACCGGCTCATTCGATCCAAGTTTTAAAGTCCACCCGATCGGATAGCAACCCCACCCGAACGGACAGCGTTGTCACGCGATTATTGTCACTGTTGACTTTGTTGACTCACCCGACCGGATATCCGTTCGATCCTGTTATTTGATAATTTTTAAACTAATTTTGTTTGTTTGTTTGCGTGATTCAGGTAATTCAAGGAGATAAAATCATGGCTGAAATAAAAATGAGAACCCGAGAAGAGATTTTGAAAGAAAAGACTGAAAGAGAAAGATTCATTATTGGGTGCAGAATGGAGAAAATGCAGGAAGAGTATGAAAATCCTGTAAGCAATAAAAGATGGGATAAGAAGCGAGAGTGTTATGTCAACAGAGATGCTGAACCTGTCGTCCACAGGAGGGACATAGTTCATGATGATGTTCTTCTAGTAATTCCACTGTCAGGCGAGTTTTATTCAAATCGTGAAAAAGACAAGAATTATGAGAAAAAGCTGAATAAAATTATCAGAGATGCGATGACATCAAGTCTGAGAAAGAGGGATGAAGAAAGAATGAAGAGGAATGTTGAGAATTTGGTTGATGATTTGAAGAAGGTTGCTGACAAAATGAAAGTTGAAGTTGTTGAAAAAGAAGTTGTTACTGAAGAACAACAGGTTGAAGAAGAGATAGAGAAGAAAGAAGATATTTAGAGTGATCAAAAGCTGGTTGGTGATCTGGTAAACGCAGCAGAAAATGAGAAAATGACAGAAGAAGGTGGGATAACTGATAAAATTCAAACTGAATCTTCTGAATTACTCAACAAAAATGAATTGATGAATAATGATACTAAAATCGATAAACAATCTGATAATAAAACTGTTGAACAGTGCAAGAAATGCATGGAAACGTGCAGTACTTGTACTGAAAAAGATGAAAAATTCAGAACAAGAGATCTTGAATTTGTCAAAATTGAAGAAGTTTTCAAAAATAAATGCAAAGAAATGTTAGAAAACGAAAAGATTTTAAAAGAAAATGATGAAAAACTTTTGGAAAAATGTTAAAAGTTAGAAAAAGAAAATGAAGTTTTGAAAGAAAATGTTTTGAAAATGACTGAAGAATGTTCACAAAAAGAAAATGCATGTCAAGAAATGAAAAAGGAATATGATTCAATAAAATTGGCTTATCACATTACAAAAGAGTCATATGAAGATGTGAAAAGTCAAATGAAACTTGTTCAATCTAGATTGAGATACTGTTCTGAAACAACTGATACGCTTAAGCGACAGTATTCAATAAAGCAACAAGTTGTCAATTCTTACATTGAGGATGTTGCTAAGCTAAAGCGTCAAATAGCTGATTTAGAACAGGATAACAACAAGTTACATAGTTATCATGCATCATCATATGTACATGAAAGAATTTTCAATCTAAAACCGGATGGTAAAGATTCTGAGCAAAACAAGAAAGGTATTGGCTCAGAGTTTCATCAAGTTCCAACACCGGAAAAGTTCGCGTTTTATGATGATGAGAAGGTCGAAAAAGCTTTCAACATAGTCGATCAATTGCCAGATAACATTGACCTAACCTATTCCAAATCTGATGATTCAAGTGATTCAGATGTGGTAGGTAAGGTCGTTGAAAGTGTGTTGAAAGAAGAGTCGGTTGAAAAAGGTAAATCTGAATCACAGGATGGAAATGAAGGTAGTTTTCATGAAGAATATCTGAAAAACTCAAAATCCGAGAAAAATTTGAATGATGATTCAAAAGGATTGGTTTATACCATGATTGGATCAGACAAATTATTCTTAGATATTGTATTCCCAATTCAGAATGTGATTTCAGAAAAGATTGATAAAGTTTTCAAAATGATTGAGATTGAAAATTCTGAGATTCCAAAGTTTGCTGGAAAAGGTCACAAAACTTTTTATAACAAACCTGTTTACAAAAAGAAAAAAATGAAGGCTGGGTTGGGTTATAAAAAGAAACAAAGTTGGAATAAAAATGAAAAGGCAAATTATCAAACAAAATTGAATTTTGTTCACGGAACAAGTTCCGAAGAAGAGAAAGAACTTCAATTTAGACGACAGTCTAATGAAGAGTTCTATGCTCAGAAAAAGCAACAACAACAGGTCAAAGATGTGTCCAAGCGAACATGTTTCAAATGCAATCAAACAGGACATCTTGCTCGCAAATGTCCAAATCTGAAACCTGCTGGTGTTGAAACGAAAAAGAAGTCTGATGTTGTGAATCAGAAATCAACCAAGTTTGACCCAAAGCAAACTTGGAAGCCGAAAATGTCAAAGACTGACTCACAACAAACCTGGAAATCAGAGACACCCAGACTTAGAACAACACAAAGTTTGAAAACAACAGTTGACGCAACAAAACCAAATCAGTTTTGGAAACCAAAAGTTGTTGTTCAAAATCAAAATGTTCAAAAGGAGTCACATTTTTATAAAAGAGGGACTCCAAAAGGTCAAGCATGGACAGTTAAGAAACAAATGACTTCGGTAAATGATGAAAAAGTTGAAGTGAAAATTGACAAAGTCTTTGTACAAAATGACAAAGATTTTCCGAAGTTGAATGAAGCATATTGTGTTGAAATGCCTAAGGTCAAACAGACCTGGGCTAAATTGTTCAAGTAATTGAGTAATTTGAATGTGCAGGTGCTTCTGAAGAATTCTGAATGTCAACAAGAGGAGTGTCAGAGCAGCCTGGCACGAGATGAGAAGGCTGCTGAACCCTGTGATTGTTGAACAAGGAGTTTGTTTGTTTCTGTAAATAAATAAACAATATTTCAAAAACTCTAAAAATTAAAAAATTTAAAAACCAAAAATATGTTTTTAGTATGTCAAAAATTTGAAAAAAAAATCAAAAATATGTTTGTTTTTAAATTTGTCAACAATTAATATATATATATATATATATATATATGTTGACTGAATATGCCGAAACCCTCACGGCGGAACAAACATGATTAATTTCACAAGATTGAAAAATGGTTTTCAAACTGTAAAAATCAATGTGTTGTAAATCATGGGGGTACGTTATATTTTCTGCAAAACAGAGCATGTGAAGCACAAAATGGATGGCGAGGCAAAGCTATCTACATCGGGTTGTCAAATTTTCTTTAAATGTTTTTGCATTTTAGGGGTAGTAAGAAATTGTCAGAAAATACAAAAACATTAGAAAATCTGAAAAAGCCAAAAACATGATAAAATTCAAAAATGAGTTTTGTGTAAAAAGAGGAAATGATAGTACATCAGTAGACAATCACAGTACGCTAAAGAAATGGAAAGTTAAAATGTGATAAACGGTCTCACTGATGATATGCCAGTAGGTTTTTACACGCTTAGTAGATTGTTTTCGAGATATAAACCTAAATATCAAATACTTACTTATCTCGTGGGGAACATCTCTCGGATATATAGGTAACCCCTGAAATCTTGTTTGAAGGGCTTTCTATTTCTGACATAGTAGGTCTTTGTACGTGATGATATCTGGGGTATTATACCTGGATTTCTGATTTTGGGGGAGCAATAGCCTAGTCCCCGTATAATACTTTGCACTGCTTTATTCATAAAGCCCACCCTCAGCATAAAAAATGATGAAACACTGAAAAATGCTAATCATGTGCTGTTGAAAAGAAGATCCCCAATGGGGACCCACCTAAAGTCGAGCCATCATCTCTCTGATTTTGAGGAAGCAATAGCCTGAGCTCTCATGGCTTCGCATTCACCCCTTACAGATATCATTAGTGTGCACTCACCTGTAAGACTGAATATAGAAGTCTGGATACGGGAGTATATTCTGAGGTGGGACACGCGAATAAGTTAAGTCCTTAAAACACTAATCTCGTATCTCGAATCAGTTGAACTTTGTGTGAAAATTTAAGTGAATCGTTTAGAACTTAAAGTGTTTAAAGCTCAACGATACTAGTGATTTGTCATAAACTGATATGATCCTCTGACGCAAACTCAAACAAAAATATTGTCTGTAAATATGTTTGTAAATATTTCTTTACTGCTTTATTCTTCAGAAAAATACAAAAAGATTTTGATTTCTGCTTTATTTTCGACAACCGATGTCTGAATGCTAAGTTTCAAAATCTAAGTATGTTGATTGTGTTTCGGAAAATAAATCAAGTTCATTAATTTGAAACTTGAAATTTTTTTTAATAAAAAAAATCAAAAACAGTTTGCGATATCTCCAAGGTCATTAAGTTGGACTTGGATGATTAACCGTGAAGGATTTGGATGCTTTTATTGTTAAAATCTATTGAATAGAGCCTGTTTCCAATCCTGTTCGCTTAATATTGCCAAATCTATGAAGATTGTTAATAGGGGAAAAGAATCAAGTATTTCTGGATATATTCATATTATTATATTTAGAGCCAGGATCTTGATTTAAAAAGTTTAATAGAGCCAGGTTACAATTCCAGGACAATTGAATGTTCAAAATATTTGTACTTATAAACGTTTGAGATTTGCAGATGTTGTTCCAGACTACGATCCCGATAGCCGAGTCTAAGGGGGAGTCTGAAGACGAGCTCATCGCAAGGGGGAGTGTGGATTCAAGGATCCATGTAACTATCCCAAAGGAGCTTGTAACCGGAAAGCCAGGTGTCGATCCCAAAAGCACGGAAGCTTGACGAAACGGGGAACCTGAAGAGTCTACTGAAAAGGAGAGCTGGAGCTGAAGACAGATCCACCGGGATTCTGATCGAGCAAGAGGGAGTCTATGTTACTGAAAATGTTAAATTTTCAAGAAGACTCAGAGGGAGAGAAAAAGAAAAGACGCTACGAGTTTGACTCAATGATTGAGATTGACTGCGGCAATATCCAAGGGGGAGTCTGTTAGTGCAGTATGTCTATCGCCTCCGTCATCTCAAGTCATAGCAGAAACAGTTTAATTCTAGTGCTTATATTGTTACATGTAGTAAAAGGCAAGGTGGCATTTCTGTAATAATGAGGAATCTCATTAAAGCCCCTTGGCCTATAAATAGAAGTCTTAGGGCTAAGATTAGAGACTTTTGAAACTTTTGGCATTTTGGAGACTTGGAGAGCTCTAGATCTAGAGAGAGAAAGTCTAGAGAGAGAAAGCTCCAACGTGATTGAGGTTCTTGTACGATTTCAGATCTGTTAATAGAATCACAGTTATAATTACGTCTCGTGTGTTCGGTCACATTCGTGTACGGATTCCGCACATCACACGTTCGGTTCGCAATCTTTACGGAGTCAAAACCGGTCCTAACACAATCCCTTTAGAAGACCGCGGCGACTTCTACGCTCTTCGTCTACCCTTTGTTCCACCTCATGCAACCTTAGAGAATTTCTTGCTGCTGTGGTTGCTAGATTTGAGGTTGTGGTGGCTGCTACTGCTGAGGTTGAGGAGGCGGTGGGTATTGATACCCATATGCAGGGTACCCAGTTGGGTACGCGGGTGGAAAGGGAGAGGGGTAGAGAGCATTGAAGTTTGCCGCTTCAATGTATGGGTCAACGACAGGTGCATTATTGTAGTTATAACCTGAGTAAGCTTGCAGCACAAACGGGTTGTACCCAGCTGCATCTGGGTACGCAGGGATTGGGTTTTCATAACCCATGGGTGGTGCAGGTGTGACTGGTGCAGAGTCGACTTCAGAAACAACATTTGAAGGCCCACCCAAATGTGGGTCCTCAAAGATAGGAGGATAGTTGCTGGAATGTTGGGGGTGCTGAAATGAAAACCCCCTCGCACGGACATCCGTGCACTTCTTCTCCGCCTTGACGGTTCTGGTGGCGGTGGTTGCTCCGGTGCTGGCGGTGGCAGTGGCGTGATCGCCTGAAAGTGTGGGTCCTCTGAGGGAACCTGATGGTGTGGAGGTGAGTTGCGGTGAGGGGGAGTAAACTCCCACTTATATGTGCTCCACCTTTCGGCCCATATATCGGGGCATCTGTATGGTGAACCATAAAAAGTGGATCCGCTTGAAATTTCAATGGGATGCGTGGGCATCTATAACACCTCGTAAAATCACGTCCAATGATGTGTGGACACGTGTACTAAACCCTAATAAAGTCAAATGTTGACTATAAAGGACTAATTTTGTGAAAAATTGAAAACTTTGAATGAGAAAGGGCTAAAAGTGTTAACATGCTTAAACTAAGCCTCTGAATAACAATACTCGGTATTCATAATTAGAATTAAGCCACTCGTTGGTCGAAAGGAGCCATTTGCATAATTATTTGAAAGTTTACGCGTCGAAGGGTCAAAAGCCACAACATGTTAATTCTTACCTCTGAGTGACCTTCTAACAAACCAAGAGCTTCATGATGTGTGATTATACTCTCGCGAATACCCAATATTGGTCATCTAACGGTTTATGCCTATAGGTGACGTTACACGCAACTTTGCAAGTTAAAGGGGCTAAAAGCATCAATATGTTTAATTATACATCTGAATGACCTTTTAACAAACCCGAGTTATTATGAAGTAAAATAATACTCTCGAGAATGCCTAATATGGATAACATAGGGCTTTGACGCAATTAAATGATAATGCGCGCAAATTTACGCGTTAGAGGGACCAAAAGCGTCAACTTTTAAAACTACACCTTTGGGTGACCATTTAAGCGAACGGGAGCATTGTAATATTTGAACACACACTCGGGAATGCCTAACATGGGTTACGTAAGGCTTAGATATCGTTAAACGATGTTGCGCACATTTATGTGTGTTAAAAGGACTAGAAATGACAACAAGCAAAACTTCACTTTTGATCGACCTTTTTAGCAAACCAAGAACTCCATAATGTTCGGTCACGCTCCCGGGTATGCCTACAATCCGTCACTTTGGGTCCCATACTTTATATTAATATTTCACATTAGAATTTAAAGTCTTGTGTCATTTATGTAATAAATAAAAGATTATAAAAGCTGATTATGAAGACAGGGACCAAAACAGCAAGCCTGCTAAACTTTGAAGCGGAGCAAGATGCCTTGGCAGGCCGCGAAGCCCTCTTGGGCTTCCCTTACGCGGGCTGTAAACATACAGCAGCAACAGCAACATTATAAGTTATGAAACTAGGAAGTTTTGTGCCCAAAAATGCATTAAAGGATAGTTAAAAGTTGATTATGTTAACAGGGACCGAAAGTGGCAAGCTGCCAAACTTAAAGGCTGGGCTGAATAACCTCACGGGCCACGAGTCCAATGGGCCTGCTCCTTCGCAGGCTGCCAGAACAGTAACAGCAGCAGCCAGATTTTTTTTTTGATGGTTTTTGATGTTTAATTGTTTTCTTCTCACAACCAAACCATTACACAAAACTATGGACATATTATACTGATTTTTAAAGCTGGTATTACACATGTTAAGATCTCATGAACCCTTAGAACACTTGTAAATCATCCATAGCTTTTCAAAAACTATTAACAGGTGGGTCTTTCATCCATTTCATTTACACCTACACTTCAATCTGCTATCTCTCTCAATCCTAGGGGATCCTGAACATTTTGGAACCTCTATTCAGTCCATAGGACCTTATGTAAGTGTCCTTTCGTGACTAGTTTATTTTATTTGCCTTAAAAAGCCGAAAAGTCAAGCGTTTATGGTAAACGCTTTGACTTTTAGCTAGATTGTAAACGGTCAATCCATTGTCCGCAAAGAACATGGCTACGTGATCGTAATTAGGTAGGTGTTATACCCTCAAAAGGGCACCTCCTAAGAATCACGTTAGCTTGGTCAATTGACGAGTCAACTTAATATTGTTTTAAAAAGTCAACGGAACAGTTTTCGAAATAATTGCGATATGAGTTTAGAAATGTTCTAAAATACGTTTTATCACTTAAAAAACTTGATAATAATTATTAGTACATGTGTAAAGATGTTCGGCTCATCAATTCCATTTTTAGGGTCGGTTCGCAACCGAAAGTCGCGAAGTTTAACTTTTACGTTGACTTTCGATTATGAACCGAATTAGATTAGTTTGCTACTGATTTTAGGTTCCGTTATAATCGTAATTTAATGTAGCATAACCCTATAAGGTTATATTACACGATCATATTAGAAATCTTAGTTTTTGCACATGTTCCGTTAATATGCTTAAATTTGACTATTATGCCCTTATGTTATAAAAACGAGATTTTTGAAAATGTGAGAGGACAGAAAGCTTTATTACTGATATATAAGTATGTCCACAAAATTTGACGTCAGTTTCTGGTATCAAACTAAAGTTATGCAAGATAGCGAAAATGAAACTTTTTGTTAATTAAATGACATTTTTGGCATAAATCATGTTTAAACCCAAATTTTGGCACCAAACTCATTACCCACTATTATGATATAATTTTTAGGGATTTTTTGGTCAGATTTTATACTGACCATAACATAGAGTTCTTGTATGAATTCGGTAATTGACGATAATGCCCTTATCATTAATAAAATGAGATTTACATATCAATAACATACAAACCTTTTACTACTGATGTTATATGAAAAAAAAATATTTTGAACATTCAAGACTGATCAAAATCTCAGAATTCCTTAAACACCTCAAATATCGTCAATTATCGACTTTTACACAAATTAGGCGCATAGTATGGTTTAAAACCATATTTAACACCTAAGACTTGATACCTACTGATTTTATAAATGAATTTTATATTTTAACAGTAAGTATAAGTCTTGAACTCAGACTTCCAATTTTGTCCTTAAAACATATGTGAAATGACCAAAATGCCCCTACGGTGCATAGTTTGGCCATAAAAGGTAAACCTCACATATGTATGATATCTTACTAATGTAACATGATAAGATAAATATTTTTACTGAATGTTTTAGACCAGAACCTCAGTTTATGTTTAAACCTTTTTTATAAACTTTAAAATGACCAAAATACCCTTACGGGACTTAATTTGGTTTAAACATCTATTTGGGCATATTTGTTGATATCCTACTGATATCACAACATACTTTAAGCATAATAACTTATGGAACTTGTACTTGATGTCACACCCCCAAAATCCACATGCGGAGTACCACCGCTTGGAGGCGTGACTGACCAGGATCATAGCCACCAATCATATTGAACAAAGCATGTAAGTAATTTTTATAAAATCCAACACAATACAATTGGTGTCAAAACATAGTTTGAGTTTACAAGCCAATATCTTAATAAACAAATGAATAAAATCTAAACAAATATTGGAAGTATGGATGGATGATATGGTGGGTCCACAAGGGGACTAAAATCGTTGGGGGGGGGGGTATGTTGTAAATATTTCCCAACTACAAAGTAAGTATTAGAATGATATGTTTAGTTGGTAACTTTTTAGCGGGTGTTATGGCATACGGGGATCATGACAAGCCATGAATAATAAAATAACGTGTTTGACAAATATTTGGTGTCCCGGGTAATGTCCGGTTGTTCGGTCGGATACTGTTCCGTTAAAGTGTTTAATTGTACCGTAAGGTGTCGTATTTATATATTTTTGTAACGAAATAAATTCCTAACACATAGGAAAATATACCAGACCATTTAGTGACCTTTCTGTATGCTACCAGTATGTTAACATGCTCATGTAAGTATAACTCAGTAATCAGAGAGCAGTTAAATATTTCAACACAGTCACCAAGCACTTAAATTATTATTAAATAAATTGTACGGAATACATGTAAATTGAGGGTTGTCACATTCTCCCCCTGTTAAGAGAATTTCGTCCCGAAATTTAGCGCGTGGTTACTGAGGAAGCTAGTTAAGTTGCGTTGTTTTCCTGATTTTCCTGGGGTGTCACATCATCCCCCCGTTGCTCTGGAATTTCATCCCGAAATTCTGCAGTAGCTTCAGCCTCAGTAGTGGTTGCGTTTTTCTTAAACAGTTGGGGATGCTTGAGTTTCATTTGGTCTTCTCGTTCCCAGGTATACTCTGGGCCACGACGAGCATTCCAACGAACTCGGACCAGAGGTATCCTGGTACGCTTGAGGATCTTAACATCTCGATCCGTAATCTCTACTGGTTCCTCGACAAATCGCAGCTGGTCGTCGATTGTGAGTTCTTTGAGAGGAACTATGAGGGTCTCATCTGACAGACACTTTTTCAGATTCGACACATGGAATACGTTGTGAACTCCACTGAGTTCTTCAGGTAGATTCATCCTGTAGGCGACTTTGCCAATTTTCTTAATGATCTCGAACGGTCCGACATATCGTGGATTGAGTTTTGCCTCGTTTGCCAAAGCGGACTGCAACTCTCCAAGGTGAGACTTTGAGTAGCACCCGATCCCCAACCTGGAACTCGAGTGGCTTTCTTCCCTTATCAGCATAGCTTTTCTGACGGTCACGAGCTGCCGCCATTCGCTGTCGTATCTGAGCAATTCTCTCGGTGGTATCTACTACAAGTCCTGGGCCAGTGATTTGACTATCACCAACTTCTGCCCAACAAAGAGACGATCGACATTTGCGTCCGTACAATGCCTCGAACGGAGCGGCTTGGATGCTGGTGTGGTAGCTGTTGTTGTACGAAAACTCCACTAGCGGGAGATGCTTTTCCCAGCCATTACCAAAGTCGATTACGCATGCCCTAACCATGTCTTAAAGGGTCTGGATGGTGCGTTCAGATTGCCCATCCGTCTGTGGGTGATAAGCGGTGCTCAGAGGATGGCCGTTATTAAACCTACGAATTCTCCTGGTGCAGAATACGTACGTTCGTCCTCCTGGTGCAGGACAACAACCTTAAAACTAGCTAGACAAAAACTCTATCAATAAGTCCCTCTTCATATCGACTTAATGGACTATGGCAAACTGTCAGTGATGATAGACACTGATGTAGGGTACAACTATTGTTCTTAGTAGTCGATATCATACCGTCTAGTAGTTCACACGGGGAAAGCCCCCACTAATTATGGATACGGTTTGGGTAAAGAAAAAGGAAATGGTTAAACATACTTTCAACTTCGGGGTAACCCCCACGGCAAAAAAAGCCAACAAAAGTCAAACCACGTTTTCCAGAAACAACTTAAAACTAAACAACCAAACGTGAACTCACTCAACTTTGTTGTTGACTCGTTGTTACATGCCTTATAGGTCGCTAGATGGAGCTTGCACGAGGAAGGAGTCGTTGTTGTGTACGGACTGTTATGTTCCGTGCTTACTGTTTAAATCCCTATGAACTTATTAAACTTGCGTTTTGAACTTTATTTATAAACTATGGACTTATGCTTTAGATTTACTTTTATGCTTCCGCTGTTTAAACTAAACATGGTTAACTAGCTTTGGTCACCAATCATATTGTGGTTGGTCTTATTTACTTAATTACGATGTTCAATATGATTGGTGGCTCGATCCTGGTCACGTCACGCCTCCTAGCGGTGGTACTCCGCAGGGTGGATTTTGGGGGTGTGATAGACCAAATCGTAAGTTTAAACTTTATGCTTTCGCTTGTAACTTAAACTATGTTTTGTTAGACACCAATTGTATTGTGTTGGATTTTACAAACTACTTACATGCTTGTTCAATATGATTGGTGGCTTGATCCTGGTCACGTCACGCCTCCAAGCGGTGGTACTCCGCATGGTGGATTTTGGGGGTGTGACACTTGACTCATCCGGTTACCCGTTATGCTTATACGTGTTCGGTACGGTTTATGTAACTAGTTTGCATAAATTAGCCGAAACGGGTCAAACCTTATCATTTTTACTTCAAAATTCAGAATGTATTTAGTTTACCCATATTATACAAGTCTTCATACTTGTTGGGTCTAAATTACATTCCATTCCGGTCATCGCTTAATCTAGCGTATCGTACCGTTTTCATATTTTAAAACTAGCCGGTCTAAGTCTATGACTTAATTAAGACCCGTTAGCATTCTAATTGGTTATTTATACCATCATTCCAAACTAGAGCCTTCAAGTAAATTGTACCTACGCTTACTTAATTGAATACAGATGAGTTATTATAAATCGTGCTATTTAAGACAAGAGCTAGCTCAGGTAAATACTCTTAACCTATTTTTCCTTATACGGGCTTGGGATACGGTAATATAATTACCGCATGGTCAGGTATGGGATTCGAAGACCAATAAGTCGGGAAATTCAAATAACATATTTTAATTCGTATTGCTTGACTGAAACATTGGGGGTTAATGCGACCGTGTCCTGGATATCCTTGACTCATTAATTGCAAATGGCCACGACCTAAGCACGGGGTGTAGGCATACACCCGACAGATGCGAGACGGTTTATTATATAATTTTATACCCAATATGGGTTTCCCAATAAGGGAATAAGTGCTGTGCCGGTTAATCATGAACTGGCATAGTACCGGGCCCCACATGTAGAACAAGTTATGTAAAACTGATAACATGAGATATAGTTTGTCCCAAGTATAAAATATTTCGTGCCTTGTGCACCTAAACCAATTTTCATAAACATTTTCAAATGCGTCGGTTGATTGTATTTACCAATGAAAACTGACGTATTTTCAAAAGTCTAAGTGACAGGTACAAATACGTAAATAGGCTGGAAAGAGGAATTTGCAACTCCTTTGCATAAGCCATTAGTCCGATAAACTCCTTTTGTTTTAATGATCCGCATGTGGATTATTACAAGCTTGTCTATACTAAATACTTTGATATATTTTAGACTTTTGTGTTTGTAATAATTGTTTTGGTCAAAAATCACACAAGGATAATGTAACCAAATCTGATTTTTGTGAGGTTGAGTGTTTGATTATATGAACAAATGCATGAGCGAATAGAAAATGAAATCAACGATGGACACCGAGATTTATACGAGGAAAAAGCCCTTGATCTTTAGAAGATCTCCGGCATAAAAACCTCGGGTGACGGAAACTGCCGATCACCAACTATATTGCATAAAAAAGATTACAACTTTGGATGATATTGAGTTTGATACAATGAATTCTAGTGTGTGTATGTTTGAGAGCGAGTAGCAGAGGTGTTGTGTCGAAAAAAGATGTGTTCTATCATCTCAATACCCCCTTAAATAAATAAACTAACAAAAAGTCCTATTTTCTAGGAAGATCATGTCCACTCTCATAACCGTTAGTGGAAATAGCACATGTGGAGCATCTTGAACGAATATTCTTGAGATTCTAGCTGAGATTTAGTCCACTACGTCCATTATCTGTGTATAAACATTAAAAACGTGACAATTGTTAGAAATCATAAGTAATGTTAAGGATCCTGGATCCTCGGACTCCCTGCATCATCCGTTAAGGATCCGTGATCCATGCCCAGTCTCAGGATAGATGATCCTTGGCATAAAATTCATGCCCTAACAATTGCCCCCAATATGGCAGTTGTGATAAGGATTCACAGCTGCCATATTTCCATTAGAAGCGGACTAGCCGTTGTTGTTGGTAACTAGTCGTTACACTGCCTGTCGTCACTGATAAGACCTGCTATAATCATCATTGCAAAATATAGAGTTAGAGATAACTCTTCAAGTGCCTTTAAAGATCAGAAGATCCTTCTGTTTGTGGAGGATGAATCCTTCTACACCGTTCGCTATTAACCTTCATGCCCTTTAATTTCTGCATAGACACTTTAACTGTTAGATAGCCTTGTTCGGCCTGGATGGATGGTCCACGGTTTTGCTGGTGAAATCCAGGCCGGGTGATTTTAATACATAATGAATGGGTAACAACATTAAACTTTTTTAGCTACATCTGTTGTTGTTTCTTCCCTCTTTATTTTTCATGTTTCTATTTTCAAATATATCATCGCCAAACAACTGAAAAGTTATTGGAAATCTGATGATAATGTTAAACTTTTATCAGAAAACTTGAGGTGTTCGGACAAATGTGGATCAATGATCCTTAGCCAAAAAGGATAAGAGACAACTTGCAGCTTAGAAAAAGTTAGAATATAACATACCAGAGAATCTAAGTTAGGATTCTATATCCTTGTAAATTATTACTGAATAAACAAACTGTGATAAGTAAAGTTTTAATGATCCAGGATCCTTATTGTCAGAACTTGTATAACTTTAAAGCTTCAAGATCCTGTAAGAAAAACAAACTTGGGACCAAGCCAAATAATTGGGAATGAACCCTTGATAACTGGGGACAAGCCCAACAAACTGGGGACAAGCCCAAATAACGGGTGTAAACTAGGGTCAAGCCCAAATAAACTTGTGCAAACTGGAGTATGGCCCAAATTGGCAACTATCCCAACGTGAGCGACATGAAAATGTCGAAACCTTGGTTAACATGAAAACATTAGAAACCTTAGGAATGGATTTATGGTACGTCTACCATTATACTTAGGATCCTAAATACAGGCAGTACAACGAAATTGTCAGCCCCTAAAGCGGGTACTAGTCCCATTGCCTTTAACTGCACTAGGATAATCGTGCGCAACTGGCGAGGGTGTTGAAAGCCGATTCGTAGAAGGTAATAGATACCTTAGCTGGGGACAATCCCAAAAACTGGGGATAAACCCAAAAAACTAGGGACAAGCCCAAAAACTTTGGAGAGTTGGCCAACCACTTTGATCTTCTGTAAAATGATAACAACTCTGCAAAAGCTTAAACTTTATGAAAATAGATGTTAAATGTTTAACATCTTTGACTTATGATAAGTAATAAGTATAAAATGAATGAAAATGAAAGTAATGTGTTACCAAAGATAGAATCATATATCCTTTGAGGATCCCGGATCCTTAATCAGAATACTGGTTTCGCTGAGGATCCCTGATCCTTCCTACTTAAAGTATTTTTTGAGATGACCAGCATCCCAAGCTCTTGGTAGGAGATCACCATCCATTGTTAACAAACGATATGCCCCCCTTCCTGCTTCAGCTTCAATTAGATAGGGGCCTTCCCATATTGGTGCTAGCTTGCCATCAGCAGGATTTGTGATATTTTGGTATCACCAACTTGAAACTTTCTCAACCTGACATTCTTGTTGTAAGCTCTAACTACTCTTTGTTGATAACTGGTCATCTGTCACAAAAGTTAGTAGTTCTACTCCCAATAAATTGCGATCCATTATCACAAATAATTTCAGAAGGTATTCCAAATCTAGTAATAATGTTTCGCTTAATGAAGGATATAACTTCCTTTTCCCTGACTTGAGCAAATGCTTCTACTTCTATCCATTTAAAGTAGTTTGTCATGGCTAGCATAAACACTTTCCATCCTGGTGCCTTTGGAAGTTTTATTACTATATCCATTCCCCATCTGAATGGCCAAGAAGAGGATATAGGATGCAAAGGCTCTACTGGTTGATGCAGAATGTTTCTGTGCCTTTGACAAGCATCACATCTTTGTGCATATTCCATAGCATCCTTCTTCCTCATAGGCCAATAGTATCCTATTATGAGGATCCTTGAAAATAGCGCTCTGCCCCCAGTGTGATTTCCACAGTCTCCTTCGTGAAAATCCTTTAAGACTTCTAGAATTTCTGGATCCTCAATGCACCTTAAATATGGACCTACAAGAGACCGTTTATATAAGATGTTATTTAATAATGTAAATTGAGATACCTTAATTTTGAAGGCTCTAGGATTTTCTCCAGCAGGAATTTCTCCATTCTGGATATAGTTCTGAATTGGAAGGATCCAGGATCCTGAATTTAACTGCACATCATCACTAGGTACAATTGCAGCGTCCTCTACTATCTCCATTACTTCAGTTTCCTCAATTGCAGGAGACAAAACATGGATGATAGGTATCTTCACATCCTCTGGCATCTTTAGGGATGATCCAAGGTTAGTTAAAGCGTCTGCTTCTGCATTCTCTTCTCTAGGTACCTGTGTTAAACTGAAAAAAGCAAAAGAATCTGGCAGTTTCCTGACTACCTCTAGGTATTTGATTAGTTTTTCACCTTTAACGGTATAGGAACCATTATAATGATTAGTAATTAATAGGGAATCTACGAATACTTGAAGATACATGATCCTCATATTCTTAGCTAATTGCAAACCTGCTATCAAGGCCTCATACTCTGCCTCATTATTAGTGGTTTGGAATTCACATGCAATGGATTGGGGTATAATATCTCCCTATGGAGATTTTAGTAGTGTGCTTTATCCATTTCTTTTAACATTTGAAGCTCTATCCGTGTAGAGTGTCCAAGGATCCTTGGTCTTCTCAAGTTGTTGAACTTCTAATTCAGCGTCCCTTTGTAGATCACTACTGAAATCAGCCACAAAGTCAGCTAAAGCTTGGGACTTGATGGAAGTCCTGGGTTCATACTTAATGTCATATGCACTAAGCTTGACTATCCACTTTGCCATTCTACCTGACATTTCAGGTTTCCTGAGAACATTCTTAATAGGAAAGTTAGTTTTCACAATAATAGTATGAGTTTCGAAATAATGTCTATGTTTAGCGGAAGCCATAATTAAATCTAGAATTAATTTCTTAAATGAGAATACCTGGCCTCAGCATCAAGTAGACTTTTACTTACATAGTATACCGGATGTTGAGAGCCTTCATGATCCTTAACTAGGACCGCACTTACTGCTTTAGCTGAAAAAGCTAAGTATAAGGATAATGATTCTCCATTTTCAGGTTTCATCAGGGCTGGTGCTGAGGATAGATAATCCTTAAGAGCCTTGAGTTCAACTTCATGCTTATCAGTCCACTCAAACTTCTTATTCTTCCTCAATATGGCTTAGCTTCCTTAAGCAATTTGTCTACCTCTTCTTGGATAATGGCATTTCTTTCGGGTGTAAATCTCCCCCCTTTTTGGTGTATTGGCTTGAAAGACCTGTCAATACCAAGTTTGTGAGTAATAACATCCTTAGATATACCTGTCATGTCTTCATGTTTCCATGCAAAGGTAGACTTTCTTCTTTTCAAGAAGGATATTAAATCCCGCTCAATACTGTCTAGGATCCTGGATCCTATAAAAATTTTGGATTCAGGATCCTCTGGGTTCAACAGAATATCCCTGACGTCTTGCTTTCTTGCCTCTGTGACGTCTTGTTCCTTGGAGGCTGGTTTCATTGGAGAAGTGTAACAGTTCTTTGCCTCCTACTGATCACTCTCTATCTTCACCACACCCCATGAAGTTGGGAGCTTGACACATTGATGATATGTTGAGGGGGACTGCCTTCATATCATGTATCCATGGCCTGCCAAGGATAACATTACAGCAAGATAAGCAATCAATAACACATAATTTTTTTAACAGAATTCACTCCCTCTATATAGATAGGAAGTTTGATGTCCCCCAATGTATTCTTTGTCTCTCCACTGAATCCCACAAGGATAGATGATCTTGGGACAATGTCAGATTTAAGAATATTCATTCTTTTGAGAACATCCAACTGGATTTTGTTCACCAAGCTTCCCCCATCAATGAGAATCCTACGAACAAAATGGTTAGAGATAAATAGTGTAATAACTAAATCGTCGTGATGAGGATCCTGAATGTCCACATGGTCATCCTCATCAAAGGATATCATTTTCAGCAGGGTAAGGATGGAGGTCCGAACAGGTATGTCCCCATTCTCCATCTTTCTTTCCTTTGCATGTCTCTTAGCTGCTGAGAATGAAGTGCCACATATGTCTGATCCACCGGAAATAAAGTCGATAATTTTTGCATCAGCTGGATGAGCTGGAGCTCTTTTTGGAATCTTTTCAGGATCCTGGATCCTTGACTTTTTTCTTCCAAATAGCTCCTTCAAATGTCCCTTGCTTAACATATAACCAATCTATTTCCTGTGTGCTATGCATTCATCAGCGAGATGACTGAAATCTTCATGATAGGCACACCATTTGGATTTATCTTTTGTAGCAGCTGGCTTATCGTTCCTTATGGGCCATCTTGCTTTTTCACCTAAATTCTGCATGGCAAGGATTAGTTCATTGTTATCAACAGCAAAGCAATATTCAGAAGTGGGTGGATAATCTTCATCATTCTCTTCTTGCTCCACAACATGCACATTTTGATTATCCAACTTGTTGTATGATTTGGATTTGTTGTTCCTGAAATAGGATCCTTGCTTTTCCTGCTTTGAGGATCCTGACAGTCTCTCTTGGATCCTTTTATCATCCTCTAAATGGATGAATCTAAGGGCCCTGGTTCTTACTTCATCAAGATTCCTGCAAGGGGTCATGACACATCATCATAGAATTGTGAATCCTTAAGTAAACCCATTTTGAAAGCTTCTACAGCTGTGGCAATATCCAAATTAGGAATCTCTAAGGATTCTCTACTGAATTTAGTTATGTAATCTCTAAGCGATTCATTTTGACCTTGTGTTACCCTATATAGATTACTAGTTAATCGTTCAAAACTCCTACTACATGAAAATTGGCTATTGAACAAATTAACTAGATTAGCAAATGAACTAATAGAGTAAGGGGGAAGACTTATCAGCCATTTAAGAGCTGATCCTGTCAGTGTGGATCCGAAACCCTTGCATAGACATGCTTCTTTCAACCTTTCAGGAATGGGATTGATCTCCATTCTCTCCCTGTATTGAGCTATATGCTCTTCTGGATCAGTTGTGCCATCGTAGAGCTTCATGTTTGGTGTTTGGAACCTCTTTGGTATCTCCGCATCACAAATGGGTGGTGCAAAACGAGATATTTTGTGACTCCCATACGGAATCTCAGGAATGGGTTTAACCACTCCTGGGACACTGGATATTATATCCTTAAGTTTTTGCAATTCCCTAGCTATAGCTTGGTTGATTACTATCTCCTGCACAAAGCCATGGTTAGCATTATAAGAAGTATTTAAAGTGTTACCTCCTGATGGATTCAAGGTTGGGATTCCTGATGTGAATCCATATTGGTGTGATTCTGGCATGATTGAGGGACCAGATGAAGCAATAGTTTGCATAGGTATTGTTAGGGGAGGATTTCTCATTGATCAGTGATCCTCATTTACTGTTGGGTTTAGTGATCCTCAATTCTGTCTGAAGTAGTGATCCTCAGAAGTGTTGTAGGATCAGGATCATGGATCATCATAAGGATCCTTGTACTAACGGTTGTCTACTTTGAATTCAAAACTGTTTTGCAGGAGTACCAGCTTGGACTTGGTCTTGGCGATATTCCAGGAGTATATTCTATGTTTATTCCGTACGTGCCTGGCCAAAAGTGGACGTTATGGAGTCGTGGAGGACTTGCACCATTTGCGGAATGTTAGTTAGTATAGATATTTTCCATTTTTAAAGGGGTAGAGAGCTAATTAGAAAACACTTGGCTATTTTTAGCTACACACACACTCTTACAACTGCTCTCACCAGCTCTCGTTAACTCACTTGGCGATTACACACTTTTTTACACAATACACTATAGTGATCCTTGTACTTAGCTCGCTATCATCCGAAGTTGTATTACATTTCTTGTTTAATTTGAGTTGGTGATCGGTAGTTTCCATCACCTGAGGTTTTTTATGCCGGAGATCATTCATTGATCAAGGGCTTTTTCCTCGTATAAATCTTCGTGTCACTTGTTCATTATATTTCATAGTGATCCTTATTGTTGTTCATAAATTCAAGCATCATACCTCACAACAGAAAGTTTGGTTGCATTATCATTGCTTGATTTTTGACCAAAACAGTTTGGCGCCCACCGTGGGGCAATTGGTGCTTCATTCCTAAGAAGATTCGCATATTCGTGATCATTTCGGTTCATAACAACCAGGCAGATGGCTTCTTCAGCGAAGAACACTTCAAACTTGATGCCGTCATTCAGTTCTTCACAAGGCGTTCCTCCTTTGCCTCCGCCACCTTCTGGATCCCAGAAGAATGCTGAGAATGCTGTGAAGAAACCAACCCCCATTTTCCAAAAACCACCAACTTCTTCTGTTTCAACTAATCCTACTACTAATGATCTTTATACTCTGATTTTGCAGATGAGGAATCATGCACAAGAGCAGGACAAAACCAACGAAAGGATCCTCCGGGAGATCGATGAGATCAAGAAACAGAAGAAATCAGTGGAGGATCACTCCCCTCTGATGCCAAGATCGCTGAACTTCGACACTCCAGTCATAACTTCCCAACACTCAGCGGTTCCGGACGTGCAATACTTGGGTGAATTACCAGGAAGGCGTTATGGAACAGCAACTATGAGTCAGGCGTTTGGTTCTCACTTCCAGCCTCAAGGATCCTCTTCTCAGCATCAGGGATACTTCACGTCAGGAGGATATTTGAGAATGCATGCAGTTCAAGGATCATCCCAGGTCCAAGGATCCTCCTAGGTCCAAGGATCTTCCCAGGTCCAAGGATCCTCCCAGGTCCAAGGATCTTCCCAGGTCCAAGGATCCTCCCAGGTCCAAGGATCCTCCTAGGTCCAAGGATCTTCCCAGGTCCAAGGATCCTCCCAGGTCCAAGGATCCTTCCCGGTCCAAGGATCCTCCCTTGTCCCAGGATCCTCTCTGGTTCCAGGATCCTTTCAGGTTCAAGGATCATCTCAACTACAAGGATCCAATGTCCTTCAGGATCAAGGATTCTTGAGAAGTATGCAGCCTCAGAGCTCGGATGTTCATCAAGGAGACCTCATACCAATGCAGACCATTGCTCCCTCTGGTCCTTCAATCATACCAGAGTCTCGACAATATGGATTCACATCCGCAATTCCAAACACGAATCCTGTGGGAGGTAACATTTTTAATAATTCATATAACACTAACCATGGCTTAATGCAGGATACAGGTATTAATCAGGCTATGGCTAGAGAGCTATAGACGCTTAAGGATATGATATCCAGTGTACCGGGAGTGGTTAAACCCATTCCTGAAATTGCAGATGGTAGCAATAGGATATCTCGTTTTGCACCACCCTTATGTGATGCTGAGATACCTAAAAGATTCCAGATACCATCTATGAAGCTGTATGATGGTTCGACGGATCCAGAGGAGCATGCAGCTCAATACAGGGAGAGGATGGAGATCAATCCAATTCCTGAAAGGTTAAAAGAAGCATGTCTATGCAAGGGATTTGGATCCACACTCACAGGATCTGCTCTTAAATGGCTGCTAAGTCTTCCCCCTTACTCTATTACTTCATTTGCTAACCTAGTTAATTTGTTTAATAGCCAATTCTCTTGTAGTAGGAAATTTGAACGATTAACTAGTGATCTATATAGGGTAACACAAGGTCAAAATGAATCACTTAGAGATTACATCACTAAGTTTAGTAAAGAATCCTTGGATATTCCTAACTTGGATATTACTACGGCTGTAGAAGCCTTTAAAATGGGATTACTTAGGGATTCATTATTCTATGATGATCTTGTCATGACACCTTGCAGGAATCTTGATGAAGTAAGAACCAGGGCCCTTAGGTTCATCCGCCTAGAGGATGACAAAAGGATCCAGGATAGATTAGCAGGATCCTCAAAACAGGAGAAACAAGGATCCTACTTCAGGAACAACAAATCCAAGTTCTACAATAAGTCTGACAATCAGAACGTGCGTTCAGTGGAACAAGAAGAGGATGATGAGGATTATCCTCCTATTTCTGAATATTGTTTTTCTGTTGATAACAACGAACTAATCCTTGCAATGCAGAATCTAGGTGAGAAAGCTAGGTGGCCAAGGAAAAGTGATAAACCAGCTGCTACAAAGGATAAGTCCAAATGGTGTGCATACCATGAGGATTTTGGGCATCTCACTGAAGAGTGTATTGCACTAAGAAAGGAAATTGGTTACTTATTGAGCAAGGGGCATTTGAAGGAACTCTTGGGACGGAAGAAGTCAAGGATCCAGGATCCTGAAAGGATCCCGGAAAAGGCTCCTGCTCCTCCAGCAGATGCACAAGTCATAAACTTCATATCCAGTGGATCAGACATTTGTGGTACTTCCTTCTCAGCAGCCAAAAGACATGCCAAAGAAACCAAGATGGATAATGGAGATAGACCCATTCGGACGTCCACTGTCACCGAGGATAAGATCATAACTTTTGATGAGGACGATCATCTTGATGTGCAGGATCCTCATCATGATGGTCTTGTAATTACGTTGTTTATTTCAAACCACTTTGTTCGCAGGATCCTTATAGATGGAGGAAGCTCTGTGAACATCATTCAGCTTGATGTTCTCAAGAAGATGAATATCCCGGAGTCTGATATTATCCCAAGATCCTCAGTACTTGTGGGATTCAGTGGAGAAACTAAGAATACATTGGGGGACATCAAACTCCCAATCTATATTGAAGGATTGCATTCTTATCTAAAGTTTTGTGTTATAGATTGCTTATCATGTTGTAATGTTATCCTTGGCAGGCCATGGATACATGACATGAAGGGAGTCCCGTCCACCTATCATCAATGTGTAAAGCTTCCAAGTCCTTGGGGAGTGGTGAAAATTGAGAGTGATCAACAAGAGGCTAAGAATTGCTATACCTCATCAATGAAACTAGCCTCAAGACCAAGGGAGCAATAGCAATTAAAGTATCCTTCAAGAGATGTCTTGGAGGCAAGAGAACAGGATTTGAAAGAAATCCTCACGGATCCTGAGGATCCTGAATCCAAGATCTTCATAGGATCAGGGATCCTTAGCAACATTGAACAGGAGCTAGTATCCTTCTTTAAGAGAAGGAAATCCACCTTTGCCTGGAAACATGAAGACATGACATGTATATCTAAGGATATAATTACTCATAAACTTGGCATTGACAGGTCATTCAAGCCTATACATCAAAAGAGGAGAAAGTTTGCACCTGAAAGAAATGTTATTATCCAGGAAGAGGTAGATAAGCTACTTCGAGCAGGTATGATAAGAGAGGTTAAGTATCCAAGGTGGTTAGCCAATGTGGTTGTTGTTCAAAAGAAGAATGGAAAGTGGAGGGTATGTGTCGATTTTACTGATTTAAACAAGGCATGTCCCAAGGATCCTTTCCCATTACCCCACGTTGACTCCATGGTGGATGCTACCGCGGGTCATGAGTTGTTGACTTTTATGGATGCTTCATCTGGATTTCAACAAATTCAGATGGAACCATCTGATCAAGAGGATACAGCCTTTATGACCCCAACTAGTATATATTGTTATATTGCTATGCCATTTGGACTAAGGAATGCATGTGCTACTTACCAAAGGCTTGTCAATATGATGTTCAAGGAACAAATTGGACACACTATGGAAGTCTATATTGATGACATGGTGGTTAAGTCCAAGAAAGCTGAGGATCACCTTAAAGACTTGGAGGAAGCATTCAATATCCTTGATAAATTTAATATGAAACTAAATCCTTCTAAGTGTCATTTTGGTGTTAAGGCAGGTAAATTCTTAGGATATATGGTAACAAAGAGGGGCATTGAAGAAAGTCCAGAACAAATTAAGGCTATTGTGAATATCAAATCTCCTGCCAATGCTAAGGATGTGCAAAGATTGACGGGCAGGATCGCAGCCTTGAACAGATTCATATCCAAATCCTCATAAAAGTGTAAGGAATTCTATGATATCCTGAGGAAGAACAAGAAATTTGAATGGACTGAGAAGCATGAAGGTGCCCTCAAAGCTCTTAAAGATTACCTATCCTCAGCCCCAGCCTTGATGAAACCAGAAAAAGGAGAAGTATTATCCTTGTACCTAGCAGTATCCTCAAAAGCAGTAATTGCGGTCCTTGTTAAGGATCACCAAGGTACACAACATCCTGTTTATTATGTAAGTAAGAGCTTACTTGATGCTGAATCCAGGTATTCACATTTAGAAAAACTTATCCTTGCATTAATTATGGCATCCACTAAATTGAGACATTATTTTGAGACTCATGCCATTATTGTTAAGACTAATTTTCCAATTAAGAATGTTCTCAGGAAACCTGAAATGTCAGGAAGGATGGCTAAGTGGGCAGTGAAGTTAAGTGCATATGATATAAGATATGAACCAAGAACTGCCATCAAATCCCAAGCTTTAGCTGACTTTGTGGCAGATTTTAGTAGTGACTTGCAAGGGAAGCTGAGTTAGAAGTCCAACAACTTGAAGAGACTAAGGATCCTTGGATTCTCTTCACGGATGGAGTCTCCAATGTAAAAGGAACAGGACTTGGAATACTACTAAAATCGCCACAGGGGGACATAATACCCCACTCCATAGCTTGTGAATTTCAAACTACCAACAATAAGGCTGAGTATGAAGCCTTGATAGCTGGTTTGCAAATTGCAAAGCATATGAGGATCAGGTATCTTGAGGTACATGTAGATTCGTTACTGATCACTAATCACTTTAATGGATCCTATGCTGTTAAAGGTGAAAAGCTAATAAAATATTTAGAGATAGTCAAAGAATTGGCACTCTCTTTTATATCCTTTAGTTTGACACAGGTACCAAGGGAAGAGAATGCAGAGGCAGAGGCAGATGCATTAGCCAATTTAGGATCATCCTTGAAGATCCCGGAGGATATCAAGATCCCTATTATCCATATCCTGACCCCGGCTATCGAGGATCATGTAGCTATGGAGATAGGAGAGGATTCTGCAATCATCCCTAGTGATGATACTCAATCTCATTCAGGATCATGGATCCTTCCAATCATGAGATACATACAACATGGAGAGATTCCTACAGGAGAAAACCCTAGGGCTTTCAAAATCAAGGTATCTCAATTTACAATATTGAATAATATGTTGTACAAACGATCTCTTGCAAGATCATATCTAAGATGCATTGAGGATCCTGAAATCCAAGAAGTCCTAAAGGATTTCCATGAAGGAGATTGTGGAAACCACACTGGGGGCAGGGCATTATTCTCAAGGATCCTGAGGACAGGATACTATTGGCCCACTATGAAGAAGGATGCTATGGAGTATGCCAAGAAGTGTGATCCTTGTCAGAGGCATAGTAACATCCTTCACCAACCAGCAGAGCTCTTGCATCCTATATCCTCTTCCTGGCCATTCATGAGATGGGGAATGGATATAGTTGGAAAGCTTCCTAAGGCACCTGGTGGAAAAGTATTCATGCTTGCTATGACTGATTACTTCTCTAAGTGGATAGAGGCTGAAGCCTTTACTCAAGTCAGAGAAAAGGAGAACCACTAACTTTTGTGACAGTTGGGGGATTAAGATGATAACATCAACACCAGTCCACCCACAAGCTAATGGTCAGGCAGAATCATCCAACAAGATCATCATCAACAATTTGAAGAAGAAGCTTGGATCCAAGAAAGGAAAATGGGCAGAAGAACTACCTTATGTGCTTTGGGCTGATAGGACAACTCCCAAGAATGCTACAGGCCAAACTCCATTTTCTTTGGTATTTGGGGCAAAATCAGTGATCCCTACAGAGATGGTGGTTCCAACTGCGAGAACGAGCATTCGTGATCCTGAAGAAAATGCTGAAAACTTGGTTCAAGACTTGGATACTATAGAAGAAGTCAGGGATTTGGCAAGGATAAGGATGGCCAGTTATCAACAAAGGATGGCTGGAGCCTACAACAAAAATGTCAGGATCAGGAAATTCCAAGTTGGTGATATGGTATTAAGGAAAGCATTTCAGAATACCACCAATACTGCTGATGGAAAGTTGGCACCAAAATGGGAAGGCCCCTATTTGATTGAAGCTGAGGCAGGAAATGGGGCATATCGACTACTAACAATGGAAGGTGATTTGCTACCAAGAGCTTGGAATGCTGTCCATTTGAAGAAATATTTCATGTGATTAGGACCCATGATCCTTACCTGACCAGTATCCTTGAAGGATCCTTACAGAACGAATGATCCTCATCTTGGTAATCTTCTAATCTCAAACTATTTCATTCTTTTATTCTCTTATATAGGGATAAGGATCCTGCATCCTTTATCCTCCTTTCACTTGATTCTGAGTTTTGAAGGTTCAGGTACCCTTAATTGAGGATTGAGTATCCACAGAAGTATCCAGTTATTTGGGCTTGACCCCAGTCATTTGGGCTTGACCCCAGTTATTTGGGCTTGACCACAGTTTGGGCCTGTCCCCAGTTTGGGCCTGTCCCCAGTTTCGCCAGTAGCTCACGATGATCCTGGTATAGTTCATGGCAATGGGACCAGTACTCGCTTTAGGGGCTGACAATTTCATTGTACTGGCTATACTCAGGATCCTACGTATAATGGTAGACGTACCATACATCCGTTCCTAAGGTTTCTAACGTTTTCACGTTAGCTAAGGTTTTGGCATTTTCATGTCACTAAGTTTGGATAGTCGCCAGTGAGGGCCATACTCCAGTTTACATACAATCCTTTGGGCTTTTCCCCAGTTATCCTTTGGGCTTGTCCCCAGTTATCCTTTGGGCTTGTCCCCAGTATATTGGGCCTGTCCCCAGAATTGTTGGGCTTGTGCCCAGTTACTAACTTTCATCTTATATTGGCTTAGTCCCAAGTTATATCCTATTTCTGGTTTTTAAGTTAAATGACCAAGGATCCTTGATCCTTACCTTCTACTAAGGTTTGTCTTTTGGATTATCCTGATTATAAGTGTTAAAGGATAGGATTCTAACTTGGATTCTCAGGTATGATCCTTAACTATTTTGATTTTATTCATTATTTATTTGAATAACCCTTATCCTTTGACAACTGAACTTATGATCCTTAAACTATATAACTTTTCAAAACTAATCGGCTAAGGAATATGTGATCCTTGATCATATCCTAAACTTTTTGGGGATATTTCTTAAATTTTTTCTCTACTTGATAAGTTTAAACAAAATAAACATCACGATAGTTGGAAAGTAAAATGTTAACAAGGATATCAACACAGGATAAGCCAGAAAGTTAAAGTTATTTTATTCACAAGAGATTAAACCCCTTAAGGTTGTCAAACTTACCTACCCCAAGCATCTACCAGCAATACGTGGCCCGTCCGCTGGGGTACGTAAAGGGTGTCCATTGTCTAAGGGTCTTGGTAGTGCAGGAATCAAAAGACGGCAGGATCACAATGGCTTCATCCCCCAAACAGAGGATCCCTCCACCATTTGTAATCCTACCTATTGTTCAAAGGATCCATGATCCTTAGCCCTAATTACTATTGTCTTAAGTACAACCCATAATTGTTCAACAAAAAAAACACAATAAACAAACTACCAAACTTAAAAAATGGGCTCTGGCTACGTCTAGAAATGTCCTTCATCGCCCATTCATGCGGCTTACACCTTCGCTGCATCATCATCCCCTCCAGCTCCAGTATCCTTCGCCTGATCCTTGCCACTACCACTAGCCTCGATTGCCAGAACCTCGTCAGCCTCATCCTCATCCTCAAACTCAGCCAGCCTGGCCTTCCAGCCTTCCATGTCCCAGTTGCTCCTATCAAAGGCGGGATCCTGAGCTTCTTGAGCCATCTGTAGCTTGGTCTTGTACATGGCAATGGCAGCGGAGACCTTAGCATCCTCCGTGATCTCACTCTTCTCATAATCAAAATTGATCAGAATTGCAGCTGTTTGAGCTTTGGCATCGTTGAGATCCTTTTCAAGGGAAGCGATCTTGAGGACTTTGAGCATTGCTACCTTTTGGAGATCAGAGTGTTTCTCCTCTAGCTCTTCAGCATTCCCAATGTAGTCCTCGATCTCCGCAAATTTCTACAAAGAAGACAATGCAAAGATTAGGATCAAGTGATCCTCAAATGGGCAGGATAATCAAGTTAAGTCAGTGATCCTTACATCATTAAAGTACTCGAGGAATTGATGACGGATCTGAGGTAAGCCTTGAAGGTTGTCAGCTTCAGAGGTCTTTCTTTTCTTTCCACCTCTTCCCCTTGAAGTGGTAGCCTTGGGGATTACAACGGAGGGGCTAGCAGCAGACTTTTTCTTGGAGGATATGACACTGTCAAGATCAGTGATGTTGAACTTGGAGGCAGATTTTGAGGATTTCCCAGCGCCTACACATTCAAAACAGATAAGTATCCTTATCCTATTTCTAATCAACTATTTATTTAAATATTTGACTATACAAAATACAAGATACTTACTTGACATAGTGACAGAACCAGAGGATACTTCTTGTGAATCCTGGGTGTTTGTTTTGAATGACCTTGTTGCAGGATCAAGTCTTCTGAAAGCAGCGAGCCTTTCTTTGGTGGCAGGTGATGGTATAAGGTGCGAAACAGAGATAGCTGTACAACAGAAACAAAAGGATGTTAGGGATCCTTATACAAAAACTAGATTATCTGGTGATCCTTCTCAGGATCCTATATCCTACCATGGGTGCTCCACTTCCTTGGCAGATTCTTTCCATCCGGGATAGAATCCCTTCTGACAAAGAAGAATCTCCGTTTCCAGTTTGTATCATTCTTAGTGGCTTTGAAGATGGGGTGTTCTTCACCGGGTTTACGCTTGAATAGATATCGGTGGGATCCAAATGTGGTGAGATCATACATCTCTGCCAACTCCGACATTCCTAGGGCAATTCCTTCCTGCTCAATGATCCTCTCAAGGGTATATAAGACCCTCCAGATCATTGGCATAGCTTGAATGTAGGAGATGCCGGTGAGGGAGAAGAAAGACTGGGTAAATTCAGGGAAAGGATACGAATATCCTATTGTGAAAGGAGTGACCGGGAAAGCTACCCAAGTTTCAGAAATGTAATCACTTAGAACGATAGGATCAAATGGTTTGAAATAGGTGTTCGCCGGAAAACAATGCCGGATTCTGTCTATTTGCGGATCAGTGAAGCAGCACCTTTCATTCGCCAGATCTTTGATGATCCCCTGGCTCTTAAGAGGAATGTCCTTCTTGTGATCCTTAGCAGGAGAGGATCTTAACATCATCTTGATTATGAAGAAGGTGAAGAGAGAAGGAGCAGAGAAAGAAAACGTAAAGGAGGAAGAGAAAGAGAGATACCTGTTTGATCTTCGGATATGAATTTAAAGGGAGTTTCTCTTGAATTTAAATGCAGATTGATCCCTATCTCTAACTCCTATTTATAATGATGATTTTGCAGGATAGTCACCTCAGTGACGTCATGTTCGTAACGGCTAGTCCGATTACAACGGCTAGTTAATTGCGGATAAGAACAAAATACAACTCGTTTATTTACATAATTACTCCTTATATTTTGGGGGCAATTGTTAGGGGAGGATTTCTCATTGATCAGTGATCCTCATTTACTGTTGGGTTTAGTGATCCTCAATTCTGTCTGAAGTAGTGATCCTCAGAAGTGTTGCAGGATCAGGATCATGGATCATCATAAGGATCCTTGTACTAACGGTTGTCTACTTTGAATTCGAAACTGTTTTGCAGGAGTACCAGCTTGGACTTGGTCTTGGCGATATTCATGGAGTATATTCTATGTTTATTCCGCACGTGCCTGGCCAAAAGTGGACGTTATGGAGTCGTGGAGGACTTGCACCATTTGCGGAATGTTAGTTAGTATAGATATTTTCCATTTTTAAAGGGGTAGCGAGCTAATTAGAAAACACTTGGCTACTTTTTGGCTACACGCACACTCTTACAACTGCTCTCACCAGCTCTCGTTAACTCACTTGGCGATTACACACTTTTTTACACAATACACTATAGTGATCCTTGTACTTAGCTCGCTATCATCCGAAGTTGTATTACATTTCTTGTTTAATTTGAGTTGGTGATCGGTAATTTCCATCACCCGAGGTTTTTTATGCCGGAGATCATTCATTGATCAAGGGCTTTTTCCTCGTATAAATCTTCGTGTCACTTGTTCATTATATTTCATAGTGATCCTTATTGTTGTTCATCAATTCAAGCATCATACCTCACAACAGAAAGTTTGGTTGCATTATCATTGCTTGATTTTTGACCAAGACAGGTATGAAGTCTCCCAAATGAATCTCTGAGCTTCTGGGTTGTACACTCCTTAAGGATCCTTGATCCTGAAAGATGTTGGATCCTTGATACACCGAAGCTGGGGGTCTTGCAGGATATGGATCCGTGAGCCTGGGATGAGAATCCCTGAACCTGGGATGAGGATCCTAGATACTGAGAGTAGGATCCCTGAACTGACTGCGTCCCCATGTATCATCATGAACTAGAGAAGGATCCTTGATGCTGGAAGGAGGATCCTTGAGGCTGAAGAGAGGATCCTGAAGGTTGGAAGTAGGATCCTTGAGCCTGTGTCATTTCCGATGATCCATAATGCATACTTGAGGATCCACCTTGGTACTGGACACCTGATACTGTGGAATGCTTGGCAGTTGCAGCCGGAGTGTCGAAATTCAGTGATCTAGGTACCAATGGAGAGTGATCCTCCGCTGATCTCTTCAATTTCTTGATTTCATCAATTTCTCGAAGGATCCTGTCATTAGTTTTGTCCTGCTGCTGCATGTAATCCCTCATCTGCAAAATCAAAGAATAAAGATCATTGTTAGTAGGACTAGAAGAAACAGCAGTTGTTACTTTTGAGAAAACGGCGGTTGGCTTCTTCTCAGCACTCTTCTGGGATCTAGAAGGAGCAGGAGGCAAAGGTGGAATGCCCTGTGAAGAGGTGATCGCCTGCATGGAGCTTGAAGTATTCTTCACATGATAAGCCATGTAGTTGAAGGTAATGAATAAAAATGAGTGAAATGAACAAGATTTTTTCAAGAATGAAGCACCGATTGCCCCACGGTGGGCGCCAAACTGTTTGGGTCAAAAATCACACAAAGATAATGTAACCAAATCTGATTTTTGTGAGGTTGAGTTCTTGATTATATGAACAAATGCATGAGTGAATAGAAAATGAAATCAACGATGGACACCGAGATTTATACGAGGAAAAAGCCCTTGATCTTTAGAAGATCTCCGGCTTAAAAAACCTCGGGTGATGGAAACTACCGATCACCAACTATATTGCATAAAAAAGATTACAACTTTGGATGATATTGAGCTTGATACAATGAATTCTAGTGTGTGTGTGTATGTTTGAGAGCGAGTACCAGAGGTGTTGTGTCGAAAAAAGATGTGTTCTATCAGCTCAATACCCCCTCAAATAAATAAACTAACAAAAAGTCCTATTTTCTAGAAAGATCATGTCCACTCTCATAACCGTTGGTGGAAATAGCACATGTGGGGCATCTTGAACGAATATTCCCGAGATTCTAGCTGAGATTTAGTCCACTACGTCCATTATCTGCTTATAAACATTAAAAACGTGACAATTGTTAGAAATCATAAGTAATGTTAAGGATCCTGGATCCTCAGACTCCTTGCATCATCCGTTAAGGATCCGTGATCCATGCCCAGTCTCAGGATAGATGATCATTAGCATAAAATCCATGCCCTAACAATAATATTTTGTATTCCAAGACTTCCGTTGTGTTATTCTATGCATGTTTGACTATGACGATATCAATCTTACGTCACGATACTCCCCACCGTGCCCACCGGTAATACGTGGAAATATCGGGGTGTGACAGGTTGGTATTAGAGCAAACGTTTGAGTGAATTAAACACTAGCCTTTAGTGTTTAATCTCAAATGACACAGTAGCATATTTCTTTGACCTTCTAAGTCTAGACTTAACATAGGAATGCTCTCATCCCTATTAAGTAAACATTGTTTTCGATTTTATGTGTTTTGAATATGTCGCCAGGCAAAGAAGCCATTGATGGAAATTCTCTACATCCGAAGCCTAGAAATGCCAAGCTTCGTACCACAGCTAGGATAAGCATGCAACCAGTTGGAGGAAAGACCTTTATGGACCTATTCCCAAAATCAAACCTATTTAAACTCTTAACCAGACTTTGGAGTCCATACCAGAAGGTCCCTGAAGCTCCCATATTGAAGATGATACATGTGGATGCTATTAATCCCTATTTCCTATCTTCGAGTTTTGGAATTTGCAGACTTGGACTATACCAGTCAAAACCCAATCTGTGATCCATGTCATTTCTTTAACCATTGAATCATTGGATCCTACTCCTAACAACAAATCCTGAACTGGAATGCTTATTTAATTCACTAAATTTTTTAGTGTCGCTATAGCATACGACAAACAAAGAAGAGAAACAATCGGAATGAAGCAAGGAAGGCATTAGAAAATCGATCTGTCATTGTATTTCGTTTTTCCTCTAAATCCTTGTATGGGAATTTAATTATTATAGTCCCTTCGTGGACATCGTATTTCAATAAAGTCCCTTCGAGGACATTATATTTCAAAATAGTCTCTTCGTGAGCATTACATTACAATATAGTCCCTTCATGGACGTTATGTTTCCATATAGCCCTTTCGTGGACATCATACTCTGTTATAGTCTTTTCATGGACATGTCATTCGTTAAAAATCTTTGGTCGACATGTTATTTCATTAAAGTTCCCTAGCGAATATAATAATTCATCATAGTCCTTTCGAGGACATATCATTTCACTATAGTCCTGATGTTGACATGTCTTATAGTCCTTAATCGGACTTATATTTTTCCCTTTCGTCCCCGCTTGGACAGGTATTGCTTCAAAGTCCCTATAAGGACCTATCTCTTCTATATAGTCCCAGTAAGGACATTTATTTGTTATAATCCTTATATGATCGTATTTTTAATTTAAGTCCCTGTGAGGGCATCTGTTCAGCAAAGTCCTTTGTGCGCATGTTGTACCAATATAGTCCTTTTTATGAACATGTTATTTCATTAAAATCCCTTTGGGGATATGTTATTTCTAAATAGTCCTTCCGTGGACACGATAATTTATTATAATCCCTTCATGGGTAAACTGTTTAATATAGTCCCTACACGGACTTATGATATTTTTATAGTCCCCATAAGGACTTATAATTTCCGTTTTAGTCCTCTGTTGACAAATATGATACTAAAAGTCCTGATAAAGGCACTATTGTAGATTTCTTAATGATTTACGGAAAAATTTTGAAAATTTTATATATGTATTCATTTCGTCCTTTATCAAGCAATAGTATCACTTTTATTCAAATTTTATCGATCTGCTAAATAATTTCAAAAGATCTTCTTAATGGTATAACCTAGCCAATATGTCAATACAAGACATGCTATGATGGTAAAACCCTGTTAAGACAATTAATCCTTGTTAATATCTAAGAACATGTTAACACTCCTGGCAGTGTGACTTGAGAAACCACACCAGCCGTCAAGGTGTTTAGACTATGTCCAAACCTTAAAGCCTATATGATCGAATTAGATCATGGCAAGTATTATCACTATGATGATCATAATATAAACATCCATTAGTGGTGAAGTGCCTACGGGCTAAACTCGTTATCCAATAAGACAACGACAGTTGTGGTCTATGACCCCTGTTTAAAAATATTGGACTATGTCCAAGCATAATAGTCTATATGATTAATGCGATCATGACTAATATCATCTGATACGATGATCATATTATTTAACATCCTTTAGTGATGTTTTTCCTACGGGCTATATACTTCATTGTCCATTAGTGACATTGACAATTGTGGCCGTTATGGTTATTGTCCAAGGTGATGGGCAATGCCCAAGCCTCATAATATATAAGATCGATAAGATCTTGACAGATATCTTAAATTACGATAATTATATGTATATATATATATATATAACATCCATTAATGATGTCCATTAATTAGCCTATGTGCCAAAAATGAATAGTCTTTCAAAACGATGACAGTTGTAGTTTATGACTCCCTGTCCAAAGGTGAAGAACTATATTCAACCCTTAAAGCCCTTGATCTAAGAAGATTGCGGTTTATAAACTAATGTCCTTTGTGACAAGGCTTTTATGCCATATGATTACTTATGTCCTTCATGACTAGGCTTTATAACATATCGTTTTACGTCCCTGTGATGGGCCTCTGTGCCATATACATATTAAAGTCCTTTGAGGCTAGCCTTCGAGCTACTCATAATCGTCTATATGACAAAGACAGTTGTGACATTGTGATCCCCTGTCAACAGAGCAATGAACTCGGTTCAACCCTTAAATGCCATTAATGGTCCCTTTTGAGACCTAGGCCAAATATAATTAATATAGTTTCTAGTAACATACTATAAGGAAGTTAAAACTTAATAGTCGATATGGTTTAATGATACCATAGTTTGATAATCATCAAATACGATGATTCACTATTATTTTGCAACTAAGCAATTGTTATTGTTGGTGTTTAGTACCAAAGCTTCAAAATGGTGGATTCTGATGAAGCATACAACAGTACTTCAAATAGAAACAATGATGCAAATGTAAACATTAATGGCGCTGATCTTCAGGTCATGATTGACGCAGCGGTTAATAAAGCTGTAGGTAAAGCTCTTGAGAACAATAAGGAGTCAAGTGCTACTCGCTGAAGGTCCCATACAAAATCAAATACATCAGCTCGCAAGGAGAGCTCCGTTCACTCTTCAAATGCAAAGAGCGAACTTCAGAAGTTAGTGCTCCATGATAAGCACCGTTCAACTGAAGACGGGTGTGATGGGATTTTAACATGTTTATCAAAGCAATTTCATCCATATGAAATAAAAACGCAGCGGAAATTATTATTTAAAACATGTTACTTACAAGATATAAAACCCATTTTATATGTGAAACCCAATACCCGGATCCATATACGAACATGCATGCTATCAAAAATGAAACACAACCATAGGGTGTTTAGAATACTACCTTCCAAGGAGTAAATGATATGAAGATGATGATGCTTCTTGAACGGTTGCCTTCAAGTGTAGAAGACCTCAAGCTTGTATACCCCAAGCCTTCCAACAAACACCTTATGTTTAGCTAGGATTTCTACACTTATGAACTCACAATTGAAATCCTCTTGGAAACAACCCTTGGCCGAAATTATGAGAGTATTTATTAGAGTTCTTGCACTTGAAAATTGATCTTGAAAATTCCATCATGGAACCCTTCCATAACCGAAATTTTAGAGAGAATTCTATCAAGTTCTTCTAGTTCATATTATGAATTTTTATGATAAAAATTCTATATAAAACTTGTGAGAGAATTGCCACCATTCTTGGCCAATGATGGAGCATCTAACACATGCAAATGCATGCATCCCTATTGGACCAAAATGGTTTTGGGAAGATCATCCAATCAAGAGGCTTCTAACTTATGACAATTGCATGTGTCTTGATTGGTGGAAAACCCTTGAGAAATAAAAAAGGGGGCGGCCCATGTGCCTTCAATTTCTCACCCAATCAAAATTTTCCTAACTTATTTTTATGTCTTGTATTAAGTTTTATAACTTTTATAAAACATAACACAACATTTTATAAGTTTTTATGCAATAAATCATAACTTTTATAATGTTATTTAACCCATTAAATAACAAAATAAAATATTCTCTCATAATAATTTATCCATATAATTTATTTGTTTGTCAAGTGCAATTATTTAGAAAACCCATTTCTAAATATTATAAGTGTTAATATTTATTTGTTTGATCATAAATAAATATTGTAAGTGTTTGTCTAGCTTGTATTTGGGTATGACTCGACTTGGATCATAACGTACTAGCCACATCAATTTAATATGTGTCTTGGGCATACAGAGTCCAACAATCTCCCACTTGCACAAGATACATAGAAGATTGATGCAAGCAGTAAATGACGCCTAACTACAGTTTACTACCCCCAATACGTATGACTATATTTTCCATTCAATAACATCATCGCCTTCAAGTCCCTTACTTGAACACGATTTAGGTGAATCTATCATTTATCCTTTCGTTACAGATGTCATGTTAAATCCAGAGACATAGAGTGATCACTCTCTGTTGATTTAACTTTAGCAGGCCTTAGACATCTTACTCTCAACGAATAAGAGGAACAAATCCCATCTTGACTACATACGTCTCTCACAATCACCTTGTACCACACCTGAGTTTAGCCTTGTGTACTGCCTTGTTACAAACAGCTAAGAACTAGGTCAAGGTATAATACTTGGTGAATATCAAGACCCAATATGTATCTCAGGTCAGAGGATACTATGATATTCGCCTTTACTCAAAATTTACTTATGATCAATCACAAATGATTCCATGCAGTAATATTTGAGAGCGAGTCAGTCCAATATTTGTATCCCACAAATATCTATGAACTTTGGTAGCAAAATGTTTAGATGATTCATTAATTTGAATCACAATATCGTGTGTTATATGTTTGAGAATTTTGAGTGAATTCTTTTAGAGTCAAAATTATTTTTTTTCTTACGAGAGGTTGAAATGTGTAGGTTTCTAATTCTGATTCTGTTGCTACGGAAAACCAGGCGTCGATCCCAAAAGCACGGAAGCTTGACGAAAGGGGGAGCCTGAAGAGACTACCGAAAGGGGGAGCTGAAGCTGAAGACAGATCCACCGGGATTCTGTTCGAGCAAGAGGGAGTCTGTGTTTGCTGAAGACGTTAAATCTTAAAGAAGACTCAAGAGAGAGAGAAAGACAAGTCGCTACGAGTTTAACTACGGATTGACTGCGGCAATATCCAAGGGGGAGTTTGTTGATGCACGAATGTCTAAAGCCTGTGTCTTATTCTTAGTTGTTCATGTATAGGGTCAAGATGTGATAATTATGCAAAGTATAGGGGTTGAATAGGTAAAAGTTTGATTGAAATGTGCTGATTTCGCTTATATGGACATGTGTCATATGAGCGAAATCACTTCTAACTGAGTTCGCTTATATGAACATGTTCATATGAGCGGAATCACCTCCCTTATAAATAGGTGTGTTGTTTTCTCATTTTGTAACTTTCATGTCCAGTGTAGCCGAACTGCTGCCCGATTATTTCTTGAAGAATTAATGAGAAAACCAGTTTAAAGTGATTTGTTTCTGTTTCTACTCATTTCTTGCTTTGATTCATGCCGATTTTGTATTTCCGCTGCATTTTCGGTAGTTGCTAGCTCGAATTGACTCACACGACTGTCAAATACGGTCCTACAATTGGTATCAGAGCCAGTTGTGAGCTAGTTGACCCGAATCAAAGCCTTTTTCATGTAAATTTTGAGTTTCTGGACTTTCCGACGGACAAAATGGACTGAAATTTGAGTATATTGTGTAAAATTGACTAATAACAAACCCTTGAGATTTTCAGAACTAAAATCGGCTTAAAGGTGACCTAAAATGGCTCGTGAAGTGATTCCGCTTTTCTGTACTTGAGTGATTTCGCTCTTACGGACAAGCGAAATCAAGTGTTTTGTCACATAAGGATCTGATTTCGCTCATACGGCACAGTGTAATCAGAGATTTCGCTCTTTTGTTCAGGACTGATTTCGCTCATCTGGATAAGTGTGATTTCGCTCATTTGGATACCTGATTTAGTGTGATTTCGCTCATGTGGTCATAGTGTGATTTCGCTTATTTGGTCATAGTGTGATTTCGCTTATTTGTCACTTAGAAGCTGATTTCGCTTTTAAGGACTGTTTTTGTGTTACAACCTTATTTTGAGCATTTAGTCCATTTCGTACGTGATCAAGTGTTGGAAACTTAGTTTGTGTTAAAAGTTTTCGATAAAAAAAAACCTGTTAATCAAAAAGTTAAACATTTTTCGAAATTTGTTACTAAAAAATGGAAAACCAAGATTTCTACAACTTCTTCGCGGGCAGTGGTATGGCAACGGGACAAACCTCGGGTAGTCTTATGCAAAACGTCAACATGGAGAACGAATTGGGAACAATGAAAAAGCCTCCAAAGCTTATAAACATAGATGAATACTCAGGATGGTCAAGCAGATTTAAAAACTGGGTCCAGGCTAATCATTTTGAAGAAGTCTAACAGAATCAGAACAAAATGATTTCAAAGCCGAGAAAAAGATGATTAGTATCCTTCAGCAGGCTATCAAAGAAGACATTTAGTGTTATTACAACATGAAGATAATGCTCAATCTATGTGGGATGCATTGAAATTGAAGTTTCAAGGTAGTGTGTCAATGGTCAAGAAAAAAAAGGCTTTATTAAAGAAGGAATTTGATATTTTTACTTGCATGAACGGTGAAACAACAAAGCAACTGCTCGATAGATATTGTCATTTAGTACTTGAAATGAAGAGATTAGAAATTGAATAGAACAATGAAGAATTGATTGATAAGCTGTCTGATGCATTACCATATGACGAGTGGGGCACTTATCTGATGATGTTGAAAAATAATTCAGATTTTGGGAAACTAAATCTTAGTGGATTCATAGAAAAGATTGAAGCTCAAGAGTTGGAGTTGCTAAAAATTAGAAAGATGAATTCAATAAATGTTCAACAAGATGTATCTTTGTATTACAAAGGCAGTACTTCAGTTTCAACCAATCAAACCCCAAAAATACAGACAGGGTTCATTGCTGATAACACTTCAAGTGTTTCTTCAAACACTCCTCAATCCGGCAATTTTTCACCATTCGCGAACTTTGAACCAAATGTCAAAGCTCAGGAACAACCTTCACCTCAAAGCTCAACAGGATCAAATCATCAGGTGTACGTTTCTGGGGTTCAGTGCAATATTGCGGTAAACATAAAGAATGGAAACGAGATCACGGAAACAGTCGCAAAACAGCAAATAGCAATGCTTGCTTCCGTTCTTGAGGCTTATGAGGGCTTAGTAGCAGGGAGAATCGGTAATCCTGATATGACCAAAGAGGATTACGACCAAATCGATCCCGAAGAACTTGAACTGATTGACATCAAATGGGGCATGGCTAGTCTAGTGAGAAGGGCTCAACGTTTCATGGAAATTACAGGTCGGAACAGTTTATCAGGCCCTGATCAGAAGTTAGGGTTCGATAAATCGAAAGTTACTTGTTTTAAATGTAAAGAACGTGGTCACTTCAAACGAGAATGTCCCAACCGTGAAGTAAAAAATCATCAAAACCCATTCACCAACGACTACTACAGGCAAGCGATTTATCACCGACCAAATCAACAGCCAACTGTTCAAAGGCCACAAATTGAAAATAAACCGGAAAAAGCACTGATCGTGAATCAAGACGATGAGAAGGTAGCTGCAGGTTTCAGCTGGGATAAGTATATCCCCGGTAGCGATGGACAGGCCATGATGGCTGAAGTTGTTGAAATTTCTGAGACGGTGTCTGAGCCGGAAATAGTGGCTGAAGAGGTTTCTGTGGTTGTTGAAGAGGTTTCTGCTAATAATGCGATCGATATTGAAGAAATAGCTACTGAAGTGTATTATTATCAGTCTGAGCAGGAGGTTTTGGGAAGTTTAATGAAATCTGTATTGTCTCCTAACATTTCTGAATCTTTTGCAAGTTACTTTGAAGAACCAAGGACCGGATCATGTCCAAGATTTGAAGAGAAGAAAGAAGTCGTTGAAGAGTTGATAGATGTGTCGAAAGAGATGACCGAAGAAACTTTGAAAGATATTGCTCACAAGGCTCTCATGGCGAAACTGAAAGAGGTAGACACAGAACTTGTGAAACCAGAGTCTGTCAGTACCGAGTCAGTTCAAAAGGAGTCGGATCAGGAGTCAGGAATTGAGGAGGTCAAATCTGAGAAAGTGTCTGAGTCAGAGTCCAAAAATGTCGGTAAACAGGAAGTGAAAACTGATCATGAAGCAGAAATTGTTGAGAAAGTGGATTCAATATCTGAAACACCATGCCAAAAGTGTTTACAAGCGTGCATGGGGTGTCTTGAAAAAGACACTAAGTTTCAGGAATTGAAAGAACATGCTGACATGTTAAAATTTGATCTAGGACAAGTTAAAGAAGCATATGATACACTAGCCAGATCAGTTAAAATGATTAAAGAAGAAAGTGTCGAAAATGATAAAGCCACAAAACTAGCAAAGGCAACACTTTTTGATAAACAAGTGGAAGTAAATTTTCATATTGACACAATTGCATCATTAAAGAAAGAATTGGAATTGACTAAAATTGAAAATGAGCGAATTGATAAGAAATTGATGAGCTATGTTGCATCGTCCTATGTTCTTGAACAAATTGTTCCACAACAGCCCAATGCTGAACCGGTCTTTAACGGTGTTCCACCCCCAATGTGGAATCATTATACTCAAAAGTATCCAGAAGGGGTGGAATCTGCATTGAATCTCAAGTTGAAAACAATTGAGGATGAATTGCCTGAGAGCATTGATGTTACATTCTCTGCATCCGACACAGACAACGAGTCACAGGTCATCAAGACTGTTGTCGATCAGGTGTTAGATGAAGAGAGTGATAATTCTGAGGTTGAAGTTATGAAATCTCATTCTGAGAAGTCTGTTACTGATTCTGAAGACGAGGATAACTTTTTAGATCGTTTCATACCGAAATCAGACAAGAGTACGAATGATGATCCGATTATGGTGGTTTACACTATGATTGGAACGGACAAGCTTTATCCTGATTTCGAGTATCTGCTTCAGAATGTTAAGATTGAAAATGTCGAGAAAGTTTACAAATTGGTTGAAATTGACATTAATGTGATAAACAACAAAGAATTCTTTTCGAAACCTAAAAAGTCATTTGTTACAACATGTTTCAACAACTCGGGGAAAAAGGTATGGGAAGGTAATGGTAACAACTTTAAAAACAAAGGAATTGGTTTTGAGAAAAAGATGGCTAAAAAGGTTGTCAAACCAAAAGGTAAAATGAATGATGTTTTTGTTATTGGACCAAGTGTGGATGATGAGAAGGAATACATTTTTAGTCAAAAAGCAGTTGACGATTTCAATGCGGCTAAGAAACTGAAAGTAGAGTCATTCAAGTCAACTTTTGTCGAATATGACAAAAGAGTTTGTTATCGCTGCAATGAAATCGGGCACATGGCAAAACAATGCAAGAAAGTTTTCGAAAAACCTGTCATTAAACCTGTTGTTCAAAAACCTCGACCTAAGTCACCAGTTGACAAAAAGGGTAAAAAACAAATGGTTTCACCAATCCGCATCTTGAAAAGAGGTGAATCATTGAAGTCGGAAGATAATCCGAAATCGACATTCGAAATTGGCGAATCTTCAAAGTCACAAAAGACTTCAAAGATTTATCCGAAAACAAAAATTTTTGAAACTCAATCATGGGTAGTTAAACCAAAACAATCAGTTGAGGTGAAGAAAATGGAGAATGAGTTAAAGTTTGATTCAAAAGTCTTTAACCCTAATGTTCTAAATATTTTTGGAAAAATGGTTGACAGAAAAGTCAAAGGGGTAAAGGAATTTTATGAATCAAAAGTGATTGGTAATGATAATCATGAATTTGAATTTGAGCTTGATAAGTTTCTTGCAGAATTTCCCCCGATCACAAATGAAGCAAAACAAAAAGCTAAAACTGATGTTTCGAATGTCACGTTTAACTTTCCTAAGACTGATGAGAAGTGTGATGTAGTGTTTGGGAGTGTTTCAGCAGTTAAGAAGTCATGGAGTTCATTGTTTAAATAATTTGATATGATATTTGCAGGGGCTGCCCAAGTCGATACTGTCAAAGTGGATTATGGATAGTGGAGCTTCAAGGCATATGACTGGGACGCTTGCTTTGCTATATGATGTCAAATCCATAAACGGAAGCTATGTTGGATTTGCCGGGAACCAAGGTGGAAGGATTGTTGGTCAAGGAACGCTGTCAAATGGCGTGATTTCATTCGACGAAGTGAACTACATAGTAGAGTTAACAAACAATTTACTCAGTATTTCACAAATCTGTGATAAAGAGTTTAGTGTACACTTTACTAAAACTGAATGTGTCGTGTTGAAACCAGGGTTTAAAATCCCTGATGAGATGGTGCTGTTGCGTGCTCCGCGGGAGAATGATCTTTATTATCTAGATATGAGAGTCGCAACGCCAACATCCCATCAGAAACAGTGTTTTGTGTCAAAAACTAAAGCGACAGAAAAGGATTCGATTATGTGGCATCGTAAGATGGGTCAAATTCATGTTCGCAAAATGAACTTTTTGGTACACAATGATTTGGTTGATGGTGTTAATCTGAAGAATTTTCACTTAAATGATGATTGTGTAGCGTGTAAGAAAGGAAAGCAAACTCGAAAGTCACACCCATTGAAGATGATGAATACAATCAGGTTACCTCTTGAGAGATTGCACATGGATCTCTTCGGGCCTGTCAACGTAAAGAGCATCAGCGGAGACTTATATTGCTTGGTGGGGACTGATGACTTTACGAGATTTTCTTGGGTAGTGTGCTTGGAATGAAAAGATCAAACTTTTGAGTCTTTGATGGTGCTTTTCAAGAAGATGGAAACGGTGTATAAACTGCCAATCCGGAGGATTCAGAGCGACAACGGAACAGAATTCAAGAACAACATGATGTACGAGTTCTGCAACAAGAAGGGAATTCTTCATGAATTCAGTGCGACGTACACACCACAGCAAAACGGTGTAGCTGAACGAAAGAATCGGACCCTGATAGAAACAGCCCGTACAATGTTAGCCGATTCCAAGCTACCAATCTTTTTCTGGAGTGAAGCAGTATCAGCAGCCTGTTACACATTGAATAGAGTTCTCACTGTCAAGAAGTATAAAAAGACTTGCTTTGAGCTGTTGCATCGTTATAAGCCGAATCTTGAGTTTTTGGAGCCATTCAGATCTCCTTGCACTTTTATTGATGAAAACGGTAAATTTGGTGCTAAATCTAATGAGGGTTTCTTTGTAGGTTACGCTAGCCCACTCAAGAGGGTATTCGTACCATGCCTGGGTAAGGTGATTCAAGTCCAACACGTAGATTGTCAGAAGCACACTCCATCACCACAACTTCCCGGACAAAGATTCATGTTCGACTACGATAAGCTCTGGGAGTCGTTTCATCTGCCGGTCGAGCCGAGTGAGGAGGAACTAGCTCTCATGTACCTGTATCAGCAAAATGTGTCATAGGAGCAAGTATCTAGACCACTAGAAATTTCTCAACCCACCGTGGGTACTCACGATGATGAAGCAGGACCAAGTGGAACAGCTCACGAACCACCAGAGGAACCAGTTTCATCGTTTGACGAATCTGACTACTCAGAAGCGGAACCCGCTCTGACTTTTGACGAGGATCCAACGGAAGCTGAGGATCAAACCGTTGATCTTGACATATCGAGTTTGGAATCGGAAGTAAATGTGCCTGACAATGCTATGCCACGGACGTTGTCTTATCATCCCTCAGAACAGATTATTGGCGACCTACAAAGTGGTGTCAAAACCTGACATCAAATAGATCGAGCTCTTACATGTTTCTATTAATCTATTGCTGATATGCAGAAAGAAGTCTCATTAAAATGTTTTATTTCCCAGATAAAGCCCAGAACCTACAAAGAGGCATTGACCGAGGATAGCTGGGTGAATGCAATGCAGGAGGAGCTGCAACAGTTCGAAAAGCTGGGCGTCTGGAGACTTGTTGATTTGCCACAAAACCAGAAGTTAATCAAGACAAAATGGGTTTTTAAGTGCAAGTGTGATGACAGAGGTGTCGTGGTGAGAAACAAAGCGCGACTTGTGGTTCAAGGTTTCAGCCAACAGGAAGGAATAGATTATGATGAAGTTTACGGGCCGGTTGCCAGACTTGAGGCAATTCGGATTTTTCTAGCCTTCGCGTCATGGAAAGATTTTAAAGTATATCAACTTGACGTCAAATCTGCCTTCCTTTACGGAACTATCAGAGAAGAAGTGTATGTGGGGCAACCGCCGGGGTTCACAGACCCACTGCACAAAAACAAGGTGTATCTACTGGACAAAGCGTTGTACGGACTTCACCAGGCACCGAGAGCGTGGTATGAGACGCTTTCTCAATACTTGTTGGACAACGGGTTCACAAGAGGCACAGTAGACAGCACTTTGTTCACCAAGGAAGAAGCTGGCCACTTGTTGATTGTGCAGATATATGTTGACGATATCATTTTTGGATCCACCAACGACGAACTTTGCAAAGAATTTGAGAGGGTAATGAAGAAGAAGTTCGAGATGAGTTCAATGGGGGAGATGAAGTTCTTCCTTGGGCTGCAGGTGGAGCAAATGCCCGATGGAATCTTCATTCACCAAACGAAATACGTGAAGGATGTGCTTGACAAGTTCGACATGACAGATTGCAGTCCTGCATCCACCCCCCTTGCACAGAATCATGGAATTTGTCCTGACTAGAATGGTGTGAAGATGGACGAGACATTGTACCGATCAATCATTGGATCTCTGATGTATCTCACAGCTTCCCGCCCAGACATCATGTACCCGACGTGCCTCTGCGCCAGATATCAGTCAAATCTAAAGCAGTCACACCTGACCATAGTAAAACGTATCTTACGGTATTTGAAAGGCTGCCCAAGCATCGGCTTGTGGTATCCTCGATCGGGTGACTTTACTTTATCTGGTTTTGCTGATTCTGATTTTCGGAGCTGCAAGCAAAACGCAAAATCCACCACTGCTGGGTGTCAGTTCTTCGGAACTCGACTAGTTACCTGGCAGTGTAAGAAACAAACCGCAGTAGCGCTTTCTACATGCGAGGCTGAATACGTTTCAGCCTCCAGCTGTTGCTCGCAGATCCTTTGGATCCAACAGCAGATGCGAGACTTCGGTTTGCAGTTCTTAGATATTCCAATCTATGTGGACAATGAAGCATCTATTAACATCACTAAAAATCCGGTTCTCCATTCAAAAACAAAACACATTGAGATCCGTCACCACTTTATCCGTGATTGTCATGAGAAAAAGTTAATTCGGATTGAACACTTGCACACCGTTGAACAGAAAGCGGATTTCTATACTAAACCATTTGACAAAAAGAGATTTTATTATCTTTTAAAATTGAACGGGATGAAAAATCTGCAATCTGGGAGGGTTATTGAATGTGAAGCCGAGTTGGGCAGCGATCTGACGTGAACCATGTCGTGTTGTCAAATTTTGTTTGTACAGTTTGTTTTCTGCTTTTCGATAAAAACAAAAACAGAAAAATATGTTTTTCTTTTTAGGGGGAGAAAGTTTGCAGAAAAATACAAAAACATGATAAAAACTACAAAAACCAAAAACATTTGAAAAAGTAAAAATGAAATCTGTGTATAAAAGGGGAAATGATAGTACATCAGCTAGACGGACACAATACGCTAAAGAATTGTAATGTATAAAATGCAATTAAGCAGTCTCGCTAAAGATGTGCCGATAGGTTTTCACAAAATCAGTAGATCAGTTTGGGATATAAACATAAAATTTACTTGCATCTACGTGGGGAACACCTCCAAGATATATAGGTAACCCCTGAAATCTTGTTTGAAGGGTCCCGTATTCTGAGATACTAGGTCTTTATGCTTAGTGATATCTGGGGTATTATCCCGGGACTTCTGATTTTGCGGAAGGCAATGGCCTAGTCCCCGGAGAATACTTTACGCTGCTTTGAAATATAAGCCTCCCCTCAGCAAAAATGATTAAACAATAAAATTGATAATCATGCTGTTGAAGAAAAGATCCTCTAAAGGGGACCCACCAAAAGTCGAAGCCGTCATCTCTCTGCGTATCGAAAGATCAACCTGAGCTCTCACGGCCCTCGCAATTAACCCCTTACAGATATCATCTAGGTATACTCACCTGTAAGACTGAATACTGGGATCTGGATACGGGAGTATATACTGAGGTGGGACACATGTAGATGTTTAAGTTCTAAAACACTAATTCTGTATCCCGAGCAGATTGAAAGTTTTGTGAGAATTTAAGAGGATCAGTATATCGGCAATCTACGTGAATTGTTTAATGCTTAAAATGAAATAACAGCTTAACGGTGCTTGTGTCTAGTCTGCAGCTGATATGATCCCCTAACACACTCACAAAAAGATTGTGTGTACAGTTTTTAGTTTATCCAGTTAAAAATACAAAAAGATTTTAGTTTCTCATTTTATTTTCGACAACTGACATTGGGAATCGGACGATCAAAGCTTAGTGCAGATCATGTCTGTGTTTGATGAGGGCTGGGTAAGCTGGTGATGCAGTACAATGATTGGTACAATGTTTGATAGTTGAAAAGTGTTTGGAAGTTCAAAATGTTCAAAAGTTCATTCGTTTGAACTATTTTCAGAATGAAATAAATGTGTACTTCATAATTCGGTCATCCAAGGTCATTAACTTGGACTTGGTAGGCCAAGCAGTTGATCAAGATCATTGATTTGGACTTGGTTAACTGGGTGTGACGGTGTTTAATCAGAATAGTGTTAAAAATCAAAGTTTTGAAAACAACATCCTGATTTTGCTCATATGTCACTGAATAATAATTTTGAAAATTAAAAGGTTTAAAATTTGATTGTAAAGTGTTGAGTTTAGTTGTTTGGTTTCTTTATATAGTCAAATCTTTATAGGATTGTGAAAGAACCAGATCATAAATTCTGATCATTTAAAATGCTTATTCTTATAGATGTTTGAGGTTTGCAGGTGAAGGTTCCAGATTAAGATCCCGATAGCAAAGTCTTAGGGGGAGTCTGAAGACGAGCTTGATGCAAAAGGAAGCTTGTTGCTAGTAATCCAGGTGTCGATCCCAAAAGCACGGAAGATTGATGAAAGGGGGAGCATGCGAAAGAGAAAGAGAAGCTTAGGAAGTTGCTAAAGAAGTCTAAGCCTCGTGAAGGAAAATTCAAGTCCCTGTAAAGTTTGAAGACCAAGACTGAAGACTGCGGCTTTATCCAAGGGGGAGTTTGTTGATGCACGAATGTCTAAAGCCTGCGTCTTATTCTTAGTTGTTCATGTATAGGGTCTAGATGTGTTAATTATGCAAAGTATAGGGGTTGAATAGGTAAAAGTGTGATTGAAATGTGCTGATTTCGCTTATATGGACATGTGTCATATGAGCGAAATCACTTCTAACTGATTTCGCTTATATGAACATGTTCATATGAGCGGAATCACCTCCCTTATAAATAGGTGTGTTGTTTTCTCATTTTGTAACTTTCATGTCCAGTGTAGCCGAACTGCTGCCCGATTATTTCTTGAAGAATTAATGAGAAAACCAGTTTAAAGTGATTTGTTTCTGTTTCTACTCATTTCTTGCTTTGATTCATGCCGATTTTGTATTTCCGCTGCATTTTCGGTAGTTGCTAGCTCGAATTGACTCACACGACTGTCAAATACGGTCCTACAAACACTTTGCTCTATATTCATTCTACATTAATATCCACCAATCCAAATTCATAATAGTCTTACATTCATATTTGTTCCCACAAGTATGATCGACTACGGACATTTAGAATAAGAAACTTATTCACGGATTTAAACATGCTAAAATGGAACATAACTCAAACTACCATGTAGAGTCATAATAACAATTGTTCCAATATCCAAATACAAAATAGTTCAAATCAAATCACTAGAATATCGAAGTCCCAAGGCACAAGTATGACCCTTCATGCTTTGCCCATTTAAGGAGCTTCGTGAGTGGATCCGCGGTATTTTGATCAGTGTGAACTTTGCGAATACATATCTTTCCCTTTCTCAACTTCATCCTTTATGTAGTTGAAACTCCGCTCAATGTGCCTAGTCTTTTGATGTACACGAGGTTCCGTGATTTAAGCAATCACACCATCGTTATCACAAAGATCACTAGGGGTCCTGAATGGTAGGGACTACCCCTAGATTGGTAATAATTCAAGTGGCAGATCCATATGAATTATCTCGATCAATGAAGCGGCGATGTATTCTGATTCTGTAATGGTCAATGCTACCCTAATTGTGATCGAGGACCATTTCGATCAGTTTGGAAACTCGTATCCATGTAACCCTGTTAGGCCCTGAAGTGTGAGACTGACGCATCAAATTAACACAACGGGTTATGGTTATGAACTGGGCCGTACAGGGTTAGTTTATATTAGGTTTTGGACCTTTAGAGGTCACTTGGGCCAAGCTTTAGGCCATGTGGGCCAAGCAGGCCCAAGGGGAGCCCATGTAGGGAATTGGGCTTGAGTTAGTATAAAAACAAGTTTCTAACTTGTTTTTAGGTTTGAACCTTTTGGAACCTCATTTGTTACAATTCCTAGAGAGAGCTAGAGAGGGAGGCAATTTGGTGAAGAATACTTGTACTAGACGATTTTGCTTATTCAAGTAATAGAATCGTGTGCAAGTGTTTGAAAGTGATTCGGTATTGTTCTTCGTATTTTCTGTTTTTTTTCGGTTTATCTTGAATCATCTTGTGTTTGGTTTCCGCACTCTCACAAGATTAGTTTGATATCATTGAAAGATCCGGTTAACGGGACTTACAAGTGGTATCAGAGCCTTTAGAACCTATTTCTAGGCTCGGTTTGATATCAAAGATTCAAGATTTTGAATTTTAGTTCTTCGCGTTCTTCGTAGTATTCATCGGTTTATGTTTAAAATTTCAATATTTTGCTTCTTGATCCATTCCAGATTGTGTTAAAGCGATTATTTCCATTCTTTAAAAGATTTGAATAATTCTTTATTTAAAAAAATCCCAATATTTTCGATAAATCAACAAGGTTGTTTGGAAATTGGTTATTTTTACAAATCTGGGTTATTTTTTAAAAAAAAAAGGGGGTATCTTGAAAAATTATCAATCCTGTCAAAACCACCTCCTCATATCTTGATTTAAAAGTTTCCAAATATCTCGGAACACAGTTGTCAATCTCATTCAAATTCAAATTCAATTTCAAAAGGTCTCGAGTGGGATTTCATCTAGTCACGGTTTCGAGTCGAGCCATCATCATTCATCCATCATTTCAACTTCCACGGTTACGAGTCGCAACAAGAGATTTCGGTTCATCACGTTCTATTCTCGAGTCACGGTTACGAGTCGCAACAAAAGGTCTCGACTTGTATGTTTTTGAGTCGCAACCGGCTTCACAGTCTCGACTAATCACGTTTCACGGTTCCGAGTCGCAACCTCGGTTCCGACTCGCAACCGACAACTTTCAAAAGGGTCTCGAGTCATCTCCACCGTTCCGACTCGTCCAACTCGCAACCACGGTTCCAAGTCGCAATCAACACATCATCATCTGAGTCGCAATCTCTTAATCATCATCATCTGTGTCGCAAACGTTCACTTTCACAACGTTTCCGAGTTGCAGGTTTCGTATTTGCTGGTTTCGAGTTATCCGGTTTCGTGTCGCAATAGCTTTTCAGTCGCAACCATCTCTATTGAGGTTTCGGGTCGGGATTACGAGTCACCAATCTTCTCACTTTAAGTCGCATTCATCTCCGAAATTACATCATCATCACCGGTCTCGAGTAGCAACCTCAATCACCTTTGTTTCGACTCGCAACCATCATCAGTTTCGGCTCATCCTGCTTTGGTTTCGACTCGCAACCATCCACGGTTCCGACTCGCAACCGAGATCTCGAGTCATCTTGTTTTGGTTTCGAGTCACCAAGTATACCAGTCGCAACCATTGTTTCGACAACGGTTCCAAGTCCGCGACGTTTTCGAAACACAATCACCGTCTCCAATCACTCATTCACCTCTCACCGGCGACGACCTGCAACTTCATCATCTTGTTCAACTCCGGTCACCCCCTCCGACCTTATCTTCTCCGGCAACATACACTACAACATCACCGGTCATCTTCTCGTCTGTTTTTCTTCTCCGGTGACTCCCGACGATCTCCGGTTACCATCGTACAACATCGATTAGTCGCCTGAGACTTATAATTAGAGTTACGGTTGTGGGGTTTACGAAGAAGAAGATAAGAACGTGTTTTGTCGTTATGTTTTAATAATAATAATTATATTAAAATCATTTGGTAATCATTACTAAATAATTGATTTTTATAATAATAATAATAATAATTATACTTTTATAAACTATTAAAAAAAAAAAAAAAAAAAAGGTTTGTTTAAATTATTAAAAAAAAAAAAGGAGAAAAAGTTTGTTTGGGTGTGAAAAGTTTGACAGGTTTTGAGGTACGGTTCAGAAAGCGGGTTCATTCGCGTGCAAAGGGTTTGAGTTAGCGATTACACGGGTTCTCATTTGGTTTGTGTTTTGAGGAGAAGAACAAAAGTATTAACCACCCGTTGAAATTATGGCATTTGTGTTTCACAAACCTGCGGCTCAAGAAATTACTCGTGAAGAGATAATTTCTGTCTTTTGCACTCCTGAATGTAGAGAAAGGGTTGAGGCATATCATTTACACAACGCTGAGCTAATACAAGATTATCAAGACATAAAAAATAAAAATTTTACTTTATCAAAGAATGAAAAGCTTTATAAAGATAAAATTGAAGCTCAGCGAAAAGACATCATCAAACTTAAGGATGATGTAAGTGTAAAAACAGCCCATTTCTTAGAGGCACAGGAGAAGGTATGCATTTTAACTAAGGAACTGGAAGATATTAGAGACAGATATCAAATTAATGAACTTAATATCAAGAAATTTGATTCTTCCAGCAAACTAGTTAAAAACCTGTGCGATCAACAGCTTGCGTACAAAGAAAATAAAGGGCGTGGTTTGGGTTTTAATAAGGCTCCTCCTCCTTATAATGACAATTATACTTATTTACCTATGACTGAGGAGGAGATGATAAATGAAAGTCAAATGACTTATGGTCCCAAAAACAATAAGTCATCATTTAATGGCAAACCAGTTGAGAAACAGAAGTCTGCTCCAATAAATTTTGTTTCCAAAGGCTCAATTGATCCTAACGTTTCATCTTCATGTGCAGATGATAGTTCTGAAGTAAAGTGTGGAGATGTTCATGGGAGTGAACCAGTCGTTATTTCAAATATTTCTGAACCTTATCTTGAACCTTATTCTGAACCAACTGAATCTGACCTTGCTTTTAGTCGTTCTTTGTTTGCGTCATTTTCTGCTTATGTTTCGTCTTTTGAGCCTGATGTTTTGGGCAAAACTGATAATGTTTGTGTTGAACTTTTGAACAATAAGTCTGGCGATGAATCTTCTTCAGTTAATGATTGTGACTGTGATGTTTCTAACTCTTCAGTTGATGATTGTGTTACAGGTGAGGTCCCTCAGGATACATTCAGTGAAACCACTGAAACTTCTTCTCAAGAAAATCAAGAATATCCTGATTCATCTTCTGAATCGGTCTCAGTGGACGTCCCTAATGTTGAATCTAGTGGGACCCCATTGGAAACCGTGGATGAAAGCAAACCTAAATCGGATTCACATGATACATGTGTTGACGAAACATGTGTTGATGAAATTTCAACTTGTTCTAAAATTAAAACTGAATCTGAATCTATTAAAGAAGAAAAAGGAGTTGAAATAAATGAACAGTCACCGAAAAATGTTTCTGAAAATAAAGATAAACCTGAAACACCGGTTTTTCAAAATGATCAAGATAAAAGTGAGAAGGATGAATCTCATCATCCGTCTACATCTCATGCTTGTGCTAGTTCTGATCAGCATGTACAGAAGAACTCAGAAAAGGCACGTGGAACACAAGCAACGCAAGCTCGGTCATCTAGACCTATCAAAACAGCTAATGCTGCTAGCTCTCAGAATCTCCATACATTGAAACGACAGACATGTTTCAACTGTGGAATTCCTGGACACATTGCTAGAAATTGTGTTCATCATCCAAAAGTGCAACAAAATGCCAACACTCACTTGTGTGCTGATGTTTGTGAGCCGGTTCACAACACGCAAAAGGAGCCAAAACGAGTAGATCAAAATCGAGGAAATAAGAAGCCTAAACATCACAGACGATCAGGCTCTCCACAGTCCTCAACGGGCAGCAATAGTTCTCAAAAGACCCGTGACGTGAAAAATGCTTTCGTTAAGCCAGTCATTAATGGCAAATGTGAGAAATATGCATTTGACTGTGCTAACAAAGCTTTCGGAAAGACTGGTGAGATTTCTGAACAAGACTTGCAGTCTAAACAAAACAAGAAGAATCAAAAGAAATCTCCACCACAGAAGGCCCCAGCAAACGACAAGTATAGACATCCAAATTCATCCTCGTTTGCAAGAAATGTGCAAAGAAAACAAGCACAAAAAGGACCAGTTCATCCTTCAGGGCCTGCAAGAGCTACACAAGATGATCAGAATGCCTTCTACATGAAGAGACAAACATGCTTCAATTGCGGCATTGCTGGTCACATTGCTCGGAACTGCACATATCATCCCCATGAACCGTATTATGCTCAAAATCAGAGGGTTACACCTAAGGATAACTACCATTCTAAGCCAATGAAGGTTTCATCACCTAAGGCAATGAAGAATGTGAATCCCAAGGTTAAACCTTCTGATGGGGATTGGAATGCTGCTAAAAACAAACGCAAGGCTGTTCAGGAACAAAAATGTTTTTCTAAAACTAACAAACCTGAAACAACTAAAGTTGCTCAACCGAAGGCAACAAACGCGTTTGCTAGACCGAAACAGATTTGGAAACCCAAATCTAAAGCAGCAACATCTCCAATCCTTGAGACGAAAGGGGACCTATGTTTAAAAGAAGTGTCTTATTTTGATGCTTCAGGAAATCCCAGGACCACGATGGCCTGGGTACCCATGTCTTACTAATCTCCTTACCTTTCAGGAACAACCAAGGAGGAGCTGTTGACAATCTCTGGAATGTTGATAGCGGTTGTTCCAGAGATAAAAACGGGTAACATTTCACTGTTGCAAAAAGTTCAAATTTTTTTTACAGATGATATGTTTCCTTTGGAGGAGATTAAAGAAGTAAGAAATGATCAGCAAAAGGTACCGTTTAAATTCAGTACTTTGATTTGAATTTGATTAGTCTTCAATCTAATGACGGAACGGTTGAGCAAAAATATTTTTCTCTTTTCTTAGTTTATAACTTTGTACATATTGTGTCCTTTCTCTAGTAAATGGTAAATTTGCGCAAAAATACAAGATTTATGCACAAATTTAGGGGGGGAGAGGAACATATAGATAGATATAGAGTTTAGGGGGAGAAAACTCAGAAAATACAAAAAGAGTTTGCTGTAAATATGTATTGTTTTAGGGGGAGAAAATGAGAAAAATACAAAAACTTTTGAAAAATGAAAAAGCCAAAAAGAAAAATTGCATGATATGGGAAGTGAAATAAATGTTCGTGTTAAAGGGTTTTGACTAACACATGTAAGGTGCCATAGCTGAAAAGACTAGGATCTACTGCGATATGTCGATAGGCTTGACGCTCAACATGATAAAAGATACTAAGTGATATAAACATAACGAACTATGTACCATGTGGGTAACATACCAATGGCGTATGATTTTATGGTCTTAAATCTTGCGTTGATAGATAGCCAATATCTGAGGTTTCGGGTCTTTATATTGTTGAATCATCCGGGGATATCTTGGCTGTCCTTCTGTTTAGAACTAAAATTGTACATGACCCCAGGAAAGAAAGTCACTTGGAATTAGCTCATTTCTATTTGAATGTCTGTATGTTGTCCCGATACACACAATTTTGATCTGATTCTGAAATCTTCTCTGAAAAAGTCGTGTACCTCCTCTGCTGCATCCAGATATATGCTGACCTGGAGGTGCTAGGCAACGACAGCTTCTGCTGCATCCAGATACATGCTGACCTAGCTGTACGTTGTCGCGCTATAGATCAATTTAACACCCGAAAGAGGCCCTCAAGTGCCCAAAAGAAACCCTAGAAACCTATATCAAATTGAGAAAAACTCATTTGATCTGTATATTATACCATCTCTTCTTAAGATCTATTCTGTTCTTTTCTCAATCTATTCCCGGTTAAGATTTCAGAAATCTGGATTGGACTTGTGAAATATGTGGTAGGGAAGATACTTGCATGATAGAGTGTGCTGTTTATATTTCCAGGATTTGATTAATATTTATTTGGGTGTTCATTGTTAAGAAATCAAAACATGATAAAACAGATTATATGCAGACCTAGACACAATCAGGATATCTTAAAGGATGACATCAGTATACTCACCTGCTACGATGAATCGTTGTGCTTACCTTGATCGCGGGGGTATGCCTTGGAATGGGACACACGGGTATAATAGTATAATATAACCTAAAGCATATCATGAAGTTAAAAATTGAAAGTTGAGCGTTAAAGTTTAAGTGGACAAACATATTGGCAATCGCATAGACCAGTTTGATTAGGCTCGTACTGAAAAGTGTTCCTTAGTCTGCCTGAGAACGAATTTTGATCCCATTGCAATTGTAATTGTATATTATGGTAGTTGTTTATATTTTGAGTTTTTATTTGTTTTTTAGTTCTCAATATTAAAAAAAAACAAAAAAAAATTGGAAAAATTAAAAAATACAAAAATAGTGTCTTGCTTTTCTATAAAACCAAAAATCCAAAAATAGAGTGTTTAATTGTTTTTCTTAAAATAAAAAATGTAACCGTTCTTGAAGATTTGACTGATCATCAAAAGTTAAAAGAATTTAAATTGTGAAATCCGAGTACAAGTACTTGGATGTACCTGGTGTTCATATGGTACTTTCCCTGTTGCATAAGAAATGTTTGCTTATGAGTTTGTGAGCATGTGCAGAACTTGATTTCAATCAAGAACAGGGGTTGATGAAGACTAAGATGCTGTTAGTTGCTGAAGACGCCTGAAGCAGCTGAACAACAAGATGTACCTGAGTCAGAAGAATCGGATACACAACGCCGTCTGACAGTGAAAGTACATTTGAAGAAGTACCATGAACCTGTTTGAAAGACAAAGATTGAAGAAGAAAAGAGCTGCTGAGAATCCTCCTCTCACATTCTTTTTAACAAAGACTTTCAAGAAGATGCTGATCGAGATCCTGATATGAAGCTAACCACAAAAGCTGAAGAAAAGAGACCCAGTGCTGAGAGTTCAGAAGTCAAGAACTTCCACAACATCTGCAGCATAGAGACAACCATAGACTTCGTTGAAGATGTTGCTGAATTCATATTATGAAGACAATTTGATGGCATCAGTCTAGGGGGAGATTGTTAGGCCCTGAAGTGTGAGACTGACGCATCAAATTAACACAACGGGTTATGGTTATGAACTGGGCCGTACAGGGTTAGTTTATATTAGGTTTTGGACCTTTAGAGGTCACTTGGGCCAAGCTTTAGGCCATGTGGGCCAAGCAGGCCCAAGGGGAGCCCATGTAGGGAATTGGGCTTGAGTTAGTATAAAAACAAGTTTCTAACTTGTTTTTAGGTTTGAACCTTTTGGAACCTCATTTGTTACAATTCCTAGAGAGAGCTAGAGAGGGAGGCAATTTGGTGAAGAATACTTGTACTAGACGATTTTGCTTATTCAAGTAATAGAATCGTGTGCAAGTGTTTGAAAGTGATTCGGTATTGTTCTTCGTATTTTCTGTTTTTTTTCGGTTTATCTTGAATCATCTTGTGTTTGGTTTCCGCACTCTCACAAGATTAGTTTGATATCATTGAAAGATCCGGTTAACGGGACTTACAAACCCTTTACAACGAATTCCGAAACTCGCATCCCTGTAACCCTTTACAACGAGTTCCTCTTTACCAGATCCATATATTAGAAATATATCCTTAGTCCTTCTAAGGTATTTCAATATGTATTTTTAACAGTCAACCAATGACCGTTACTCGCTGGTATCTTCTCGTCATGCCTAAAGCACATGACGTGTCCAGTCCAGTGCATATCATTACATACATAATGAATCCTATAGCTATCGCATATGGGATTCCTTTCATTCTTTCTTGCTCATCCTTTGAGCTTGGACATTGAGACGCATTCAATATTGTCCTCTCTTGAATAGGTACCAAACCTTTCTTAGAGTTCTCTATCTTGAACCTTTTCAAGACTTTGTCAATGTATGCACTTTGGTTTAAACCTATCAAGCGCCTTGATCTATCCCTATAGACCTTTATTCCCAGAATGTAGGCGACTTCACCAAGATCCTTAATGGAAAAACAACTTCCAAGCCAAGCTTTTACACCTTCCATGGTTGGAATGTCATTCCCAAATAGTAGAATGTCATCGACATACAGTACTAAGAAAGTGATGATGCTCCCACTAGCTTTCTTGTACACACAAGCTTCATCGCCGTTTCTTGATGAATCCAAAAATTCTTAATTTCTTCATCAAAACGGTGATTCCAACTTCTCGATACTTGTTTTAATCCATAGATTGATTTCTTTAACTTGCATACTTTGTTAGGATGTGTTGGATCGACAAAACCTTCAGGATGAACCATATAGACATCTTCTTCAAGATATCTATTAAGGAAAGCCATTTTGACATCCATTTGCCAAATCTCATAATCATATTATGCAGGTATGGCAAATAATATCCTTATTGACTTTAGCATCGCCACAGGCGAAAAGGTCTCATCATAATCAAGCTCTTGAGTTTAGTGAAACCTTTTGCTACAAGTCTCGCTTTACAAGTATCCAAGTTACCATGCATATCGGTTTTCTTCCTGAAAACCCACTTACTTCCAACCACTTTGGAATTAAGAGGTGCTACAACCAATTTCCATACTTGGTTGTCATATATGGATTGCATCTCTACGTTCATGGCTTCAAGCCATTTGTCATAATCGGATTTTGACATTTCATCATGGTATGTGGTAGGTTCACCCGAATCTACCACGTAGCATCCATCTATGAAAAATCTATATCTTTCAGGTGGACTACTATTTCTACCAGATCTGCGAACGTTTTTGTGTGTATTGATCAACCACTTGATCGTTTTCAACAACCTCTTGTTGAGTGCTAGTATCAACCAAACGTGTATCGGCTTGTGGTTCTTGATCCTCATCAAGTTCCACTGTTCTACTAATTCCTTCCACAAGGAACTTAGCTTCCAAGAACTCAGCCTTTCGAGCAACAAATACCTTTTTGCTCTATTGGATCGTATAATTAATATCCTATACTATCTTTAGGATATCCTACAAAGATACACTTAGTGGATCGTACTTCTAATTTGTTTGGGGTGCATAGCTTAACATAAGCTTCACAACCCCATACTTTTAAATATGATAATGATGGAGCCCTTCCATGCCATATTTCAAAAAGGTGTCGTATCCACTTTCTTGGCTGGGGCCATACGGGCCGCGGAGAGCAAAGCGTAACCCCAAAGTGATAGAGATAATGCGCTCCTAGCCATCATAGATCGAACCATATCTAATAGAGTTCGACTCCTCCTCTATCGAAACGAAGAACTTTAAAAGAGTTGATTTTGTACTTCACTTTTTGAAGATTCTGAACGTTTCAAAACTTCTTCTTTGTGTCAAGTACACATAACCATAACTACTATAGTTGTCGGTAAAAGTAATGAAGTATCTTTCACCATTCCTAGTCATTGGCTTAAAAGGATCACATACATTCGAATGTATGATACCTAATAAATCTTTTGCCCTTTCCCACTAAGGGATTACTTGGTCATTTTACCTTGTAAATAAGATTCACATGTATCAAATGAACCAACTTCATTTGTGTCCAAAAGACCATTCTTTTGAAGTGTTTGCATGTGACTTCTGTTCATATGACTAAGGCGACAGTGCCAAAGATTAGTCTCACTCAAAACCATTTTGATTTTCTTGGTGATTGCTTGGTACATTGAACTATCAAATGATTTATTATGAACCAATTCATAAATGCCATTTGAAAGCATAGCTTTAAAGTAAAACATGTCATTCATCAAAACATGAATTTCATTGTTTACAAACTTTAAATCAAAACCATATTGTCTTATTTCTCTTGAACCTTTTGCAACAAATTGCAAACATGAGTTCCACATCCTGTATCTAATACCCATGTGTTAGAAGAAATAACATTAAGGCCAATATGTATCATTAAGATTGTACCTGAGGTTTGCCCTGCATCCCTCTTAGTTTTCAACTCTTTGAGATAGGTTGGACAATTCCTCTTTAAATGTCCTATCTCACCATACTCAAAGCATGGATCGTTCGTGGCAACCTTTGCCTTCTTTTCTATTGGTTTCGGTGGTTCCGCTTTAGTCTTTCTTTTTCTTTCCTTTTGATGTGCCCCTTTCCTTTAGCAACATTTGCTTTGGTGTCGGGGTGATGCCTTTTCTTGTTGCCACCCTCATTGATCGTTAGAATGGATAAAGCCATTTTACCCATATTGAGCCTTTCGAAGTCATTAATGTGGCTTTTTCATCTTAAAGACTTAAAATGAGACCGATTGGGTTTCCTCCATTCGACATGCATGTAGCGCTCGCAGCGTTCTACCCTTGCATATTGTAGGAACATTTCCTTCAATTGGGTAATCATGTCGTATGCTCATGATGTTCAAAATCCTTTTGAATCTCGAGAATCATAATTTCTAACATGAGGCAAGAGGCTTGCATAGTATTCTCGATATACTTAATACAATCGTTATAGGCATCCTTATCTTCCATAAGATGTTCATCGGGATTAGGATCGTTCAACACATAGAATATCTTTTCTTACTTGAGAACGATTCTTAAGTTCGATATTAATCCAAAAAAGTGTCTTGATTGATACGATCCTTTTTAAGGATTCTTTTTAGTGATAGGTTACGGACGGTTTGGGTAATATTGTTAGCGGCCATCTACAAAATTTAACAAGGTTCAATTTTAGTATTTTCGATATTTTTATATTTTAATTATTAATACCCTTTTATGTCTTAAAGACAATTAATAATTAAAATCTATAATCCAACGTTACATTTAAATATTGGTTAGGTGACCTTTATCCCTCTATTTAAATTAACATGGTAGTCAACGTTTGACAATTGCAACTCTTTGCAATTTCTAGCCATATGGGATCGATTAAACATCTTTATGTTTAGTTGGCATGTTTAATCCCATCAACATCTTTGTTCCCCATGCTTCGGTGACCCTAAGTTCATGGTTTCCAAATCAAGTCGTCCAACTTACACACACATGTGAGTTTATACACATAAGTGGTTAGGTGACCTTTATCCCACAAACATGGTAAACCCACCTCGAACATACAAGTTCCCTCAAATGTGGTTAGGTGACCTTTATCCCACAATAAGAGTTCACAAGTGTTTCGAGTGTTGTATAAAAGGATGGTGTTTGACTTGTTTTATAAAAGGGTTTTTAATATTTCAAAATTCTAGTTTAGAAAATATTTTATGTACCATATGTTTGCATGCATTCAAATCCATGGTACTTTAGTGAAAACTAATTTTCAAGGTTCTTTTTAATAAAACCCATTTTATTATAAAATCATTAATTTTTAATAAAACATTTATTAACCATTTTAATGATTTTGTTAAGAACCAATTTTACGCTTGTTGTTGATTATTAGTTTGTTAAGTCATGCATATCGACATATCATCTAAAACAACAAAATAAGCAACCAAACAAGCATATCATACATAACAATAGGTGCATAACCATAGCCAACTAATTTGACAACACTTGTTAGCCGAAACAAGTGTGCCAAAAGGTCCTTCCTAAGGGGTAAAAATTGACACAAGTAATGTGTCGTTGAACTCCCACTTGATCCCGCATCCAAATGCTTCAAGTCTCCTTCTTGTGTTGTGATTTGTCCACCTTCTTTGAGCTTCCAAAAGTCTTTTATTTTCAGCTCCAAACTCCTTTGGACTTCAAAAAATGTGTTTTGGTTATCGGGTTAAAATCCTGTTGAGAACGATGAAGTTCTTTGGACCGAATATTATAGTCCAAACCAAAACCCATTTAGTGTGTGCATCTTCTTTTACAAAATATATCCTAATACATTTTTTCTAGTAAAATAAAATGCACCTAATCTATTTATTTTACATACCAAATGAAAATAAATAAATTACATTTCTTACAAATGGAAGAATAAAAAAAATATTTATTACAACCCATTGAATAATTAATAAAATAAATCACAACACAATCATTCAACACAAGGTCATGGCTAGGTTATTTGCACCAAAATATATATATCCAAATATATATATATATATATATATATATATTAATTTCAAGAAGCATAAAAAAATGGTTCCCTTTTTTAAACATTTTCGGCTATGTTCAAAAAACCGAAAAGGTAAGTTTTGTCGAAACAAATAAATCATCCATATGAAATAATTTTTCAAGATTACCTTATGCATGTAAGAAAATAATCTTGAAAAACAAAGGGTTAACCATGTTAAAATTTTCGGCCATAGGGTTTTATTCAAACCCGAAACCCGAAATTTTTAATCTATTGAAGCATGCACTCATATAAGCGGCTCTGATGCCATTGATGGGATTTTAACATGTTTATCAAAGCAATTTCATCCATATGAAATAAAAACGCAGCGGAAATTATTATTTAAAACATGTTACTTACAAGATATAAAACCCATTTTATATGTGAAACCCAATACCCGGATCCATATACGAACATGCATGCTATCAAAAATGAAACACAACCATAGGGTGTTTAGAATACTACCTTCCAAGGAGTAAATGATATGAAGATGATGATGCTTCTTGAACGGTTGCCATCAAGTGTAGAAGACCTCAAGCTTGTATACCCCAAGCCTTCCAACAAACACATTATGTTTAGCTAGGATTTCTACACTTATGAACTCACAATTGAAACCCTCTTGGAAACAACCCTTGGCCGAAATTATGAGAGTATTTATTAGAGTTCTTGCACTTGAAAATTGATCTTGAAAATTCCCTCATGGAACCCTTCCATAACCGAAATTTTAGAGAGAATTCTATCAAGTTCTTCTAGTTCATATTATGAATTTTTATGATAAAAATTCTATATAAAACTTGTGAGAGAATTGCCACCATTCTTGGCCAATGATGGAGCATCTAACACATGCAAATGCATGCATCCCTATTGGACCAAAATGGTTTTGGGAAGATCATCCAATCAAGAGGCTTCTAACTTATGACAATTGCATGTGTCTTGATTAGTGGAAAACCCTTGAGAAGAACAAAAAGGGGGCGGCCCATGTGCCTTCAATTTCTCACCCAATCAAAATTTTCCTAACTTATTTTTATGTCTTGTATTAAGTTTTATAACTTTTATAAAACATAACACAACATTTTATAAGTTTTTATGCAATAAATCATAACTTTTATAATGTTATTTAACCCATTAAATAATAAAATAAAATATTCTCTCATAATAATTTATCCATATAATTTATTTGTTTGTCAAGTGCAATTATTTAGAAAACCAATTTCTAAATATTATAAGTGTTAATATTTATTTGTTTGATCATAAATAAATATTGTAAGTGTTTGTCTAGCTTGTATTTGGGTATGACTAGACTTGGATCATAACGTACTAGCCACATCAATTTAATATGTGTCTTGGGCATACAGAGTCCAACAGGGTGAACATACAAATACTTCGTCTCATGCATACCCAGGGATTTCAATACGGAAAAAGGGGCGATTGATGCCATGAAATGGCCTGATGAAATGGAAATTGTTGTGGACATCAGCAACTGTGCTGATAAGGATGTAGTGAAATTCGTTTCACAATCTTTCAAAGGCGAGGCCCTCGCATGGTGGAAGGCCATGGTACAGTCCACGGGGAAAATTCCCCTATACAATATAGGATGATCCAAGTTTGTGGATCTTATAAGAGAAAACTACTATCTACAACACGAAGTGGAAAAAGGGGAGACAGATTTTCTAACTCTCACAATGAAAAACCTAGATTGTCAACAATATGTTACCGACTTCAACTCCCTGTCTAGATTGGTGCCCTATTTAATTACCCCTGAACCTAAAGGCATTACGCGTTTCATCGGTGGTTTGGAATCGGAAGTAAAAGGGAATGTTAAGGCTTCAAGGCCAACCACATTTAGATCAACTGTGGATCTATCCTTGTCTCTCACTCTGGATATAGTGAGACAAAAGTCGATCAAGACTGAGACTAATGAGAAAAGACAGAGGGAGGAGGTTAACTCCCAAAATCCTAAGAAGAAGGGCAAATCCGAGTTAGAAAGGAACCAACAAGATTCCAATAAAAAGCCTACATGCAAAACTTACAAAAGAAGACACCGGGGACAGTGTCGATCAAACCAAAAGTTAAAACAATGTGGCATCTGTAAAAAGAACTGGTCACCAGTCCCACGAATGTAGGGACATAAAGAATGCAGTCTGTTTCAACGGTGGCGAGAAGGGACACATCAGTACTAATTGCCCTAAAGCTGCCAAAGAAGGTACAGCTAAGCCTGGAGAGGCTAAGAAAGGAAACGCTTGAACTACCGGATGAATGCCAGAGACAGTACATATCATTAATAGCATCAGGTACATTCCTTATCATTTATCAATGATAATTTCTGCTGAGTGTCTTATTTTAATTCGGGGAATAATAAGTCTTAGATAGACAATAAGCTTAGCAAACTATTGATAATACTCATAAGAACTCAAGATTTTTAAGTATAAGGTAAAACTTACCGACGAAAATCAAAGGAACCATTTCTTCTATTCTTGTCGGAAAATCTTCATTCATAAAATCTAAAGTACTCTTTCTTCAGATAGAGTGCGACAATATATGTTATTTTATTTTTGTTGGGATTGAACCCTATCACAGGAACAGATAATTGTCACACCCCGACCACGTAAAACAACAAATCGTGGCGGAAACGTCGGGGAGTGTTGTAACAGAATCATTGTTTCATAACACATGGAAATTTGAAATTTTGTTTTATTGAATAAAAGAGTTACAATGTCTTAACAACAAGGAAGCAATACATAATTAACTAGTCTTGCATCTTTTATTGTCACTAAGGCCCGAGTCTGCCTAAGTGTAACTTGATCAATCCTATGCATCATTTCCTGAAACACATGTGAAAATAGGTACGTCAGCATAAAAATGACTGTGAGATACATAGGTTTTATTGATTTAGGATTCATGACTTATAAGTTTAGAAAAAGTTGTTTAACAAAAGTCAGTCATGATCCTTGTAAAATGTTTTTATTTTATAAATCATATAAAAATCGATAAGGAAACAGATGATATAAAGGAAATATATATGGTTAAATAAATAACCAAGTAAAATGAATTTGTATAAAAAATGTTGTTTGTAAAACAATGTTTTGTAAAGATATGTTAATTGTGTAAAATGTAATATGTCAAAATTGAAATGGTTTAAATAACGCTACGATATGTAATATCATAAAAGCACTTATATATAGGAAGTACCAGCGGCGTATCCACCATGCTTTTATCATATTACACACGTCTCGTTACTTAAATCACTTACCCAAACAAACCACCAATGTAAAAATGTCCATGTATAACTAAATGTAATGTTTAAACAAATGTTGAAATGTTATTGAGTAAACAAATGTGATGTAGAGTGAATAAAAATCCTTTATTGATTAAAAGCATTTACTCGACCCTATAAGAAAGGAATGTACAAAACAATGCATTTGATAAATTATAAATCAAAATTTATGTTTTGTAAAATAATGCATGCTTTACTGATACAAACATCTATGCGGTATTGTGAAAATGCATACATTCAAGCCTTGAGACTGTGGCGATAAACCCTTAAACGAATTAAAGATTTATCTGAGTTATGTTTATCGAATTCGGTCATTCCTTCCATCCAAACATACCTAGGATGTCAGGAACGGGAGTTGTCAATTCCTATGGTACCACTACCTACTAACGAACGGCGTAGCTAATGTTAATGAATGTATTTTTGAGCCATTTAAACAAACCAAATGTCATACCAAAATGTAAGCATGTTTTATGAAAATAATGTACTAAGTATTCAACAAATGGACATACATAGGATGAAATGAAATGTAAAATAATGTACTAAGTATGCACTAAATGGACATACATAGCATGAAATGTAATGTAAAATAATGTACTAAGTATGCACTAAATGGACATACATAGCATGAAATGAAATGTAAAACGATGTACTAAGTATGCACTAAATGGACATACATAGCAAAAACATAATGAAATCATGTACTAGTAGTGTACTAATGAACATAGCAAGTATATGATATGAAAACATGGAAAGCATGAAAGTAACAAGTAGGCACATGTGTTTCACCCCAAAACGTTTGAAAAAAGTAAAAGAGGGGTCTATGTACTCACTTGAGGGTGCTTAGAAATCTTGAACAATAACAAGCAAAGCTAGAGGGATCACGAAATCAAACGGCACCTGATATAGGTAACTATGTAAATAAACGGACCTAAATCGGAAGATCGGATAAAATGAGGTTTCGTAAACCAAATGAGTATAGGAACTCATGTAACATGGTTTAACAAAGCCTACATTCTAAATCGAAACCTATCCTATGTGCTTATGACCCATTACGACCCGTTTAGGTAGCTTACGCTACCTTAACGCGTCGTTCGTGTAAAACGCGTTTGGAGCGCCTAACTAGTCCTATGACAAGTAATATATGCCTTAACATGTCTAATATTGTTGCCTAATCAGTTTAGATGTCAAAAATTATGTTACATATGCTTAAAATGAATTTTGGCGTAAGAAGGACATTTTGGTAATTTTCCTAAGGCATATAAACTACCTATCATACAACTAACTAAACGATGTGACCATAAGGTATAACCTCGGAAGGTTATTCCCTGTACAATTATGGTCACCTAGTGTGTTTGGTCGGATCCTAATGATCGACCAAACGGGTCGGGTTCGAAAGCCTAAGCGATTGTTTAGATCGCTTACCTTACGACCCTATATAAGCACTAAACCTAAAGTGACGAGCTAAACATGTTAAAACATGTTTAAAGAATTTAGAAAACAGGTTTTGTATCAAAACAAACGGTTTTGATACCTAAAAGTAGTTTGGTTACAAAATACGGAAGAATACGTATTTTGGCCGAAACTATGCCTAGATAACGTGGTAATCAGTAGGTATAGTCATAAGAGACTAAAACCATCATGATCACGCTCACGTTATGAAGTTCAATGAACTTAGTGTTAACCATAAACTGGTCAATGCAGAAAGTCAAACAAAGTTTGACTTTCATGCTAAAAACGCGTAAAAGAACGAAAGAGGACTTACAAAAGGTCCAAGAACGGAAGTTTGACCCGATTATTCTCAGGTATGAAGTGAAATCAATTCAACTTAGAGAGAAATCAGATCAAGGTGTGAGTTTTGAGTGAAGGGGGTAGGGTATTTATAGTTTTCTTACAACCGTTAGGATCGTTCATCGAAAACCGAGCTTCGATCTGGAACTTACATGTGTGCCCATGGTTTTAGAATACCATGGGTACCCCAAAACAAGCCCCTAGTTTCATTAAAACCATGTGAAAATGAGGGGAACAGCTGGAACAAGTTGGAAATCATATTTTCAACTTTGGTCCCTTCCTAAGATAACTATGGCAGATTGTCAATTTTGGTCCCTGAATGTGCAAAACATGGTTTTTTATGCATTTTTGACAAGTTTAAGCCCCGTTAATCCCATTTCAAGGCTCTAAAATGAATTTAAAGTATAGGGAACATGAAACATGCTCAAAAATATCTCGGATGTCGGTTCGTTTGGTCGTACGGTTGCGTTGTTCGGTTAATTATGATGAAACACGAACGAATGCGAAAAACAATCCAAATTACGCGACGAATGGAATTTTATCTTGCCAATAACTGAAATAAAATATTTTAATTATTACATAAAGTTTTGGATGTCCGGATGTATTCAGAACGTAAGATATGCGCGAAAATGCAAACTTATGCACTTTTTGACGCTTTTAGTCCCTGAATGACCAAAAAGTTTATTTTAGCAGACCGAACCCCTCAAAGCCTATTTCTAAGCTATGTAAAGGATATTTAGGGTATGTTTAACTTATGGTCATGTTCCGTATTGTTCGTTACAGTACGAATCGGCATACTTTCACAGTTTGTCGAATTTAGTCCCTGTAAGCGAATAAACTTGATTTTGCCATACCAAAGCCTTAAAAACTTATTTCTAAGTTATGTAAAGGTTATTTAAGGTATGTTAAGCATATATTGATGTTCCAGATTGTTTTTCACATTAAACTGATTATGTTTATGCATCAGTGCGCGTATAACCTTACAGAAAGCGATTTAGAGCCCGAAATCGAACAAGAATTGATATGTGAAAATGATACACATATTTATACAAATCCCAAATATGAAACACAATATTTCATTGGTTTGGTATTTGTTTGATGGCCGTGGAGGCACAGGTTGTCACACCCCGACCGCGTAAAACAACAAATCGCGGCGGAAACATCGGGGCGTGTTGCGACAGAATTAATTGTTTCATAACCATGGCATACAAAGTTGTATTTATTTATTAAACAAGGGTGTTACATTGTTTCAAACAGGTAATTAAAGAGTTCAGAACATAATTAAACATAGTCTGTCTTCTTTTAAAGTTTCTAAGGCACAGGTCCGCCCTAGTATCATGATCAACATCCTATGGAAAAGCACCTGAAAACACATGTGAAAATAGGTACGTCAGCATAAAAATGCCTGTGAGATACATAGGTTTGTGAAAATAAGATTCATGACTTATGTTTGAGAAAAATGTTTAGTCATGAACCTAGTTATTTGCTTTGTCTTGTAAATCATTTGAAAACAATAAGATCAGATGATATGTATAAGTAATTGTCAGGTTAAATAGATAACCATGTAAAAATGTGTTTGTATAGGAATAGTTGTTTGTAAATCAATATCTTGTGAAAAGTATGTTATTTGTATATAATGTTCTATGTCTCAAACTGAAATGATTCAAATAACGTTACGCCATGTAATACTATACAAACACTTATATATAGGAAGTACCAGCGGCGTATCCACCATGCTTGTATCATATTACACACGCATCGTTACTTAATCACTTAATCAAACCTAACCAAACAATGTAAGAGGTCTATGTTTATACCATTTGTCAATGTATTGAATAATATGTCAAAGTGTTCATGTCAAGATGTAAATCATGTCGTATGTAAAACCAATGTCAAAAATGTTTGTGTCAAATGTAAATCATGTCAAAATGTCTATGTCAAATATCCATGTCAAATGTCTATGTCAAATATCCATGTCAAATGTCTATGTCAATTATCCATGTCAAATGTCTATGTCAAAATGTCATGTATGGCAAGTGAAATGTCTCAACTAAACCATATGCACAAAAACAAAGTATCGAAGTAAAACTTGGTTTAAATCAAAGCTATGTTTTGTGTAAATGCATGCAACTATTTAATATGAACATTTATGTGGTATTGTGAAAATGCATACATCCAAGCCTGGCGACTGTGGTGATAAAACCCTTTAAACAAATTAAAGGTCTATCTGTCTTAATGTCAACGAATTCGGTCATTCCTTTCTGTCCCCTTACCCTGGGATGTCCGGAACGGGAGTTGTCAATTCCTATGGTACCACTACCTACTAACGAACGGCGTAGCTAATGTTAATGGATATATTGTCCCATGTAAACAAACCAAATGTCATAACAAAATGTGAGCATGTGAAAAACAATGCACTAAGTATGTAATCAAATGAACATACATAGCGTGAAATGTCATGTAAAACGATGTACTAAGTAATGCACACAATGGGCATACCTAGCATGAAATGTCATGTAAAACGATGTACTAAGTAATGCACACAATGGGCATACCTAGCATGAAATGTAATGTAAAACAATGTACCAAGTAATGCACACAATGGGCATACCTAGCATGAAATGTAATGTAAAACAATGTACCAAGTAATGCACACAATGGGCACACCTAGCATAAGATGTAATGAAATCATGTACTATAATGTACTAACGAACATAGCAGTATATGATGTGAAAACTGGAAAGCAGGAAAGTAACAAGTAGGCACATGTGTTCCACCCCAAAACAGTTTGGAAAACAGTAAAAGAGGGGTCTATGTACTCACTTGAGATTGCTCAGTTGTCAAAAGATATCCACCAAGTAATGCTATAGATCTCGGAATCAAACGGCACCTAATATAGGTAACTATGTTAATAAACCGGACCTATCTCGGAAGATTGGGTAGCATTAGGGTTTGTAAACCAAATGAGTGTAGGAACTCACGTGATATGTTTTAACAAAGCCTACATGCTAAATGAAACTTAACATAATTGTTTACGACCCATTACGACCCGTTTAGGAAGCTTATGCTACTTTAACGCGTCGTGCGCGTGAAACGCGTTCGGACCGCCTAACTAGCCCTATGACGAGTGTTATATGCCTAAACATGTTACATAATCAGTTACGTGACAAAAGTTTAGGTTACATATGCTAAATTACCAATTATGTATGAAAAGGGTATTCTGGTAATTTACCTAAGGCATATAAACTACCTATCATACAACTACTTAAACGATGTGACCATAGGGTATAACCTCGGAAGGTTATTCCCTACACTATGGTCACCTAATGTGTTTGGTCGGATCCTAATGATCGACCAAACTGGGTCGGGTTCGAAGGTATAGGCGATTTATTAGATCGCCTACCCTACGACCCTAGACAACGTGGTAATCAGTGGGCATAGTCCCAAAGGACTATGACCAACGTGATTACACTCACGTTGCGAAGTTCAAACGAACTTCGCATTGACCATTACTGGTCAACGCTGAAAGTCAAACAAAGTTTGACTTTCTGACTCGAAAAGCAGTAAAAATAAGGAAAAGAACGAAAGAATACTTACGAAGGGTCCAAGAATGGAAGGTTTGGATCCGAACACTCTCAGGTATGAAGTGTTAAACACGACAACTTAGAGAGCAAGTTCAGATTCAAAGGTGTGAGTTTTTGGGTGTGATGTTGGTGGGTATTTATAGGAAATGGTCCACCGCTAGGATCGTTTCTTGGAGAAGGAGGCAACGATCAAAGCCGTACACTTGTCGGAATGTTGTGGTGCCTAAAATGCCACTAACCATAAGGATTTGACATGTGGAATGGTGTTGGAAGGTGCTAAACAGCTGCAACCAGCTGTTAAATGCATTTAATCTGGTCAGAAGGTGGGAAGCGGCCCGCTTTAGGATCAGCCAAACACAATGCGGGCCGCCTGAGCATGTCAGATCAGAAACAACTTTCAAAAATGACAGTTTAGGTCCCTGCACGTGTTTAAGGCCATTTCCGACACTTCTAAGGCCCGTAAAGCCAAGTTTAAGGCCCTAAAATGTTGCCTAAACATTGTGGACATGAAACATGTTCAAAAATATGTCGGATGATGGTTCGTTTGGTCGTACGAACGCGATGTTCGCTTAATTACGACGGAATGCGCACAAGCGCGAAAAACGATCCAAATGACGCGACGAATGGATTTTTCTTAAGGCGAACACTAAAATATAATGTAGTCATGCTTTCATAAATTTTTGGATGTCCAGATGTATTCAGAACGTAAGTTATGCGCGAAAATGCAAACTTGTGCACTTTTTGACACTTTTAGTCCCTGAATGTCCCAAAAGTTTATTTTAGCACACCGAACCCCTCAAAGCCTATTTCTAAGCTATGTAAAGGATATTTAAGGTGTGTTTAACTTATGGTCATGTTCCGGAATGTTCGTTACAGTTCAAATTGACATACTTTCGCAGTTTGTCATATTTAGTCCCTGTAAGCGAATTAACTTGTTTTTGCCATACCAAAGCCTTTAAAACTTATTTCTAAGTTATGTAAAGGTTATTTAAGGTATGTTGAGTATATGTTGATGTTCCGGAGTATTTCTCGCATTAAACTGAGTACGTTTACGCACTAGTTTGCGTATAACTCTCCAGAAAGTGATGTAGAGTTTGAAATTACATAAAAGTCAAAACATGAAAAATGTAGAACATAACAAAACAAACATTGGGATCAAATAACATTGATTTATTGATAATAGAACTGTTCATAGTGATTACAAGCACAGTTGTTACAGTCTCCCCTACTTGTGGAAATTTCGTCCCGAAATTTATTTAGAGGAAACTCGTGGAAAAAGATGTGGATATTTCGCCTTCATTTGATCTTCGCGTTCCCAAGTAAACTCAGGTCCACGCTTAGCTTCCCAGCGAACTTTGACCAAAGGAATGCGCTTGCGTTTAAGCCACTTGACTTCACGTTCCATGATTTCCACTGGTTTCTCAACAAATTTCAGTGTTTTGCCAACACGAATTTCGTCAAGCGGTATGGAGAAGTTCTCATCAGCTGTACACTTCTTGAGATTTGATATGTGAAAAGTTGGATGAACATTTCCAAGTTCAGGAGGTAACTCAAGTCTGTAGGCTACCTTTCCGATTCTTTCGACGATCTTGAATGGTCCAACGTATCTAGGTGCAAGTTTTCCTTTCTTTCCAAATCTGATCACACCTTTCCAAGGTGAGACCTTAAGTAATACACGATCACCGACTTGAAATTCAAAGGCTTTGCGTTTTGGGTCCGCGTAAATCTTCTGACGGTTTCTAGCTGCCTGAAGGTTATCACGAACCTTCTTGACTTTGTCAGTTGTCTCTAAAATGAGGGCAGGTCCAGTAAGTTGAGCCTCGCCAATCTCATTCCAGCAGACTGGTGAACGACATTTTCGACCATAGAGAGCTTCAAAAGGAGCCATTCCGATGCTAGTGTGATAACTGTTGTTGTAGGAGAATTCAATCAATTTAAGATGTGAATCCCAGCTACCACCAAAATCGATCACACAAGCTCTTAGCATATCCTCCAGAGTCTGGATTGTTCTCTCAGATTGACCATCCGTTTGCGGATGATAAGTTCTGCTCAGATTAAGTTGGGTCCCCATGGCAGATTGCATGGTTCTCCAAAAATGAGAAGTGAAACGAGCATCTCTGTCAGAAATGATGTTTAAAGGAACACCATGTCGAGCTACAATTTCATCTACATAGATTTGAGCAAGTCTGTCAGTAGGAAAATCCTCGCGGATTGGCAAGAAATGTGCTGACTTTGTAAGACGATCAACGACTACCCAGATGGCATCATGACCTTTCTTAGTGCGCGGGAGTTTGGTAACAAGATCCATAGTAATGTTTTCCCATTTCCAAACTGGGATCTCCGGTTGCTCCAATAAACCAGAAGGACGCTGATGTTCAGCCTTAACCTTAAGACAAGTAAGGCATTTTGAAACGTATAAGGCAATGTCTTTCTTCATACCAGGCCACCAATAGTGAATACGAAGATCCTTATACATTTTATCTGAGCCCGGATGAATGGAATAACGAGACTTATGGGCTTCATCCATAAGCAAGGTACGAAGATCATCCTGGCTTGGGACCCACAAACGGTCCATGAAGTAATATGATCCATTGTTCTTCAGTTCCAGAGCAGGTGTTATGTGGTAAGGAAATTCCTTATCCATCAGTCCTTGTGAAACACAAGATTGTTGAGCTTGAGCAATGCGTGCTTGAATATCGGATCGAGCTTGAATAACAGATTGAACACGTACACAATGAAGCTTAGTATGTTCCTTACGACTCAATGCATCAGCTACGACATTCGCCTTACCAGGATGGTAGCGAATTTCGCAGTCATAGTCGTTTAAAAGCTCAACCCAACGTCGCTGTCTCATGTTGAGTTCTTTCTGGTTGAAGATATGCTGAAGACTTTTGTGGTCAGTGAAAACCACACATTTTGTACCATACAAATAGTGTCTCCAGATTTTGAGAGCAAAGACAACTGCACCCAACTCAAGATCATGAGTGGTGTAGTTCTTCTCATGAATCTTCAACTGCCTCGATGCATAGGCTATGACTTTGTTCCTCTGCATCAGAACACAGCCAAGACCTAATTTAGATGCATCGCAATACACGACAAAATCATCATCACCCTCAGGCAATGATAGAACAGGCGCATCGCAAAGTTTCTGCTTCAGGTGTTGAAAAGCTTCCTCTTGTTTGTATCCCCAATAAAAGGGCATTTTCTTCTGAGTTAGAGCAGTTAGAGGAACTGCAATCTTCGAGAAGTTTTCTATGAAGCGGCGATAATAACCCGCTAGACCAAGAAAAGAACGAACTTCAGTAGGAGTAGAAGGTGTATCCCAATCCTTAATCGCACTGATCTTGGAGGGATCTACATGAATACCTCGTTCGTTGATAACATGCCCCAAAAATTGAACTTCTTTAAGCCAAAATTCGCACTTGGAGAACTTGGCGAAAAGTTGCTCTTTCTTCAGGAGTTCCAGAGTAAGACGAAGATGCTGCTCGTGATCAGCTCGCGTCTTAGAGTATATCAAGATGTCATCTATAAAAACAATGACGAACTGATCCAAATAAGGTTTGCAGACCCTATTCATTAGGTCCATGAAAACAGCAGGAGCATTAGTCAAACCGAATGGCATGACTGTGAACTCGTAATGTCCATAACGAGTACGGAATGCTGTCTTCGGAATGTCTTCTTCTTGCACCCGAAGTTGATGATATCCAGATCGCAGATCAATCTTCGAGAAATAAGAAGCACCTTGTAACTGATCAAAGAGGTCGTCTATGTGAGGTAGAGGATATCGATTCTTGATGGTAAGCTTGTTAAGCTCACGATAATCGATACACATCCTAAAGGATCCATCCTTCTTCTTTACAAAGAGAACGGGAGCACCCCACGGTGAAAAACTAGGACGTATAAAACCTTTGTCAGAGAGCTCCTGAAGCTGTTTAGACAACTCTTGCATCTCAGACGGTGCAAGACGATATGGAGCTCTGGCAATGGGGTTTGCACCAGGTACGAGATCAATGCGGAACTCGACTTGGCGTGCTGGAGGTAGACCAGGTAAATCTTCAGGGAACACTTCAGAATAATCCCGAATGACAGGAATATCTGAAATAGACTTACCCTTGCCTTTATCTTCTGTAACATGTGCTAAGAAAGCCACATAGTTCTTCTGCAGATACTTCCGAGCTTTAAAACAAGACATGAGTCTGAGACCACCGATAGGCTTCTCACCTTGAACTTGCAGGATCTCGCCTGTCGAAAGCGGCACACGAACAATCTTCTCAGAACAAACTATCTCTGCGTGATGCTTGGATAACCAATCCATTCCCACAATAACGTCGAAGCTTCCAAGTTGCATAGGCACGAGGTCAATAGGAAAAAGATGGTCGTTAAGATTCAACTGGCAGTTGTGAAGAACAGAATCAAGAATAATGGGTTCACCATTAGCAACCTCTACTGTCAAAGATTTGCCTAGTTTCGTTCTAGACACGCGAAGCATTTGCTCAAAAGACAAAGACACGAAACTCTTATCGGCACCAGAATCGAAAAGAACAGATGCAGGCTGATTATTAATAAAGAACGTACCGTTCACCACATTATCGTCAGCCTGTGCCTCTTGGGCATTCATGTTAAAAACTCGGCCTCGAGCCGGAGCCGGATTCTGGTTCTGGTTCTGGTTCTGGTTGGCTAGCCTTGGGCACCGGTTCCTGTAGTGGGTCAGATCCCCACAATTGTAACAAGCACCTGGTGGGTATTGTGGTCTTGCAGCTTGACCCTGTTGCTGAGCAGGAGGCTGAGCAACCTGTTGAGCCGGGTTCTGAACCGCGGGATTCTGAGCAGATCGACAAACATTGGCGAGATGGCCTGATTTCCCACAGTTAGTACAGAAACGGCATGGAAATTGCGGCTGGTGGTGACTGTTGCATCTATTGCACAAAGGTGCATTCCCTGTATAGGGTTTCTTTGCTGGAAGCTGTGCAGGTTGGTTGAGAGCTGCCTGGTTAGCTTGGGCAGTGATAGCAAAATTTTGGGAAGCCTTACGCTTCTTTGACCTCTTCGAAGAACCAGAGTTCTTTCCATTCAAGTTTTGACCTTTCTTGCTATCTTCCTTGTCAGCCGACTGCTTCTTGCCCTTGTCACCCTTCCGGTGTAACTTGTTCTTCCTGATCTGCGACTCAGTCAATGTCGCAGATAACTCGATCGCCTGACGAAGTGTGGCAGGGTTACTACCAGTAAGAATGTCTTGTACCGAGTCAGGTAGGCCGTCGATGTATCTCTCGATAGCCTTGTCGAGTGGAGTAACCATAGTCGGGCAAAGCAAACTCAACTCTTCAAACTGATCCGTATAAGCCCTGTGCTCACCACTATCTTGCTTCAAAACATCAAACTCTTTCTCCAACGCTCGCTGTTCATGGCGAGGACAGAATTCCCTCATCATAAGGGCTCTAAGTTCAGCCCATGTCTGTGCGAGAGCAACTTCTGCACCCCGGTCTCTCATAACCCCGTTCCACCATGTCAAAGCCCTCTTCTGAAATACGCTCGAGGAGAACTCGACCTTGCGATTATCCGGACACTGCACATGGCGAAAAGTATTCTCTATGCTCTCAAACCACTGAAGAAGCCCAGTCGCTCCCTCAGAACCACTAAACTTGAGTGGTTTAGCCTGGTTAAAATCCTTGTACTTGCATGGAACATTGTTGTTGTTGTTGGCCTGGTTCCACAGAGCAAAGAGATTTGGAAATTGAGCAGCCATCTGCTCTGAAATGATTTCTGCCAGTTCGGCAGTTGCTATCTGGGGTTCGCGTCGAGGAGGCATTCTAAAAGAGGAAAACATGAAAAGAAACGAGTGAGATGATTGGATGAAAAGAATGAGATGATAAAAACAAGAATTGCAAACAGCATAGATGGTGGTCATTCGTCCGTATCACAAAGCAAACAAACGACTCACAGTGACTAATCAAAGTAAATGGGTCAAAATAATGTATTAGCGAAGACATGCTCGCCTATAAGTGAACACTCACTCCAAGAATTCCCAGGTAAGCACAACTGGTCTCGCGTCTGGTTGAGATGTATACGAAGTGCTTGCCTAGACAGAAAACCCAGAATACAGGCATTCACCCTTCCAGTTTGCACATGTTCACATTATTTAAAACCCAAAACGTTTGACGGGATTTTGAAAATTAGAAGGCACAAGGCCAAAAACCAAACTTAAAAAGGGTTCAAAACCTTGTAATAAATCATTCAAAAACAGATGATTGTTTTTCAAAAATCGTTTCGGAAAAATTTTGGTTCCATGTTTTGTTAATCACCTAAGGATAGGTGATGTACATGTTTTAAGATCTAAACACAAGATAACTTGTGTTAGGTTCCTAGAAAAGTTATAGTCTAGGTCAAAGCATTACTAATAACCTAATTCCCTATAACCATTGGCTCTGATACCAACTCTTCTGTCACACCCCGACCGCGTAAAACAACAAATCGCGGCGGAAACATCGGGGCGTGTTGCGACAGAATTAATTGTTTCATAACCATGGCATACAAAGTTGTATTTATTTATTAAACAAGGGTGTTACATTGTTTCAAACAGGTAATTAAAGAGTTCAGAACATAATTAAACATAGTCTATCTTCTTTTAAAGTTTCTAAGGCACAGGTCCGCCCTAGTATCATGATCAACATCCTATGGAAAAGCACCTGAAAACACATGTGAAAATAGGTACGTCAGCATAAAAATGCCTGTGAGATACATAGGTTTGTGAAAATAAGATTCATGACTTATGTTTGAGAAAAATGTTTAGTCATGAACCTAGTTATTTGCTTTGTCTTGTAAATCATTTGAAAACAATAAGATCAGATGATATGTATAAGTAATTGTCAGGTTAAATAGATAACCATGTAAAAATGTGTTTGTATAGGAATAGTTGTTTGTAAATCAATATCTTGTGAAAAGTATGTTATTTGTATATAATGTTCTATGTCTCAAACTGAAATGATTCAAATAACGTTACGCCATGTAATACTATACAAACACTTATATATAGGAAGTACCAGCGGCGTATCCACCATGCTTGTATCATATTACACACGCATCGTTACTTAATCACTTAATCAAACCTAACCAAACAATGTAAGAGGTCTATGTTTATACCATTTGTCAATGTATTGAATAATATGTCAAAGTGTTCATGTCAAGATGTAAATCATGTCGTATGTAAAACCAATGTCAAAAATGTTTGTGTCAAATGTAAATCATGTCAAAATGTCTATGTCAAATATCCATGTCAAATGTCTATGTCAAATATCCATGTCAAATGTCTATGTCAATTATCCATGTCAAATGTCTATGTCAAAATGTCATGTATGGCAAGTGAAATGTCTCAACTAAACCATATGCACAAAAACAAAGTATCGAAGTAAAACTTGGTTTAAATCAAAGCTATGTTTTGTGTAAATGCATGCAACTATTTAATATGAACATTTATGTGGTATTGTGAAAATGCATACATCCAAGCCTGGCGACTGTGGTGATAAAACCCTTTAAACAAATTAAAGGTCTATCTGTCTTAATGTCAACGAATTCGGTCATTCCTTTCTGTCCCCTTACCCTGGGATGTCCGGAACGGGAGTTGTCAATTCCTATGGTACCACTACCTACTAACGAACGGCGTAGCTAATGTTAATGGATATATTGTCCCATGTAAACAAACCAAATGTCATAACAAAATGTGAGCATGTGAAAAACAATGCACTAAGTATGTAATCAAATGAACATACATAGCGTGAAATGTCATGTAAAACGATGTACTAAGTAATGCACACAATGGGCATACCTAGCATGAAATGTCATGTAAAACGATGTACTAAGTAATGCACACAATGGGCATACCTAGCATGAAATGTAATGTAAAACAATGTACCAAGTAATGCACACAATGGGCATACCTAGCATGAAATGTAATGTAAAACAATGTACCAAGTAATGCACACAATGGGCACACCTAGCATAAGATGTAATGAAATCATGTACTATAATGTACTAACGAACATAGCAGTATATGATGTGAAAACTGGAAAGCAGGAAAGTAACAAGTAGGCACATGTGTTCCACCCCAAAACAGTTTGGAAAACAGTAAAAGAGGGGTCTATGTACTCACTTGAGATTGCTCAGTTGTCAAAAGATATCCACCAAGTAATGCTATAGATCTCGGAATCAAACGGCACCTAATATAGGTAACTATGTTAATAAACCGGACCTATCTCGGAAGATTGGGTAGCATTAGGGTTTGTAAACCAAATGAGTGTAGGAACTCACGTGATATGTTTTAACAAAGCCTACATGCTAAATGAAACTTAACATAATTGTTTACGACCCATTACGACCCGTTTAGGAAGCTTATGCTACTTTAACGCGTCGTGCGCGTGAAACGCGTTCGGACCGCCTAACTAGCCCTATGACGAGTGTTATATGCCTAAACATGTTACATAATCAGTTACGTGACAAAAGTTTAGGTTACATATGCTAAATTACCAATTATGTATGAAAAGGGTATTCTGGTAATTTACCTAAGGCATATAAACTACCTATCATACAACTACTTAAACGATGTGACCATAGGGTATAACCTCGGAAGGTTATTCCCTACACTATGGTCACCTAATGTGTTTGGTCGGATCCTAATGATCGACCAAACTGGGTCGGGTTCGAAGGTATAGGCGATTTATTAGATCGCCTACCCTACGACCCTAGACAACGTGGTAATCAGTGGGCATAGTCCCAAAGGACTATGACCAACGTGATTACACTCACGTTGCGAAGTTCAAACGAACTTCGCATTGACCATTACTGGTCAACGCTGAAAGTCAAACAAAGTTTGACTTTCTGACTCGAAAAGCAGTAAAAATAAGGAAAAGAACGAAAGAATACTTACGAAGGGTCCAAGAATGGAAGGTTTGGATCCGAACACTCTCAGGTATGAAGTGTTAAACACGACAACTTAGAGAGCAAGTTCAGATTCAAAGGTGTGAGTTTTTGGGTGTGATGTTGGTGGGTATTTATAGGAAATGGTCCACCGCTAGGATCGTTTCTTGGAGAAGGAGGCAACGATCAAAGCCGTACACTTGTCGGAATGTTATGGTGCCTAAAATGCCACTAACCATAAGGATTTGACATGTGGAATGGTGTTGGAAGGTGCTAAACAGCTGCAACCAGCTGTTAAATGCATTTAATCTGGTCAGAAGGTGGGAAGCGGCCCGCTTTAGGATCAGCCAAACACAATGCGGGCCGCCTGAGCATGTCAGATCAGAAACAACTTTCAAAAATGACAGTTTAGGTCCCTGCACGTGTTTAAGGCCATTTCCGACACTTCTAAGGCCCGTAAAGCCAAGTTTAAGGCCCTAAAATGTTGCCTAAACATTGTGGACATGAAACATGTTCAAAAATATGTCGGATGATGGTTCGTTTGGTCGTACAAACGCGATGTTCGCTTAATTACGACGGAATGCGCACAAGCGCGAAAAACGATCCAAATGACGCGACGAATGGATTTTTCTTAAGGCGAACACTAAAATATAATGTAGTCATGCTTTCATAAATTTTTGGATGTCCAGATGTATTCAGAACGTAAGTTATGCGCGAAAATGCAAACTTGTGCACTTTTTGACACTTTTAGTCCCTGAATGTCCCAAAAGTTTATTTTAGCACACCGAACCCCTCAAAGCCTATTTCTAAGCTATGTAAAGGATATTTAAGGTGTGTTTAACTTATGGTCATGTTCCGGAATGTTCGTTACAGTTCAAATTGACATACTTTCGCAGTTTGTCATATTTAGTCCCTGTAAGCGAATTAACTTGTTTTTGCCATACCAAAGCCTTTAAAACTTATTTCTAAGTTATGTAAAGGTTATTTAAGGTATGTTGAGTATATGTTGATGTTCCGGAGTATTTCTCGCATTAAACTGAGTACGTTTACGCACTAGTTTGCGTATAACTCTCCAGAAAGTGATGTAGAGTTTGAAATTACATAAAAGTCAAAACATGAAAAATGTAGAACATAACAAAACAAACATTGGGATCAAATAACATTGATTTATTGATAATAGAACTGTTCATAGTGATTACAAGCACAGTTGTTACACAGGTGTCACAGTCTCCCCTACTTCAGGAAATTTCGTCCCGAATTTTTTATTTAGAGGAAACTTGTGAGAGTTTGAAACATGAAGTTGAAAATATTAAACAACACTGGTTAGAGTCCTGAACTTCTAGTAACTTTAAATAACATCATGCTTGCAATGTGAGAGGGACACCTATATACAAGTATATAAAGTGTTATTGGTGCGTCCACCGTTCCTCCATTACATTGTTCACGTTTCGTTATTGTTGTCACTATCTGTTCTTACACATGAAAAATCTTACTGGGTTCCTGTGCACTAAATTTCATAATTATGTACGCGTGCATAATTATGTAATTCCTTGCATAGTCCGCACAGTGCATTTTATAATGTGTAGGGAAAAACCAAATGAACAGACTTGAGATGAGCGTAACTAGACCACCATAGGGTCCTTTTAATTAAATCGATAAATGATTTAAATAGACTACCAAGGAGTCTTTTCAGCTTATATCATCACATGTCATTCTTAACCAGATTCTGAATCAATCTTTTTTACTAGACCACTCAAAGGGTCTCTTTTGAATCATGGAATGGTACTATATAATCCAAGGGTCTTAACTATCATGTAGAAGCCCAATTAAGGATTTTAAGGTAGTACCTTTTTGAATATCCTACTATGAATCCTTCATATGAAGATATGGAAGATTCTACGAGGATTTGGATAACGAATATCCAGATTACTCAAAAACACAAAATGCATAAAAGAAAACACATAACCACATAACCACATAATTGTTTAACTTGATTTTTAAATTTGTTATCATTTTGTTAATTTGTTTGTTAATTGTGCACATGTATTTAAAGCACACCAGGTATCCAATCCGTGGATTTCAATTGGCACTTTAAATATTTTCAAGAATCTTATCATAAAGATGGGAAGATCTTAAAAAGGAAATTCGACTTCGATTACCAGGAATCGCAGTATTTGAATTAGGATGCACAAGGAATTCAATTAAGGACTCCGATTAGATTGATGATCATCCACCAGGATCTAATTTGTGAAGATAATAAGATCCCATATGGATTTTTTTTTAGAAGTTGAAGATGTTTTGAAACCTTGCACTGGACGTGCTTAAGTCGATACACGAGGTAAAATGCTCATGAAGTTGAGGCGCTAGATATGCCAAGGCGACATATGAAGCAGAGTTTGAAGGTTAAGTCAATGTATGGGGAAAACGTTTTTGAAAACTATGCATGGGGTTCTTTTTGAAATGTGTTTAATGTTTTTGAAACCTTACATAATACTTTTGAAATCATAAAGTAGGTGTATTAGATAAGTATATTTATAAAATGTTTTAAAATCATGCAAGATGAATTTTTGAAATTATGTATAAGGTTTTTGAAAACATGAATGATGTTTTTGAAATCATGCACTTGATATATTAAGTAAATATACTATGTTAAAAATGTTTTCAAACTATATGGAATATTTTGAAATCATGAAGGTTGCTTTTGAAAACTTATGCTATGCATGTTGTTATGAAAATCAGAATGTAATGGGTATGAGATTGAGGAATACCCTTAGTTATCAAACCAAGGATTTAAAGGCACAGATGTGCAAAAAGCACGATTACTCATAATGTCGCTTTATTTCCTGTACTTCATTTCTTAGAATGAAACGAATACTTGAAATTTTCGAGGAAATCATGAGCGATCACTTGAAAGGGAGAATCACAAGAGTAGTTTGTTTAAAGAACATGGTTCTTTGATGTAGGTATCATAGGGAAATGCCATACACATATGTAACTACACTTGTATATCAGAATTGTGAACAACGATTTATTTATAAACAAAACTGATTGTTTTAGAGTTCAACAAAAGAAACAAAAGCAGAAGATTCAAATTATTTAAAGCAGCAGCTTCTCCTAATCAGCCAAATGCTCATCCGTGGGTTGGATTTGCATTGACAATCTTTGGGCATTTGTTCCTGAAATGGCTCGTCTCGCCACAGTTGTAGCACGATCCAGGTGGAAAGCGAGCTTGAGCAAGGTTGGCTTGGAGTTGAGTAGCAGCAAGATTTGCAACAGCTTTATTTTGGATAGCAAAGCGGCACACGTCAACCAAATGTCCCCATCGTCCACAGTGGGTACATTTGAAACATGGTGTTTGATCTGGATGATGACGGTTACATCGATTGCACAGGGAAGCAGTTCCCAAGCACGGCTTCTTGGCTGGTGGTGCTGCCACCTGGCTAGGTCCTGCTTGTTTTGGTGCAACGATTGGAGGATTCTTTAAAGCTTTACGCTTCCTTCACCTTTTCGAAGGCTTGTCTTCTGCTTCTTTCGATGCTTCTTGGGTGGCTTCATTATTGAGACGAGACATGGCGACACCTAAATCCACAGACTTCAGGATTACTTCGCCTATTCGTTGGGCAAATTTGGCAGTTTGCTCGGATATTTGAGTATCGCTGCGATGAAGAGACATTCTGGAGGAAGTGAAAGACATAGGAGGAAACAAGTGAAATGTTATTGGATAATCAAAACAGAATGGCAATGCATAAAATTGCGATCATTTGTTTGTTACCTAAGGCAAACAAATGAGACGGTGACAAATCAAAGTAAACGGGTCATATTAATGTATCACTGAAGACATGCTTTCCTATAAGTGAACACTCACCCCAAGAGTTCCCAGGTAAGAGTGACTGGTCCGATACTGCGGATTTGTACGAACACTCTAGCCTTAGACAGAAAACTCAGAGTACAGGCATTCACCCTTCCAGTTTTCACGTGTTCACATTGTAAGACCCAAACTTTGACGAGATTTTGAAAACTTAGAGGGTTCAAAACCTAGTAATCAATCATCCTAGAACAGATGATTAGTTTTCAAAGTGGTTTTGAAATTTGTGCTCTTGTTGTGGTTGTCGCCTAAGGATAGGTGACGGTATTGTTTTAAGATCTAAACCCAAGGATTTTGTGTTAGGGTCCTAGGAAGGTTATAGACTAGGGCAAAGCATTACTAACAACCTAATTCCCTATAACCATGAGCTCTGATACCAACTTTTCTGTCACACCCCGACCACGTAAAACAACAAATCGTGGCGGAAACCTCGGGGAGTGTTGTAACAGAATCATTGTTTCATAACACATGGAAATTTGAAATTTTGTTTTATTGAATAAAAGAGTTACAATGTTTTAACAACAAGGAAGCAATACATAATTAACTAGTCTTGCATCTTTTATTGTCACTAAGGCCCGAGTCTGCCTAAGTGTAACTTGATCAATCCTATGCATCATTTCCTGAAACAAATGTGAAAATAGGTACGTCAGCATAAAAATGCCTGTGAGATACATAGGTTTTATAGATTTAGGATTCATGACTTATAAGTTTAGAAAAAGTTGTTTAACAAAAGTCAGTCATGATCCTTGTAAAATGTTTTTGTTTTATAAATCATATAAAAATCGATAAGGAAACAGATGATATAAAGGAAATATATATGGTTAAATAAATAACCAAGTAAAATGAATTTGTATAAAATGTGTTGTTTGTAAAACAATGTTTTGTAAAGATATGTTAATTGTGTAAAATGTAATATGTCAAAATTGAAATGGTTTAAATAACGTTACGATATGTAATATCATAAAAGCACTTATATATAGGAAGTACCAGGGGCGTATCCATCATGCTTTAATCATATTACACACGTCTCGTTACTTAAATCACTTACCCAAACAAACCACCAATGTAAAAATGTCCATGTATAACTAAATGTAATGTTTAAACAAATGTTGAAATGTTATTGAGTAAACAAATGTGATGTAGAGTGAATAAAAAGCCTTTATTGATTAAAAGCATTTACTCGACCCTATAAGAAAGGAATGTACAAAACAATGCATTTGATAAATTATAAATCAAAATTTATGTTTTGTAAAATAATGCATGCTTTACTGATACAAACATCTATGCGGTATTGTGAAAATGCATACATTCAAGCCTTGAGACTGTGGCGATAAACCTTTAAACGAATTAAAGATTTATCTGAGTTATGTTTATCGAATTCGGTCATTCCTTCCATCCAAACATACCTAGGATGTCAGGAACGGGAGTTGTCAATTCCTATGGTACCACTACCTACTAACGAACGGCGTAGTTAATGTTAATGAATGTATTTTTGAGCCATTTAAACAAACCAAATGTCATACCAAAATGTAAGCATGTTTTATGAAAATAATGTACTAAGTATGCAACAAATGGACATACATAGCATGAAATGAAATGTAAAATAATGTACTAAGTATGCACTAAATGGACATACATAGCATGAAATGTAATGTAAAATAATGTACTAAGTATGCACTAAATGGACATACATAGCATGAAATGAAATGTAAAACGATGTACTAAGTATGCACTAAATGGACATACATAGCAAAAACATAATGAAATCATGTACTAGTAGTGTACTAATGAACATAGCAAGTATATGATATGAAAACACGGAAAGCATGAAAGTAACAAGTAGGCACATGTGTTTCACCCCAAAACGTTTGAAAAACAGTAAAAGAGGGGTCTATCTACTCACTTGAGGGTGCTTAGAAGTCTTGAACAACAACCAAGCAAAGCTAGAGGGATCACGAAATCAAACGGCACCTGATATAGGTAACTATGTAAATAAACGGACCTAAATCGGAAGATCGGATAAAATGAGGTTTCGTAAACCAAATGAGTATAGGAACTCATGTAACATGGTTTAACAAAGCCTACATTCTAAATCGAAACCTATCCTATGTGCTTATGACCCATTACGACCCGTTTAGGTAGCTTACGCTACTTTAACGCGTCGTTCGCTTAAAATGCGTTTGGATCGCCTAACTAGTCCTATGAAAAGTAATATATGCCTTAACATGTCTAATATTGTTGCCTAATCAGTTTAGATGTCAAAAATTATGTTACATATGCTTAAAATGAATTTTGGCGTAAGAAGGGCATTTTCGTAAATTTCCTAAGGCATATAAACTACCTATCATACAACTAACTAAACGATGTGACCATAAGGTATAACCTCGGAAGGTTATTCCCTGTACAACTATGGTCACCTAGTGTGTTTGGTCGGATCCTAATGATCGACCAAACGGGTCGGGTTCGAAAGCCTAAGCGATTGTTTAGATCGCTTACATTACGACCCTATATAAGCACTAAACCTAAAGTGACGAGCTAAACATGTTAAAACATGTTTAACGAATTTAGAAAACAGGTTTTGTGTCAAAACAAATGGTTTTGATACCTAAAAGTAGTTTGGTTACAAAATACGCAAGAATACGTATTTTGGCCGAAACTACGACTCGCCACTATGCCTAGATAACGTGGTAATCAGTAGGTATAGTCATAAGAGACTAAAACCATCATGATCACGCTCACGTTATGAAGTTCAATGAACTTCATGTTGACCATAAACTGGTTAATGAAGAAAGTCAAACAAAGTTTGACTTTCATGCTAAAAACGCGTAAAAGAACGAAAGAGGACTTACAAAAGGTCCAAGAACGGAAGTTTGACCCGATTATTCTCAGGTATGAAGTGAAATCACTTCAACTTAGAGAGCAATCAGATCAAGGTGTGAGTTTTGAGTGAAGGGGGGTAGGGTATTTATAGTTTTCTTACAACCGTTAGGATCGCTCATCGAAAACCGAGCTTCGATCTGGACCTTACATGTGTGCCCATGGTTTTAGAATACCATGGGTACCCCAAAACAAGCCCCTAGTTTCATTAAAACCATGTGAAAATGAGGGGAACAGCTGGAACAAGTTGGAAATCGTATTTTCAACTTTGGTCCCTTCCTAAGATAACTATGGCAGATTGTCAATTTTGGTCCCTGAATGTGCAAAACATGGTTTTTGATGCATTTTTGACACGTTTAAGCCCCGTTAATCCCATTTCAAGGCTCTAAAAGAATTTAAAGTATAGGGAACATGAAACATGCTCAAAAATATCTCGGATGTTGGTTCGTTTGGTCGTATGATTGCGTTGTTCGGTTAATTATGACGAAACACGAACGAATGCAAAAAACGATCCAAATTACGCGACGAATGGAATTTTATCATGCCAATCACTAAAATAAAATATTTTAATGATTACATAAAGTTTTGGATGTCCGGATGTATTCAGAACGTAAGATATGCGCGAAAATACAAACTTATGCATTTTTTTACGCTTTTAGTCCCTGAATGACCAAAAAGTTTATTTTAGCACACCGAACCCCTCAAATCCTATTTTAAGCTATGTAAAGGATATTTGGGGTATGTTTAACTTATGGTCATGTTCCGGATTGTCCGTTACAGTACGAATCGGCATACTTTCACAGTTTGTCGAATTTAGTCCCTGTAAGCGAATAAACTTGATTTTGCCATACCAAAGCCTTAAAAACTTATTCTAAGTTATGTAAAGGTTATTTAAGGTATGTTAAGCATATATTGATGTTCCAGAGTGTTTTTTCGCATTAAACTGATTATGTTTATGCATCAGTGCGCGTATAACCTTCCAAAAAGCGATTTAGAGCCCGAAATCGAACAAGAATTGATATGTGAAAATGATACACATATTTATACAAATCCCAAATATGAAACACAATATTTCATTGGTTTGGTATTTGTTTGATGGCTGTGGAGGCACAGGTGTCACAATAATTAAAGCCAAAATTGGATCAGGGCAGTGGATCCAGAATAAGCAGATGTTGTGTTACAAGTCTCTTCCCTTGAAAGTGGTTTCAACATCTGCTGACCTCCTATCTACTGATCGGTTACAACTGCTGGCCTACAACCGCTGATCAAGTCAAAGACTAAAGACCTGCTATTCAATTTACTGCTTTGGGTCAAGCACTGCTGGTAGTTATCAAGTACTGCTGAAGTCACAACAGTGGAAGGACCAGCAGTAGTTTAGTTTAAGTATGTAATGTACTGTATAGTATTTGTTAGCTTAAGCAGTGTTTATATAGATCAGTTGTTAGAAGTTGTTAGGAGGTTAGATGTCACTTTCATGGTGACGTCAGAATTGATGCCTCCGTGGTTTGTCCGTGCCTATAAATAGAACAGTACCATGCACTGTTCTATTTAGCTCTTTACAAAATCTTCTTCCTGCACGAACAAACACTGTGAGCTCAGGCTGAGGGGGAGTTTGTATTCATACATGCATTATAATCGTTATTGAAATAAATTCAATCTTTCGGTTCTTTGTTGAAAATGTTTGATTAAAGAAATTCTCCCGTTTGATTGTGTGCAAAGTTTATTTCCATCTTAAATTCCGCTGCACTACTCATCCATCTTCATCTTATTTCAAACGTAAAACACAATCAAAACCAAACTCAGATCCTAACAATTGGTATCAGAGCTTGGACAGTCAAATTTGATTTAACAATCATTTTGACATAAATAGTTCACCTCATAATCGTTGATATCGATAGTTTGTTTGTTTTGTTGAAAAACAGAGCAAGGTTTAATCACCATCAAAGTTGATTAATTAGTGCCTGTAAAACAACCAGGATGACGTCACAATCACAAGATGATAAGAATAACATTGGCTCTCTTTTCAAACCACCCAAGCTTAAACGTAATGAATACAACATCTGGCAGAGAAGGATGGGTCACATCCATGCTCAACAGAACACTGGATGTTGGAGGTCTGTTGTTTTTGGTCCCCATGTTCCTATGGTGCCAAGTGCTGAGGATGCAAAGAAGTTCGTACCTAAACCATCTGAAAACTATACTGAAACTGATTTTCAAAAGTTCGAACTCGATGCCAAAGCATTTAGCATCATAGCATCTGCTGTGACAACTATGTTCTGTAATCACCGTATAATGTAAAACAATGTCAGTTATCAATAAAACAATTTGTTTTGGTGTTATTATGTGTGCAATTGTGTTTATTTATTTTACAATTTGATTCGATTCCGATTTCAAGCTTTAAATCACTTTCTGGAAGGTTATAGCAAACCGGTGCTTAAACGCAATCAGTTTAACACGACGTACACTTCGGAACTGTGACGTAAGCCAAACATTCCCTAAATATCCTTTACATAACTTAGAAATAAGTTTCGAATGACTCGGTATGGCAAGAACATGTTTATTTGAACTAAAAGAACTAATTACGACAAAACTGCGAAACAAACGTTGGTGACCGCCCGGATAATATTTAAATCCCAAAAATATTCTGTTATGATTAAAATTTTATTTTAATCAGGTCCGTGTTGAAAAATAAATTACAACGCCTAAAAACGTTATTTTTCAAGTTTAAGCGCGTACCGTGTGTTTCTGCGCGACACAGTGCTTCTACTGCAAAACGCAGACAACGCAGCCAGTCTTGGCAACTGAAATTTAATTCATTAATATTTTGGCAAGATTATTTTTATAGAATATTAAAAATAATTTAGAACGCCATAAACCGGGATTTAAACGCTAGATAAAATACCCGGTATCCAGTTAGACACCCGTTTTAGCCTACATATAACATAGTTATATAAAAAATTATATATATATATATATATATATATGGAGAAGATCATGCGAGAACCACCTCTTATTGTAAGAACCGCGAGAACCAATGTGAACACACCAAAAATGCCTAAAAATAGCTAAAAATCACACAAATTTTTTTTTTATTTTTTTAATATTTTTTAGGTTAAAATCGCTACTTTTCGAAGCAAAAAAAAATGTTGTTTTTTTAATTTTTTTTTTAAAATAAAAAAAAATATTTTTTTTTGCTTCAAAAAGTAGCGATTTTAACCTAAAAAATATTAAAAAAATCAAAAAAAAAAATTTAGATTTTTTTTTTATTTTTTTAGGTTTTTTGGGGGTTTAGTTTTTAGCTTGGGGGGTGGGGGGGGTTTAGGTTTTTGGGGGGTGGGGGAGGGGGGTTTAGGTTTTTTTTTTTGGGGGGGGGGGGGGGGGTGGGGTTAGGTTTTTTTTAGGTTTTTTTTAGCTTGGGGGGGGGGGGGGGTTTAGGTTTTTTTTTTGGGGGGGGGGGGGGTTAGGTTTTTTTTAGGTTTTTTTAGCTATTTTAGGTTGTGTTCACATTGGTTCTCAAGGTTCTCACAATAAGGGTGGTTCTCGCATGAGCCCCTCCCTATATATATATGTCGCATGTATATGTATGAAAGACAAGTGCACATTACATTCTTGCCACTTCTCATTCAACTTGGACAAGTGTTGCTTCTTGAAATCTTTCCATATCTTGCAATCTCTTACATAATCCTACAAGATCAAGCAATCCAAGAACACTCAACATCTCTCCTTCTCTCCTCTCTCTAAAACCGTCCCCTCTCCTCTCTCATCCATCTTCATCCCTTGCAACTTTGTTCATCAAGATTCAAGTTCCCTTTCAACAATATTTCAAGTAGTTGTGAAGAATCAAAGGTGTTTCCAAGTGTTGTCAAGTGATTACAAGCTTCCTATCATCAAAATCTCATCCTACAACCTACTTGAATCTTGAAGGTATAACATTATGTTTAAAGCATACTTTTGATTCTTGGTTGTTCTTGATGATTGAAGTTTCTCTTGAATCGTAGGATTTTCACTAAACTTGAAATCTAAATGAAATGGGTTTTGTTACAAATAAAAATGGTGATGTATATATGTATGTATAAACCGTACATATATATGTGTGTGTGTGAGTCTTGAACTTCGATTTCTTGTTAAATACTTGTCTATGTTGTTACATGTTCTTGAAGGATGGTAAAAATGCAAGTATTTGGTGATTTATGTATGATATGTTAAATGCAAAGTACTTCAGCAAATAAATCTGAATAAATCTCATATTTGATGTTTTTAAACTCATAAAAAATGATGTTGCTATGATGGTATGCTTTAGGCACTTGTACATGTGAAAATATGTTGGTTTAAAGCTCAAAAAGTGATGAAAAATGGTTAAATGACAAAAACTGTTTTAGATCTGGTTATAAACACTAAAAATAATATTATTTGATGTATTATAGTGGCATGAAACTTTGACATAGGTTTGATAGTTTTGCATGTTGTACATATAGCTTAAAAAGTGGTAAATTATGTGAAATTTGCATGATTTATATGCTTTGTTTAAGACCTGCACTATCATGAGTATAACCATTATTTTACTCAGTAAATAACATTGGTTGTGTTAAAATTCAAGTCATTTCGATTTGGGATGGTTCGGGTTACGTTTGATGCAAAACTATGCGGTAAAAGGGCCAAAAATCGCCTTTTCGGAGGATTTTTACAAAACTATTTTAGATCAGTAACCAAACTGATATTTTTGCTATAAAAATAATTATTTTTAACTTATATTAAGTTTACTTGGTGTTTGGTTAGTCATACATGACTTCCGACGCCCAAAAATGTTACCGAATCGCTAACATAAGTGCTTTTCGACATAACTAGAATGGGTTGTTCATAAGTAAATTTTATGTGTTACAATGTGCTATGTGTTTTACAATATGTGTATGATGATGTGTTAGTGTTGTCAAGATTATGTGTATTACGCTTGAGTACATATATACAAATACACCAAAATAATAAAAAATAATAACTTTTCGAGAGATCTCAAAGTTATGTGAAAATTCTAAGTATCGGAGAAACTTCGGTATTTTTGTGAGTTTTGATTATTAAGTCATTCTTATTTAATTTAGGATGAATAAATTTCGGGATCATGTTAACATATAAAAACGCACCCAAAGGTGAGTACATAGATCCCCTCTTTTTACTGTTTTCGATTGTTTTGGGGTGATTCATCTGTATCAAAACGATTTCAATATTCTAACGATGGTTTCAAAACGATTGAGATGGTTTATACAAAACTAATAACGATTTTGATAATGTGAACAAACTTGTTGGTGGTAGTTACATAACAAATGACATTCATTAGCATTGATCAAGCCGACCAGTATTAGGTTATGGTACCATAGGATCCGACAAATCCCGTTATCAGACTGGACCCATGGTTATGTGTGGGTTAGGTGGATAACGACTGAATCTGATGATTGTTAACTTACCCTTTGGAGGTTTGTTAATGCAAGAACGAGTTGTACGATGGACGAGTCACAAAGGTTTGAATGTTATTAGCGAGACGACCAAAAGTAGTTTTCACAATTAAAACAAGGACGATTTGAACGATTTGGTACAATTTGAACGATTTAAACAAATGAACGATGATCTATAACGAGAACGAGTTAAACAATATTACACAACGATGTTTACGAAACTATATAAACCATACGAGTTTTATTACAAGAACGATTTATGATTTGGTTTACATAAAAAAATGTTTTGGGTTAAGATTCATGGCATCGAGGTTTATAAATTATGACCAATCTATTTTGACTTGGTTATTCATTTACAATACAAACATTTTACAAAACAAGGTTTTCTAATATCAATTAACGAAGTTGTACAAGTTGTTTCAACATACAAACGAGCCATGAATCTGATACTCACACAAAAACTATGTACTCGCCAGCATTTCTTTGCTGACTTTGTTTTTACATATGTTTCAGGTGAAGTTGCTTAGTGTTGATTATGAATAGATGCATGCTCACTTAGGACTGGACGAGGCCTTAGTGATTTAATAACAATGATAGACTGTGTTTGACTTGCTTGTTTAACTTTAAGACAATGTTTAATATTCAATAAAACGAAACTCTTTGTATCCATGGTTTGAAACAATAATTCGGTTACAACACTCCCCGACGTTTCCGCCATGATTTGTTGTTTTACGTGGTCGGGGTGTGACAGAAGAGTTGGTATCAGAGCCAATGGTTATAGGGAATTAGGTTATTAGTAAAATTTTGACCTAGAGTATAACTTTCTAGGACCCCAACGCAAGTTGATTTGCGTTTAGAATTAAAAAAAAAAACAAAATCCGAATCTGCTTCGAAAATTAATCATCCGTTCTAGGATGATTGATTACTAGGTTTTGAACCCTCTGTTGTAAGGTTTTGAACCCTCCCAGTTTGACTCATTTTGGCTTAGTGCCTTTTGAGTTTTCAAAATCTCGACGAAGTTTGGGTCTAAATAATGTGAACACGTGCAAACAGGAAGAGTGAATGCCTGTACCCTGAGTTTTCTGTCTAAGGCTAGAGTGTTCGTACAAATCCACATAATCGGACCAGTCACTCTTACCTAGGAACTCTTGGGGTGAGTGTTCACTTATAGGCGAGCATGTCTTCGCGATACATTATTTTGATTCATTACTTTGATTAGTCACTGCGTGTCGTTTGTTTGTTTGAGGTAATGAACAAATGATCGCCTTGCTTATGTTTCGTCGATATTTTCAATACCTCTTTTGTTTTTTCTAATTTTCAACCTCACTCGATTCTCCTGTCTCTCAGCAAGGTTGAATTTCCATCAAGTGTGTTCAAGAAGCGTGCTCTTACGTGGTGGAACGGAGTGATGCGCGACAGGGGTGCCGAAGTGGCTTTGGCACAAACATGGGAAGAGCTTCGAGCTCTCATGATGAGAGAGTTCTGTCCCCGTCACGAAATTCAAGCTTTGGAATGAGAGTTTGACGTTCTGAAACAAGACGGGGGAGAACACCGTGCGTATACAGATCGATTTGAGGAGCTCAGTCTTTTGTGTCCTACTATGGTTACCCCGTTGGAGAAAGCGATAGAGAGGTATATCGATGGTCTACCCGATTCTATTCTGGATATAGTGACCGGTGTTAATCCTACCACCCTTCGCCAAGCAATCGAGTTGTCTGCTACCTTGACTGAGTCTCAAGTCAGGAAGGGAAAACTCTGTGACAACCCTTACTCTCGTTGTCGAGAGAAGGGCATTTTAGTAATACGCACATTCATTATTATTATTGTTCTTATTATTATTACTAGTATTATTAAGTATCTGCAAAATAATAGCACACGTGATTAGAAATTTAATTACGCACCACGGGTATGTTTTAAAATAACCGGGCCAGTATAATTGAACGAGACGCGCAGTCATTTGACGGGTCCATGCACTTGGGCTAGGCCCAACCCAACTAACCTAAATCTAAACACTACCTATTTAAACCCCTCTTATAATCCCTCCCCCTCCTCATTTTCCTTTTATAACACAAACCAAAAACCCAAGACAGCCGCACACAAACACACCCTTCTGCCCGATTCCCCCCCCCCCTCAAATATTCCAGCCATCAGTGATGATTTCGATGACTTTTCTGATCGACAAGCAACCCCAAACATCCTACTTCCTTCTATTACCAGCTCACACACACCCTTGAGCCCCTAGTGAAAGAGTAAGAAGAGAGAGAGAGAGAGTGGTAAAATAGGAGGAGCTGACCATCGGCGACTGGTGGTGGCGGCGCACGGTGGCGAGCCGAGAAGCAGAGAGGGAATAGTTAGAGACAAAGATCGGCCAGGGAGAGAAAACAGAGTAAAGAGAGATGACGGCGGAGGTGGTTGCTGTTCGATTCCGACGAAGTGACGTCAGTAGAAGAGACGGGAGCAGCGATGTTTCGGTTGGTGGCAAGGAGAAGCTCACCGGCGACGGCGGACCGTCGGAGCTCCGATTCGGGCTGCAGCAGACACCCCTCCTTGTCTCAAAAATTCTTGGTCAGTGGATGTTCTTTTGAAATTGTTTTGTATTTTTCTTGACTTCGTATACAACTGTGATAGTTGGAGTGGTTTAGGGTATGAGTTGTGCAAACAAGCTGTTATATATAACCTGATGGTTATTTTATGACAATAATGGTAGCATAGGAACTAGTATGATTGCGTGAACTTGCTAGACTCTGTTGTTTTGTAAAAATAAGTGTTTTTAATGATCATTGAAATTATAAGGAAGCTAGATTTAAAGAATTGCGATTATGGTGATGAATGTTCTAATGATTGGTTTCTATAAATGTTAAATAGGATATGATATGATAAATATGGTTACCATGAATCTTGAGTTAAATAATTGATAATGTTTGAGTGCTTAAAGATATGGAAGTTGTATGATAAATTGACTTGAGCTTTGTATGAATATCATGGCTGTGAATATGTAATGGTATGACGAATCTTGGTGATTTCGAGCTTGATAATGTGTGATTTAAACTAGGACTTTGATGATTATTGTTGGCACTAGTCATTACTTGATGTTTATGTGCATGATGCTCTTCCTTTTTGTGATAATATGCAAACTGTTGAGATAGTAATATTGTGATGTTTGAAACAATAATCTATTAGGAATATTATGATGTGTTCCTGTTGATTGATGAAACAGTGTTAGAAGATGTTGGATTGAATCCGTTTTGAATTATGAGCATGATGAACTATTTGAATGATGCTTGAAATATTTGAAATAGGTTGGTTTGATCTGATTTGATGATTGTACGGTATGATAGAACATGTTAAGGAAATGTGATTGGATCGTACTATTCTGAAAATTCTAGAAGCATCAGCATGGAACGAGCATGGAACGAGTCGAGACCACAGTGTTGCGACTCGAGACCATCAACTCGAAACCAGACAAGGCGTTCCAGGAGTCGAGACCAGCACAGTTGCGACTCGAGATCCCCTGATCTCGACTCGAGACGGGACTCGAGACCTCTACGGTTGCGACTCAAATATGCACTACTCGAGATCTTCGGCTGCAACTCGAAATCGCTGGGTTGCGACTCGAGACCTCATAGTCTCGAGTCGAGACTACCTAGTTTCGACTAGACTACTTCACTTGGTTATTGGGCCGAACAAAATGGGTGTTATGGGCTGTGTACTAATGTTGTTGTTTGACTGTGATGTCTAACTGATGTTGTTTAATTGTTCATGCGTTAGAATAGGCCCAATAACATGCATGCTGGTATGATACGTGTTACTGTACATTATGCAAAGTGTGTGTATTATATGAAATGTGAATTACGTGCTACGTGTTACATACGTGTAATTTATACGAGACGTTACTTGCACACGAACCTAATAAATATGTATAACCATAATAGGGTATGGTTGACCAACCTAACACGAGTAAATTTACTACCGAGCAAAGCAAAGGTGAGTTCACTACTTTTTACTTAAAGCATGCGTTCCCGGTGGTTGGGAAACGGAACGGAACACTTTTCCTGGTTTGGGATTGCTTACTATCTCCTTGTGCGGGATACGGTATTTCTATCTCCTTGTGTGGGATACTGGTAACAACGCTATCCCCTTGTGAGGGATACAAACTACTTTTCTCCCCTTATGCGGGACTCTTAGTTAATTACTGTTTGTACGGAAATGCAACGAGCAACACTAAACGAAACTCTATCACTCAAGTCCCTACTACTTAATGCCGATTAGTCGCCGGCGCCAGGCGAACGGGTTATTAGTTGATAGCGCTATTTAGGTCTTACCAGCCTCACACCGTGCCTGTAGAGGATCGGTCGTGAACTAATGTACTCTGGCAAACCGTCAATGACAATAGAACATTGACAAATGGGGCACTGCGGAAACGTATGGTCACCAAGTATTCGGTATTGGAAAAACAGTTTAGTCGCTCACTTATGGGGTAGCTCCCCATGGCATGTATAAACGGATAAATTAACTGGTTAAAACAAGTTTTTGGAAATAAAACTGGAAAACTCTAAACTCGTGAACTCGCCAACGTTATGTTGACACTCTACTGCATGCTTTGCAGGTTGCTCGCTAACAACTTTGGACGAACGTTGCAATCGGATGGAGTGCGTGGTTTGTAAGTTTCATGATAACAAACTTGTGGTTTTAAATTACGATATGTTCTACTTTCCCTTCCGCTGCAAACTAGAACCATGTTTTATGAAATTTTAAATTAGGTCACTAAGTATGCTAATGTTTATAACAATAACTAATCCGTTCAAAATAATTAGTGGCTAAGATCCTGGTCGCCACATGTCTCGCGGTAATACTCCGCATGTGGATTTTGAGGGTGTGACAGATTGGTATCAGAGCCATTGGTTATAGCGAACTAGGTTTAAAATATAAAATGTTTTGGACATAAAATATTTTTATATGAAAACCAGACTATAACCGTTCTTCAACGAAAACCACCACGACACCACACTCCGGATTGCAAGGTTCGTCAACCTCAAATGCTCACCTGGTAATGGTAGGCTATCGACATTTACTTGTGCATAACTTATGTGTGTATGTATATGATTTGCTTATATGTGTTAGTACGTATGTGTATATTTAGTATTTAACACAGTGGATCATACGAAGGCTAGGCTAGCGTGTTACGTGGTAAACAGGAGCGAGTCCTCCTAAACCTGATTCGAAACCATGATACACTAAGGGCAAGGAACCAGTTATTCCAAACCCTCGTCCACGTATCTCCTGATATCATCCCTGGACTGCAAATCGACGCGAGGGACGTCCACTCGATTGACCGGCCCAGGAAAGGCCTGCTACGGACCATATAGAGAAGATACGAGAACGAATCGACGAAGGGGAGCCACCCCTATAGCATGGGACATTAGAAGGAACGACGACGTCATTCGCATCCCTTTTTACTTGCGTATTTCTTTTCCCGACTTAAGTAGTGAGACTCGTTCCCTCATCCGACCGATCACCTGGATTCTTGAAGCATTCTAGTGAGTTTTCACTTTTTGGATTTCTGTTCGCACATCTCGGACACGAGAAGCACGTGCAGTGTATACTTCTCGTTGCAGTGCCAGCAATCGTATCACCTTTCCATCGACCACGAAGTTATTTCCCCAAATTCCTCGTTACATGGTTAATCCTTATCCAAGTTCAACCTTATACCTTAGCACGCCCCAAAACCCAGCAAAGTGATATCCTTCTTACAAACCGGCGTATTGTAAAGCGTGTCAAGACGAAGGCACGAGCCAGTCACTCGCCGATGAGTACGGTGACCTAGATGCTTACCTTATCTTTCATTTGCCAGACCCGCTATTCTTTGACGACTTTTCTGATCCTGTGAATCCTTTCGTTAGCTTTCGTACGAATCCGCGTTTATTGCTCGGATGGTATCCCCGCTTCTGTCATTTCCTTATCACGACATCCACGTTTCTTCGTATAGAAACCTCGACCAGATCTCTCTTTAGTTTGGTGAATTCAGCAAACTCGACCTCTAGCCGACAAACTTTTTAGTCCTTGAAATTCAGCAACGTATTACTTCAATCGTGCTTTCTCGAAAACCTGTTTTCGCAATTTCACATCGAACCCCTCGACGACGCAAATGCTACTCCAAACTCGTTCGCGCGACTTAGAACAATCCACTCGAACTTGGTTTCTTACCGATTTGAGGAATTACATCCTGCCAGACATCTTAGTGGACTCTGAAACCTACATACCCGCACGACGACCATCCCTCTCTAGCCGCTTCTTATTGTGCTAACCACATCGACGTAACACTCCTTATCGACAAGCGACGTTCTTTAATTCTAACTGCATACAACTTGTGTACGACCAGCTGCCTCGTCGACATCAGATGAATCCTTATTTTCCGATCCCAAAGCCCTCATGTTTTGCCTCAAGTTTAAATGCATCAATTGCGACTATCCTTCTTACAAATTCTCGCCACTTGCATTGTGTTTCACGAATTCCATGATTCTGACCCTACTCCATTCTACACAAATCTCCGTTTGGACGAACTTCTTTCTACAAACGTTACTCGTTTGAGCAACGAGCCAAGGGTACCCCGGAGGTAAAGGTACCACAAGCATTGCTCTTCGAACCTGATATGATCAACACCTAGTCACGACACTCGAATTTATTCTATCCTATCAAAAATTCGACGCTTTTTTCTTTCGACGACATCTGAACCTACTCCAAAAACTCGAGGTAGTCCGAACGACTCCTCCGCGCTACCCTGGCACCTCTACAACTCAAACAGCCTGCATTAAGTTTCCCACACACGACTTTTAACACCGCAACGCCCACATTACTCGACCGTATACGCAACCCCTCACGATTTTGACTCAATAGAGTATCACCTGACATTAGGGAGATGCACAATAATCCGCAACTCCAGCAATTGAAAGATATTCTACGAGGTGCTTCTATCTTATTCTATCCTGTCCAAAGCATTGATGAAATGTCTGCTAATAACGGCACGCGACCAAAGAAACCGACAAGTTTTCGAACCTACAACCATCTACTTGATAGAAGTAGCTGCGGGGCACGGAGTGCCAACTTCTACTGTCCATGATCGTAATCCACGTTTTGCATCCGATTCGTCGCAAGCTGCGGCCAGATCCTTTGGCTCACTGTTAGACATGAGCACTGTTTATACCCGCGGATGGGTGGTCAACCGAACGCACTCTCCGAAACCCTAGAAGGCATGTGTTATCGACGATGGGAAACAAGTGACACTTCCTTTTCGTAGAATCTCTTCCAACAACAATTACCACACTAGCATTTTGGCAGCACCATTTGAGGCATTGCACGAACGCAAATGCCAGTCACCTCTATGTTGGGCGGAAGCCAAATTACCGGCCCAGAACTTGAACTTGACGCAACGGGTAGGATTGCCCAGAACTGACAACGTATGGCGGCAGTTCCAGACCGTCAGAAAGACTACGCGGATAAGCGTAGGAAACCTCTAGAATTCCGAGTCGGAGACTGGGTTCTACTTAAAGTTTCACCCTGGAAGGGTGTGGTACGTTTTGGGCTAACGGGGCAAGCTTAATCCGCGATATGTTGAACCGTTCGAAATTTCCGAAAGGATCGGTAAGGCTGCTTACATATTAAATCTGCCTGAAGAGCCGAGTGCTATGCACAACATCTTTCACGTGCCTAATCTGAAGAAGTGTCTGTCAGATGAAACATTCGTTGTTCCTTTTTAGGAACTCGTGATCAGCAACAAACTACGCTTCGTTGAGAAACCGGTTAAGATTAAGGATCAAGAAATCAAAACCCTCAAGCGTGGTATAATATGCCAACAGACCGAGTTCGTTGGGTCTCCGCGCTGTGGCACAGAACTTACCTGGGAACAGGAAAACCAGATGATGCGTACGTATCCCTAGTTGTTTACAAACATTACTTCCAGCACTGAGGCTACCGCTAAATTTCGGGAAGAAATTTCAAACCAACAGGGGGTGATGTGACGCCCTACGAAAACGTTTAAACACACCAGCTTGTCAGTGGCTGCGCTCTAAATTTCGGGACGAAATTTCTTGAAGTTGGGGATAATGTGACACATCGGGTTTTCCCGCGTGATTTCATCTTTATGTTATAATTAAATTTGTGAAATTCTATACTATGTAAGATACGTGCAAACCCTGTGAATCCTATGCTACGTGATTTTTTTTTCGTGCTATGTGACCTTATGTGCTATGTGATTCACATGTTCGTTTTGGTGGACTTTCGTGAAACTGCTTGTATCTACGTACGGTAATAGATGTGTGTATACACATAGAGCGTATCGCTTGACTTTTGTCTAAATTTCGAGGACGAAATTCCAGTAACATGGGGAGAATGTGACAACCCTTACTCTCGTTGTCGAGAGAAGGGCATTTTAGTAATACGCACATTCATTATTATTATTATTGTTCTTATTATTATTACTAGTATTATTAAGTATTTGCAAAATAATAGCACACGCGATTAGAAATTTAATTACGCACCACGGGTATGTTTTAAAATAACCGGGCCAGTATAATTGAACGAGACGTGCAATCATTTGACGGGTCCATGCACTTGGGCTAGGCCTAACCCAACTAACCTAAATCTAAACCCTACCTATTTAAACCCCTCTTATAATCCCTCCCCCTCCTCATTTTCCTTTTATAACACAAACCAAAAACCCAAGACAGCCGCACACAAACACACCCTTCTGCCCGATTCCCCCCCCCCCCCTCAAATATTCCAGCCATCAGTGATGATTCTGGTGACTTTTCCGATCGACAAGCAACCCCAAACATACTACTTCCTTCTATTACCAGCTCACACACACCCGTGAGCCCCTAGTTAAAGAGTAAGAAGAGAGAGAGAGAGTGGTAAAGCAGGAGGAGCTGACCATCGACGACTGGTGGTGGCGGCGCACGGTGGCGAGCCGAGAAGCAGAGAGGGAATAGTTAGAGACAGAGATCGGTCAGGGAGAGAAAACGGAGTAAAGAGAGATGACGGCGGAGGTGGTTGTTGCTCGATTCCGACGAAGTGACGTCAGTAGAAGAGACGGGAGCAGCGATGCTTCGGTTGGTGGCAAGGAGAAGCTCACCGGCGACGGCGGACCGTCGGAGCTCCGATTCGGGCTGCAGCAGACACCCCTCCTTGTCTCGAAAATTCTTTGTCAGTGGATGTTCTTTTGAAATTGTTTTGTATTTTTCTTGACTTCGTATACAACTGTGATAGTTGGAGTGGTTTAGGGTATGAGTTGTGCAAACAAGCTGTTATATATAACCTGATGGTTATTTTATGACAATAATGGTAGCATAGGAACTAGTATGCTTGCGTGAACTTGCTAGATTATGTTGTTTTGTCAAAATAAGTGTTTTTAATGATCATTGAAATTATAAGGAAGCTAGATTTAAAGAATTGCGATTATGGTGATGAATGTTCTAATGATTGGTTTCTATAAATGTTAAATAGGATATGATATGATAAATATGGTTACCATGAATCTTGAGTTAAATAATTGATACTGTTTGAGTGCTTAAAGATATGGAAGTTGTATGATAAATTGACTTGAGCTTTGTATGATTATCATGGCTGTGAATATGTAATGGTATGACGAATCTTGGTGATTTCGAGCTTGATAATGTGTGATTTAAACTAGGACTTTGATGATTATTGTTGGCACTAGTCATTACTTGATGTTTATGTGCATGATGCTCTTCCTTTTTGTGATAATATGCAAACTGTTGAGATAGTAATATTGTGATGTTTGAAACAATAATCTATTAGGAATATTATGATGTGTTCCTGTGGAATGATGAAACAGTGTTAGAAGATGTTGGATTAAATCCGTTTTGAATTATGAGCATGATGAACTATTTGAATGATGCTTGAAATATTTGAAATAGGTTGGTTTGATCTGATTTGATGAGTGTACGGTATGATAGAACATGTTAAGGAAATGTGATTGGATCGTACTATTCTGAAAATTCTAGAAGCATCAGCATGGAACGAGTCGAGACCACAGTGTTGCGACTCGAGACCATCAACTCGAAACCAGACAAGGCGTTCCAGGAGTCGAGACCAGCACGGTTGTGACTCGAGATCCCCTGATCTCGACTCGAGACGGGACTCGAGACCTCTACGGTTGCGACTCAAATATGCACTTCTCGAGATCTTCGGCTGCAACTCGAAATCGCTGGGTTGCGACTCGAGACCTCATAGTCTCGAGTCGAGACTACCTAGTTTTGACTGGACTACTTCACTTGGTTATTGGGCCGAACAAAATGGGTGTTATGGGCTGTGTACTAATGTTGTTGTTTGACTATGATGTCTAACTGATGTTGTTTAATTGTTCATGCATTAGAATAGGCCCAATAACATGCATGCTGGTATGATACGTGTTACTGTACATTATGCAAAGTGTGTGTATTATATGAAATGTGAATTACGTGCTACGTGTTAGATACGTGTAATTTATACGAGACGTTACTTGCACACGAACCTAATAAATATGTATAACCATAATAGGGTATGGTTGACCAACCTAACACGAGTAAATTTACTACCGAGCAAAGCAAAGGTGAGTTCACTACTTTTTACTTAAAGCATGCGTTCCCGGTGGTTGGGAAACGGAACGGAACACTTTTCCTGGTTTGGGATTGCTTACTATCTCCTTGTGCGGGATACGGTATTTCTATCTCCTTGTGTGGGATACGGGTAACAACGCTATCCCCTTGTGAGGGATACAAACTACTTTTCTCCCCTTATGCGGGACTCTTAGTTAATTACTGTTTGTACGGAAATGCAACGAGCAACACTAAACGAAACTCTATCACTCAAGTCCCTACTACTTAATACCGATTAGTCGCCGGCGCCAGGCGAACGGGTTATTAGTTGATAGCGCTATTTAGGTCTTACCAGCATCACACCGTGCCTGTAGAGGATCGGTCGTGAACTAATGTACTTTGGCAAACCGTCAATGATGATAGAACATTGACAAAAGGGGCACTACGGAAACGTACGGTCACCAAGTATTCCGTATTAGAAAAACAGTTTAGTCGCTCAGTTATGGGGTAGCTCCCCATGGCATGTATAAACGGATAAATTAACTGGTTAAAACAAATTTTTGGAAATAAAACTGGAAAACTCTAAACTCGTGAACTTGCCAACGTTATGTTGACACTCTACTGCATGCTTTGCAGGTTGCTCGCTAACAACTTTGGACGAACGTTGCAATCGGATGGAGTGCGTGGTTTGTAAGTTTCATGATAACAAACTTGTGGTTTTAAATTATGATATGTTCTACTTTCCCTTCCGCTGCAAACTAGAACCATGTTTTATGAAATTTTAAATTAGGTCACTAAGTATGCTAATGTTTATAACAATAACTAATCCGTTCAAAATAATTAGTGGCTAAGATCCTGGTCGTCACATGCCTCGCGGTAATACTCCGCATGTGGATTTTGAGGGTGTGACAAACTCAACCGCAAGGGTGATAAAAAGAAGGCGACTGATTCTGGGAAGGACAAGAAAAAGGGTAAGGGTAAAGAAGGTGTGTCATCGAAGAAGTCAAGAAAGCGCAAGGGTGCTCAGAATTTTGCAGTAACTGCACAAACTGCTCAGAACCCTCAGAACCCACCAGCTCAACAGCCTGCGAAGAAAGCATATGTTGGTACCGCACCTCATTGTGCTCGCTGCAACGGTCAACATATTGCACAACAAGCTTGTAGACAATGCACAACGTGTGGTAAGCTTGGCATCTGGCCAACGTCTGTCATTCAGGTCAGAATCAGATTGTTCAGAATCAAGCTCCAGCCCAGGGGAATGCTGCTAGATTCCCACCGGGTTCATGTTTCAATTGCGGAGAGTTTGGTCAGTTCCGCAACAATTGTCCAAGGCTGGTGAATGCAAACGCGAATGCTAATGCAAACCCGAATGCGAACGTCAACGCGAATGTGAATCCCGCTCATGGGCGAGCGTACAATCTAAATGCTAATGAAGCAAGGGCTGACAACGAAGTTGTTAATGGTACGTTTCTTGTTAACAATCGACCTGCATCTATTCTTTTTTATTCTGGTGCCGATAGAAGTTTTGTTTCATTATCTTTTGAACCTTTGCTTGCGATACCTAGAACTAAACTGAGGAAACCCTTATCTGTCGAATTGCTACTGGTAAACCTCTTGTTCTCGATTCTGTTATTCGTGATTGTCAGTTAAACCTTGATAACCATCTTTTTCCCATCGACCTCACACCAATGCAACTTGGGAGTTTTGATATTATCGTGGGGATGGATTGGTTAACCAAACATCATGCTGAGATGGTTTGTTTCGATAAGATTGTTGGTATTCCTCTTCCGTCTGGCGATGTTCTTGAAGTTCGTGGCGAGAAACCATCTACTGGATTGAAGCTTATGTCGTGTACAAAGGCCCAAAGATATTTGCGAAAAGGATATGTTGCTTTCCTGGCACATGTCACCGAGGAGAAAGGCAAGAGCAAGAGTATTCAGGATATTCCGATTGTTCGGGATTATCCAGAGGTGTTTCCCGATAAACTGCCTGGTTTGCCTCCAGTTCGTCAAGTCGAGTTTCATATTGACCTTATACCCAATGCCAACCCGATTGCGAAAGCGCCGTATCGTCTTGCACCATCGGAGATGCAAGAGTTATCGAAACAGCTTCAAGAGTTTTCTGATAAAGGATTCATCCGTCCGAGCTTTTCTCCTTGGGGAGCTCCTGTTCTCTTTGTGAAAAAGAAAGACGGATCTTTTCGAATGTGTATCGATTATCGTGAGCTTAATAAGCTTACCATCAAGAATCGATATCCCCTACCTAGAATTGATGATCTCTTCGACCAGCTGCAAGGTGCTTTATGCTTTTCCAAGATCGATCTGCGATCTGGGTATCATCAACTTCGTGTATTCGAAGACGATATTCCCAAAACTGCTTTCCGTACAAGATATGGGCACTACGAGTTCACTGTCATGCCTTTTGGTTTGACAAATGCCCCAGTTATCTTCATGGACTTAATGAATAGGGTTTGTAAACCTTATTTTGATAAGTTCATCATTGTGTTCATCGATGATATTCTCATTTATTCAAAGTCTCGAGTCGATCACGAGCAACACCTTCGTTTGACCTTGGAACTTCTGAAGAAGGAACAACTTTTTGCTAAATTCTCTAAGTGTGAATTATGGCTTAAAGAAGTTCAGTTCATGGGTCATATTGTCAATGAGCAGGGTATTCACGTAGATCCATCCAAGATTATTGCAATTAAGGATTGGAATACACCGACGACACCTACAGAAATTCGATCATTTCCTGGTCTCGCTGGTTATTATCGTCGATTCATTTCTAACTTTTCAAAGATCGCGGTTCCACTCACTGCTTTGACTCAGAAAAATAAGCCTTTTGAGTGGGGACCTAAGCAAGAAGAAGCGTTCCAAACGCTGAAACGGAAGCTCTGTGATGCTCCTGTTCTATCTCTACCTGAGGGAAACGATGATTTTGTTGTCTATTGTGACGCGTCGAATCTAGGACTTGGTTGCGTTCTCATGCAACGAGGTAAAGTCATAGCTTATGCGTCTAGACAGCTGAAAATTCACGAGAAGAACTATACCACTCATGATCTTGAGTTAGGAGCTGTGGTTTTTGCACTTAAAATCTGGAGACACTACATCTATGGAATGAAGTGTGTGGTTTTCACAAACCACAAAAGTCTCCAGCATATTCTTAATCAGAAGGAGCTGAACATGAGGCAACGACGTTGGGTTGAACTCTTAAACAATTATGATTGCGAGATCCGCTACCATCCTGGTAAGGCGAATGTCGTAGCCGATGCGCTTAGTCGAAAGGAATGAGTCAAGCTTCATTCTATTCAGACCTTAACTGATATTCAATCTCGTGTCCTTCAAACTCAACGATCTTGTGTGATCAAAGGCTTATTGAAAAATGAGCTACCGCTTCAACTTGAGCTTAAACTCGAAAGGAAAGACGATGGTTTACTCTATTTCAAGGATCGTTTGTGGATTCCGAAACAAGACGATCTTTGCACCCTGGTAATGGACGAATCTCATAAGTCTCGATATTCTATCCATCCTGGTGTTGATAAAATGTACAAGGATCTTCGTACTCAGTATTGGTGGTCTGGTATGAAGAAGGATGTTGCCTTGTATGTATCAAAATGCCTAACTTGTCTCAAAGTCAAGGCCAAACATCAACGACCTTCTGGTTTGCTTGTACAACCAGAGATACCGGTTTGGAAATGGGAAAACATTGCCATGGATCTCATCACTAACTTACCGCGTACATCTAAAGGTCACGATGCCATTTGGGTTGTTATCGATCGATTAACGAAATCAGCTCATTTTCTACCAATCCGTGAGGATTTCTCTGCTGAAAAGCCTGCCAAGATTTATGTTGATGAGGTTGTATCACGACAAGGTGTTCCTTTGGATATCATTTCCGATCGTGATGCTTGGTTTTCATCTCATTTCTGGAAGACCATGCAATTTGCTTTGGGAACCCAACTAAATCTAAGCAGTGCTTATCATCCCCAAACAGATGGGCAATCTGAGAGAACGATTCAAACTTTGAAGGATATGCTTAGAGCATGCGTGATAGACTTTGGTGGTAATTGGGATTCTCATCTTCCACTGATCGAGTTCTCTTACAACAACAGTTATCATGCTAGTATTAATATGGCACCATTCGAAGCTCTCTACGGTCGAAAATGTCGTTCACCTGTCTGTTGGAATGAGATCGGTGAAGCTGAGCTTACTGGACCTGAGCTCATTCTGGAAACAACGGACAAAATCAAGAAGATTCGCGGTAATCTTGTGACAGCTAGATGCCATCAAAAGAGTTATGCGGATTTGAAACGCAAGCCCTTAGAATTTCAAGTCGGAGACCGTGTCCTACTCAAGGTTTCACCTTGGAAGGGAATGGTGAGATTTGGAAAGAAAGGAAAACTTGCACCACGATATGTTGGACCATTTAAGATTGTTGAAAGAATTGGAAAGGTTGCCTATCGACTAGAGCTACCTCCAGAGCTTGGAAATGTTCATCCGACTTTTCACGTGTCCAATCTGCGAAAGTGTTTGGCTGATGCTGATCTTCACATTCCTCTCGACGAAATTCAAATTGATGAAACGATGCACTTTGTCGAGAAACCTGTGGAGATAGTGGAACGTACGTACAAACAGTTGAAGAACAAACGGATTCATTTGGTCAAATTTCGCTGCGAATCCAAACGTGGCCCAGAGTTTACTTGGGAACGTAAGGACCAAATGAAGGCAAAATATCCGCATTTGTTTTCACAAGCTTCCTCTAGTTAAAATTTCGGGACGAAATTTGCTAAAGTAGGGGAGACTGTGACAACTATGTTCTGTAATCACCGTATAATGTAAAACAATGTCAGATATCAATAAAACAATGTGTTTTGGTGTTATTATATGTGCAATTGTGTTTATTTATTTTACAATTTGATTCGATTCCGATTTCAAGCTTTAAATCACTTTCTGGAAGGTTATACGCAAACTGGTGCTTAAACGCAATCAGTTTAACGCGACGTACACTCCGGAACTGTGACGTAAGCCAAACATACCCTAAATATCCTTTACATAACTTAGAAATAATTTTCGAAGGACTCGGTATGGCAAGAACATGTTTATTTGAACTAAAAGAACTAATTACGACAAAACTGCGAAACGAACGTTGGTGACCGCCCGGATAATATTTAAATCCCAAAAATATTCTGTTATGATTAAAATTTTATTTTAATCAGGTCCGTGTTCAAAAATAAATTACAACGCCTAAAAACGTTATTTTTCAAGTTTAAGCGCGTACCGTGTGTTTCTGCGCGACATAGTGCTTCTACTGCAAAACGCAGACAACTCAGCCAGTCTTGGCAACTGAAATTTAATTCAGTAATATTTTGTCACTTCTCATTCAACTTGGACAAGTGTTGCTTCTTGAAATCTTTCCATATCTTGCAATCTCTTACATAATCCTACAAGATCAAGCAATCCAAGAACACTCAACATCTCTCCTTCTCTCCTCTCTCTAAAACCGTCCCCTCTCCTCTCTCATCCATCTTCATCCCTTGCAACTTTGTTCATCAAGATTCAAGTTCCCTTTCAACAATATTTCAAGTAGTTGTGAAGAATCAAAGGTGTTTCCAAGTGTTGTCAAGTGATTACAAGCTTCCTATCATCAAAATCTCATCCTACAACCTACTTGAATCTTGAAGGTATAACATTATGTTTAAATCATACTTTTGATTCTTGGTTGTTCTTGATGATTGAAGTTTCTCTTGAATCTTGGGATTTTCACTAAACTTGAAATCTAAATGAAATGGGTTTTGTTACAAATAAAAATGGTGAGGTATATATGTATGTATAAACCGTACATATATATGTGTGTGTGTGTGAGTCTTGAAGTTCGATTTCTTGTTAAATACTTGTCTATGTTGTTACATGTTCTTGAAGGATGGTAAAAATGCAAGTATTTGGTGATTTATGTATGATATGTTAAATGCAAAGTACTTCAGCAAATAAATCTGAATAAATCTCATATTTGATGTTTTTAAACTCATAAAAAAAAGATGTTGCTATGATGGTATGCTTTAGGCACTTGTACATGTGAAAATATGTTGGTTTAAAGCTCAAGAAGTGATGAAAAATGGTTAAATGACAAAAACTGTTTTAGATCTGGTTATAAACACTAAAAATAATATTATTTGATGTATTATAGTGGCATGAAACTTTGACATAGGTTTGATAGCTTTGCATGTTGTACATATAGCTTAAAAAGTGGTAAATTATGTGAAATTTGCATGATTTATATGCTTTGTTTAAGACCTGCACTATCATGAGTATAACCATTATTTTACTCAGTAAATAACATGGGTTGTGTTAAAATTTCAAGTCATTTCGATTTGGGATGGTTCGGGTAACGTTTGATGCAAAACTATGCGGTAAAACGGCCAAAAATCGCCTTTTCGGAGGATTTTTACAAAACTGTTTTAGATCAGTAACCAAACTGATATTTTTGCTATAAAAATAAGTATTTTAACTTATATTAAGTTTACTTGGTGTTTGGTTAGTCATACGTGACTTCCGACGCCCAAAAATGTTACCGAATCGCTAACATAAGTGCTTTTCGACATAACTAGAATGGGTTGTTCATAAGTAAATTTTATGTTGTTGGACCGTTTTGCGACCCTGAAAAGTCAGTCAAGGATGTTCATCTTCACGTATAAAGGCGGAATCAGTACACGCAAAGTAACAACATCTTTTCTCTTCAATTCCTTCTCTTTATTAGCTTTCTAGAATGATTTTGACAGAGTTTCTTTACCAAGCTAATGACCAGGTCTCGCTCAGACGTACATACCTCAATGATCAGGTTCGCTCTAACTGACTATATATAGCCCATGTGGTTTCGCTTATATGGACAGTCCATATAAGCGAACCTACATATTGACATACAAGCGAACCTACCTAAAGACCCTATAAGCGAAACCCTATGATGTACATATAAAGGAAATTACTTCTAACCTATGTACATTCAAGCGAAACTACAACATAATATCCTAATTTTACTTTTAAGATCCTATGTTTACCTATCTTGACCTAAGACTTGATGCAGACGTAGTCAACATACATTCTGTGCACCAACATACTCCCCCTTGGATGTTGACGAAGTCTTCAGCTCCGAGTCTTCAGTCTTGGTCTTTTCTCCAACTCTCTGTCTTCTCATCATAAGCACTCTATCTTCACAGGTTTAGAATCACAACCTAGCTCCATCTTCAAACTCCCCTTTGACTGTTGATCCAGACTCCCCCTTTCACAGACTCCCCCTCTCAATATGCTAGAATCTGAGGTCTTGATCTGGTTCAAGCTTTGACATTTAGCTTCCGTGGGAATAATGAAGTCCAAAACCTGTGTCTCAAACATCAATCATTACAAACTTATCTTTTCATCAATAAATCACAAACTTATCAGCTTTAGCAATCCACTCAAGTATTCAGGTCCAAGTTAATGACCCTGATCACTGGTTGATCATTTGACGAATCAAACTGATTTTGAAAACATTTTCAAACATTTTCTGAAAATAACAAGTATCAAGTTAAAGAACTTGTTTTTAACTTTCCAATAAATCAAACTTCATCAAGATAAGCTCTCCTCATTCTTCAGTTCAGAATCTCCTGCATCTGCTTCAATCATCTGAGAATCCAACAATCAGCTCTCCACTTTGGTTTCTCAAAAATAAAGCAGAAATAAAATCTTTTTGGATTTTATAAAGTGATCTAAACTAAGAAATGAAATACAGAAAACTTAAAATTCAGAAAGTAAACAAAGTAAACTATTTACAAACTTATTTTTGGCAAGCGTGTCAGGGAATCATATCAGCTTTTCAGACAAAATTACAAGTACCGTTAAGCTTCATTTCATACTCAGACTTAAACAATTCACCTCGATTGTCGATATACTGATCCATCTTAAATTCTCACACAAATTTCAATTTACTCAGGATACGAATTATATGTCTTATGAACTTTGTGACAACTCGAGTTTCCGACTTTCACTTTCGTATTTATTGCACGTTGACTTTGACTGTTAGTTGTTTGACTTGTTTGATTATTATTTGATATGCTATGTGTTTTATATAAGGTGTATGATTTGTGAATCTGTAAACTTAAACTGTTTAAGACTTTAAGATTTGAACACCCGACGAAACACAAGTGTGTTTTACCATAACCCACACGACGAAATGAAGTGATTCGCCAGGACCAATCACGACGAAACAGAAATGTGTTTCGCCGAGGCCCAGTTTCGCCAAAGCCCATTACGGCCTAGTTCATTAGAATGCGTATAAGTTACACGGAACGATTCCCTTCGTCACACTTGACCAGAACAGAAACCCTAGAACTCTCTCTTCTGTGCGACGGCAACAACCATCGTTCACCATCATCCCTATCTCTCGAATCCTTGTTCGTTCATCTCGAATCGGTTAGTGTGTGAATCCGTTAAATCGGTTTCATTGATGCTTTGATCAGTCGTTATATGCTTGTGCATATGCTTGTCTGATTTCTGGAATGGAATGGATGTGAATATGGGAGTATGATCTTGATTTCGTATACATGATTTAGTCGGTTTAGGGTTCTAATAAACAGTTGTGTAGTAACTCTATATAGCACCAGGATTATACGGTCGAATGCTTGACCATGAATGTTGTTAGTGTGATCTGAATTTATGTTATGATGTTTAGATGATGATTTTATGGATTGCTGTATGTTGATGATCGACGATTTGGGTTTTCTGTGTACTGATTGACGACGTAACAGACGTCTCAGACGAAACACAGGTGACGGCGAAAGAAGTGTGGTTCGCCGAAACCAAATGTGACAAAACAAACACGACGAAACAAGTGTGTTTCGCCGAGGGTATCACGACGAAACAAGGGTGTTTCGTCGAATGGGAAATACAACACAATAACTTACTTTAATTCTGTTAAAAGTAACCTGGTTAGTTAACTGCCGTTAAGTGTAAAACATAACTTGTATGATTCAACCTACGTGCAATGTGTTACTCGGTGATTGTTGATACGTTGTCCACTATGATTATACGTACGTGCCAACTTCGTGAATACAAACTGATTATGTATACGTGCATACCTTAGGACGTGATTGACTTACTTTGAGCACATACTTAGCATACCGAGCAAAACAAGGTGAGTTCACACTCTTACCAAGGCATGGGATTCCCGGGGTTGGGAATGGGTTGATTGATTATTTATACTTAAGAGTTATCGGAGTTTCATACCATAGGCCTCGGGAGAGGAAGGTTAATGGTAGTTACTGCTAGACTAGTGATACATATACTTCTCTTCGCACACATGCCGGGATCGGCCGCGATAATAGAACTATCTTCGCATACATGCCTGGAATGGCCGCGAACTATACTTTAATCTTCGCACACATGCCGGGTGGGCCGCGATACAAATATACCTAGTCTAGAACACATGGGAAACCCCCACTAAACTTCGCAAACATGCCTAGAGGGCCGCGATACCATTACATACGATACATGATTACTAAACGAGCATACGATTTACGATACGAACATTATAACTAAATAACCAACTGTGAACTCGCTCAACTAGTCGTTGACTCTCTGTTACATGCCTTGCAGGACCATAGGTACTCTTGGAGCTTGCACGGGAGGCGCGGTCGTTGTGGGCACGGATTGTGGATGTTTTGATAAAAACTTTATGACTCTTTAAACTAAACACATGTGTTGGATGTTCATAACTATGTTTCGAATCCGTCTCGCGGATTCTAGCATAGCATATCATGTTTCGAATCCGTCTCGCGGATTCTAGCATAGCATATCATACTCTCATTCTTGAGAGTCTTACATTTCTCTTCACCCTCACGTCCACCTACTACTTAATTCTAACGGACATACCTGTGTCAATTATCACGGTCCCACGAACGTCATATGCTTCACGTGTACTGGCCAGGTACACAATCCACATACTAGTTTCGTGTCCTCGTGTAATTGTCACCTTATGTCCGAAGAATTAGGTTTCGGCACGTGTATCATTTTCAAAACATGTTTACTATACCATCATGGTCCTTCATTTAGCATTTTTCTTCCCTTAATGCATTTTACCATTTCATATACCGACATATTGAATTTACGTACCAGGGTTCAACTTTATCTTATTTCATGCCTTGGTGTCGGTACTTGACCGCACTCACGGATCATCCTCTTCAAACGCTTATACTTACCTTGCATATACAAAACCGTCAGTTTCTTTATGCGTATACATAAGTACATACTTACATTCTCTTTTACCTTTAGATCTTGACCGAGTCTTGGATTGTACGGGTTTCTTATCACAAGAGCACACAGGTTTGAGTTCAAGCACTTACTTTCTTACACTTGATTATCTCAAACCAGGGCTCTGATACCAACTTGTTACACCCTAACACATATTTGACAAAAGTCGCAGCGGAAATTCGTGCCATAAAATTTCTTTCTTTATAAATACCTCAACTTATTTAAACTTTAACTTTATCATAACTCTTATTATAAATCTGTCATCCTCTTATTTACTAATTAAAGACATAGCTTATGTTTTCTACATTTTACATTCAACGTCCCCGTACAATCTCTCTAGTGACTCGGTCTTCGATCCTTAATCTTCGTGATAAACGCTCATTATCCGTACAACCTGCATTACCACAAACATTCAACACATTAGTATACAAGACATAAACAAGAATACAATACATGTACGCTTTCCATTCAGCTTCTCTCTCATTTTTAAGCATATCATTCGCGTATTCATTCTCTTGTGAGCCTTCAATAATATACCTGCGTAACACTTCGTTTTACAGACACACGATTAATACCATTAACACTTAACGTATCCAGAATCATACTTGTATATACTCGTGCATACATCCATACCTCAACACATGCATGCATACACTCATACGTGTCTTCATATGTACATAAATACACACCTGCATACGTACATACATCCCTATGCCTTCACATATATACATACTATCATACGCATCTTCATATATACATAAGTACGCTTCGTAAGTATCTACATTCATACATCTCTACATACATGCATACATTCATATATATCTTTATATAAATACGTACATATCTTTCCTACAACTTACGTGCGTGCATACACTCATACATGCTTTATACAATCCTGCATACATACTTACATACATACGTACATACATACACATTTGCATAGGTGCATACCTTTCCTACATCTTTACGTACATACATGCCATTATACGTATTTTCATATATACATAAATACGCATCTACATACACGTAACACATCTTGCATACCTCTCACATACTCATACGATATTTACATGGGACTTAAACTTTGATTTATAGCCCATAAATATCTAAGGATTGATGCGTGGTTAAAAACCGGTGCTCGTAATTATATAACTTTATGATTTCATATGAGTCTTAGATCTTGAACGACCTACTTTTAATTAGGTATTGCGTTATGCAGGTTTGACAAAGTTAAGGAGCCTTTCGGGAGCTTTACATGCTACCGGGTCGAAAACCGGAGCACCAGAACACGTTACGGGTCAACCGGAAACACCAGACGCGAAAAATAAAAGTTTACAAACAAGTGCCCGTCGCCGACGGGCTCCAAGCCGTCGGCGACGGGTTGTAGATAAGCCCGTCGGGCCATTTAACCCGTCGGCAGTGTGTTAACCCGTCAGCAAAAAAAATGGTTTTCCCTTGCCCGTCAGCGACGGCCTCCTTGCCCGTCGGCGACGGGCTCTCTAAAGTGCATTTTTCTGCAGCTCCGTTTCGACGTCCGAACGCACTAAAACGCGCGTAACTTTCGAACCGTTTACCCGTTTAACCTCCCGTTTCTTCCTACATGCTTGTAAATTCACATTCTATCATATAAACTTAAAATCCCACATACGGATTAAGGAAATTCTTAACTTGCATGCATTCGGCTTATTGTCATTCTCTAATTATTTGACCCGTTATGGGTATTTGCGCATTAAATGGTCTATGACATACAAAACCATACTCTTCGCTTTCACACCTGACTATAACATTATTCTAATCGATTAGCTTATTTCCAAATGGGCATTTAAGGTCGTTCGCCCGATATACCTATTAAGGGCGTTTTTGTCAACATTGCTCAATCCTTTACAACCAAGGACCCCATTGCATATTTAACCAATTCTACCACTTAACTTCAATTCTAACGCATAAACCTTACTCGGATCAAAGCTAAGATCCGTTTAATACTTCATCGATTTCATTCAACTCATTCCTATTTGACCTCAATTAACACATTTAGTTAAAATACATATAACTTTACATAAACAACTAAGAAGTGATTACGGAATCACTTACCTCATGAATCCGTGTCCACATCCGTTTCCACGCCTCTTCTTGACCCGTTAGCCTTTCGCGCTTGAGTCCGTCTCCACATGATTCCTATACTTTCATGTCATAGAAATCACGCTATCATTAGCATACCCATTTGTACATGATAACAATCGTATCAATCCCATATTTCACACTTAACTTTCATCAATCATTTCTAACAAACATAACTCATATAATCATGTTCGCATACGTTTAACTCATGTAACTCATCATGTCATTACATTTAACACGGATTGACATTACATGTACCATACGACTTCTCATTAACCTATATTTACCATCACGAGTCAACTCATGTTGCTTATACTTAGTTGACTTTCGAAAGTCAACTATTAACCATACATATCTATCGACTTACCAACATATTCCCGTAACGTCACAATCGACTATACGGATGACATCATATACATTTATCATTCACTTGATGTACGTACTACCTTTTAAGCATAACGTACAACTTAATCATACAAAATCTCCTAATTTCATACATAGTTCATCAAATGCTTCTACAATCCAACATGGGGTACTTAAATTAAACATCAAACATGTAATCATCAAATTACATTACATCATCAAAAACCCACTTCATAACTACTTGTTAATCACTTACAAGTGATCTAATCTTAAGTTCTTCATAACTCATCATACTTTTGGTATATGTACTACCTTGTAAGCATAGTGTACAACTAGTTCATGCATATCATTCTAATCTCATACACAATTCATCAATTTCTTCTTCCTAATCAACATGATTCATACATGCATAACATCAAACATACTAGTATCACATTTCTTTCAATTCTTCTAACAAGAATACATCATACAACTCAAAATACATCAATATTAAGCAAGAACTTAAACATAGATGATTTACCCATGTCATCTTCTTCACCATAACAAATGGGTTTCACCCTTAAACATCAAATTAACCTAAATCATGCATAATCCATGTTCCAAATGATGAATCTAACACATACTCACGCTCAATTTCATACAAATTCGTGATTTACAACATAACCCATTTCGTGCATCATCACCAATCTAGAATCTAAGACATACCTTACGATCCCCTTGTGAAGGTGATCGTTAATCCGTGTTTGGTTATGAATTTAAGCATCATTTAGCCTTCCAATTGGATGATCTTTCATGTTTAGGGTTTGAGACTCCATGGGAGTCTCCTGGTCGATCTTGCACACACACGAAGGTGTGTTTGTGTGTGTATTATTTTCTTTTAATAACTCATCTTTCATCCTATACCATCTAGCCCCTCATGTTTACCATTTAACATAATTGGCACACTTTCATTCTTTACTTGTTTCTACTATACTTTTAACTAGGATAATTAACCTAGTTATTTATTTCTCAATGTACCATATGAGAACATGTAACGAATATAGACATTCGGGTTTTGGGGTGTTACAAGTCTACCCCCCTTAAATAAGGTTTCGTCCCCGAAACCTTTCTCATTTCCTCTTACACACACACATTCATGTTTGACATCACGGTCACATCATAATCATAAGTAATCATCCTATCACATTTCCTAACTATTCAATCAATTGGCTTCCTCTTCTTAACAAGTCTATACTTTCCATGGCATACTCTCGTATAACATTCTCATTTCCTTTGACCCGTTAATAACAGGTTAATATACATACTTATTCAAACTTATAATAATGCTTATACTCATATGATCCGTTTATAACAGATTTAGTACTTTTATCTCATCCTCTATGGTTCCGTTCTATAGACACATTGCATAACATTTAACCCTTGTTTTGTTATCACAACAAAACTACTATGTCATTGTCATACCTACTTGCTTATCTCCGTAGCTAACATCATCCTACATTTTGTAGTCTTTTGTATCGTCTATGTTTCGAATCCATCTAACAGTTTCAAACATTTCATTTATACTTTAACCTTTTTCATGTTTCGAATCCGTCTCGCGGATCCTAGCATAACGTACCATAATCCGAATCCGTCTCGCGGATTCTAGCATAGCATTTCATGTTTCGAATCCGTCTCGAGGATTCTAGCATAGCATATCATATTTCGAATCCGTCCCGCGGATTCTAGCATAGCATATCATACCTCAAATCCGTCTCGCGGATTCTAGCATAGCATATCATGTTTCGAATTCTTCTCGCGGATTCTAGCATAGCGTATCATATTTCGAATCCGTCCCGCGGATTCTAGCATAGCATATCATACTTCGAATCCGTCTCGCGGATTCTAGCATAGCATATCATGTTTCGAATCCGTCTCGCGGATTCTAGCATAGCATATCATGTTTCGAATCCGTCTCGCGGATTCTAGCATAGCGTATCATATTTCGAATCCGTCCCGCGGATTCTAGCATAGCATATCATACTTCGAATCCGTCTCGCGGATTCTAGCATAGCATATCATGTTTCGAATCCGTCTCGCGGATTCTAGCATAGCATATCATGTTTCGAATCCGTCTCGCGGATTCTAGCATAGCATATCATGTTTCGAATCCGTCTCGCGGATTCTAGCATAGCATATCATCTTTCGAATCCGTCTCGCGGATTCTAGCATAGCATATCATACTCTCATTCTTGAGAGTCTTACATTTCTCTTCACCCTCACGTCCACCTACTACTTAATTCTAACGGACATACCTGTGTCAATTATCACGGTCCCACGAACGTCATATGCTTCACGTGTACTGGCCAGGTACACAATCCACATACTAGTTTCGTGTCCTCGTGTAATTGTCACCTTATGTCCGAAGAATTAGGTTTCGGCACGTGTATCATTTTCAAAACATGTTTACTATACCATCATGGTCCTTCATTTAGCATTTTTCTTCCCTTAATGCATTTTACCATTTCATATACCGACATATTGAATTTACGTACCAGGGTTCAACTTTATCTTATTTCATGCCTTGGTGTCGGTACTTGACCGCACTCACGGATCATCCTCTTCAAACGCTTATACTTACCTTGCATATACAAAACCGTCAGTTTCTTTATGCGTATACATAAGTACATACTTACATTCTCTTTTACCTTTAGATCTTGACCGAGTCTTGGATTGTACGGGTTTCTTATCACAAGAGCACACAGGTTTGAGTTCAAGCACTTACTTTCTTACACTTGATTCTCTCAAACCAGGGCTCTGATACCAACTTGTTACACCCTAACACATATTTGACAAAAGTCGCAGCGGAAATTCGTGCCATAAAATTTCTTTCTTTATAAATACCTCAACTTATTTAAACTTTAACTTTATCATAACTCTTATTATAAATCTGTCATCCTCTTATTTACTAATTAAAGACATAGCTTATGTTTTCTACATTTTACATTCAACGTCCCCGTACAATCTCTCTAGTGACTCGGTCTTCGATCCTTAATCTTCGTGATAAACGCTCATTATCCGTACAACCTGCATTACCACAAACATTCAACACATTAGTATACAAGACATAAACAAGAATACAATACATGTACGCTTTCCATTCAGCTTCTCTCTCATTTTTAAGCATATCATTCGCGTATTCATTCTCTTGTGAGCCTTCAATAATATACCTGCGTAACACTTCGTTTTACAGACACACGATTAATACCATTAACACTTAACGTATCCAGAATCATACTTGTATATACTCGTGCATACATCCATACCTCAACACATGCATGCATACACTCATACGTGTCTTCATATGTACATAAATACACACCTGCATACGTACATACATCCCTATGCCTTCACATATATACATACTATCATACGCATCTTCATATATACATAAGTACGCTTCGTAAGTATCTACATTCATACATCTCTACATACATGCATACATTCATATATATCTTTATATAAATACGTACATATCTTTCCTACAACTTACGTGCGTGCATACACTCATACATGCTTTATACAATCCTGCATACATACTTACATACATACGTACATACATACACATTTGCATAGGTGCATACCTTTCCTACATCTTTACGTACATACATGCCATTATACGTATTTTCATATATACATAAATACGCATCTACATACACGTAACACATCTTGCATACCTCTCACATACTCATACGATATTTACATGGGACTTAAACTTTGATTTATAGCCCATAAATATCTAAGGATTGATGCGTGGTTAAAAACCGGTGCTCGTAATTATATAACTTTATGATTTCATATGAGTCTTAGATCTTGAACGACCTACTTTTAATTAGGTATTGCGTTATGCAGGTTTGACAAAGTTAAGGAGCCTTTCGGGAGCTTTACATGCTACCGGGTCGAAAACCGGAGCACCAGAACACGTTACGGGTCAACCGGAAACACCAGACGCGAAAAATAAAAGTTTACAAACAAGTGCCCGTCGCCGACGGGCTCCAAGCCGTCGGCGACGGGTTGTAGATAAGCCCGTCGGGCCATTTAACCCGTCGGCAGTGTGTTAACCCGTCAGCAAAAAAAATGGTTTTCCCTTGCCCGTCGGCGACGGCCTCCTTGCCCGTCGGCGACGGGCTCTCTAAAGTGCATTTTTCTGCAGCTCCGTTTCGACGTCCGAACGCACTAAAACGCGCGTAACTTTCGAACCGTTTACCCGTTTAACCTCCCGTTTCTTCCTACATGCTTGTAAATTCACATTCTATCATATAAACTTAAAATCCCACATACGGATTAAGGAAATTCTTAACTTGCATGCATTCGGCTTATTGTCATTCTCTAATTATTTGACCCGTTATGGGTATTTGCGCATTAAATGGTCTATGACATACAAAACCATACTCTTCGCTTTCACACCTGACTATAACATTATTCTAATCGATTAGCTTATTTCCAAATGGGCATTTAAGGTCATTCGCCCGATATACCTATCAAGGGCGTTTTTGTCAACATTGCTCAATCCTTTACAACCAAGGACCTCATTGCATATTTAACCAATTCTACCACTTAACTTCAATTCTAACGCATAAACCTTACTCGGATCAAAGCTAAGATCCGTTTAATACTTCATCGATTTCATTCAACTCATTCCTATTTGACCTCAATTAACACATTTAGTTAAAATACATATAACTTTACATAAACAACTAAGAAGTGATTACGGAATCACTTACCTCATGAATCCGTGTCCACATCCGTTTCCACGCCTCTTCTTGACCCGTTAGCCTTTCGCGCTTGAGTCCGTCTCCACATGATTCCTATACTTTCATGTCATAGAAATCACGCTATCATTAGCATACCCATTTGTACATGATAACAATCGTATCAATCCCATATTTCACACTTAACTTTCATCAATCATTTCTAACAAACATAACTCATATAATCATGTTCGCATACGTTTAACTCATGTAACTCATCATGTCATTACATTTAACACGGATTGACATTACATGTACCATACGACTTCTCATTAACCTATATTTACCATCACGAGTCAACTCATGTTGCTTATACTTAGTTGACTTTCGAAAGTCAACTATTAACCATACATATCTATCGACTTACCAACATATTCCCGTAACGTCACAATCGACTATACGGACGACATCATATACATTTATCATTCACTTGATGTACGTACTACCTTTTAAGCATAACGTACAACTTAATCATACAAAATCTCCTAATTTCATACATAGTTCATCAAATGCTTCTACAATCCAACATGGGGTACTTAAATTAAACATCAAACATGTAATCATCAAATTACATTACATCATCAAAAACCCACTTCATAACTACTTGTTAATCACTTACAAGTGATCTAATCTTAAGTTCTTCATAACTCATCATACTTTTGGTATATGTACTACCTTGTAAGCATAGTGTACAACTAGTTCATGCATATCATTCTAATCTCATACACAATTCATCAATTTCTTCTTCCTAATCAACATGATTCATACATGCATAACATCAAACATACTAGTATCACATTTCTTTCAATTCTTCTAACAAGAATACATCATACAACTCAAAATACATCAATATTAAGCAAGAACTTAAACATAGATGATTTACCCATGTCATCTTCTTCACCATAACAAATGGGTTTCACCCTTAAACATCAAATTAACCTAAATCATGCATAATCCATGTTCCAAATGATGAATCTAACACATACTCATGCTCAATTTCATACAAAATCGTGATTTACAACATAACCCATTTCGTGCATCATCACCAATCTAGAATCTAAGACATACCTTACGATCCCCTTGTGAAGGTGATCGTTAATCCGTGTTTGGTTATGAATTTAAGCATCATTTAGCCTTCCAATTGGATGATCTTTCATGTTTAGGGTTTGAGACTCCATGGGAGTCTCCTGTTCGATCTTGCACACACACGAAGGTGTGTTTGTGTGTGTATTATTTTCTTTTAATAACTCATCTTTCATCCTATACCATCTAGCCCCTCATGTTTACCATTTAACATAATTGGCACACTTTCATTCTTTACTTGTTTCTACTATACTTTTAACTAGGATAATTAACCTAGTTATTTATTTCTCAATGTACCATATGAGAACATGTAACGAATATAGACATTCGGGTTTTGGGGTGTTACATGTTTAATCTTGTCCTGGATTCTTATACACAACAGGTCAACCACCCGTTTGCACCTTCAAAACTTTCATGGACTGTCGTCCTACTACTTTTAGTGGCACGAAGGGAGCAGTTGGACTTCTCCATTGGTTTGAAAAGCTTGAGTCAGTATTTGAAATGTGTGAATGCCCTGAGGCTCGCAGGGTGAAATACGCCACTGGTACTCTAGAAGGCATTGCGCTGACTTGGTGGAATGCGCAAGTTCAGCTATTAGGGTTGGCTGTTGCTAACGCCACACCCTGGAATGATTTCAAGGATTTGATCAAAGAGGAATACTGTAGCCGTGATGACATTCATAAGCTGGAGGTAGAGTTTTACCACTTGAAAATGACGGGGTCAGAAATTGAAGCGTACACCAGAAGATCGTATGAGTTGGCTATTATGTGTCCTACTATGGTAGACCCTCCCATTAAGCGTATCGAACTGTATCTCAATGGTCTGGTGCCGGAGATTCAAAGTCACGTAACCCCAGCGAATCTTGGCACCATTCAACAGATTGTCAAGTTAGCTCATCGCCTCACCGATCAGGCAGTGGAACAGAACAGGCTGCCTAAACGTATCAGCGCTACTACTACCGCTACCACTCCAGCTACTCCTGCTACTCCCAGTGACAACAAGCGGAAATGGGAAGGGGATTCCAGCAAGGATTCAGCTACCGTACAGTCTCAAGCACAGCAGCAGCGCAAGACTAGTGATTACCAGAGTCCGAGTCAGTAATCGTCTGGTGGTCAGGGGCAGAGTGGATATCGGGGAATTCATCCACTATGTAACAGGTGCAACAGACACCACAGTGGTCAGTGTCGTAAAGGCCGCTGTCAGAGATGTCTAAGGGTAGGTCATGAAGCTAAAGATTGCAGGAGCTCAAGGCCTGCGAATCAGAACCAGCAACAACAGCCACCAGCTCCACGAAACCAGCCACAGCAACAACAACAAGGAAATAAGGCATGCTTTCAGTGTGGGGCTGAAGATCACTTCAAGCGGAACTGCCCCCAGTTAAACCAGAATCAGAATAACAACAACAATAATCAGGGCAATGGGAACAACAATGGGGGAAACAACAACGACAATGGTGCTAGGGGTCGTGCATTTGTGATTGGTCAGGGTGATGCAAGGAACGATCCTAATGTGGTTATGGGTAAGTTTCTTCTCGACGACTTTTATGTTACTGTATTATTTGATTCGGGTGCGGATACCAGTTATATGTCTCTGAAAGTTAGTCAAATGCTTAAACGCGCACCAACACTTTTGAACACCAAACATGTCGTAGAGTTAGCTAATGGAAAAAGTCTAGAGGCCACACATATAGTTCAGGGTTGTAATCTTATCCTCGCTGGTCAGACTTTCTCTATCGATCTCATTCCTATAACACTGAGTAGTTTTGATATCGTCATTGATATGGATTGGTTATCCCAACAACAAGCAGAGATCCTATGCAAGGAGAAGATCATTCGCATTTCCCGTACTGGAAAAGAACCTCTCGAAGTTCAAGGCGACAAGAGTGGTGTCGTGAGTGGCATCATCTCCTTGTTGAAGGCTCAGAAGTGTTTACGAAAGGGCCACACCGCTGTTTTAGCACTCGTTACTGATACATCGAAGAGAGAGAAAAAGATTGAGGATATTCCTGTAGTACGTGATTTTCCTCAAGTGTTTCCTGAAGAGTTACCTGGGCTACCGCCTCATCGTCAGGTCGAATTTCAGATCTAGCTAGCTCCAGGAGCAGCACCTATAGCTCGAGCACCTTATCGCTTAGCTCCAAATGAACTGGAGGAACTGTCTAAGCAATTGCAAGAACTCTTGGAAAAGGGTTTCATACGTCCTAGCTCTTCGCCCTGGGCAGCTCCAGTATTATTTGTGAAGAAGAAAGACGGCACTTTCCGCATGTGCATAGACTATCGAGAACTGAACAAGGTGACCGTGAAGAATCGCTATCCTCTTCCACGCATCGACGACTTATTCGACCAGTTGCAAGGGTCGAGCTATTACTCGAAGATTGACCTGAGGTCAGGTTATCATCAATTGAGAGTCCGGAATGAGGACGTCTCCAAAACAGCATTCAGAACTCGCTACGGCCATTACGAGTTTTTGGTCATGCCATTCGGGCTAACGAACGCGCCTGCGGTTTTCATGGATCTTATGAACAGGGTGTGCAAACCTTATCTTGACAAGTTTGTTATTGTTTTCATTGATGACATCCTGATCTGCTAGAAGAGTCGAGAGGAACACGAGCAACACTTACGACTTATTTTGGAACTCTTACAAACGGAACAGCTATACGCTAAGTTTTCAAAATGCGACTTCTGGCTTCGTGAAGTCCACTTTCTAGGCCACGTGGTAAACACGGATGGGATTCATGTCAATCCATCCAAGGTAGATTCGATCAAGAACTGGCCTGCACCTCGCACACCAACAGAAATACGCCAATTCTTGGGTTTGGCGGGTTATTACAGACGGTTCATCAAAGACTTCTCAAAGATTGCACAGCCGCTTACATTACTGACACAAAAAGGTGTTGCTTACCGTTGGGATAATACACAGGAAACAACGTTTCAGCACTTAAAGGATAGACTTTGTAGCGCACCTATCCTCTCATTGCCTGAAGGCACGGACGATTTTGTAGTCTACTGTGACGCATCCTGATGTATGTAAAATGCAACATATAAATTACATCAAATGAGGCATAAAACTAACCCTTTTTAAGTACTAATATTGGAAAAAGAGTGTTTTTGTCTTCCTTTTGTATTTTCAGGATTAAATGAGCTCAAAAACGCAAAAGAAGCAAAAAGACAGCTAAATCCAACATAAATACAAGAAAAGGAATATTAGTGGACTGCCCGACCCCTCAACGGCACCTTCCAAAGCAAAATAGAGAAATCAGAAGACTGAACACGCCCCGTGCTCAGCCAGCACGGGGCCGTGCCTAAGAAGCAGCAGAAAAGACAAACCTATAGAAGCTTCCATTGCCCACCACGGGCCGTGCTCAGCGGACATGGGGGCGTGTCGAAAGTACAGCAGGCGCATTTATTGTAATTGCGAATTACAATTAATGAGAAGAGAGATTGTCAGACGGACACGAGGCCGTGCCCAGCGGACACGGGGCCGTGTCCAGCTCTCTGTTCAGCCTATAAATAGGAGTGCTTGGATTCATTTCATCTCATCCCTTGGCACACCACCTCTCTCACACTTCATCCACCACCCACCACCATCACAACACCATCATCCACCACCGTCATCCATTGTCCATCGTAGAGTGTGTGAGTCGTCTCGGGATCCAAGATTGATCGTAAGAGTTCTTGACAATCAAGGCCATGTTTGCCTAAGTCTCTTACATCACTTGGTGAAGACAAAGTGTCTAGTATAGTACTTTTTATTTCTAATCTTTTGCACTTTTTATTTGGTTTTGTATTAATGACTTTAATAACTAGTTACTTATGTTGAAGGTGATCTTTCCTTATCGTTTGTCCGTGGTGTCTTGGCATTATTTTACTGTCTATAAAAAATAAAGGATTTTCACCATTCATATCTCCACGGTCTATATGGAGATATGTTGGCTACCTGGTAGGGGGTTAAGGGAACGGTTTGGTAAAGGTCTTGCCATTGTTCAGCGTTTAGAGGTCCTGCAATGGACCTGGGTCAAATTTAGTAGGACCTCCTTCAATACTTCACGGTATTGGATGGCGGGGGTCCAAACTCTTTGATCCCCTCATAAGCTAACTACTATTAATACTATAACCCGGCTATTTAGGACTGTATCCCTGCTGACTCAGACTACTTAGCCGAGGGTAACGTCACCGCCAAAAGCGGGGCCTACCACAATACTGCATTAATAACTTAATTCATTATCTTTCAATAATCCACCCTTTTAGGATTGTATCCCTGCTGACTCAAACTACTGGGGTGAGGGTAACGTCACCTTCAAAAGAGGGGCCTACTACAATAACTAAGATAATCTCTTAATTATGTGCAAAAGTGCGGAAATAATCAAAGGTTATACTAGATACGAGTCGGAACCAAGTGATTCATCTTGTCTATCTGTTTTTCTTTTATTTTTATTTTCAGCATTTTAGTTAGTTTTTAATTTTCTTAGTTTAAAACATTTTTCTAAACTTTTATTTTGGTTAGACGTTGAGGATAAACCGGTACTAAAAGCTCTTGTGTCCTTGGACGACCTCGGTATCTTACCAACGCTATACTACACTCAACGATGGGTGCACTTGCCCATATGTGTGTTTAGTGTTAGTGAAATATCGTGTTTTATAAATTTAAAACTTGGCTAAAATAAGTGTTAAAAAGGGCTTAAAATATACACCTAATATATATAACACTTCACACGCATCAAGTTTTTGGCGCCGTTGCCGGGGACACAAGGATTTTAAGAAAGTTTAAAATCGACGGCCTAATCAGTTTTTCAAAACCTTTTCAAAACGCGCGCACATTTTTCTGCATTTTAGTTTAGTTTGCATTTACAGTAGCCTGAACACGGGGCCGTGCTCACTGAACACGCCCCCGTGCTGCATATTTTTAGTTAGATACCCAGATACAGAGTCTGAACACGGGGCCGTGCTCACTGAACACGCCCCCGTGCTCAACGTGACCAGTAACTTTAATTAAAACGCCCAGATACAGATCCTGTACACGGGGCCGTGTCCAGCCTTCTGTTTCAATCCTTGTTTTCATTTTTCTGGTCCCGAGACTCAGTTGTGGTCTGCTGAGTGATTCTTATGGATCAATACTCAGGAGGTTACAACTACACCTATGATGAGGATGATTATAAGGGTAATTATTGCACTAATTGTCGTAATACACGTTCGGTTCAAAATAATCGCTCATATCAACCATCCAATTCATACACCTACTATGAGGAGCCCAGGTACGAGCCATCAACTTCATACACATCCTATGAAGACCAAAGGTATGAACCTCCTCCCTCATACTCATATTTTGATGAACCAAGGTATGAGCCTTCTTACTCATACTTTGAGGAACCAAGATATGAGCCACCACCTTCATATGCTTATTATGAGGAACCTTGGCGTGAACAACCCACCTCATATGAGTATTATGAAGAACAAAATTACGAACCTTATCCATCATATGCTTACAATGAAGAACAATGGTGCGAACCATCGACTTCATATGAGTATTATGAGGAACAAAGGGTCGAACAACCGGATTCAAGCTTAGAAAATAATGATTCTTTTTCTATAACCGAAGTGACCGATAGGATATTAGAACACATTAGAGTTATCGATCGATGTATAAAAGAAGCTCGCGCAAGGGAAGAGGAGTCCCGCGCAAGAGAAGAATTAAAAAAGGAAGAGATAACTAAAAATGAAAAAATGGAAGAACAAATAAGTGAAAAACCGACACATGAGTTAAACAACGAAAAAGGTGAGTCCAACAACGTTAAAATCCAAGAAGAGTCTAATTTTGAAGAAATTAATCTCTTGACACCTTCTTTCGAAAATCATTGTTTAGTACCCACTCATGCTAAGTTTTTAAAAGAGTTAAACACTAACACTAAAATTGACGAAACGGTAAGTGTTAAGTTAACTAATGATCAAACTTCGCTAATAAAAGAAGACCCATTTGAAATTAACATCACACCGGTTCCATGTTTCTTTCAAAATTCGTTTATTAGTAATGTCACAATCGATAAAGATCTTTGTGTTAACATAATGCCTAACTACATTTTCGAAAAATTAAGTATTAGTGATTTTTCTCCACTTCAAATACCCATTTTTCTATCCAATCGGAAAGTGATAAAATCAATCGGTATAGTTGAAGATGTTTTGGTTCAAACAAATCAAATGGTAATCCCAACCGACTTTGTCATCCTCGATGACGCTCCTCTAGTGTTGGGACGACCATTTGTAAAAACTCACGAAGCTTTGAAAAACCGAAAGTTCAACAATTTACCTCTTCAATTAGGGGCATTTAAAAGAAGTGTCGATCTCGAACGATCAATGAAATATCCATTCGGCAATAATGACCCCCTAATTGAAGATGAAGATGAACCACCCGATACAAGTGAGGAGATTGACCACTTTGTTGAAGAAGAGGTCGCCATAGAACAAACTTTTAAAGTTCTTGATCGAAACGAGCAACCAAATAAGGAGTCTCCTAAAGACCCACCACTTGAGCTCAAAGAACTTCCAAAAGGTTTGGAATATGCTTTTCTAGACAAAGATGGTAAGTTACCTGTAATTATTTCGTCTAAATTAGATAACTTAGAAAAAGAAAAACTAATTAATCTTTTGAAAAAACACAAAAATGCAATAGCTTGGAAACTTGTTGACATAAAAGGAATTAGTCCTTCTATGTGCACACACAAAATTTTGATGAATGATGACTACAAATCGGTCATACAACCACAACGTCGAGTAAATCCAAATGTTCAAGAAGTGGTTAAAAACGAAGTCATCAAATTACTTGACGCCGGACTTATCTATCCTATTTCCGATAGTCCTTGGGTAAGTCCCGTCCAAGTAGTTCCAAAGAAAGGAGGTATGACGGTAATTACTAACGAAAAGAATGAATTAATACCAACGAGAACCGTCACAGGATGGAGAGTATGTATAGATTATAGACGATTAAATGAAGCAACAAGAAAGGATCATTTTCCTTTACCCTTCATTGATCAAATGTTAGAAAGATTATCCGGTCATAAATTTTACTGTTTCTTGGATGGTTTTTCAGGTTACTTTCAAATCCCGATAGCACCCGAAGACCAAGAAAAGACAACTTTCACATGTCCCTATGGAACTTTTGCTTATCGACGCATGCCGTTTGGTGTATGTAATGCCCCCGCAACATTCCAACGTTGCATGGTAGCCATTTTCCATGACATGATAGAAAAGACAATGGAAGTCTTCATGGACGACTTTTCTATCTTTGGAGATTCATACGACCAATGCCTCGATAACCTTGAACGAATGCTATCCCGATGTGAGGAAACTAACCTCGCCCTTAATTGGGAAAAATGCCATTTCATGGTAACGGAGGGAATAGTACTCGGTCACAAAATCTCAAGCGAAGGAATGGAGGTGGATCGAGCAAAAATAGATACCATTTCTAGATTACCACCTCCATCCTCCGTAAGAGCTATTAGAAGTTTCCTAGGGCATGCCGGATTTTATAGGCGGTTTATCAAAGACTTTTCAAAGATCTCAAGGCCTCTAACAAAATTACTTGAAAAAGATGCTCCTTTCATCTTTGACAAGGATTGCAATCAAGCATTTCTAACCCTAAAGGAAATGCTAGTCAATGCACCTATCATGATAGCACCTGATTGGAAATTTCCTTTCGAAATCATGTGTGATGCTAGTGACTTTGCAGTTGGAGCTGTGTTGGGACAGAGAAAAGAAAAGCATTTCCACCCAATATATTATGCTAGTAAAACACTTAACGATGCATAAGAAAATTACACAACAACTGAAAAAGAGTTACTAGCTGTGGTATTTGCTTTTGATAAATTTCGTTCTTATCTTGTTCTTTCTAAAACTATAGTCTATACAGACCATGCAGCCATTCGATATCTCTTTAAGAAGCAAGACGCAAAACCACGTTTGATTAGGTGGATTCTACTCCTCCAAGAATTTGACATTGAAATCAAGGACAAAAGAGGAGCAGAAAATACCGCAGCAGATCATCTTTCACGCTTAGAAGACCCAACTTTGGAGGTAACCAGGGACGAGCAAATCAACGAAAAATTTCCAACTGAGTCCCTGGAAATGGTGGAATATAAGGAAGAACCATGGTACGCCGACTTTGCTAACTACCTAGCTAGCGGTATAGTCGCAAAAGGATGGCCACATCATCAAAGAAAAAAATTCTTTGCCAATGTGAAACACTACTTTTGGGGAAGATCCATATCTTTTCAAAATGTGTGCCGACCAACTCGTCAGACGATGCGTACATGGTAGTGAAGTACGAAGAATTCTCCGCCATTGTCATGAAGGTCCATACGGAGGACATCATGGTGCTGCCAGTACCGCACGAAAGGTATTCGATTCAGGATTTTATTGGCCAACCATTTACAAAGATGCTCAAAATCTTGTAAAGACATGTGATGCTTGCCAAAGAACAGGTAATATTTCTTCCAAAAACGAAATGCCACAAAATGGCATTCTTGTTTGTGAAATTTTTGATGTATGGGGACTCGACTTTATGGGACCTTTCCCACCATCGAAAGGAAACAAATACATACTTGTGGCAGTAGATTACTTGTCTAAATGGGCCGAGGCCGAGGCACTTCCAACAAATGATGGAAGAGTAGTGGTAAGATTTCTGAAAAATTTATTCTCTCGTTTTGGCACACCTAAAGCTTTAATAAGTGATAGAGGTACCCATTTTTGCAACCATCAACTTGAAATTTTTTAACAAGATATGGGGTCTATCACCGGGTTTCGACAGCATATCACCCTCAAACAAACGGACAAGCCGAAGTGACTAATAGAGGGTTAAAACGAATACTCGAAAAAACCGTAGGGTTAAATAGAAAGGAATGGGCTGATAAATTAGATGATGCTTTATGGGCTTTTCGAACTGCTTATAAAACAACGATAGGTACAACCCCATATAAGCTAGTCTATGGAAAAAGTTGTCATTTGCCAGTAGAAATTGCACACAAAGCCTACTGGGCAATCAAAAATGTAAACTTAGATCTAGAATTTGCTGGTAAAAAACGATTTTGTCAAATAAATGAATTAGACGAGCTTAGGAATTATGCATACTCAAACTCCGAGATTTATAAGGAAAGAATGAAAAATTTGCATGACAAACATATTAACCCTAATGAATTTCGGGTAGGAGATTTAGTTCTTTTGTTTAATTCAAGACTTTGATTGTTTCCTGGTAAATTAAAGTCTAGGTGGTCAGGACCTTTTTCCGTCACCCATATTTTTCCACACGGTGCAGTAGAAATTAAACCTCGAAATGGGCCACCATTTAAGGTCAATGGCCAACGGCTGAAACTCTATCAAGGATTTATTGAGGATGAGGAAGAAGAGATCTCGCTTCAAACCATGGAAGAATAAAAACATCATGCCTGGTAAGTTACGAACGATTGAGACGACAAAATAAAGCGGTAAGTTTTCTAAACCATAGCTTATGGGAAAAAGGGGCACTCACACGCGCACAAAAAAAAAAAAAAAAACCTGCTCGGCACAAGGCCGTGTCCGCTGGACACGGGGCCGTGTTCGCGATGCAGACGGGATAAAACCCCTTTTTCAAAACAGTTTCTTCATTCCACACGCCCCGTTTCCCCACAAAAGCTCTGGTTCCAGGCGATTTTTCGCGAAATTTCAACGTCTCTTACCGATCTAACAACGTCAAGGTATGATTCTATCACTCTTAGTAGTTAGATTAGTTACTTGTATGTAGTTAAAACACCACAAATTTGGGGAAAAATCTAGGGTTCTTGATGTTCATCCGGATCGAACCTAAAATTTTTTGCCTAAATCTGTTTGCATTTAGTTAGCTTAGTGTTAAGGGAAGTAAATACACTTAGATTGTTCATAGATTCACCCGATTTCTTACAAAAACCCCAAACCCTTGTTCTTGAACCGAAAAAGATAAAATTGATAAGGTAAACGGGATATTTTGGGAAAAACGGTGTGTAGGGTTTCATTTTCGGGGGAAACCGCACCTATTGGACCAAAAATTTTCAAGTTTTCGAAACCGGGTCGAAAAATGAATTTTTTGAGTAACAGACCTCTGGACACGGGGCCGTGTCCGCTGGACACGGGGTCGTGTCCAGCTCGTTGTTTGCAGTTTTGTCCGAAAACATTTCTGTTTCGTGCTAATTTTTGGTGTATTCTTTCAGATGGCAAAATTCACAAGGTTCAATGCAAGTGAGCTTGATGCAAGGGCAAGGTATGAGGTTCTTCAAACAAGACGCGAAGAGTACCCCAGGAGAGCTTGCACGGATCTGTTAACCTTGGTAAACCAGCTGAACCGATTCAACAACATCGTTACGGGACCACTAGCTGTTGCATTAAACACTAGGCTTCGGTCGGTGCATCAATGCACCATGGAGTTCTACAGTACCTTCAACTTCAATTCAAGGTGTGACCCATTCGACAATGAAGGGGTTGTATTTCGGTGTGGAGGGACAATGTACTCGGTCTCCATGGCACAGTTTGGAGCTATAATAGGTCTATACCAAGAAGAGGAATCGGGAAACGAAGAAAATACCGGAGGATTACGAGACTTGGAGGGAAATGAAAGACAAGCCGCATGGGCTCAAATCGGTGAAGGAATCTACGACCCTCGTAGCACCAAGAGTACGAAGCTAAGGGATCCGCTCTATCGCTACATTCACAGGATCCTCACCTACTCTCTAAACCAACGTCACGACAGTAGCGGTGTTGTAGGGTTGAAAGATTTGGTTGTCCTCCACTGTATCCACAACCAAAAGCCCCTCGATGTTCCGTATCTCCTGTTAAGAAACATGCATCTCAACCGCCTTGCTCGAGCTCCAATGCCTATCTTCTTCGGAGGATGGGTGTACCGTCTTTTTAAGCATTACACGCAAATTCCAAGAGCCTTTGAAAGAAGCCCATGGTCGGGACGAGTTGACTACCACATTTGCCGAGCCATGAACTTACTTTATGAGGCGGAAGACGGAACAGTGAGTTTCCAAAGAACGCAAGGCTATGCATGGAACCCTCAGGAGGCCCTAGGTCTTCACGCACCACCTCCCCACCACCAGTATCCACCCCATGGTGATCCGGGTCAATCCTCCTCACAAGGAGGTTGTTTTCCTAACTTTCAAAGCTTACATGATCTTATGCAGGAAAACCTCATGTGTACCAGGAACGCCTACAACCTCGCCAATAACACATACAACCGGGTCGGAGCTATTGAACGCAACATCAACGATATACAAGACGATATCAGCAGCATCCGGGAGTACATGGCGGGGCATGGGGATGGAGGTGATAATAGCGATGAGGATATGGAGTAGAGGGTTTGGAGGAGCAAGAGCGGGTTGATGATGAGCCCACAGGTTTAAGTCCCTTTATCTATCGAACAATTGGTGGCCTGCGTTCCAAAAGTTGAACAATTTACTTTCCTTGCAACACTTTTATTTTTTCGTTTTATTTTTCTTTTACTTTATGCTTGGGACAATTAACTTTGGTAATGTAGGATGTTTGTGTTGCTTGGTGTGGTATTAAGTGATGAAACAGGTACAAACCAAGGCTTGGGGTGCTAAGCCTCAGCACTTATAAAGCCAGGATGGAAAAACCGGGAGAAGAAACCTGTTTTTCAGGCTTTCAGACTGTCCACACGGGGACGTGTCCAGTGGACACGCCCCCGTGCTCACCTCCCAGACCTGCTGTTTGGCTTCTGTCCTGCAGACTTTTGTCAGACACGTGGCCGTGTCCAGTGGACACGGGGCCGTGTCCACCTTCTGTAAGCTCTCGTTACTGGCACCTGAACACGGGGTCGTGCCCACTCAGCACGGGGCCGTGTCCAGGCTACCAGTAACACAAAACCTTTGCTTTCTAACATTATTTTACACATCTAATCAACCTAAAAATTTTATTTTTGGACACATTGAGGACAATGTGTAATTTAAGTGTGGGGGGGATGCTAAAACCTTGAATTTTGCAAGTCCTAAATACAAGCCTTACACAAAACTCTATTGGAACCGCTAATCACCCCAAATTTTTTTCAAAAATTTCATTTTTTTTTACTTGTCTAGGTTTAACTCGGAAAATTCAAGTTCTCAAAAAGGTTATATTTTTACAAATTTACAACCGATAGCGTAGTGATAAAAAAGAACCAACATAAGAAAATTATGAAAAGGCATAACAAACTTATTTAAAATTTGATTATATATACTTGATCACATAAAAACCCCATTCCCACAAAAGTGAGTTTTGAGCCTTTATTGAGCACACAATTACATATCATTTGACTAAATGCTCATTTTTCGTTTCTTGTGTGAATAGCCGCTTGGTTCTTACGACTCTAGAACTTGCCATGACAATACATTCCCGGTCCTTATCAACTTAAACCCGAGTAAGTAAATGATGGAGGCATTAGGACTAACCCTTTTTATTTCTACACCATTATTTTTCTTTTTCTTTTACCACCTACCCAAAAATCCCCCTAGTTAGCCCCTTTGAGCCTAAACCTTTTCGTTTCATCACCCAAACAAAAAACCCTTTTACCCACCAAAACCTTTTTCATTTTTTAACCCTTTATTTTAGTAACAAGTTCGGTTCTTCGTAAAAAAAAAAAAAAAAAAAATTGTGTGATAATGATGAAGCAAAAAGAAAATAAACAAACAAGTTAATCAAAAATAACTTAGTTTGAATAAAAGCTTCATCAAAATAAAAAGTTGCAAAAATACGAAAACCGACACTTGTTACGCTTTTAGCCCTTTTTCTACTAACCACTAACCCAACCACCTACCTTTAACCCTAGCCTAACCCTTAACCCACAAAGTCCTCTTGATATCTACAAAGGTATAAAAGTTAAAAAGGAGGAGGATTGATTTCTTGGCAAGCCTATGGTAGGAATAAGTTCCATGCCGCTCTCGAGTGATTCACTAAAAATACACCTTCGGCCGAGTGTGAGTGATTTCCCCGTGAGGTATGTGAACTTGTATATAAATAGAATTTTAAAAAGGCATGCTATGCCCAAATAAGTAATTTCTTTTATGAAAAGTTCTAAATAAATCATTATGAATAGGAGTGTAAATAAATAAAAATAAAACCCAAAAAGATCTTGGAAATCCCGACACTCTACGACAAGCCCAAAACCTTCTCTTCTACCTATTCCATTTGGGAGTGTAAGCCACATATTAAAGAGTTTTGCTTGAGGACAAGCAAAAGTTCAAGTGTGGGGGTATTTGATGTATGTAAAATGCAACATATAAATTACATCAAATGAGGCATAAAACTAACCCTTTTTAAGTACTAATATTGGAAAAAGAGTGTTTTTGTCTTCCTTTTGTATTTTCAGGATTAAATGAGCTCAAAAACGCAAAAGAAGCAAAAAGACAGCTAAATCCAACATAAATACAAGAAAAGGAATATTAGTGGACTGCCCGACCCCTCAACGGCACCTTCCAAAGCAAAATAGAGAAATCAGAAGACTGAACACGCCCCGTGCTCAGCCAGCACGGGGCCGTGCCCAAGAAGCAGCAGAAAAGACAAACCTATAGAAGCTTCCATTGCCCACCACGGGCCGTGCTCAGCGGACACGGGGGCGTGTCGAAAGTACAGCAGGCGCATTTATTGTAATTGCGAATTACAATTAATGAGGAGAGAGATTGTCAGACGGACACGGGGCCGTGCCCAGCGGACACGGGGCCGTGTCCAGCTCTCTGTTCAGCCTATAAATAGGAGTGCTTGGATTCATTTCATCTCATCCCTTGGCACACCACCTCTCTCACACTTCATCCACCACCCACCACCATCACAACACCATCATCCACCACCATCATCCATTGTCCATCGTAGAGTGTGTGAGTCGTCTCGGGATCCAAGATTGATCGTAAGAGTTCTTGACAATCAAGGCCATGTTTGCCTAAGTCTCTTACATCACTTGGTGAAGACAAAGTGTCTAGTATAATACTTTTTATTTCTTATCTTTTGCACTTTTTATTTGGTTTTGTATTAATGACTTTAATAACTAGTTACTTATGTTGAAGGTGATCTTTCCTTATCGTTTGTCCGTGGTGTCTTGGCATTATTTTACTGTCTATATAAAATAAAGGATTTTCACCATTCATATCTCCACGGTCTATATGGAGATATGTTGGCTACCTGGTAGGGGGTTAAGGGAACGGTTTGGTAAAGGTCTTGCCATTGTTCAGCGTTTAGAGGTCCTGCAATGGACCTGGGTCAAATTTAGTAGGACCTCCTTCAATACTTCACGGTATTGGATGGCGGGGGTCCAAACTCTTTGATCCCCTCATAAGCTAACTACTATTAATACTATAACCCGGCTATTTAGGACTGTATCCCTGCTGACTCAGACTACTTAGCCGAGGGTAACGTCACCGCCAAAAGCGGGGCCTACCACAATACTGCATTAATAACTTAATTCATTATCTTTCAATAATCCACCCTTTTAGGATTGTATCCCTGCTGACTCAAACTACTGGGGTGAGGGTAACGTCACATTCAAAAGAGGGGCCTACTACAATAACTAAGATAATCTCTTAATTATGTGCAAAAGTGCGGAAATAATCAAAGGTTATACTAGATACGAGTCGGAACCAAGTGATTCATCTTGTCTATCTGTTTTTCTTTTATTTTTATTTTCAGCATTTTAGTTAGTTTTTAATTTTCTTAGTTTAAAACATTTTTCTAAACTTTTATTTTGGTTAGACGTTGAGGATAAACCGGTACTAAAAGCTCTTGTGTCCTTGGACGACCTCGGTATCTTACCAACGCTATACTACACTCAACGATGGGTGCACTTGCCCATATGTGTGTTTAGTGTTAGTGAAATATCGTGTTTTATAAATTTAAAACTTGGCTAAAATAAGTGTTAAAAAGGGCTTAAAATATACACCTAATATATATAACACTTCACACGCATCACATCCATCCAAGGTCTTGGATGTGTGTTGATGCAACGGGATAAAGTCATTGCTTATGCTTCACGCCAACTTAAGATTCACGAACGGAATTACACTACACATGATCTAGAGCTGGGAGCTGTTGTTTTTGCACTCAAGATATGGCGACATTATCTGTATGGCACTAAGTGCACCATCTACACCGATCACAGGAGTCTTGAGCATATATTCAAGCAGAAAGAATTTAACATGCGACAACGTAGATGGGTTGAACTACTGAACGATTACGAATGTGCTATAAAGTACCATCCGGGCAAAGCCAATGTGGTGGCCGACGCCCTCAGTCGAAAGGATACTACACCTAGGCGTGTACGAGCATTGCAACTCACTATTCAGTCTAGTCTTCCTTCACAGATACGAGATGCTCAGGTAGAAGCATTGAAACCAGAAAACGTCAGGGCTGAAGCCCTACGCGGCTCAAGGCAAAGGTTAGAACAAAAGGCAGACGGAGCCTACTATGTAACAGGACGCATCTGGGTCCCACTCTATGGAAACTTACGCGAGCTTGTTATGGAAGAAGCTCATATGTCTCGCTACTCAGTACATCCTGGTTCGGATAAGATGTACCACGACCTCAGAACTACATATTGGTGGCCTAGCATGAAAGCTCACATAGCCACTTACGTTAGCAAGTGTTTGACTTGTGCGAGAGTCAAAGCAGAATATCAGAAACCATCAGGCCCACTCCAGCAACCTGAGATACCACAATGGAAATGGGAGCAAATTTCCATGGATTTTGTTACTGGCCTACCTAGATCTCAGCGCGGAAATGATACTATTTGGGTGATCGTGGATCGACTCACAAAGTCTGCTCACTTCTTGGCTATCAAGGAAACGGATAAGTTCTCCACTCTAGCAGACGTATACCTTAAGGAAGTTGTCTCAAGGCACGGGGTGCCCACCTCTATTATCTCTGATCGTGATGCACGTTTTACTTCAGAACTGTGGCAGGCAATGCACAAATCTTTTGGCTCTCGTTTAGACATGAGCACAGCTTATCATCCTCAGATAGATGGGCAGTCTGAGCGCACTATTCAAACTCTAGAAGACATGCTTCGGGCGTGCGTAATTGACTTTGGCAAGGGCTGGGAAAAACATCTGCCACTTGTGGAATTTTCGTACAACAACAGCTACCACACCAGCATAAAAGCTGCTCCGTTTGAGGCATTGTACGGGCGTAAATGCCGATCACCTCTTTGTTGGGCATAGGTGGGTGACAGTCAGATCACAGGTCCAGAAATGGTAGTTGACACTACTGAAAAGATTGCTCAAATACGACAACGCATGGCGGCAGCTCGTGACCGTCAGAAAGCATACGCAGATAAAGACAGGAAACTACTCGAGTTCCAGGTTGGGGATCGAGTGCTACTCAAGGTTTCACCCTGGAAGGGTGTTGTTCGTTTCGGCAAACGAGGAAAGCTCAATCCACGATACGTCGGACCTTTCGAAGTCATAGAGAAAATAGGCAAAGTGGCCTACAGACTGAACTTACCAGCTGAACTCAGTGCAGTTCACAACGTCTTTCACGTGTCGAATCTGAAGAAGTGTCTGTCAGATGAGACCCTCATAGTTCCTTTGAAGGAACTCACTATCGACGAACGGTTACATTTCATCGAGGAACCAGTTGAAATCACGGACCGGGATGTTAAGGTCCTCAAGAACACTAGAATACCTCTTGTTCGAGTTCGTTAGAACTCCCGTCGTGGCCCAGAGTATACCTGGGAACGAGAAGACCAAATGGAACTCAAATATCCCCAGTTGTTCGAAAACAATGCAGCTACTACTGAGGCTGAAGCTACTACGAAATTTCCGGACGAAATTCCAACTCAACGGGGGGATGATGTGACACCCCAGGAAAACCAGTAAACGATACAACTTACTTAGCTTCCTCAGTAACCGCATGCTAAATTTCGGGACGAAATTTCTTTCAAGTTGGGGATAATGTGACAACTCGAGTTTCCGACTTTCACTTTCGTATTTATTGCACGTTGACTTTGACTGTTAGTTGTTTGACTTGTATCTGTACACTGAATTAATATATAAGAGATTATTATTTGATATGCTATGTGTTTTATATAAGGTGTATGATTTGTGAATCTGTAAATTAAACTGTTTAAGACTTTAAGATTTGAACACCCGACGAAACACAAGTGTGTTTTACCATAACCTACACGACGAAACGAAGTGATTCGCCAGGACCAATCACGACGAAACAGAAATGTGTTTCGCCGAGGCCCAGTTTCGCCAAAGCCCATTACGGCCCAGTTCATTAGAATGCGTATAAGTTACACGGAACGATTCCCTTCGTCACACTTGACCAGAACAGAAACCCTAGAACTCTCTCTTCTGTGCGACGGCAACAACCATCGTTCACCATCATCCCTATCTCTCGAATCCTTGTTCGTTCATCTCGAATCAGTTAGTGTGTGTATACGTTAAATCGGTTTCATTGATGCTTTGATCACTCGTTATATGCTTGTGTATATGCTTGTCTGATTTCTGGAATGGAATGGATGTGAATATGGGAGTATGATCTTGATTTTGTATACATGATTTAGTCGGTTTAGGGTTCTAATAAACAGTTGTGTAGTAACTCTATATAGCACCAGGATTATACGGTCGAATGCTTGACCATGAATGTTGTTAGTGTGATCTGAATTTATGTTATGGTGTTTAGATGATGATTTTATGGATTGCTGTATGTTGATGATCGACGATTTGGGTTTTCTGTGTACTGATTGACGACGTAACAGACGTCTCAGACGAAACACAGGTGACGGCGAAACAAGTGTGTTTCGCCGAAACCAAATGTGACAAAACAAACACGACGAAACAAGTGTGTTTCGCCGAGGGTATCACGACGAAACAAGGGTGTTTCGTCGAATGGGAAATACAGCACAATAACTTACTTTAATTCTGTTAAAAGTAACCTGGTTAGTTAACTGCCGTTAAGTGTAAAACATAACTTGTATGATTCAACCTACGTGCAATGTGTTACTCGGTGATTGTTGATGCGTTGTCCACTATGATTATACTTACGTGCCAACTTCGTGAATACAAACTGATTATGTATACGTGCATACCTTAGGACGTGATTGACTTACTTTGAGCACATACTTAGCATACCGAGCAAAACAAGGTGAGTTCACACTCTTACCAAGGCATGGGATTCCCGGGGTTGGGAATGGGTTGATTGATTATTTATACTTAAGAGTTATCGGAGTTTCATACCATAGGCCTCGGGGGAGGAAGGTTAATGGTAGTTACTGCTAGACTAGTGATACGTATACTTCTCTTCGCACACACGCCGGGATCGGCCGCGATAATAGAACTATCTTCGCATACATGCCTGGAATGGCCGCGAACTATACTTTAATCTTCGCACACATGCCGGGTGGGCCGCGATACAAATATACCTAGTCCTATAACACATGGGAAACCCCCACTAAACTTCGCAAACATGCCTAGAGGGCCGCGATACCATTACATACGATGCATGATTACTAAACGAGCATACGATTTATGATACGAACATTATAACTAAATAACCAACTGTGAACTCGCTCAACTAGTCGTTGACTCTCTGTTACATGCCTTGCAGGACCATAGGTACTCTTGGAGCTTGCACGGGAGGCGCGGTCGTTGTGGGCACGGATTGTGGATGTTTTGATAAAAACTTTATGACTCTTTAAACTAAACACATGTGTTGGATGTTCATAACTATGCTTCCGCTACTTATGCTATGCTTTTGATTTAGCACCAATTGTATTGTGATGGATTACGTTTACTTTTACTGATTACTTATATGTTCAATATGATTGGTGGCTTGATCCTGGTCATGTCACGCCTCCAAGCGGTGGTACTCCGCGTGTGGATTTTGGGGGTGTGACAAACTTAGCTCATTCATGTGTCCCACCTCTTGAATATACTCCCGTATCCAGAATCCCAATATTCAGTCTTACAGGTGAGTATACTACAATGATATCTGTACATAAATTAGGTAATGCGAGGGCCGAGGGATCTCAGGTCGATACTTCCGTATACGCAGAGAGATATCAGATTCGACTTTACGGTATGTCCCCTTTAGAGGATCTTTTAGCTACAACAGCAGCGACTAACAATTTTATTGTTTCATCGGCATGCTGAGGGTTTATGCTGTGTTTCAAGCATATGCGAAAAGTATTATCCAAGGACTAGGTCAGAACTTCCATTCAGCAGAAGTCCCGGAATAATACCCCAGACATCATTGAGTATAAAAACCTAGTATATCAGATTATGAGACCTTTCAAACGAGATTTCGGGGGTTACCTATATATCCAAGTAGTGTTCCCCACGAATTTCACAAGTTTGAAATTTTAGATTTATATCCCGAATAAACCTACTAAATGTGCGAAAACCTATCGACACATCATCAGGTAGCGCAATATCCTCTTCACAATGATCATATGCGAAGCTCTCGGGTTAGATTGATATATTTCTGCGAGGCACGTTGGGTACATGATATCAGGACGTGAAGCAGTTAGGTACATTAAAGAACCTATCATGGAATGGTAAAACGTTTCATCAGCCCTATCTCCGGTGAGATCTGGGTGAATCCCATGATTTGTTGCAAGTGGGGTAGCAGCTGGAGTAGAACTTGACATCCAAATTTCTCTAGAATATCATGAACGTACTTTGTCTGGTGAATGAAAATTCCCACAGGAAGTTGTTCAACTTGTAGACCCAGAAAGAATTTCATTTCCCCCATTGATGACATTTCGAATTTTTGCTTCATCACTGATTCAAAATCTTTGCATAGATTTTCATTCGTTGACCCAAAAATTATATCGTCCACATAAATCTGAACTATCAGAAGATGACCGTCGACCTCTTTAGTGAAGAGAGTGGCATCCACTTTTCCACGAATGAACTTGTTGGCTAGTAGGTGTTGAGACAAAGTCTCGTACTAAGCTCTCGGGGCCTAGTGTAAACCATACAGCGCTTTATCCAATAAGTAGACCTTGTTTTTATGGATTGGATCGGTGAAGCCCGGCGGCTGTCCGACATAAACCTCCTCTTTGACATTCCCATAAAGAAACGCCGATTTTACATCTAGCTGATATACTTTGAAGTTTTTCCAAGAAGCAAATGCAAGAAAAATTCTGATTGCCTCTAGTCGTGCTACAGGAGCATAGACTTCTGTAAAATCAATCCCCTCCTGTTGACTAAATCCCTGAACAACGAGTCGAGCTTTGTTCCTTACAACAACTCCTCTGTCGTCTCTCTTACACTTAAATACCCATTTTGTATTGATTTTCCTATGACCATCCGGCAAATCAACTAACTTCCACACTCCCAATTTCTCGAATTGACTCAATTCCTCCTGCATTGCATTGACCCAAAAATCTTCAGTAAGCGCCTCTTTGTAAGTTCTTGGCTCAACCTGCGAGATAAAACAACTCAATGAGAATTCAGTTTGCAAAGGAGCAACGTTTGTATAAAAACATGTAAGCCCTTTATCAGTCTGTCTTCGAGTGCGAACGCCTGTCTGCAATTCTCCTATGATCAACTCCTCTGGATGATATGAAAAAGTTCGCGGCATCACTTCGCTTGGAACATCTACATTGCCCTCCAGATTAGTAACATTCTGATCTGCATCTTGTTCACCAACTTGGTTTGTTTGACTTGAAATCTGAATTTGCTCCCCCTCAGAATCTGAATCACCATGATCAAAGACTGGCATGTTTTCAGCTTCTTGATTATCATTCTGAACCGACTGATTATACTGAGCAACTTCATTCTGTTGGACGTCATCATGTTCACCAGCATTACTCGGACCTGCTTCATCGTCATTTGAAGTTTCCCGTGGTCGCCTCGAATATTCAGCTGGGAACCTTAGCTGCGACTCATATTCACGAAAAATATCCAACTCATCAAAGAAATCTTCATCATCCTTTGATTCTTCTCTCATGTCAAACGAATCCCACAGTTTGTCATAATGATAACGCCATGAATCTCCAGGATTCTGCGGCGGCATAGTATAACCTTGACATTCAACATTTCCAGCTTCAATAATCCGCTTCTCGCTTGGAACGAAGACACGTCGCATCGGATTTGCATAACCAACAAATATTCCTTCAATGCACTTCCGACCAAACTTTCCATGAGGCTCTATAACAGTACAGGGTGACCCGAACGGTTCTAGATACTTCAAATTCGGTTTGCGATTATTGATTAGCTCAAAGCATGTTTTGTTGAACTTCTTGACAGTTAGAACCCTGTTGAGCGTATAGCATGCGGCAGAAACAACTTCAGCCCAAAAATTTATCGGTAACTTTGAATCTGCGAGCATAGTTCTAGCCGTCTCGATTAGTGTCCGATTTTTGCGTTCTGCAACTCCATTCTGCTGCGGAGTGTACGGAGCACTAAACTCATGCAATATACCTCTTTCATCACAAAATTCTTCCATCTTGTTGTTCTTGAATTCAGTACCATTATCACTTCGAATTCTTTTGATACGTCTTGGGTACAAATTCTCAATTTTCTTAAACAACCCCATCAAACTGTCAAATGTTTCGTCTTTCGTCTTCAAGAAAGAAACCCACGAGAATCTAGAATAATCATCAATAACGATCAAACAGTAGTAATCTCCTGTAATACTTTTGACATTCACAGGACCAAACAAATCCATGTGAAGTCTTTCTAGAGGTCTCGAAACTAAATTGACTTGCTTTGTAGGGTGTGACTTTTTCTTCTGCTTGCCTTTAACACAGCTAATGCACTCCCCTTCTAGATGAAAACCTTTGACATGAACTCCAAGAACCAAATCATTGTGCACCAAGTGATTCATCTTCCTTAGGTGAATATGCCCCATCTTGCAATGCCACAATCTCGATTCTTTCTCAGTTGCTCTAGAAACAAAACAATGTGCTTGACCAGTAGATGTAGTTGCTACACTCATATCTAACACATATAAATCATTCACTCTAGGTGCCCGCATGATAATCCATTCTTCAGGGATAACAAATCCTGGTTTCAAGATCAAACATTCTTTATCAGTGAAGTGAGTAGTATACATATTGTCACAAATCTGCGAGATACTCAGCAGATTGTTCTCCAGCTCAGTGATGTAGTTAACTCTTTCAAACGTCACAATCCCGTTGGATAACGTTCCTTCACCAATAATTCTACCACCTTCATGACCAGCAAATCCCACATAACCACCGTTGATATTTCTCACATCATACAGCAACGCAGTCTTCCCTGTCATATGTCTTGAAGCTCCATTATCCATGATCCATCTGGATACAAGTTTTGGAAGATCCTGCACATAATAAACTTTGAATTAACCAACTTCAATAAAGATGCCGATTCATGCTTCGCGATCAAGGAAGCTCCGGTAATTCAAACTGTTTAGTCGAACATGGAGTCCACCCAGGCCTTATCAGCCTTAGGTGTAACCTTGACTCTCGCAATTTAAATTTTGAAGTTTTCAGCCTTAAAAGGTGGAAAATTTACATCATAATCAATTTGAATTGAATCCTCAGAAGGTGAAATCTTTTTCTCAGTTTTAGGTTTCCAAACTTGTTGAGATAATGCAACCCGCTTGTAAAATTTGTCATTTTTAGTTACCACTTTCTTTATGGGTTCATTTTTCACTTTGATGTTGTCATTTTTCACACTCTTTTTCTCAACAACCATTTGTGCTTTACCCTTCACCTCAACTTTCTTCTGTTGAATCTTCACAGTTTCAGTCTTAGGTTTCACATTAGTACACTTTCGTGCAATGTGACCAACTTGATTACATCTGAAACATGTTCGAGTATCAACAACTCGACTTGTGCCTTCAGACTGAGACTGTGAAGCTCTTTTCTTAAAGAACTCATCATTCGATTTTGAAAAAATCTCTTTCTCTTCATCAGCAAGTGAACTCGAACTGTTAACAAACTTTTTCTTTTCAGCAAACCTCTTGTTTGGAACATTTCTTTTCTGATAATTCCTACCACCCTGATAACCACCCGACCAGTTATTTCGATTGTTATTATAAAAACGTGATGGATTAACAGATTTCTTGTAGTATGATTTATCTTTCTCAAAACTCATTTTTCTCTTTGTTTGACTCAGATTATTCACTTCTGACAACTCAACTTCTACCAACTTGAAAACATTTGTCAATCTGTTCATATTTACATTCTCAATCGGAAACTCAGAATCCGAAAACAACTTATCTGAACCCAGCATCTTGTACATGACAAGATTTGATTCTTCATTTAAGTTGTTCTTGGACTTTTGTTTCGGAATGTAGTTGTCCAAGTAACACCCATCTTCCTCAGTAGTGTCACTATCCGTTTTTAGCACATTTTCAACAACACCTTTTACAATATCATTTTGGACACTATCGTCATTGGAAGATGTGAACGTGACATCAATTGAATCCGGAAGATTCATTTCACTTTCTTCTTCAATTTCAACCAAACCTGATTGCTTTTTCGGGTAGTTATCAAGAACAGGTGGTGGAACTTGATGAAAACCCACCCCAGTTCCATCAGAATACACATCTTCACCTGCTTTATCTTTCCCAATGGGTTTGGGAATAATGTGTTGCAACACAAAGCTTGCGGAGCTGTAACTGTTAAGCTTCAACTGGATTCGCTCGTTTTCAATTTCAGCCTCTTGAAATTTAAGTTTCAGTTTAGCGATTTCATCCAGTTGTTGGTTGATTGATTCTTCTTTTACTCTAAGTACTGCTTTTAGGTGAACATTTTCATTATAAGTTTTACCCTTTCGATCATCACTATCTTTCATTGTGCTTTTGAGTTTTTCAAACTTTTCAGAAATCTGACGGTTTTCAAGAATTAACTTTTCATTTTCTTGTTTAATTTTGTCATGATCAATTTTATCATTTTCAATTTGGCTAGTTAATTCTCTTATCCGTTCAGTTGAAGCTTTAACTGTTTGGTCACGATGAAGAATCTGATTCTCAACGCTTCTGACTTTTGCTGTCAGATCTTCAACTTTCTTACCGTTGAGATACGTGACTGTGTTACAAAATTTGCACTCTTTGTTGCAATTTTTGCAATCAGCATTTCCATCAATTTTCTTACCTGACACATTTGTTGACAAGTTTGAACTGACCTGGCTTTTTGACTCAGACACGGAGTTAGAGTCTACCTCAAGTGCCTTAGCAGCCAGCACTTTGTCAGCCATTTTTCCCAGGTTCTCTGCAGTCAACTCCTGCGTTGTGTCAATAACTCCAGTATCAACTTTCTTTGATTTCTCTGTCTCTTCTTTCTCCTTTTTCTCTCTCTTCTTTCTCCTTCCTCTCTTTCTCTTCTTTCTCCTTCTCGTCTCCAGTTCCCCACCATTTATTCTGCCAATACTCATCCTCTTCTTTATACTGCTTGATTATAGCTTTGATATCAAGCGTTTTGTCATCGATTGCAATATTTCCATATTCATCAAGATAACACTCTCTGTCCGAATCCCATCTATTTGCTCTCTTAGCTTCCAAATAGATACGAGATATTCTAATTATTCTGTTTTCAGCCAACATTTTTCTGTATCTATATTTCTGCTCTTCAGTTCTATCGTCTTTCCACGGAATAGGTTCATCATTTTTCGCCATGAATGCGTAACCAACCGCATCTTACTCAGGTAGAACCTCTCGACTCCAATCATACCCTTCATCATCATAAATCACCGCAAGAGCTCTAGATTTCTCTTTGTTGTCTTCAACCTGCTTCAATCTAGGCGGCTCGGATTTATTCTGATGATAAATTGCCTTCTTGTAATAATCATCTCTGAAAGGGTTCTCCGACTCATCAGCATAAGCGTTTCTGCATTCTCGCTTGAAATGACCTTTCTGCTTACACTTGAACCAAGTCACCTTGGACTTATCGAATCCTAATTTGGTAGATGGACCACCAATTGTCTTCCTGCCGGTAATTTCCATGAAACGCTGTGCTCGACGAACAGCACTGGCCATAGCCCAACGAATATTGATCAGCTCCATTTCTTCTGGATCAATTTGATCATAATCTTCTTTCATCAGATTGGTGTTGCCTATCTTCCCAGCTACTAACCCTTCATACGATTCCAACACTGATGCTAGGAAGATCATCTGCTGTTTGGCCGACTCCTCATCAAAATTCTGAGCATTCTTCAAGTCTATTGCGATGTTGCATTGAAACCGATTCTTTGCATTAGAATGACTCCCAGATGATGAAGATTCACAATGATAACCAAGGTGATTTCCACTGCTTTGACCACTTTGACTTTCTTTGCTTGCTGTGGACACATTCTCAGCAGAAAATGCAGTTTTTGGAGAATTTGCTTTTGGCATCATACTCTTCGGATAATATAAATCCAAATTCTGCTGGTAGGATGAGTGATTGACTTTGTATGTCTTTTTCAGTTCCAACTCGTGACTCTCGAGTTTCTCAATCAGCAAATCTAATGTCAACTTTTCTGGTGCTTTGATGGTATTCTTCAGCATCAGCGCATAATATCTCCAATCCATCTCGTTAGGCAACGAATCGAACAATTTGTCGATAAGATCTTCTTCAGGATATCTGATATCATGTCTTACTAATTCCAGTTTCAGATGACCAAACCTTTCTATCATTTTACAAACTGACTCGTTCTTTAAACACCCAAACATATCAAACTCTTTCCTAAGTAATTTCATTTTGTTTTTCTTGATTTCTTCACTACCTATACATTTCTTTTCTAACTTTTTCCAAAGATCTTTTGCATTTGAATAATCGATCAAGGAGATTATGTCTTCCCGGACTGATTGAAATAACAATGCCACACACTTTTGTTCAGCTACAAACGAATCAATCTCCTCAGCTGCTCTTAAAGTTTCACCATTTTTATTTCCATTTTCATAACCGTTTTTCAAACTCTTCCAGCTGGGAAATGCGAATGTCATTAACCAATCTTCAAACTTTCTTGACCACCGACTGTATTCTTCGATAGCCATTAACTTTGGAGGTTTATTGAATGTTCCGAAGGCACTTTCAGATTCCCAAGCTTCCTTTTTCCTCTCTTTTGGCAGATTCTCATTGTTGTTGCTTGACGAAGAATCATCGTTTCCGGAATTTCCAGCGAATGCGTACATGTCGCTAAACGGGTTCAAGAATATATCATCCATCTTGAATGTACCTGCAAAATCAACCAACACTTAGACAAATTTTCGAAATTTTTGAACAATAAAGACACAAAAGCGAAATCAGCTTGTGTGACAGATAAGCGAAATATGCTAAGTGTCACAGAAGCGAAACTACTCTTGACAGATGAGCGAAACTATGTTTTGACAGAAAAGCGAAACCACACTTGACCGTATAAGCGAAAGTGTGTAATATCCGAATGAGCGAAAGTCAATTGTCCATTCGAGCGAAACTACCCAATGTCCTTTCAAGCGGAACTAACTTGTTCGAATAAGCGAAATTGACTAGTTCTTATGTCCGAATAAGCGAAACTAACTAGTCCGTATGTCCGAAAAAGCGAAACATGGTTTTTAGTATATTTTTACCATTTTTAATCCGAATTTCAACCTAATTCTTTCTAGGGTTTATTAAACGTATGTTTTACACGTTATATTCGAATTTTAGACAATTTCAACCGTAGGAACTATCTCAAATCGAAAAAGTATGAAAGAAAGTGAGTAGAAGTAAGAGAATTCTGTCGATTCAGCTGTAGTAGTATGAACTCCTCCTCTTGAAGCTCTGATACCACTTGTTGGACCGTTTTGCGACCCTGAAAAGTCAGTCAAGGATGTTCATCTTCACGTATAAAGGCGGAATCAGTACACGCAAAGTAACAACAGCTTTTCTCTTCAATTCCTTCTCTTTATTAGCTTTCTAGAATGATTTTGACAGAGTTTCTTTACCAAGCTAATGACCAGGTCTCGCTCAGACGTACATACCTCAATGATCAGGTTCGCTCTAACTGACTATATATAGCCTATGTGGTTTCGCTTATATGGACAGTCCATATAAGCGAACCTACATGTTGACATATAAGCGAACCTACCTAAAGACCCTATAAGCGAAACCCTATGATGTACGTATAAACGAAATTACTTCTAACCTATGTACATTCAAGCGAAACTACAACATAATATCCTAATTTTACTTTTAAGATCCTATGTTGACCTATCTTGACCTAAGACTTGATGCAGACGTAGTCAACAGTCATTCTGTGCACCAACATATGTGTTACAATGTGCTATGTGTTTTACAATATGTGTATGATGATGTGTTAGTGTTGTCAAGATTATGTGTATTACGCTTGAGTACATATATACAAATACACCAAAATAATCAAAAATAATAACTTTTCGAGAGATCTCAAAGTTATGTGAAAATTCTAAGTATCGGAGAAACTTCGGTATTTTTGTGAGTTTTGATTATTAAGTCATTCTTATTTAATTTAGGACGAATAAATTGAGGGATCGTGTTAACATATAAAAACGCACCCAAAGGTGAGTACATAGATCCCCTCTTTTTACTGTTTTCGATTGTTTAGGGTGATTAATATGTATCAAAACGATTTCAATATTCTAACGATGGTTTCAAAACGATTGAGATGGTTTATACAAAACTAATAACGATTTCGATAATGTGAATAAACTTGTTGGTGGTAGTTACATAACGAATGTCATTCATTAGCATTGATCAAGCCGACCAGTATTTGGTTATGGTACCATAGGATCCGACAAATCATGTTATCAGACCGGACCCATGGTTATGTGTGGGTTAGGTGGGTAACGACTGAATCTGATGATTGTTAACTTACCCTTTGGAGGTTTGTTAATGCAAGAACGAGTTGTACGATGGACGAGTCACAAAGGTTTGAATGTTATTAGCGAGACGACCAAAAGTAGTTTTCACAATTAAAACAAGGACGATTTGAACGATTTGGTACAATTTGAACGATTTAAACAAATGAACGATGATCTATAATGAGAACGAGTTAAACAATATTACACAACGATGTTTACGAAACTATATAAACAATACGAGTTTTATTACAAGAGCGATTTATGATTTGGTTTACATAAACAAATGTTTTGTGTTAAGATTTATGGCACCGAGGTTTATAAATTATGACCAATCTATTTTGACTTGGTTATTCATTTACAATACAAACATTTTACAAAACAAGGTTTTCTAATATCAATTAACGAAGTTGTACAAGTTGTTTCAACATACAAACGAGCCATGAATCTGATACTCACACAAAAACTATGTACTCGCCAGCATTTCTTTGCTGACTTTGTTTTTACATATGTTTCAGGTGAAGTTGCTTAGTGTTGATTGCGAATAGGATGCATGCTCACTTAGGACTGGACGAGGCCTTAGTGATTTAATAACAATGATAGACTGTGTTTGACTTGCTTGTTTAACTTTAAGACAATGTTTAATATTCAATAAAACGAAACTCTTTGTATCCATGGTTTGAAACAATAATTCTGTTACAACACTCCCCGACGTTTCCGCCACGATTTGTTGTTTTACGTGGTCGGGGTGTGACATCTGCATTACCCAATGAGATCTATGCTGGACTGTTACATTGTAGCAGTGCCAAAGAGCTATGGGATGCACTGAAGGAACAGTTTGGGGGAACAGAAGAAGTTATTGAAAACAACAGGGAAATTCTGAATCAGCAGTATGAAACATTTTGTCACATCAAGGGTGAATCATTGACTCAGCAGTTTGAATTCAGTTGTCTCATTAGTGAACTAAGGCTTGTTAAAGTAACATTTCCAAATTCAACTCAAAATAGCAGGTTCCTTAGATCACTACCAGAAAAATGGGATACCATTGCATTTGTTACTAGAAACTCTGCTGAGTTCAAGGATCTGACCCTGACCCAACTTCATGGTAGACTCCTGACCTATGAAAGGGAGCTAAACTAGAAAAAGAAGTTGCAAGAGTCTGGCAAAGTTGCTGATGATTATTCATTTGGCAGCACAGCTCTTTTTGGTCAGGAAGAATCTGGTAGCAGTAGTAAGGATCAGGGTTATGATCACTTTATTGATATAACTGCTGGTGGAAATTTTAACAACCCTGATTCTCACTGTGCAAATTATGCTTTTACTGTAAATTGTGAAAACCAGATGTCAGATAACTTGTGTTTTGAACTCAATGATTTGAAACACTTTGATCCCACTAACTTAGAATAAATGGACATTTTGCATCAATTGGCTTTGCTTAGTGTAAGAACAAGCAAATTCTACAAAAGAATAGGGAGAAAACTCCCAGGGTTACATGGGAATTTAAAAGTGGGGTTGGATAAGTCAAAAATTAAGTGCTATAAGTGCAATAGGCTAGGTCATTTTGCTAGGGAATGCAGGAGTCAAACCACTGGCCCAATAATCACCCATCCCAGCTCAAATCCTAGACCACAACATCAAAGCACTGTGCACTATACCCAATATACCCCTGCTGCCCATGTTAACACTGCTCACTATGCTGCAACCCCTGTGCCTGTGCATTATGTTCAAACCACTGTTCCACAAATTCAGTATGTTCAAACCCCTGTCCCTCAGGCACAAGTGCAACCTGTTGCACCTCAACCAGCTGCTCCAACAGTAACACAACCAGATCAGCAAAGCTTTTTCACTCAAGGCTTTGTTGACTGGAGCAGTATGCCTGATGAGCTTAGTGATGAAAATTTTGAACTCAATGCTTTTAATGATCCTACTAATGATGAATTTTGTTTGATGGCATTAGAGTCTATACCAGAAGGGGTAGAAACTGAAGGTGAACAGCTAAGTGCTGAAACAGTGGATGAAGTGACTGAAACAATGGTTACTGCAGTTGCTGGTGAACTACTGCTGGGAGAAAATTCAGAAACCCTGATTGAACCACTGGTTGATCCTTGGTCCAAAGAAGACAAGGAAGAAAAAGAAGAGGAGAAAGAAGGTGAGAAAGAAGAAAGAGCTGATGAAGAAAATCATCAATGTGATTGTGCTATGATGGCAGCTGCCAAGGTATCACCTCAGGTAATTAAAAATCTGTGTTCAGACAAATGCATTATTGCATTTGCTAGCATCAAAGAGGTGAATGAAAACCTTCGGAATAGGATCTTAACTGATGAAGTCAAATTTGAGAAGTCATTAAAAGAACTTAAAATCAAGTTGGCTGAAAAAGACAAAGAAATTTGCTGTATAAAAGAAGAGCAAAGCATTACCAAAACCCAACTCCAAACAATGATAGAAAAATAAAATGTTTGTAAAAAGGAGTTGGATTCCACCCAAATCACATGTGAAAAGTGGGTGGAATCCTGCAAAGGGTATGAAGTAATGCTTGAAAAACAGATTAAAAGTAATGTGAAATTTGGTGTTGGTTATAGAAAACATGATGATGAAAACACTGCTTTTGAAAAATCTGTTCAAACCACTGATGTAACCACTGAATTCATTCCCACTAACAAGAATGGCCAAGAAGTGAAAATCACTGATAAACTTGGTAACAAAATCACACTTGAAAGACCAATGGGATCCTCTACTTTTGAGGAAATTGAGAAATACCAATTTAAACCCACATGGTCTGACGAGTGTGACATTCTTGAAAATTTTAAACCCATGGATTTCACAACCACTGATGGTGTTAAAGCTCCAAAAGCAAAAATCATCCCTCTCAAGGACATCCCAACAGAGGTTAAAAACTCTGTTGCAAAGGAGTCTGAAAAGAGAAAGAAGAGAGAAAAGATCAAAAACTTGTTTTGTGAATTTTGTGAAAAAAGGAATCATCTAACAAAAGACTGTTTCCATTTAAAAGCATATGATTTAAACAAAACAAGTATCATTATACCTGCTGAAAGCTACATCATCTGTGGTAAACCAAACCACAAAACTCAAGAATGTGTGTATCTTAAAAACTTTGATGTAAAAAAGAATGAGTACACTGCTAAAACATCCTTGAGTCCATCAACATCATCTGTCAAATTCACCAAAAATCAACCACTGTTTGTGCCAGTCCAAACAGCTATTACAAAACAGCTGAATCAAACGTTTGTCCAAAGAGATGTTCAAGTGACTGATGCACCCCCTGCCAACCAATTCAGAAGAGGCAAGGGACAATCATCTTACCAAAGGATTCCACACGTTTATGAGACCTACAAAAGGCCCTCTAAACCAAGAGTGAATAGGTATCCTTTTGGTTATCAGCAGGTGATTGGTCAATACCCACAACAGTGGTTAGAGAAAAACAATCCTAAAACTGTCCAAACCCCTGACCTAACCACTGCACATGCACCTGAATTCATTCCAGACACTGTTGAGACCCCATCCAAAGCCTTATTGGCTTTGGAGACCCTAATGAACTAATCCTTTTACTTCATGTGCAGGAAGCTTCTGCATGCTTAGATAGTCTTTGGTATGTAGATAGTGGAGGCTCCAGGCACATGACAGGATGTAAAGCCCTTCTCAAAGATTTCAAAATCCATGGAGGGGGTGATATATCCTTTGGTAATAATAGTAAAGGGAAAGTTATGGGGTCTGGTACAGTACAAACTGGAAGTGTAAAATTTGAAAATGTCAATCTGATAGACAATCCAAAATTCAATCTCCTGAGTGTCTCACAAATGAGTGATAAGGGGTATGGATCATTCTTCACAAAGGAGTGTTGTAGGATTGTTGGACCAGAAATGGTTGAAAAGATTGAAGCAATAATAAAAACTGGAAAAACAAAACTTGTTGCTCAAAGAAGTGGCAATGTTTATGTTGTTGATATGTCAAAAGAGTGTCCCAAAACTGATGCATGTCTGTTCTCAGCTGCCTCTAACAAAGAGACAGAACTTTGGCACAGAAGATTGGGGCACACAAATCTCAAGACAATCACTGAAATTTCAAAAAATGGCTTGGTAAGAGGCTTACCACAAAAATTGTTTTCATGTCCTTAGCATTGTGTTTCCTGTTTAAAAGGAAAACAGCATAAAAGCTCCTTTAAGTCCATTGAAGAGTCCAAAACAACCCAGTGTTTGCAAATGCTGCACATAGATTTGTTTGGCCCAGTTCAAGTCATGAGTCTCAAAAAGAAGAAATATTGTTTGGTTATTATTGATGACTTTTCTAGGTTTACATGGACTTTCTTTTTACACTCAAAAGATGAGACTGCATGCATTTTGCAAGACTTTGTAACACAGGTTGAAAAGCAATTTGACCTTCCAGTAAAAGTCTTCAGGAGTGACAATGGCACAGAATTCAAAAATAAGGAGTTGGATGCTTTCTGTGTGAAGAAAGGGATTGTAAGGCAGTACAGCATCCCTAGAACACCAGAGCAAAATGGGGTAGTTGAAAGAAAGAACAGGACACTGATTGAAGCAGCTAGGACCATGCTTGCTGATTCAGGTTTGCCTTTAACTTTCTGGGCAGAGGCAGTAAACACTGCTTGCTATGTCCAAAACAGAGTTTTAATAAATCCCAGGCACAAAAAGACTGCTTATGAAATTCTGTATAAAATCAAACCACTGATCTCATATTTTAAAGTATTTTGGCCGCCCATGCTTTATTTTGAATTTAAAAGATTCCATCTCAAAATTTGCAGCCAAAGTAGACAGTGGTTATCTTTTGGGATACTCTACCACCGCTAAGGCCTACAAAGTGTTTAATACACGGACTAAAACAGTGGAAGAGACTTTGAATGTGAAGTTCAATGAACTCTCATCAATGAAAATCCCAGCAAATCCTGCTGATTTATTTGATCTTGATAAATTCACATTTGAAAGTGTTGCTATCAAGACTAACAGTGCAGGTCCATCAGAGGATTCATCACCAGACTATGGATATGAGATCATCATTCCTCAACAAAAGTCTGTCACAATGGGAAAAGCATCAGTTGTACAAAACAGCTGTCAAAGCTCAACCACTGCTACCTCAACAGTTGTTGACCAAAGTAGCCCATCAACCTATGCTTTTACATCATCAAACACTGCTGACAAAAGTCCCTAAATAGTGGATAAAAGTCAGCATGTGTCCACACCATTACCTCCTATTCCACCACCATTTGAAGCCACTGCTGGATCATCAAAGTCACCAGCAGTGGTTAGCTCAGATGATACACATCTGCAGCCTTCACCAACAAATGCCATCATACCATACCAAGGAGATTTAATCTTCTTGAGATCTCATCCACCTGACCAAATCATTGGCAAAATCAATGAAGGGGTGCTCACAAGAAGCCAAACCCAAAACATTTGTCTTTTTGCTGTTTTTCTATCACTCCATCAGCCAGTCAAGTACCAAGAGGCACTGAAAGACAACAGCTGGGTAGAAGCCATGCAAGAAGAGCTCCAACAGTTTAAAAGACAACAAGTATGGGAGCTTATACCACTGCCAAAAGATGTAAGCCCCATCGGCACAAAGTGGGTCTTCAAAAATAAAACTGATGAAAGGGGCATTGTTGTCAAGAATAAAGCTAGGCTTGTGGTTCAAGGTTACAGACAGGAAGAGGGGATAGACTATGATGAAACCTTTGCCCCTGTAGCAAGATTGGAAGCTATAACACTGTTCATGGCCTTTGCTGTCAACCACAACAAAAAGGTGTTTCAAATGGATATCAAAAGTGCTTTCCTCTATGGTACAATTCAAGAAGAGGTGTATGTTTGTCAACCTCTAGGTTTTGAGGATCCATTTTATCCAGATCATGTCTACAGGTTAAACAAAGCCTTGTATGGCCTGAAACAAGCACCTAGGGCCTGGTATGAAACTCTTTCCACCTTTCTACTCACAAATGGTTTCAAAAGAGGTACCATTGATAAAACACTGTTTCTAAAATATTTAATGGAGAGGAAAGGATTTAATGATTGTCCAAATTTATGTGGATGACATTATTTTTGGAAGCATGTGTAATAAAATGTGTGAAGAGTTTAGGCAACTCATGACAGCTGAGTTTGAAATGAGTGCAATGGGTGAGCTGCAATGCTTTCTATGTCTCCAAGTTCAGCAAATGCAAAATGGAACTTTCATTCATCAAAGCAAATATGCTAAAGAACTTTTAAACAAATTTGATATGAATGATTGTAAACAATGCAGCACACCCATGGCAACAAATAAGCTAGTCATGTCTGATGAAAAGGATGAGCTGGTTGACCAAACTCTATATAGAAGCATGATTGGGTCTTTGTTGTACCTAACTGCATCTAGGCCAGACATCATGTTTGCAACATGTGTTTGTGCAAGAAGTCAATCAGCCCCTAGGAAATCCAATCTTATTGCTGTAAAAAGGATATTCAGATACATAAAAAGTGCTCCCACACTTGGTATCTGGTATCCAGCTAATGGGAATATCAAGCTTTCAGGATTTTCAGACAGTGACTTTGCTGGATGTAACACCACAAGGAAGTCCACTTCAGGAGGGTGCCAGTTTCTAGGTGATTGCTTAGTTTCATGTAAAAGCAAAAAGCAAGTAGCTGTTTCAACATCCACTGCTGAAGCTGAATACATTGCTGCTGCAAGCTGTACAGCCCAACTCCTGTGGTTTCAAAATCAGTTGCTGGATTTTGGTATCACTGCCTTAAAGACACCACTCATGTTGGATAGCCAGGCAGCAGAAAATATCATCAAAAATCCAGTTTCCCATTCAACCACCAAGCACATCGACATCAAACATCACTTTGTGAGGGATTGCTATGAAAAATGTTTGATTTCTCTGCATCATGTTCCAACCAAAGACCAGCTGGCAGATGTGCTCAGAAAAGCTTTAGACACATCTACCTTTGAAAGCTTGGTCTCTAGGATTGGCATGCTAAACATGGAGTAACAAGCAAAATCTTGTTTTTCTATGAATAAAAGCATTAAAATGTTTTCAGAAAATCAAAAATCCATCCTTAAAAATAGCTAAAAATGAATTTTTCATTAAATCCTTAAAAGTCTGCCATAACCACTGATTGGTGCAAACATCTGTTTATTATTTGCTATCCACTGCTGAAAGTCAACCTCTGTTCACTCATTTCTCTTGGTAAAAGACTGTTGACAAACTTCAGTGCTGTAAAACCACTGACACAAGCTATCCACTGATAGTAAAAGTCACCCACTGTTTTCATTTCCTTTGTGAACCACTAGTATTGCTTCATCAGTGGTTTCTCAAACAACTGTCCTCCATTATTTCATCCCTTCATCAGAGGTTGACACGTGGTCAGTATTTATCCGTCAGATCTTTGTAAGCGCTGCCACGTCAGCATTCACTTTTTCATCATATAAAACCCTACCCTAAACCCCCAAACAGGGTCTTCATTGTCGAATCGAATTCAAAATTCTTTTCTCAAAACAGTTTTCCACAAAAATTCTCCCACAATCTTCATCATCCTCACTTCATTCTCTCATTCTCTGTTTCAATCATGGTGAAAAAGGCAAGCAAATCCAAAACAAAGGAGCCTACCGAGATTGAAATTCCATACAAATGGTCTCACAATTACTTGGGTATTCTTGAAAAACCCAGTGACACAAAGACCTTCGATTCCATCATAGACACATTATCCTCCACAAAGTACAAAAATTTGCTCACCTACAATGCAACCGTCTATCTTGATACTCAACGAGAATTTTGGAAAAATGCTACTCTTGAGAAGATGGACAAAAAGGTTGTTGCTATCAATTCCACAATAAAAGGTGTAAAAATCTCAATCACACCTCAAGGCATATCTGAAGTATTTGAGCTCAATGATCTGGAAGGTAAAAATTCTTTTCCAAAAACAGAGTACCAAGGAGATTTCATTAAAAGAGGGTATGGAGAAGAAATGAAAATAGATACTTTACAAAAGGGCAGTTTTCCATCTGCTATAAGGTTTTTATTTCATACCCTCCTTATGTGTGTTTCTAACAAAACCACTGCTTTCAATGAAATCCCGTTGAAGATACAATACCTGGGTTATGCTATACTTAAAGGTGAAAATTTTAATTATTCCCAGGTAATCTTCGATAATTTGGTCAAAAACGTTGAGAAAAAGGCTTTTCTATTATTTCCAAGATTTTTGAGTTACTATTTTAATAAAAAAAATTTCAGCAAATAATGCCCATGTACTTGTACAGGGTCTTCCTTTTAAAATAAACAGTTTAACACCTGAAACATTCACAAGAATGTTAAAACCTACAAAAACACAAGCAGAGGTGCCTGAGCAGAATTTAGCAGCTACCACTGCTCCTCAGGTATCTGCTGCTGAGCCCACTGCTCTAGGTGATCAAAGCAGCATAACCACTGCTTTGAAACCCACACCTGCTCTTACCAAAAAGACCAAAAAGAAAACATCCAAAAAGCCCCCCAAACCCATCAAAAAGGCAACTCTGGAAGATGAGATCCCAGAGCAACTGCCAGTGACAACACAAAAGTCACCAATAACCACTGCTGCTACTGCCTCACAGCAGTTGGTAGAAAGATCTCCACCTTTGCCTAAAACTCCTCCTGCATCCTCACAAAAGGATCAGGTTGTAAGCACAGGGACCCCACATTATGAAGCTCTGGGTCCAATTGGATCCATCTTCCTCAGTCCTGATCCCAAGGACATGTCTCTTTCTACACAAATACCTTCACCCCTCATATTACCACAATCCATGCTACCTTTGTTGCATGCAGTTAATATAGCTCAGACATAAACCAGTTCCTCTCAACCACCTATCAATGAGAGTACACTCCTACAAGTGACTGGGTCTGATGCCTATACCTCTGCAATCCCAGCAACAGTTGAGGAGGTTACACTGCAGGAGTTACAAGTAACTCCTGTCAGTAGTTCAAGTGGAGCAACAACTATTACTGTTGGACCCACTGGTCTACATTGGGTCAGTTGTTCTATCAATAAGACTCCCTTGAAGGCAATTTCTTCAGAGACAACTAGGGCAACCACTGGTGAGCTGTTCAAAGTGTCCACAAATGAGGAAAGAAGTCCCCAGTACCAAGAACAAGGGGCATCAATGGATTATTTTTGGGCTTCATGTCCTAAGTTACACATTGATACAACCACTGCTGGTGGGAAATCAGATGATCCCATTCATTTGGGTGATGGTTTAAAATTTAAAGAATTGACGAAGAGAGTGGACAGAATTGAATCATCTGTTGCAGACATCAAAACAATGCTGCAGCAGGTGTTAAATTTGCCAAAGTCTACATCCACTGCTGCACCACCTCCAACAACTGCTTAATTATCCAATGAGCTGTGGAGTCTATTTCAACCTATGCTTCATCATCAAAGAGAACTAGCTGATCAGCAACATGAGTTCCAGGTTCAAAAGATCAGAAATCTCACTGAAGCAAGGTTTAAAGATGCTCAAGCTGACATCAAGGCACTAAAAGCCCATTTATTCAACACCACTGGCACTGCTCCTCCCTCAGTTATTTTTGTGGATACACCACCACCAGATAATGCCAAAAAGGGGGAGAAAATAAAGCAGTGGAAGAAGAAGGGAATTGAAGATGGTATTTATATTGAACCAGAAAAGGAAAACATGACTAAAAACATTCCCTTGCCAGATGGTAGTAAAAATCTTGATGTTACTGAAAATGCACTAGCTGAAGCAAAAGCAAGTGTAAAAGGGGATAGAGAGGCTAAGGATAAAGCCAGGTGGGAACAGGAGAAGAGAGCTTTCATGAAGCAAAATGCATAAGGTCCTTCTGAACCTATGGATGATAAAAATCCCAAGGAAGAAAAGAAGAAGCCCACTAGACAAGTGAGGCAACCTAAAAAGCATGTCTCCAAACCACCTATTAAAGGCTCCAAACCTCAAACTACCACTTCAACCACTGCCTTACCACCACTATCAAAAATCACTCCACCAATAAAACCACCAAAAACAACCTCACCACCATCACCTCCTGCCAAAAAGCAGAAGACACCAGATATTACAACATCTGTTGTAATGGCAACAGTGGTTGAAACACCAGTTGTTTCAAAAACTGTCAGTCAGCCACCATCCACCACTCAAAATACCACCACTGCTCCACCCAAGACATCATCAGCCTCTCCTTCAATAAAAAGGAGAAGGATTTTCATATCTGATGATGATTCTCCATCACCACCACCAACATCTTCACAATCACTTGCACTTATTCCAAACCCTGTTCCTCTCTCATCAGCTCCAGTACAACAACCAATCCCTATCATTACTCCTGCAGGTGTCCAATTTCCTCTAGAACTTGAAGCGGTTAGAGAAGAGATCAAATCCTTCTACTATGAGGATGACCCTGCTAAAAGGAAGTTGCCATCAGTTGAAGGATATCCAAGGCCTAACAACATTGAAGAATATTTGAAAGTTAAGGCTAAACAGGCAAAGGATATTTCCAAAAGAAACTCTCAAGGAAAATCTGACAAAGAAATTCAAAGGCATTACCAGTTTTATTTACTCAAGTCAGATCCTTAGAGCAATTTGCAAAAAATGTTTGTCAACAAATCTCAGAAAGAGAAGATGAAAGTTTGAGAAAAGACTACATTGAAAGCATCATGGCAACCAAGAAGTACAAGGGAGAAAAGCATATGTACAAGGAGTGGACCATTCCTGAGCTTGAACAAGAAGCAGCAAGGATTCAAGAAATGATAAAGAATAAGGTCAAACACACTCCTCCAAATTGGTCAAAGTATAAAAAGAATGTGCCTGATAAGGAATTAGAGCTGAAGAGAATGAAAGAGGAATTAGTTGCTGCTGACTATGGGTCCAAAAATCAAGTGGCAAGATGGAAAGAAGACATAGTCAGGTCCACCTACAAAATGTTGGAGGATTTAAGGAAGAAAGATCCTAAAGTTCCACAAAAACCTGATTACCCTGAAGCAGTGGTTTCAAAAAGACCACCAAAACTGCAAATCAGGAGATCCACTGCTCCAGCTGGTGCAGCCATCTTTAAAAGAAGGCAACAAAAACAGTTGGGTACTGAAACAGTGGCAGAATTAATGGCAGGAGATGAGCTTGTAAAGGAAGGTATTAAAGAGATGATAGCTGAAACTCTTGGCCTGAATCAACCTGCAAGCACTCTGAGAGTCATCACAAGGCCTGCATCACCAAACACCTCATCCAATAAAAATCTCCCAAGAAACCCACCAGGCTCAAAAGTACTAAAGTGGGAAACTGACAAACAGACCCATGTACTGACTATGTTCAAGTCTAGTGGAGAAGTGAAGAAAATAACAAGGGAACAAGCACTTGGCCTAGGTCTTGAAGATATGCAGGATCTCCTTGATCTTCCACTTAGTAGGGATGAAGATGACACAGATGCCCTAGACTTTGAGTTGCAACTTAAAGGTCAGATAAGGGAACTGTTAATGAGGCAATAAAGTTCCACAATAATGAAGGGTTTTGGCATTATCTGTTCCAGGGGGAGATTGTAGGGATTGAACCCTATCAGAGGAACTGATAATTAAAGCCAAAATTGGATCAGGGCAGTGGATCCAGAATAAGCAGATGTTGTGTTACAAGTCTCTTCCCTTGAAAGTGGTTTCAACATCTGCTGACCTCCTATCTACTGATCGGTTACAACTGCTGGCCTACAACCGCTGATCAAGTCAAAGACTAAAGACCTGTTGTTCAGTCTACTGCTTTAGGTCAAGCACTGCTGGTAGTTATCAAGTACTGATGAAGTCACAACAGTGGAAGGACCAGCAGTAGTTTAGTTTAATTATGTAATGTACTGTATAGCAGTTGTTAGCTTAAGCAGTGTTTGTATAGATCAGTTGTTAGAAGATGTTAGGAGGTTAGATGTCACTTTCATGGTGACGTCAACATTGATGCCTCAGTGGTTTGTCCGTGCCTATAAATAGAACAGTACCATGCACTGTTCTATTTAGCTCTTTACAAAATCTTCTTCCTACACAAACAAACACTGTGAGCTCAGGCTGAGGGGGAGTTTGTATTCATACATGCATTGTAATCGTTATTGAAATAAATTCAATCTTTCGGTTCTTTGTTGAAAATGTTTGATTAAAGCAATTCTCCCGTTTGATTGTGTACAAAGTTTGTTTCCATCGTAAATTCCGTTGCACTACTCATCCATCTTCATCTTATTTCAAACGTAAAACACAATCAAAACCAAACTCAGATCCTAACAATTTTGTTATCTCATTGATTTCTATCAACTGCGAATGCCAGACTATGCTTGATAAAAGCGCCATATGAGGATTGGCGTATCCTAGTTTGTCCCATAGATTGCTTCCATACCTAATCAGTATGGAGGTTTAATGCATGGAACCACTTAGATATCCCAATGGTCATATTGCACTAAAGTCAGTTAATGGTATTCAAAGAGTATATCCAGAGTAAAAATGTCCAAGTAAGCGTCACTATTAAGGCATCCTGCATTCGTAAAGAAAATGTGTCATTTATATGGCATGGATAACGATAGATGAGATGAAGCCTGAGATTCAGAATATCGCTGTCATCTCTGTGTATCTCGATTTCCTTCTTCGTAGAACTACCCTGTTTACCTCTTGGGAGACAAGTAGAGTAAGATTAATATCCCACTTAGGGTTGCATCTATTGAAAAATCTCCATATCGGTTAGTACCGACGGAAATGGAAGAACTAAGAGCCAATTAGATAAGCTTTTAGAGATGGTTTCATAAAGCCTAATTCAAAATTCTGAGAGCTCTGGTATTATTAATTAAGAAACACGGTTCATTATGCCTATGCATTGATCACCGCAACCCTACTTAGGTAACAATTGAGAATCGCTATCAACTACCTAGGATCCATGACTTGTTCGACTAACCATAAGGTTAGCTATTCTTTAAGATTGGTTTAACCAGTAGTTGGAATGACTATCTAGCCTTAAATAAGCTCTCATATAACTAATAATTAGTATATAAGCATCAAGGCTGCTCTTTTGGAGGCCTTGTATAGAAAGAATGTCAAACGTTTGTTTGTTGGACATAAGTTTGGTAAGTCCAATTATCAAGACCTGAAATTATCCGGGAAAGAACAAATAAGATCACACAAACCTGTAATCATCTGAAAGCTGTCAGTAATCGGCAGAAGAATCAATGCTGATGAGAGTCGCAAATCTCTTGAGTTCTCAATAAGGAACAAGGTCCAACAGAAAGTATCACCCAAGAAAGGTGTGCTATATTTTAAAGTAGCAGGCAAGTTAAGCTCTAGATAAATAGGACCTTTCTAGAAAACTGAATACGTCAAGATCAGTAGCTTATAAGTTAAAACTTATCAAAGGAGCTTGGTGTATTTCACAATGTGTTCCACACTTGTGATTTAAAGATATGGCTAGACAATAAGTTGATAGCATTGTTATATAATGACGTGCAGATTAATGAAAACTTATAGTTTGTGGAGAAACCAGTATCAATTGAGAATCGACAGGTTAAGAAGCTCCGAAACGAAAGTATGTACCTATTGTATAGGTCAACCGGGATGCCGTAGAGGCCCTTAATATACTGTGGAGGATAAGCCCATTATACGACAGAAAGTACTTCCTTCTTTTTGAGCAAAATCTCAAGGTCGAGATTTCTTTTAAGGGGGTGAGGATGTAACACCTCGTAAAATCACGTCCAATGATGTGTTGACACGTGTACTAAACCCTAATAAAGTCAAATGTTGACTATAAAGGACTAATTTTGCGAAAAATCGAAAAATTTCAATGCAAAAGGGCAAAAAGTGTTAACATGCTTAAACTAAGCCTCTGAATAACAATACTCAGTATTCATAATTAGAATTAAGCCACTCGTTAGTCGAAAGGAGCCATTTGCATAATTATTTGAAAGTTTGCGCGTCGAAGGGTCAAAAGCGTCAACATGTTAATTCTTACCTCTGAGTGACCTTATAACAAACTGAGAGCTTCATGATGTGTGATTATACTCTCGCGAATACCCAATATTGGCCATCTAAGGCTTTTATGCCTATAAGTGACGTTACGCGCAACTTTGCAAGTTAAAGGGGTTAAAAGCGTCAATATGTTTAGTTATACCTCTGAATGACCTTTTAACGAACCCGAGATATTATGAAGTGCAATAATACTCTCGAGAATCCCTAATATGGATAACATAGGGCTTTGACGCAATAAAATGATAATGCGCGCAAATTTGCGCGTTAGAGGGACCAAAAGCGTCAACTTTTAAAACTACACCTTTGGGTGACCATTTAAGTGAACGGGAGCAATGTAATATTTGAACGATGTTACGCACATTTATGTGCGTTAAAAGGACTAGAAATGACAACAAGCAAAACTGGACTTTTGATCGACCTTTTTAGCAAACCAAGAACTCTGTAATGTTCGGTCACGCTCCCGGGTGTGCCTACAATCCGTCACTTTAGGTCCCATACTTTATATTAATATTTCACATTAGAATTTAAAGTCTTGTGTCATTTATGTAATAAATAAAAGATTATAAAAGTTGACTATGAAGACAGGGACCAAAACAGCAAGCCTGTTAAACTTTGAAGCTGGTCCAGATGCCTTGGAAGGCCGTGAAGCCCTCTTGGGCTGCCCTTACGCGGGCTGTAAACATACAGCAGCAACAGCAACACTATGAGTTATGAAACTCGGAAGTTTTGTGCCCAAAAATGCATTAAAGGATAGTTAAAAGTTGATTATGTTAACAGGGACCAAAAATGGCAAGCAGTCAAACTTAAAGGCTGGGCTGGATAACCTCGCGGGCCGTGAGCCCAATGGGCCTGCCCCTTCGCAGGCCGCCAGAACAGTAACAGCAGCAGCCATATTTATTTTTTTGATGGTTTTTGATGTTTAATTGTTTTCTTCTCACAACCAAACCATTAAACAAAACTATGGACATATTATACTGATTTTGAAAATTGGTATTACACATGTTAAGATCTCATGAACCCTTAGAACACTTGTCAATCATCCATAGCTTTTCAAAAACTATAAATAGGTGGGTCTTTCATCCATTTCATTTACACCTTCACTTCAATCTGCTATCTCTCTCAATCATAGGGGATCCTGAACATTTTGGAACCTCTATTCAGTCCATAGGACCTTATGTAAGTGTCCTTTCGTGACTAGTTTATTTTATTTGGCTTAAAAAGCCGAAAAGTCAAGCGTTTACGATAAACGCTTTGACTTTTAGCTAGACTGTAAAGGGTCAAGCCATTGTTTGCAACGAACATGGCTACGTGATCGTAATTAGTTAGGTGGTAAACCCTCCAAAAGGGCACCTCTTAAGAATCATGTTAGCTTGGTCAATTGACGAGTCAACTTAATATTGTTTTAAAAAGTCAACGGAGCAGTTTTCGAAATAATTGCGATCCGAGTTTAGAAATGTTCTAAAATACATTTTATCACTTAAACAACTTGGTAATAATTATTAGAACATGTGTAAACATGTTCGGCTCGTCAATTCCAGTTTTAGGGTCGGTTCGCAACCGAAAGTCGCAAAGTTTGACTTCAGTGTTGACTTACGATTATGAACTGAATTAGATTAGTTTGCTACTGATTTTAGCTTCCGTTATGCTCGTAATTTAATGTACCATAACACTATAAGGTTATATTACATGATCATATTAGAAATCTGAGTTTTTGCACATGTTCCGTTAATATGCATAAATTTGACTATTATGCCCTTATGTTATAAAAATGAGATTTTTGAAAATGTGAGAGGACAAAAAGATTTATTACTGATATATAAGTATGTCCACAAAATTTGACATCAGTTTCTGGTCTCAAACTAAAGTTATGAAAGATAGCGTAAAATAAAACTTTTTGTTAATTAAATGACATTTTTAGCATAAATCATGTTTAAACCCAAATTTTGGCACCAAACTCATTACCCACTGTTATGATATAGTTTTTTGGGATTTTTTGAATTTTTGGTCGGATTTTATACTGACCATAACATAGAGTTCTTGTATGAATTCGGTAATTGACGATAATGCCCTTTTCATTAATAAAATGAGATTTACATATCAATAACATACCAAACCTTTTCCCACTGATGTTATATGAAAAATAAAATATTTTGAACATTCAAGACTGATCAAAATCTCAGAATTCCATAAACACCTCAAATATCATCAATTATCGACTTTTACGCAAATTAGGCACATAGTATGGTTTAAAACCATATTTAACACCTAAGACTTGATACCTACTGATTTTATAAATGAATTTTTATATTTTAATAGTAAGTATAAGTCTTGAATTCAGACTTCCAATTTTGTCTTTAAAACATATGTGAAATGACCATAATGCCCCTACGGTGCATAGTTTGGCCATAAAAGGTAAACCTCACATATGTATGATATCTGACTGATGTAATATGATAAAATAAATAATTTTACTGAATTTTTTAGACAAGAACCTCAGTTTATGTTTAAACATCTTTTATAAACTTTAAAATGACCAAAATACCCTTACGGGACTTAATTTGGTTTAAAAATATATTTGGGAATAATTGTTGATATCCTACTGATATCACAACATATTTTAAGCATAATAATTTATGGAACTTGTAATTGAATCATCCGGTTACCCGTTATGCTTATACGCGTTCGGTACGGTTTATGTAATTAGTTTACATAAATTAGCCGAAACGGGTCAAAACTTATCATTTTTACTTCAAAATTCATAATGTATTTAGTTTACCCATATTATACAAGTCTTCATACTTGTTGGGTCTAAATTACATTCCATTCCAATCATCGCTTAATCTAGTGTATCGTACCGTTTTAATATTTAAAAACTAGCCGGTCTAAGTCTATGACTTAATTAAGACCTGTTAGCATTCTAATTGGTTATTTATACCATCATTCCAAACTAGAGCCTTCCGGTAAATTGTACCTACGCTTACTTAATTGAATACGGCTGAGTTATTATAAATCTTGATACTTAAGACAGAAGCTAGCTCAGGTAAATACTCTTAACCTATTTTCCCTTATACGGGCATGGGATACGGTAATATAATTACCGCATGGTCTGGTATGGGATTCGAAGACCAATATGTCGGGAAATTCAAATAACCTGTTTTAATTCGTATTACTTGACTGAAACATTGGGGGTTAATGCGACCGTGTCCTCGATATCCTTGACTCATTAATTGCAAATGGCCACGACCTAAGCATGGGGTATAGGCATACACCCGACAGATGGGACATGGTTTATTATATAATTTTGTACCCAATATGGGTTTCCCAATAAGGGAATAAGTGGTGTGTCAGTTAATCATGAACCGGCATAGTATCGGGCCCCGCATGTAGAGCAAGTTATGTAAAACTAATAACATGAGATATAGTTTGTCCGAAGTATAAAATATTTTCATGCCTTGTGCACCTAAACCAATTTTCATAAACATTTTTAAATGTGTCGGTTGATTGTATTTACCAGTGAAAACTGACGTATTTTCAAAAGTCTAAGTGACAGGTACAAATACGTAAATAGGCTGGAAGCTGCTCGGAATTGTTAGACGAGGAATTTGCAAATCCTTCGCATAAGCCATTAGTCTGATAAACTCCTTTTGTTTTAATGATCCGCCTGTGGATTATTACAAGCTTGTCTGTACTAAATACTTTGATATATTTTAGACTTTTGTGTTTGTAATAATATTTTGTATTCCAAGACTTCTGCTGTGCTATTCTGCGTATGTTTGACTATGACGATATCAATCTTACGTCACGATACTCCCCACCGGGCCCACCGGTAATACGTGGAATTATCGGGGTGTGACAGCGTCCCAAAAGGTGGCATATCGGGATCTGGATCTTCGTCCACATCCATGTCCTAAAACTCAGGTTAGTGATCTGCGGGTCCCAGTGGGTCCTAACCCACTGGTTCTTCAACTTGGTTCATTAGGTTGAACCTACTTTGGAAGTAGGGTGTTGGGTTCTGGAAGGAATGGTGAGAATCGGATCGCTGCAAAGGTATGAATGAGTGATGTGATTCGTGGGGCTCGTCATCCTGATGCGGCCCGAATGAGTTATGGTATGACGGCGAGGAGCTAAGTGAGACAGAGCGCCTCGCAGGTTCAAGGTAGGTCCTCTAGTCTTCATGCGGGCTTGAGTCGAGTGATGATGAAGGTGTGCGCCGGTGAGACGGCCCTGCTTCATGATCATTCCTACCCCTCATCGGGGCTTTACCCCGACCACTTCTGCCTCTAACTCTTGGCGGCATGATTTATTGTAGTCCTGTCAAACAAAAACAACAAAAAATAAACCAAATAAGATTAGGATTAATCCTAGGTCGTTTGCCTAGACTCGGAAGTCAAGGAATGTGCTACTGTGTCATTGAGATTAAACACAAAAGGCTAGTGTTTCATTCACTCAATGTTGGCTCTGATACCAACCTGTCACACCCCGATATTTCCACATATTACCGGTGGGCCCGGCTGTAACACCCCAATCGCGTAATACAACAACACGCGGCAGAAATATCGGGGAGTCACGTTACAAATTGCTCACAACTACTGGTACTAAATTGTTTCAATATCATTAACATCGTTTTACAAACAAAGAATACATGTAATTATTCTTTTATTTTAGAAGTCTAAGGCCCGTATGCAGTCCTATGCGTTGCATGCTTGAACAGTCGAAAACCTGAAACATATGCGAAAAACAGTCAGCATAAAAATGCCAGCGAATACATAGGTTTTATTAGCCAAATAAATGGCAAAACATTTGGTATTGCAATACTTAAGAGCTACGAGAGCTATCAATTGAAAATAAATCTTGAAGCCAAAGAATGGCAAAAATTTAGCATTTGCAATACATAATCTTAATTTTGAAAACTCGTGACAAAATAGGTTTGTATATGGCAATATGATTATTACTAAGTCATTTTTATGCCTTACATTGTAATCTCGTTTAAACCATCGTAAAAACTCGTTAATATGTTATTAGAAATCCAATCAAGGATTTATAATAACTTGTTTTGAAATAAATCAAAATTATTGTAAGTATTATATAAATCAAATCAATGAGTCATGATAATACTTCATATATCTTTCTAAGAATCTAACATATAAAAATATGGGAAATTCTATGAAGATTTCGATACTCTGTCACACCCTGACTTTTGCGGAAGCGTATGATGTGTGACTGGTTTAATATCATTGCATTCAATCATAATAAACAACTACATGATCAAAACGATGTTCATCCATTCATTAAGTAACAGTATTACAAATACCAGTTATTTAAGTTTCGAACAACACAACCTTCGACTAAGATACAATTCAACATAAGTGGATGACATCCTAAACTTGGAATTTACTTCTAGAAACAACACCCGCGCTCAAGATCCAACTTGTTACCTGAAATACATGTAATTTTGGAAAACATCAACAAAAGTTGAGCGAGTTCATGCGTTTTGTGTGAGTACTGGCAAACTTGTAAACCTTTGAGAGACTCCTTTGAAAACAGGTATGAAAAGCGTGTATGAACATACCAAATAAATGTTTTACAAGGACATTAAAGCATGTGAGGACATAGGGGGTACTCAAAATGAGTAGGCTTATACCCTTGTCGATTTCCCTCGACTGTGTCGAATTCCCCTTCGACTATGTCAATTCACCTTGACTATGTCAATTTCCCTTGACTATGTAGATTCACCTCGACTATGTCGATTTCCCTCGACTGGGACACCGAAGCACTCAAGTGGTCACAAGTACCATGAGTGGGGTTCGGCCGTACCCGTTAGATCTAACCTTCGTCCCTAATTAAGAATTAATGGCATTTCAATTTGGATCTATGCTCACATGATCTAATAGTTCATTTCATACCGTTTAAGCATTCGTAACATGTATTCCACCCCCGAGAGTTATAAAACCAAAAACAGTTAAAGAAAAGGGGGAGCATGAACTCACAGTTTTGCGTCTTCGATACTCGTACCTCAAGTCTCCTCAGCAAACACGACTCCCTACAATGTACTAGGGTCTATTAGACAAACGGGTCGTGCCTTGTCTTAGTATTTTCGTTTTTGAGTTACGTTTCTTTTATGTCTCTAATATTATTCCAAGTTATGATTACTTGTTAAAATAATGATTTATTTTAACTTTGAATTATATTTTATTTTGGAATAATTGTTAAACGATATTTTTGTAACTACACTTCTCAAGTATTTATTTTCGTATTTCCTTCCCAATGATGGGGGTATCTCATACATGTATATTTGTATTCTTGTATTTGTAATCCCAAAATAATATATTTTCAAGTCTCACTTTAGAAAATATATTTAAACTTACTTGTCAAAAATATTGTATTTCAAGAAAATATATATTTTCCCAAAAATCATATATCTTCTAAATATTCCAAGAAAATATATTTTTACTTCCAAAAACAATATATTTTCTTCTTGTCAAAAATATGATATACTTTGGTAATATTTACAAAAATCATATTTTCATTTCTTGCATCCAAAATAATATTTACCAAAAATATATTTGTAACGGTATTTTCCGGAATATTTTGTAAGTTACGTTCTTGCGTTCGGTTCCACAATATTAAGTGTGTAACTTATATATCTATTCCTTGTGATTTTTAGTATTATTTTGGATTGTAAATTCTTGGTATTTTGTTAAGTTATATTACTTTAAATCCTAAAATAATATAACTAATACACAAAGTATACAAATAATCTAACACCATGTGTCTTTAATGTAAATATATATTCTAAATACATATTTATCCATTTTTATTTATAAAAACCAACCTCCAATACTTGTATTTTTGTAACAAATTCTATGGCAAAGTTTATATTAAAAACCATGGTTAAAACACACTTGTAAATATTCGTTTAGAAAATATTTTTCTAAGTGTTTATATTTTTAGGAAATTTTGCCATAGTTTCCCCTAAAAATGGAGGTGTCCATGCTATCAAAGCATATCATTTTCTTTTCAAAATCATCGCAAACAATCAACAATTAATCTACACTTACCGAGTGCCAAAATGATGCTATCTACATAATATTCATGAACTTGAACTTTCATAAAAACTTGTAGTAACTTGGTAGTGTGTTTAGGAGATTTAGTTACCCTTTAAAGTGTGTTTATTTCTTTAAAAATCTCATTCTTGAAAGATTTAGGTGTTTACAACTTACTAGATGATTTTTCCAAAAATCATTCTTTTGATTTTTTCTTGTAAACAATGTATTCTTATACTTGTTTCACCACTAGAAATATGGTTAGTTTCCTTAAAACAATGTTCATGTAAATCTTGTGATTTAACTTGGTTTTTTTGGAAAACTAGTTTTTGAAATCACCCAAGTTTATCTCAAGTAACATATATTCACAAAATCATTTTCATTTTTCAAGTTCATGAAAACATAAAGCATGATGATCTTGGTCTTTCACAAGATCACCACCTTAACTTACTAGATGATGTGTTTAATCACAATCTAGTAGGTTTCTTTTGATGTCTAACATTACTAACACAAATAATCAATCATCAAGAAGCAAACAAACACAAATTAACATGATTTCATATGTTATTAAGCTTATGTTCATGTCTCAAGATTATGTTCTTTAGTGTTTGTCAAGATTAATAATGTATATCATCTTTTAACCATCAAAATATGAAGTATCAAGAGATCATAAGGGTCTTACTACTAGCACAAGGCTAGGGAAGAACACTAGAAGTTGTAGATGACAAATGTGATGGATAAAAGCAATCGGGAAAGGTCCTTTAAGATCCAAGACCACCAAGCTTGCTTGTAGACCTCCTAGCACCTTGTGTACACTTGAGATTGTATGAAAGTGAAATGGAAATGATGATGGTGTGTGGTTGGGGTTCGGCCAAGAATGGAGCAAGGGAGGTGGGAGAGATGGAGTTTGTGTTAGTGGGTGAGAGATAAATGAGGCCTTGATCTTGTGGTTATACTTATAATCCCCATTAGAGTTTTAACCATTGTATAATATGTCCCTCAAGTACAACACATATCTCTTAACAATCTACATAAGATCAAGGAAGATCTTGGTGGTGGGGTCACTTGTGACCGTCCACAACCAGGGGGGGGGGGGGTCTAAGTGTAATTTTCAACCAATTAGTTAGTTTTAAAGTTCAATTCCAAGTATTAGTTATAAGTGTTAGTTACTAGATATTTTATATGGGGTGTTATGATGTTCGGGGATCGTAACTAGCTTAGAAACATTAAAACAATGCTTCTAGTAAAAGTTTGGTGTCTCGGGTAGTGTCCAGTTGTTCGGTTAGATACCGGTTCGTTAAAGTGTCAAACTATTCCGTTTAGTGATCTTTAAGTACCCTTTTGTGACACTTTTAATTCCCGACACTTAGGAAAGCCTTCAGGACCATTTTGCCATATTTTTGCATGTAACAAACTTGTTAAAAAGCTGATTTATGCATAATTCTGCACTTTATGTGGGTTTTAGGCACTTTCCGGCACTTAAACTATCACCTAGTGAAGCAGTTTTGTGGTCCTTACTTCCCTACACACTGTACTAGTGTAGAACTTGGTTCCTGGCTCATACTGGGTCTCAAAACACTGTCTGTCTATGTACTGAACTCCCGTCAGTGCTTTTAGTTTGTCTGATAATGGTGCCAATTCTGTTCTGTGCATTATTAGAACTATATCGTGTTGCATGTAGTAATGACAAAAGTCTTGCAACATGAAATGCCATTGTATTTATATTACAATAATCAGAATTTCATTTGTCTTGTAAGCTAGATCATGCACAGATTACTGTTCAATTTGTGTACGGAATGTACGGAAAAGTGACAATTGTCACATTCTCCCCCCGTTAAAAGAATTTCGTCCCGAAATTCAAGCGATGCCATCGGTCGCAGGGGAGTTGTGAATCGAATGCGGTCACTTAGGTTTAAAATTTGTCTTCATGTTCCCAAGTAACTCTGGGCCATGATATGAATTTCAACATACTTAAATAAATCAATTACGTCTTCTCCGCGTTTTGTGGACTCTCAGTCTGTAACCTCAACAGGTTCTATAGTAAATTGGATTTTGTCGTTGATGTGAATCTTGTTTTTGGGGAATAACGACTGTTCCTTGAGTCAGACTCCTCTAAAGACTAGACACGTGGAATGTGTCGCGATCACTACTGATCTTTTCTGGGAGTTTCAGCTTGTGAGCAATGGTCCCGATCCCTACCAGGATCTCGAAAGGTCTAATATACCGAGGGTCTAACCTTCCACGTTTTCCAAATCGCACCACGCCTTCCCAAGGCGAGGCTCCCATGAAAGTCATACTTCTTATCTCAAATTCTTACGATTTCCGCCGCTCGTTGGCGCAATCTTTCTGTATTCTGCGGGCCGTCTTGATATGATCACATATCTGAATGATCTTGCCTCTAATTTTTCCTGAACCCACTTGGGCCAGTAGGTTATTTATCTCCGGTCTCCGTTCAACACAACGGGGATCGACTTGTTATGTTCCATCTAAAGCTTCACACGAAGCGGTTTAAACAGCGGTGTGATAAATACTGTTGTAGGAAAACTCTACTAAAGGTAAGTGAGTGTTCCAACTTTTCTTCAAAGTTTATCACACAAGCACGTAACATGTCCATACAGTCTGCATCGTTCAGTAGCTCAGTCCATCTTCGTTAATATTTAAGTTCTTACGATCAACGGTGTGCTGCAACCCTTGTGATCAGTAAAGATCGCGCAGCGTTTTCTTACAGCTAATGACGTCAAATTTGCGGCGCGCAATTACTGTATCTAGATTAAGGTTTCTTCTCATGATTCCTTAATCAACGTGACGCATATGCAATGACGTTGTCTCGTTGCATCGACGCACAATCGAGACTTTGTCGAGAAGCGTCACATAATTGCAATTCTAACTCCTTAGCTCTTGATTGCAGGGTTGGCATGAATCTCATTCTTATCCACCTTGTATCCTAACGTTCTTATCTCGGGAATTCGAAATCCGCCCTTCGACATCCTAGCACATAACTGTTCTTTCTCTAAGAGTCGCAAGGTAAATTGCAGATGTTGCTCACGACCTTCCTTGGTCGTTGGGTATATAAGAATGTAGTCAATAAATATAATCATGATCTAGCCAGGTATGGCTTACACATTCGATTCATGAGGTCCATGAATACTGTCGATGCATGTGTTAAGCCAAATGGTACGACAAGGAACTCGTAACGCTCGAAGCGAGTCCTAAAGGTCGTTTTAGGAATATTTCCTTCTTGTACTCACAGTTAAGGACATCCTGTCCTCAAGTCGATCTTCGAGTGTTAACTAGAACCTTACGATTTGTCTGTTCATGTCATCAATCCTTGGCAAAGGATACCGATCCTTGGTATCCAATTCTCTGAAATTGATGCAAAGTGGAAACCACCGACTTTATTCTCGTGCCCTTTAACTAAGGACACTATGTCCTTAATTTCATCTTGGAATAGTAGCTGGGACCTTGTAGTTGGTCGACGAGTCATCAATCCTTGGTAAGGAGTACCGATTCTTGATGGTTAGTCATCTATCTCTATGTAACCTATGCGTAGCACTTTTTCCTTCATTAATTCTCCTGAGTTCCTCTCAGGTTAGGCTATGTACATGAGTAAAAACTGTCGTCCTACTTCCTAATGAATATCACTGGGGCTTCCACGGTGAGAGTCTCGGCCTGGTAGGCTTCCTTTGCCTAGCAGCCCTTGTAGTTGCATTGGAGGTTCATGTATCTTGGACGAAGCTAGTTGGTAGGGCGTCATCTGCCACCAGTGTCGCTCCTGGCACGAGGTTTGTCCTAAACTCCCCTAGTCACTGTGGGGGTATTCCTGGCAAGTCTTCAGGAAGGTCTTCTGGCAATTCCTCCACCACGGTGTTGTCTTCTAGCTCCAGCTCTTAGGTCTCCTAGGAAGGCTATGCAGTCTACTCAGAGGCGCTTTTGTGTCTCTTCGACCAATGAGAGATGTCGCAGACCCACGGTCTAGTACCCTTGTGTAACATCTGTGCTTGTAATCATTGTGAACAGTTTAATTATCAATAAAACAAAGTTATTTGATCCCAATGTTTGTTTGTTTATGTTTGACATTTTTCATGTTTTGACTTTTGTTCGATTTCAAACTCTAAATCGCTTTCTGGAAGGTTATACGCGCACTGATGCGTAAATATAACCATTTTAGTGCAACAAACACTCTGGAACATCAACATATACTTAACATACCTCAAATAACCTTTACATAACTTAGAAATAAGTTTTGAAGGCTTTGGTATGGCAAAAACAAGTTAATTCGCCTACAGGGACTAAATTTGACAAACTGCGAAAGTATGCCAATTTGAACTGTAACAGACATTCCGGAACATGACCATAATTTAAACATACCATAAATATCCTTTACATAGCTTAGAAATAGGCTTTGAGGGGTTCGGTGTGCCAAAATAAACTTTTGGGTCATTCAGGGACTAAAAGCGTCAAAAAGTGCATAAGTTTGCATTTTCGCGCATAACTTACGTTCTGAATACATCTGGACATCCAAAAATTTATGTAAGCACTAAAATATTTTATTTTAGTGTTTGGCATAAGAAAAATCCATTCGTCACGCAATTTGGATCGTTTTTCGCGCTTATGCGCATTCCGTCGTAATTAAGCGAACATCGCGATCGTACGACCAAACGAACCAACATCCGGCATATTTTTGAGCATGTTTCATGTCCACAATGTTTAGGCATCAATTTAGGGCCTTAACGTTGGCTTAACGGGCCTTAAACGTGTCAGAAATGGCCTTAATGCATAACAGGGACCAAAACTGACATTTGTTGAAACTTGCTTCTGACCAGAAGGGCCAGGCGGCCCGCGTGAGTTTTATGTGTCCCCTTACGCAGCCCGTGTCAGCTTCCCAGATCAGATTAAATCAGTTTAACAGCTGTTTACAGTTGTTAACCACTCAAAACTCACCCACACATGTCATTACCTGATCATGGGGGGCCAAATTTGGGTACCAAGGGTTGCAACAAGTCTAGGGACAAGATTGAAGCACGTTATTTGATAAAGGATCTTAACGGTTCCAACATTCCTATAAATACCCAACCCTTTCAACCCCAAAAACCCACACCTTTGAAATCTGAATTTGCTCTCTAAGTTGTTGTGTTTAACACTTCATACCTGAGAGTATTCGGATTCAAACCTTCCATTCTTGGACCCATTGTAAGTGTTCCTTCGTTCTTTTATTCTTTTAGCGTTAAAGTCAAACTTTGTTTTACTTTCTGCGTTGACCAGTTTATGGTCAATGCGAAGTTCGTTTGAACTTCATAACGTGAGCGTAATCACGATGGTTATAGTCCCTAGTGACTATACCTACTGATTACCACGTTATCTAGGCTCAGTGACGAGTCGTAGTTTCGGCCAAAATACGTGTTATTGCGTATTTTGTAACCAGACTACTTTTAGGTATCAAAACCGTTTGTTTTGATACCAAACCTGTTTTCTAAACTTAGTAATGCTTAGCTCGTCACTTTTAGTTTAGTGCTTATATAGGGTCGTAAGGTAAGCGATCTAAACAATCGCTTATACTTTCGAACCCGACCCGTTTGGTCGATCATTAGGATATGACCAAACACATTAGGTGACCATAGTTGTATAGGGAATAACCTTCCGAGGTTATACCTTATGGTCACATCGTTTAGTTAGTTGTATGATAGGTAGTATATATGCCTTAGGTAAATTACCAAAATACCCTTTTTACGCCAAAATTCATTTTAAGCATATGTAACATAACTTTTGGTAACTAAACTGATTTGGCAACAATATTAGACATGTTAAGGCATATATTACTTGTCATAGGACTAGTTAAGCGGTCCGAACGCGTTTCGCGCGAACGACGGGTTAAAGTAGCATAAGCTACCTAAACGGGTCGTAATGGGTCGTAAGCACTTAGGTTCGGTTTCATTGTAGTATGTAGGCTTTGTTAAACCATATTACACGAGTCTCCATACTCGTTTGGTTTACGAACCCTCATTCTATCCAATCCTCCGATTTAGGTCCGGTATATTAACATAGTTACCTATATTAGGTGCCGTTTGATTTCCGTGATCTCTAGCATTGTTTGGTTGTTACTCAAGGACTACTAAGCAATCTCAAGTGAGTACATAGACCCCTCTTTTACTGTTTTCCAAACATTTTGGGGTGAAACACATATGCCTACTTGTTACTTTCGTGCCTTTCATGCTTTCATATCATATGCTTGTTATGTTCATTAGTACATTTATAGTACATGATTTCATTATGTTTTTGCTATGTATGTCCATGCCTTTCATACTTAGTACATTGTTTTACATTACATTTCATGCTATGTATGTCCATTGTGTGCATACTTAGTACATTGTTTTACATTACATTTCACGCTATGTATGTTCATTTGATTACATACTTAGTGCATTGTTTTCACATGCTTACATTTTGGTATGACATTTGGTTTGTTCAAATGGGACAATATACATTCATTAACATTAGCTACGCCATTCATTAGTAGGTAGTGGTACCATAGGAATTGACAACTCTCGTTCCTAACATCCTAGGTATGGTTGGATGGAAGGAATGACCGAATTCGATAAACATAATACAGATAAACCTTTAATTTGTTCAAAGGTCTATCACCACAGTCACAAGGCTTGAATGTATGCATTATAACAATACCGCATAGATGTTTGTATCAGTATAGCATGCATTTGTTCCACAAAACAAAACTTTGATTTAAACTATGTTTAATTCGATACCCTGTTTTTGTGCATTTTACCTATGGTTTAGTTGGTGTATTTCACTTGCCATACATGATATTTTTGGATACACAATTCATGATTTACATTAAACATAAACATTTTGACATTGATATACACCTTCAGTGATTTACATTAGACATGGACATTTTGATATGGTTTACACAATAACACTTGACAATTGATTTATACATGAACAATTTACAATGGTGGTTGGTTTGGGTAAGTGATTTGAGTAACGAGGCGTGTGTAATATGATACAAACATGGTGGATACGTCGCTGGTACTTCCTATATATAAGTGTTTGTATAATATTACATATCGTAGCGTTAATTAAATCATTTCAGTATAGACATATTACATTTTACACAAATAACATATTTTTCACAAGACATTGTTTTACAAAACGGTTTATTTTATACAACCCATTTTACTTGGTTATTTCATTAATCATACACCTTTCTTTTATATAATCTGATTTCTTATCGAGTTTTCATATGATTTATAAAAGAAAACACTTAACAAGATTCATGACTAATTTTTATTAAACCTTTCTTCTAAAACCCAAGTCATGAATCCTATTTTCACAAAACCTATGTATCTCACAGGCATTTTTATGCTGACGTACCTATTTTCACATGTGTTTTCAGGAGCTGTCGCTTAGGATGATGATCGTGACACTAGGGCGGACATGTGCCTTAGAGACTTAAAATAAAGATAGAACTAGTTTAATTATGTTCTGAACTCTTTATTTCCTATTTTGGGACAATGTAACACTCTTGTTTGATAAATAAAATATCACTTTATATGCCATGGTTGTGAAACAATAATTCTGTTACAACACTCCCCGACGTTTCCGCCACGATTTGATGTTCTACGTGGTCGGGGTGTGACACCTTGCACCTATTGCAAGAAGGTTGTGTACTATAAATGTTTCATCATTCGCAAGAGGGATGCGACTGATTTTCCATATATCGAACGACTTCAGCTCTATACTTGGATATCCAATCCATGCTGACTATCATATCATGACTTCCTAAGTCAATGGTAATAGAAGGCTTCGGCCTTCTGAGTTCCCAACATATAATCCTTAATCATCTCGTCTGCTTTAACTAACCTTCTATATGCCCAATCCTAAGGAATTCGGGACATCTATTCTACTCGAAACTAGGCCAAGTAGTTTCTTAAGTTCTAAGCATACCAGGTTAAAGTTGGTGCTAGTATTAATCAAAAATAGATGCATAAGGTTGGTTAATAGGTAACGTACCCGTAACCGCATCTAGATCCTGGCGTGCTTCACGATCTCCGATCGTGAAAACCCTTCCTTGCTTGGTTCTTCCAAGGGAAATCTTTCCTAAAGTGCCCTACTTCACCACACCTGTAGCAGCCTGGAATTTTCCCATTATCTTTTCCGTCTGGATCCTTCACCCAACAGGCATCCTTGCTGTGCCCTTCTTTTCCACACTTTCCACACTTGGGCCTTAGACATCGACCTTCATGGTAGAAATTGCATTCCTCGCATCTCGGCTTATTTCCCTAATAAACCTTACCACCGGCCTCTTTAGCAGCTCCATAAGCTTTTCGGCCATGGGGCGGGTTCACTTCCCTTCTTTTGTTCGCTTTAGATCTTCCATAGCTGACTTGGGTGCCTATCTTTAGGTTTGAAGACTTCCTTTTCTTGTTGCCTGATGACTCTACATGGGTCTCTTTCTTGTTATCCTTAGATTCCGAAAATTTTGCCATGCGTAGAGCTTCTTCAGTAAGAGTGACACTCAAATCGATAGCCTCTGAGATGGTTGGGGGCTTTGAGGTAGTAACCATGCTCCTAATTTGAGGTGCAAGTCCCCAAATGAATTGCTCAATCCTTTTGAATTCCGGCTTGACTAAGTAGGGAACGACCCTAGACAAGTCGTGAAATCGCTGGACGTACTCAGAAATCTCTGGCCCGTCCATTTTCAAATTCCAAAACTCCACCTCAAGCTTCTGGATTTCAGCCTTAGAACAGTATTTCTTCTCCATCATTTCCTTGAGCTCGTCCCAGCTCAGTGCATGAGCAGCTTCGTCACCGAGGGTCTGAACCTGAAGGTTCCACCAGGAGAGTGCGCCATCTAAAAACAACCCTGAGATAAAGGTAACACTCCGCTGGGGCGAACAGTTACTCATTCTTAGAACGGAGTCAGTCTTTTCTACCCAATGAACAAACGCAACGGCACCTCATGTGCCATCAAAATTCAATGGCTTGCGGTCTAGGAACTGTTTATAGGTGCAGCCAGTTGGAGGTTTATTTCCGGAGGTGCCACCGCTGTGCTTAGAGCGGAGGGCTTCATGTCGTGCAATTTCCTGTGAGATGCGTTCTTGAAACTCGGCTTCTGTCCTTGGTAACATACTGGTGTCTGTGTCTCGTCTGGGTGGCATTCTCTTCTGTCAAAAGGTATGAGGTAGGTTAGAAAACATTCCATAATTGTCTATGAGGTACATAGCACCATAAGCCAACATGTAATCACCCCAATATCACATGCATATATACTCAACAATGTATGAGTGAGGAAACAATTACTGAGCTTTCATATAAGCTTGGCAACTTGACTTATTGTTTGTAATGGTAACAATAAAATGAACTCGAGGCTACATCGCCTCGGTCATACAAGTTTCATAATGTGAAAGTAGCATTTATTTTCCTGCTACATTGGTTTTCTTAGGTCTTTAGCTTCACTGATGGGTATACTTTCCCAAAGATGGGGGTTGTTCATGTAGGGGTGATAGAGAGTGTAATGTCACTGAATCTTTCCGAATGTTATCCACCTTCACTTGCTTAGATATCGGTTCCCAAACGCCTCGTATACGGGTAGAAGTGTCAGACACGAAGTAGGCAAAGACAGGTTTCCTACTTTGTAAAGTGCGAAAGCAATGATCTAGGTGTTATTCTATCAGATGAAGGTGTGAAAACCTAGAGTTTATTTGTGTAGTGATCATTAGCTTGGCCCGCAGAGTCCACCAGGATTTCCATGCACTACAAGTCGTTATTACGTGGGCCCCCGTAATAATAAATTGTCTTGCACAGTTACCCCAATTTTCCCTCGTACAAGCAGATGATCAACCAAAGAGGGGACACTACGGTCCTTATACCTCTGACATGGAAAGGACCATTGCGGTGGTCCACGCGCTAACACTCGTTATCGTTACGCGCGAACAGGCACGATGATTAAACGAAATAGGAATAAGGAGAATTCCTTGTAGTTGGAAGGGCACCTTCAAGATGAATACTTCATCTTCCTTGTCTGGTCAAGTGTGTCGTCAATCTCGCTTCTCAAAAGCCGCAGGGACCTCGTCCCGCTTATTAAGAAGTTGTTTAAGGTTGCCGCCTCTGCCTCGCCGTCACTACGGTAGTCAGGCACCTTCACGATCGAGAGGGTAGAGCAGCCATCTCCTACGGAAGCAAGCTCAGAATCTCGTTTGGTAATCGCTCCAGCCATGAGCTTTGCAATGAACGCGAGGTCGATAGCTTCATCGTGCGAGTAGGAACAATAATAGGATTTGGAGTCGAAGGTATCTTATTCACGTCAACAATTATTCCGTACACTTATTCGTATGTATATATCAATAAATAAGTATGTTACTTAGCATAAGCAGGAAAATAAATGCATCATATCACATATAACTCTCGTTTATCCTTTGGGGGGGTCATTTTGTCTTTGGCAAGTCTAACTCATGTAGACTACGCCTCAGTTGACACCTTAGTTTGGGGTATTCTCCTCCCTACTAATGTCCTTGCTTTGTCCTCTCTTTGAAGAAATGTTTGACTCATGGATCTTGACGCTTACGTGAATGGAATGAAAAACCTTTTTGTAAAAAATGTTTTTGTGAGAGGGTCCTAGTGATTGTAGTCTAGACTCGAGAAGGAATCCTAGTTCACTACAATCGAAGCTCTGATACTAAACTGTCACACCCTGACTTTTGCGGAAGCGTATGATGTGTGACTGGTTTAATATCATTGCATTCAATCATAATAAACAACTATATGATCAAAACGATGTTCGTCCATTCATTAAGTAACAGTATTACAAATACCAGTTATTTAAGTTTCGAACAACACAACCTTCGACTAAGATACAATTCAACATAAGTGGATGACATCCTAAACTTGGAATTTACTTCTAGAAACAACACCCGCGCTCAAGATCCAACTTGTTATCTGAAATACATGTAATTTTGGAAAACATCAACAAAAGTTGAGCGAGTTCATGCGTTTTTTGTGAGTACTGGCAAACTTGTAAACTTTTGAGAGACTCCTTTGAAAACAGGTATGAAAAGCGTGTATGAACATACCAAATAAATGTTTTACAAGGACATTAAAGTATGTGAGGACATAGGGAGTACTCAAAATGAGTAGGCTTATACCCTTGTCGATTTCCCTCGACTGTGTCGAATACCCCTTCGACTATGTCAATTCACCTTGACTATGTCAATTTCCCTTGACTATGTCAATTTCCCTCGACTATGTCGATTTCCCTCGACTGGGACACCGAAGCACTCAAGTGGTCACAAGTACCATGAGTGGGGTTCGGCCGTACCCGTTAGATCTAACATTCGTCCCTAATTAAGAATTAATGGCATTTCAATTTTGATCTATGCTCACATGATCTAATAGTTCATTTCATACCGTCTAAGCATTCGTAACATGTATTACACCCCCGAGAGTTATAAAACCGAAAACAGTTAAAGAAAAGGGGGAGCATGAACTCACAGTTTTGCGTCTTCGATACTCGTAACTCAAGTCTCCTCAGCAAACACGACTCCCTACAATGTACTAGGGTCTATTAGACAAACGGGCCGTGCCTCGTCTTAGTATTTACGTTTTTGAGTTACGTTTCTTTTATGTCTCTAATATTATTCCAAGTTATGATTACTTGTTAAAATAATGATTTATTTTAACTTTGAATTATATTTTATTTTGGAATAATTATTAAACGATATTTCTGTAACTACACTTCTCAAGTATTTATTTTCGTATTTCCTTCCCAAGGATGGGGGTATCTCATACATGTATATTTGTATTCCTGTATTTGTAATCCCAAAAAAATATATTTTCAAGTCTCACTTTAAAAAATATATTTAAACTTACTTGTCAAAAATATTGTATTTTAAGAAAATATATATTTTCCCAAAAATCATATATCTTCTAAATATTCCAAGAAAATATATTTTTACTTCCAAAAACAATATATTTTCTTCTTGTCGAAAATATGATATACTTTGGTAATATTTACAAAAATCATATTTTCATTTCTTGCATCCAAAATAATATTTACCAAAAATATATTTGTAACGGTATTTTCCGGAATATTTTGTAAGTTACGTTCTTGCGTTCGGTTCCACAATATTAAGTGTGTAACTTATATATCTATTCCTTGTGATTTTTGGTATTATTTTGGATTGTAAATTCTTGGTATTTTGTTAAGTTATATTACTTTAAATCCTAAAATAATATAACTAATACACAAAGTATACAAATAATCACACATCATGTGTCTTTAATGTAAATATATATTCTAAATACATATTTATCCATTTTTTTTTATAAAATCCAACCTCCAATACTTGTATTTTTGTAACAAATTCTATGGCAAAGTTTATATTGAAAACCATGGTTAAAACACACTTGTAAATATTTGTTTAGAAAATATTTTTCTAAGTGTTTATATTTTTAGGAAATTTTGCCATAGTTTCCCCTAAAAATGGAGGTGTCCATGCTATCAAAGCATATCATTTTCTTTTCAAAATCATCGCAAACAATCAACAATTAATCTACACTTACCGAGTGCCAAAACGATGCTATCTACATAATAATCATGAACTTGAACTTTCATAAAAACTTGTAGTAACTTGGTAGTGTGTTTAATAGATTTAGTTACCCTTTAAAGTGTGTTTATTTCTTTAAAAATCTCATTCTTGAAAGATTTAGGTGTTTACAACTTACTAGATGATTTTTCCAAAAATCATTCTTTTGAATTTTTCTTGTAAACAATGTATTCTTATACTTGTTTCACCACTAGAAATATGGTTAGTTTCCTTAAAACAATGTTCATGTAAATATTGTGATTTAACTTGGTTTCTTTGGAAAACTAGTTTTTGAAATCACCCGAGTTTATGTCTAGTAACATATATTCACAAAATCATTTTCATTTTTCAAGTTCATGAAAACATAAAGCATGATGATCTTGGTCTTTCACAAGATCACCACCTTAACTTACTAGATGATGTGTTTAATCACAATCTAGTAGGTTTCTTATGATGTCTAACATTACTAACACAAATCATCAATCATCAAGAAGCAAATAAACACAAATCAACAGGATTTCATATGTTATTAAGCTTATGTTCATGTCTCAAGATTATGTTCTTTAGTGTTTGTCAAGATTAATAATGTATATCATCTTTTAACCATCAAAATATGAAGTATCAAGAGATCATAAGGGCCTTACTACCAGCACAAGGCTAGGGAAGAACGCTAGAAGTTGTAGATGACAAATGTGATGGATAAAAGCAATCGGGAGAGGTCCTTCAAGATCCAAGACCACCAAGCTTGCTTGTAGACCTCCTAGCACCTTGTGTACACTTGAGATTGTATGAAAGTGAACTGGAAATGATGATGGTGTGTGGTTGGGGTTCGTCCGAGAATGGAGCAAGGGAGGAGGGAGAGATGGAGTTTGTGTTAGTGGGTGAGAGATAAATGAGGCCTTGATCTTGTGGTTAAACTTATAATCCCCATTAGAGTTTTAACCATTGTATAATATGTCCCTCAAATACAACACATATCTCTTAACAATCTACATAAGATCAAGGAAGATCTTGGTGGTGGGGTCACTTGTGACCGTCCACAACCATGGGGTGGTCTAAGTGTAAGTTTCAACCAATTAGTTAGTTTTAAAGTTCAATTCCAAGTATTAGTTATAAGTGTTAGTTACTAGATATTTTATATGGGGTGTTATGATGTTCGGGGATCATAAATAGCTCAGAAACATTAAAACAATGCTTCTAGTAAAATTTTGGTGTCTTGGGTAGTGTCCGGTTGTTCGGTTATATACCGGTTCGTTAAAGTGTCAAACTATTCCATTTAGTGATCTTTAAGTACCCTTTTGTGACACTTTTAATTCCCGACACGTAGGAAAGCATTCAGGACCATTTCGCCATATTTTTGCATGTAACAAACTTGTTAAAAAGCTGATTTATGCAGAATTCTGCACTTTATGTGGGTTTTAGGCACTTTCCGGCACTTAAACTATCACCTAGTGAAGCAGTTTTGTGGTCCTTACTTCCCTACACACTGTACTAGTGTAGAACTTGGTTCCTGGCTCATACTGGGTCTCAAAACACTGTCTGTCTATGTACTGAACTCCCGTCAGTGCTTTTAGTTTGTCTGATAATGGTGCCAATTCTGTTCTGTGCATTATTAGAACTATATCGTGTTGCATGTAGTAATGAAAAAAGTCTTGCAACATGAAATGCCATTGTATGTATATAACAATAATCAAAATTTCATTTGTCTTGTAAGCTAGATCATGCACAGATTACTTTTCAATTTGTGTACGGAATGTACGGAAAAGTGACAGTTGTCACATACTCGAACATTGAAACAATCATACACAAAATCCTAAAGTGATCCAGATAATGCTACAAGAATAATAAAATAAGAACACTTATATATATGAAGTACCAGCGGCGTATCCACCATGTTCTTATTTTATTACACCCGTTTCGTTATCTAAATCACAACTACCACATAAACACATAATCGTCAACTTGTTCCATCTCGTAACCACGCATTAAAGTACACAATGAATCCAAACAGGGGCTCCGATATTAGTACTCTAAACATCCCATATAGGTCTAGCTATGAAGATAGATAGATACTACAGGGATCAGGTTCTTGTCACATCGAATCACTATATCACAACATCCTAAATCCTAATGGTGATTCGGGATAACGCCACGAAGGGTAATACAATAAGCACACTTATAAATAGGAAGTACCAGCGGCGTATCCACCATATGCTTATTGTATTATCTAGTTTCGTTGTCTAAATCACCAACAATCTACACACAACTAACCATCGAGTCGAAAAGTACTTCTTAAAAACCTTACTATGAAGATAGGAAGATCTAAGACTATACTTCAAACATCCTATAAGAATCAATCTATGAAGATAGATAGATGCTATAAGGATTCTAGATAATCACAATGTTTGCATAATCGGAATAAGACACCTCAAATCACTTAGTAAACACATACATGCCATACATTTTGAAAACAAATCGATTACACATATGAATCACTCCAAAACATTTGAAAACCGTAAAAGAGGGGAACTATGTACTCGCCTAGGATTGCGTATAGTTCCGGTTCAAAGGGTATAACAAAGCTCAAAAGACCAAGAGTTCAAGTGTTGAAGCGGTTCCTAGGGTAATGGATACTATGTTAGCGAATCGACACCTAAATCAGAAGATCGGGTAGAATGAGATCTTGTAAACCAAACAAGTATTGGAACTCATGTGATATGGTTTAATAAAGCCTACATTCTAAATTGGAACCTATCCTAAGTGCTTACGACCCATTACGACTCATTAAGGTAGCTTATGCTACTTTAACGCGTCGTTCGCGCGAAAGCGAGTTCGAGACGCCTAACTAGTCCTATGACAAGTATTATACGCCTTAACATATCTAATTATGTTATATAATCAGTTTAGATGTCAAAACATGTGTTACATATGCTTAACATGAAATTATGTGCAAAAAGGGTATTTTGGTCATTTTCCTAAGGCATATAAACTACCTATCATACAACTAAACGAAGTGACCATAAGGTATAACCTCAGAAGGTTATTCCCTATACAACTATGGTCACAATATATGTTTGGTCGGATCCTAATGATCGACCAAACGGGTCGGGTTCGGAAGTCTAAGCGGTTTTTTAGACCGCTTATCTTACGACCCTATACAAGCACTATCCTAAAAGTGACGAGTTAAACATGTTAAAACATGTTTAACAAAGTTAGAAAACAAGTTTGATATCAAAACAAACGGTTTTGATACCTAAGAATAGTTTGGTTGCAAAATACGCATAAGCACGTATTTTGACCGAAACTATGACTCGTCACTACGCCTAATTAACGTGGTAATCAGTAGGCATAGTCACAAGGGACTATAACCCTCGTGATTACGTTCACGTTGCAAAGTTCAAACGAACTTTGGGTTGACCAAAGACTGGTCAAAGCAGAAAGTCAAACACTGTTTGACTTTCACGCTTAAAAACGATAACAAGCATGAAAGAAACTTACAAAAGGTCCAAGCAAGGAAGTTTTGATTCAAATTACTCAGGTATGCAGTATAAACCACAACTTAGAGCAGATTGAATCAAAATGGTGAGGAATAAGTGAAGAACCAAGTGGGTGTCTATAGGATTTCAAGAACCGTCAGGATCGTTTCTCGTAATCCGTGCTTCAATCTTGGCCATACAAGTGGGCACAAGGTTTTACAATACAAGGGGTACTCAAAACAAGCTCCAAGTATTGCAAAACAATGGGTCAAAACCATCAAATTAAGCCAAAATGACCAAATTCAATGTTTCTGTATGATAGGTTATCGCGGGCCGCGTAAGAAATGGGCAAGGCTTACGCCCCACTCCTAGCAAACTTTGGCAGATTGTCAATTTTAGTCCCTACAGGCCTAAAACTTGGTTTTTGATGTATTTTTGACACGTTTAAGCCCTGTTAACCCCATTTCAAGGATCTAAAATGAAGTTAAAGTATAGGGAACATAAAATATGCTCAAAAACATCTCGGATGTCGGTTCGTTTGGTCGTACGATCGCGTTGTTCGGTTAATTACGACGGAAGTCGTAACGAACGCGAAATCAATCCAAATTACGCGACGAGTGAAATTCTAACATTCCAAACACTAAAATAAAATATTTTAATGATTACAAAAATTTTTGGATGTCCGGATATATTCAGAACGTAAGTTATGCGCGTAAATGCAAACTTACGCGGTTTTTGATGCTTTTAGTCCCTATTGATCAAGTAAGCATATTTTCGCATAACGAACCCCTCAAAGCCTATTTCTAAGCTATGTAAAAGATATTTAGGGTACGTTTAGCTTATGATCAAGTTCTGGAATGTTCGTCACTATACGAATCAGCAGACTTTCGTAGTTTAACGCAAATAGTCCCTGAGAGTGAATAAACTTGTTTTTGACACACCAAAGCCTTCAAACCTATTTCTAAGTTATATAAAAGTTATTTAAGGTATGATAAGCCTATGTCACTGTTCCATAGTGTTTTCCGCATTAAACGGATTACGTTTACGCATCAGTTCGCGTATAACTTTCCAGAAAGCGATTTAAAGCTTGAAAATGAACTAGAATCAAGACGTGAAATTGTAAAACACAAATAAACAAAATTTGACACCAACATACATTGTTTCTTTGATAAAAGATAGTTTCCTACATCATGTATGATTACGGAGCACAAGTGTCACAGTGTCCCCTACTTCAGGAAATTTCGTCCCGAAATTTATTCGAAGGAGACCGTAGAGTAGAATTGAAACAACTGATGGATAAGCAGATTGCTAGATCCCAAAGATGCAGAGCATCATTTGGTGTTGGAAATTTCAGGGGATTCAAAATGTGATTTGGGATATTCAAAGTATCTTAAGGTATTCAACCTTTTGAAACTTGTGAAAGTCGACTAGTGTTCAAAAATCATTTAAGTATGGCACTATGTTATACTAAGCTCCTAGTGTAATCCCTAGCAAACAAAGGGGTGTACATTCAAGCCCTTCACGTACTCGGTTTCTAACGTCCCATGAGGTACCTCCAATGTACCATGAGCATCCCATGTATAGGAGACGGGTCAACATACCTATGGCATCAAGATCGTCACCTTTAACACCATATTATACTCCCGGTCCGCTCGATTTGAGTTAATGAATGTACTCGTTGTTGTCCATCGGAAATAACCACACAAATAACAATTAAGCACATAATCACCTAATGGTCCAAGATAACATAAAATCACCAAGTGATCTTAGCAACGTTCTGAAGAATAACACAATAAGAACACTTATATATAGGAAGTATCATCGGCGTATCCACCGTGTTCTTATCACATCATACTTCTCCCGTTACCTTAATCACTCTAGATTTTATGCCACCATACTTAACAAGGCTTACTATGATTCTCATGCATCGAATCTCATAATTAAGTGTGCACCCATAATTACTTGTTTCGTCGCATGGTCCACATAGCTCCTCTTGTTAAGCGAGGGTAACAAATAATAAGGTCGAACTATCGTCATAATCAAATAAAAATCGTCACAACATAATATCTGCCAAATCGAATCGTATTTTATACTAGCAATGATAACACTACTTATTTTGCATACAACAAATTTAGTAGTTGGTGTTCTATTCTAGTACGAATGTTTATATATATATGTTTCATATTAACCAAACAGGTAGAATGCAACATATACTAATCATACATTACCATCATAATGTAAGCATATCAAGAAAATGTTTTCAAATCATGCGCTAGGTATGCTAAGTTAACAAACTAAGTACGTTAAATCAACATACGAAGCAAATTGTATTTATAACCATGTACTATACATATTAGATAAACAAATCATGTATATAATACTATGATCATAAAATGGTATTAACTTGTTCATAGTATTTGTATCGATCGTGTTACCAAGTTCGTACGAATGCACCGGAGTGAAATCATATTATGCTAAATTATAAGATTTAGTTCCCAAAGAACGGAATCCTCAAAATCAGCATGTAATTATAATTACTCATAGTGTAATCACATTAGAGTTTGAAACTGGAAAAATGATTAACAGAGATAAAATAAACTTCTTGAAATTCATATTGTCATTACAAACATAGTTGAAATATATACATTGTTTTTGAAAATAAACAGAAAATATAGAGGTTCAGATGATCATAAGCGCTTGATCATTAGCTTGAGCCTCGTTGATGTTGAATACTCGTTCATTAGCATTGGCAAGCTTGGGGAAGTTTCGCTTGAAATGATTTAAGTCACCACAATTGAAACATGCTCTCGGGCGAGTCTGAGTAGGGGCTGCTCGGTTCTAGATACGACAGGTCACAGCTAGATGTCCAAATAAACCACAAATTGTACACTGGCGGCAACGGGAATTTGATGCATGATGATAATTGCAAAGATTGCACCGAGGTTGCTTCCCATGATAAAATCCCTTAAAGGGTACTGAGTTCAGTGGAACAGGTGCAGGAATTGCAAAGTTCTTTGAAGCCTTGCACTTCCTAGAGCTTTTAGAAGATTCGGCCTTTGATCTTTTTGAATTCTCGTTAACAGATTCAGTGTTTTGTTTCTTATCTCCTTTTCAAAACAGTTTACCTTTTCTAACCTGGGAGTCGGTTAAGATAGCGGCTAACTCCTTTGCTTCCCTAAGCGTTGTAGGTTGGCTGCCAGTGACAATGTCTTGGACAGGGTCAGGTAAACCATCGATGTATTTCTCAATGGCCCGATCCAAGGTGTGACCATAGTGGGGCAAAGTAGGCTTAACTGTTCAAATCGGTCAGTGTAGGCACGGTTTTCCCCACTATCCTGTTTTAGATAATAGAACTCATCTTCAAGTGCCCGCATTTCGCTTCGTGGGCAGAATTCTTTCTTCATAAGATCTTTAAATTCTTCCCACACCAGTTCCATTGCTACATCGGCACCTCGGTCTCTCATAATACCATTCCACCAAGTGAGTGCTCTCCTTTGAAACAAACTCGAAGCAAAATCTACCTTGCTCTCATTAGGACACTGAACATGGCGGAATGTGCTTTCTATACTTTCAAACCATTGTAGGAGTGCGGTTGCTACTTTAGACCCAAAAAATTTCGATGGCTTAGCTGAATTGAACATTTTGAAGTTACATGACGATAAAACATTGTTGTTATTGTTTTGGATTTGGTTGACTTGAGTCACAATGCCGGGGAGTACAGTGTTTAACTGCTGAGAAATCATTACTGCTAATTCAGCGTTCCGGGTGGTGTCGCGGTGAGGAGGCATCTTGAAAGTATAGCTATAGTGAAAACCAAATAAGTTAGATTTATCCAATTGTTATGAGTTTGTAACATTATTGTATTGTGAAAACTTTGATCTATTAGAATTTTGTTCATTGGTCTTGTTCTTGTACTTAGAATATATGGTGTTGTGGATTTTGTTTTGAAACAAGAGTTGTTTGAAAAATAAAAATTTTTGTAATATTTTTGGATGAGAGAATACAAACCGAGTTAATGGTTTGTATTATAAATTCTTTACCTATTAAAAATTTATTTCTTTTAAGACAAAATAATTTTAAATTAAAATTTTAAAATAAAGAAACTTTGTGTTTGAAATTTTGAAAATTCTCATCCAAATGGTAAAAATTTGAAATTTTGAAAGACAAGGGTAGTGTTTTGAAAATGAAATAGGATCTCGTAGTGTCGTGAAGTGAAATGAATTTCATTTCAACTGTATCGAATCAAACATATCACCGAAGGTAATATGATGAAATAGTATTGGGAAAGGAAAGTTGTTTCGGTTGTCGTGAAGAGCAAACATATTACCGAGGGTAATATGAATGAGTAGTGTTACGAAGGTCGTTTAGAAATCGTTCGGTAGGGTCAAGATGGATAGGTTTTTATAATGCTTCACGATGACATGCTTTAGCCTATAAGTGGACACTCACCCTAAGAGTTCCCAGATAAGAGTGACTAGTCCGATAATGCGGATTTGTACGAACACTCTAGCCTTAGACAGAAATCTCGGGGTACAGGCATCCACCCTTCCAGATTGCTTGTGTTCACATTATTAAAACCCAAGATTTCGATGAAAACCATTTGAGGAAAACATTTAAGAAATCTTTTGATACAAATCGTTTGAGATAAAACAGGTAGTGAAATATTTTGACAAACACATTTAAGAAAACATTTTGAAAAATATTTCAATAAAAATGTTTTGAGATAACATTTTGAGGAATACCCCAAGGCATAAAGCCTAAGGTTCAGGATAAATCATCTAAGGCTAGATGTTTTGTAAATCATAGAGTAGTTATGGCACGAATAAGGATGAGGATTTAGGAAAGAGTTCCTAAGTCTACTCATGTTTGGGTCCTAGGAAGGTTATAGACTAGGTTTAGGCATGCTAATAACCTAATTCCCTATAACCAGTGCTTTGATACCAATCTGTAACATCACAATCGCGTTATACAACAACACGCGGCGGAAATATCGGGGAGTCACGCTACAAATTGCTCACAACTACTGGTACTAAATTCTTTCAATATCATTAACATCGTTTTACAAACAAAGAATACATGTAATTATTCTTTTATTTTAGAAGTCTAAGGCCCGTATGCAGTCCTATGCGTTGCATGCTTGAACAGTCGAAAACCTGAAACATATGCGAAAAACAGTCAGCATAAAAATGCCGGCAAATACATAGGTTTTATTAGCCAAATAAATGGCAAAACATTTGGTATTGCAATACTTTAACAACTACGAGAGCTGTCAATTGAAAAAAAATCTTGAAGCCAAAGAATGGCAAAAATTTAGCATTTGCAATACATAATCTTAATTGTGAAAACTCGTGACAAAATAGGTTTGTATATGGCAATATGATTATTACTAAGTCATTTTTATGCCTTACATTGTAATCTCGTTTAAACCATCGTAAAAACTCATTAATATGTTATTAGAAATCCAATCAAGGATTTATAATAACTTGTTTTGAAATAAATCAAAAGTAATGTAAGTATTATATAAATCAAATCAATGAGTCATGATAATACTTCATATATCTTTCTAAGAATCTAACATATAAAAATATGGGAAATTCTATGAAGATTTCGATACTCGAACATTGAAACAGTCATACACAAAATCCTAAAGTGATCCAGATAACGCTACAAGAATAATAAAATAAGAAAACTTATATATAGGAAGTACCAGTGGCGTATCCACCATGTTCTTATTTTATTACACCCGTTTCGTTATCTAAATCACAACTACCACATAAACACATAATCGTCAACTTGTTCCATCTCGTAACCACGCATTAAAGTACACAATGAATCCAAACAGGGGCTCCAATATTAGTACTCTAAACATCCCATATAGGTCTAGCTATGAAGATAGATAGATACTACAGGGATCAGGTTCTTGTCACATCGAATCACTGTATCACAACATCCAAAATCCTAATGGTGATTCGGGATAACGCCATGAAGGGTAATACAATAAGCACACTTATATATAGGAATTACCAGCGGCGTATCCACCATGTGCTTATTGTATTATCTAGTTTCGTTATCTAAATCACCAACAATCTACACACAACCAACCATCGAGTCGAAAAGTACTTCTTAAAAACCTTACTATGAAGATAGGAAGATCTAAGACTATACTTCAAATATCCTATTAGAACCAATCTATGAAGATAGATAGATAGATGCTATAAGGATTCTAGATAATCACTGTGTTTGCATAATCGGAATAAGACACCTCAAATCACTTAGTAAACATATACATGCCATACATTTTGAAAACAAGTCGATTACACATATAAATAAAAATAAAACATTTGAAAACGGTAAAAGAGGGGAACTATGTACTCGCCTGGGATTCGTATAGTTCCGGTTCAAAGGGTATAACAAAGCTCAAAAGACCAAGAGTTCAAGTGTTGAAGCGGTTCCTAGGGTAATGGATACTATGTTAGCGAATCGACACCTAAATTGGAAGATCGGGTAGAATGAGGTCTTGTAAACCAAACGAGTATTGGAACTCATGTGATATGGTTTAAGAAAGCCTATATTCTAAATCGGAACCTATCCTAAGTGCTTACGACCCATTACGACTCATTAAGGTAGCTTATGCTACTTTAACGTGTCGTTCGCGCGAAAGCGAGTTCGAGACGCCTAACTAGTCCTATGACAAGTATTATATGCCTTAACATATCTAATTATGTTATATAATCAGTTTAGATGTCAAAACATGTGTTACATATGCTTAACATGAAATTATGTCAAAAAAAGTATTATATGCCTTAACCTATCACGGGCCGCGTAATAAATAGGCAAGGCTTACGCCCCACTCCTAGCAAACTTTGGCAGATTGTCAGTTTTAGTCCCTGCAGGCCTAAAACTTGGTTTTTTATGCATTTTTTACACGTTTAAGCCATGTTAACCCCATTTCAAGGCTCTAAAATGAAGTTAAAGTATAGGGAACATGAAATATGCTCAAAAACATCTCAGATGTCGGTTCGTTTAGTCGTACGATCGCGTTGTTCGGTTAATTACGACGGAAGTCGTAACGAACGCGAAATCGATCCAAATTACGCGACGATTGAAATTCTAACATTCCAAACACAAAAATAAAATATTTTAATGATTAGAAAAATTTTTGGATGTCCGGATATATTCAGAACGTAAGTTATGCGCGTAAATGCAAACTTACGTAGTTTTTGACGCTTTTAGTCCCTATTGATCAAGTAAGCATATTTTCGCATAACGAAGCCCTCAAAGCCTATTTCTAAGCTATGTCAAAGATATTTAGGGTATGTTTAGCTTATGATCAAGTTCCGGAATGTTCGTCACTATACGAATCAGCAGACTTTCGCAGTTTAACGCAAATAGTCCCTAAGAATGAATAAACTTGTTTTTGACACACCAAAGCCTTCAAAACCTATTTCTAAGTTATATAAAAGTTATTTAAGGTATGATAAGCCTATGTCACTATTCCAGAGTGTTTTCCGCATTAAACTGATTGCGTTTACGCATCAGTTCGCGTATAAATTTTCAGAAAGCGATTTAAAGCTTGAAAATGAACTAGAATCAAGACGTGAAATTGTAAAACACAAATAAACAAAATTTGAGACCAACATACATTGTTTCTTTGATAAAAGATAGTGTCCTACATCGTGTGTGATTACGGAGCACAAGTGTCACACCGGCGGGGAGTATCGTGACGTAGTTGATATCGTCATAGTCAATTATATAGAATTTAATGCATAGCGGAAGTCTTGGAGGAAAATACTATTACAAACGGAAATATAAAGTATGAAATAAATATTATTCAGACGGTTTTAAGAGGATCCACAGGCGGATCTAAAACATATTATAAAATATTGTTCAACAGACTATTAGCATCAAGAAATTGCAAGAATCTTGCCCAGAGCTCCCAGCCAAATTACGTACAGTACCTGTCACTTAGTATTTTTGAAAAATACGTCTGTTTACACTGGTAAATACAATTAACCGACTCTTTTGAAAGCATTTATGAAAATTGATTTAAATGCACAAGGCACAAATGTTTTTATAACTTGGGAGAATTATATTAATAACAATCTTGTATCAGATTTACATGTTTGTCCAACATTTAGGGCCGGTATAAATAAACCGAACAAGATTAAACAACACACCACAAATATAAAATCATGGCGGGTCATCCCAGCAAATGAGTATATCTTTTACATACGCAACGGACAGGTGTATGCCTACACCCCGTGCTTAAGTCGTGGCCATTTACGCTTTTTAAATGAGCCAAGGATATCCAGGACACGGTCGCTAACCCCCAATGCTATTTGTTATCAAGTAATACTGATTAAAATGGGATTATGCAATTTAACCATATCCGATTAAAAGGTTTCTACACCCGACCAAGCGGTAATAATTTACCGTATCCCAAGCCCGTATAAGGGAAAATAAGTTAAAAGTATTTACCTGAGCTTAAAATGAAAGTTTAGTATTCTCAGCCGTACAATCTACTCAAACAAGTGCAAGTATCTTTTACTGGGGGGCCTCTTAATCTGGAACGAAGGTTATATTAACCTATGAGATTACTAACGGGTCTTATTTAAGTAGAAAACTTAGACCGGTCAGTTTAAAGAAAGGTCTACGGTACGAAACGCTTGATTAAGCGGTGACTGGATTGGAATGAGATTTAGACCCGACAAGTATGGAGACTTGTATAAAATGGGTAAACTAGATACATTCTGGATTTTGAAGTTAAAATGATAAGGTTTGACACGTTTCGGTTAATTTATGCAAACTAGTTACATAAACCGTACCGAACGCGTATATGCATAACGGGTAGCCGGATGAGTCATGTACAATTTCCATAAGTTATTATGCTTTAAATATGTTATGATATCAGTAGGATATCAACAATTATGCCCAAAAAGAATTTAAAACCAATTTAAGTCCCGTAAGGGTATTTTGGTCATTTTAAAGTTTATAAAAGAGGTTTAATAGTAAACTGAGGTTCTGGTCTAAAATATTCAGTAAAAATATTTATTTTATCATGTTACATCAGTAAGATATCATACATATGTGAGGTTTACCATTTATGGCCAAACTATGCACCGTAGGGGCATTTTGGTCATTTCATATATGTTTTTAAGGGCAAAATTGGAAGTCTGAGTTCAAGGCTTATACTTACTGTTAAAGTATTAAAATTTATTTATAAAATCAGTAGGTTACAAGTCTTAGGTGTTAAATATGGTTTTAAACCATACTATGCACCTAATTATCGTAAAAGTCGGTAATTATCGATGTTTGAGATGTTTATGACATCCTGGGATTTTGATCAGCCTTTAATGTTTAAAATATTTTATTTAACATATAACATCAGTAGGAAAAGTTTTGGCATGTTAATCATATGCTAATCTCATTTTAATTAACAAAAAGGGTATTATCGTCATTTATCGAATTATACGAGAACTCAATGATATGGTCAGTGTCAAAGCTGAACCAACCCTCCAAAAATCCTTAAAAATAGTATCATAACAGTAGGTAATGAGTTTGGTGCCAAAAATTTAGCTTAAACATGTTTTATGCACAAAATCGTAAATTAATTAATAAAAAGTTCTATTTTACGATATCTTTCATAACTTTAGTTTGAGAACAGAAACTGATGTCAAATTTATTTCACATGGTTATATATCAGTAACAAAGATATTTGTATGCTCATATATCCAAAAATCTCGTTTTTACATTATAAGGGCATAATAGTCAAATTTAAGCAAATAACGGAAACATTCAAATGAACTCTGATTTCTAAGGGACCATGTAGTATAACCTTAGAGGGTTATACTAACATATAATATGGTCACAAAGGAACCTTAAGGCATAAAGATACTAAGGTAATTCGGGTCACAACTGAAAATCAAAGCAAAAGTCAACTTTTGCGACTTTCAGTTGCGAACCGAGCGTAAACTCAGAATTTGTCAGGTTGAACATGTCTAAACATGTTCTTATATTATTTACCAAGTTATTAAAGTGATAAAACGTATTTTATAGCTTATACATTATCAGTTTTAATTATTATTTGAAATATTAACTGTTTTGACTTTTTGACTAGTTGCATTGACCCGAAAATTAACTGAGAAAACGTGATAATTAGGAGGTGCTCCTTTGGGGGTTTATCACCTACTTAATTACAAACACATAGCCACTTTCGTTTATAATTATGGCTGGACCATTTATGATTAAACTAAAAGTCAAAGCAGAATTACGCTAACTTTGACTTTCGGTCCTTATACTAGATAAAACTGAACTACAGGAGCCAAGAACACTTACAAGGGTCCTTAGCATGAAAATTTGAACTTAGAGAGCTTCCTTAAGGACCAAGATGCTCAAGAGAATTCAGCTAGAGAGATTGTTTGAGAATTTCTTTGAATGAGCAAGTCTTGAAATCTCCAAATGAGCTCTATTTATAGTGAATTCAATCTCTCAAGATCAAGGTAGGTGTAATCTGATGTTTCTAGATGATTACAAGTGTCCAAGTGGTATTTAAAAACCAATAGCAAGCTGCTGAATTCGGTTACAGGTTGCAGAGAATCAAACAGAGATTTCAGGTTGCATGCTGGGCAACTGCCAGTAACTGGCTGAAAAACAGTCCCCGTCGCGCCACGTGCCAGGGAGGGGAGGAGTTGGCGCACCACGCGAGGCAGCCAGTTTCAGAAACTTGTTTGTTTGTTTGCAAGTTCAGTCCCTGCACTTTCAGAACTCGAATAACTGACACTTTCAGCATGAGGGGCCCATTCATACAGGTTTTAAATGTTCTTGGGAGTAAAACCATGCATTATAAGGTTTTGGATTTATTGAAATGGCCTCCCGGGAGTAGAATTATCAATTTGACACTTTAACCCTTCTTTCTTGGAAATTGTAATTGAATCATATAATTGTATCGAAACTTCACGAAAACATTATCCGACATCTGTGAGAGAATAATAAAACATTACAAAGCCTCAGAATCATTAATAGGTCACTTAGAGGTAAGAATTAACATGTTGACACTTTTAACCCTGTATTTTGTAAACTTTTGATTTTAAGCACAAACGGCTTCTTGCGTCCGAGAATTGACTAGTTGCATTGACCCGAAAATTGACTGAGAAAACGTGACAATTAGGAGGTGCCCCTTTGAGGGTTTATCACCTACTTAATTACAAACACATAGCCACTTTCGTTTATAATTATGGCTGGACCGTTTATGATTAAACTAAAAGTGAAAGCAGAATTACGCTAACTTTGACTTTCGATCCTTATACTAGATAAAACTGAACTACAGGAGCCAAGAACACTTACAAGGGTCCTTAGCATGAAAATTTTAACTTAGAGAGCTTCCTTAAGGACCAAGATGCTCAAGAGAATTCAGCTAGAGAGATTGTTTGAGAATTTCTTTGAATGAGCAAGTCTTGAAATCTCCAAATGAGCTCTATTTATAGTGAATTCAATCTCTCAAGATCAAGGCAGGTGTAATCTGATGTTTCAAGATGATTACAAGTGTCCAAGTGGTATTTAAAAACCATTAGCAAGCTGTTGAATTCGGTTACAGGTTGCAGAGAATCAAACATAGATTTCAGGTTGCATGTTGGGCAGCTGCCAGTAACTGGCTGAAAAACAGTCCCCGTCGCACCACACGCCAGGGAGGGGAGGAGTTGGCGCACCACGCGAGGCAGCCAGTTTTAGAAACTTGTTTGTTTGTTTGCAAGTTCAGTCCCTGCACTTTCAGAACTCAAATAACTGACACGTTCAGCATGAGGGGCCCATACATACATGTTTTAAATGTTCTTGGGAGTAAAACCATGCATTATAAGGTTTTGGATTTATTGAAATGGCATCCCAGGAGTAGAATTATCAATTTGACACTTTTAACCCTTCTTTCTTGGAAATTGCAATTGAATCATATAATTGTATCGAACTTCACAAAAACATTATCAGACATCCGTGAGATTATAATAAAACATTAAAAAGCCTTGGAATCGTTAAAAGGTCACTCAGAGGTAAGAATTAACATGTTGACACTTTTAACCCCTGTATTTTGTAAACTTTTGATTTTAAGCACAAACGGCTTCTTGCGTCCGACAATTTATTCATTAATGAATACGAACATCGTGTGAGGTCAATCAGAGGCACAAGTTTGGCATGTTGACACTTTTGGTCCTTCCTCATACATCTTTTCACTATTGTCAACTTTAGTCCCTCAAAGTTCACTTTTTACATGATTTGGGTTTATGACACGTGTCATCATTACATTGGACATGATTTTGCGAGGTGTTACATAGGGGGTTGTTGCTGGAGTTTTGGGAGGTGCTGAAATGAAAACCCCCTCGCACGGACATCCTTGCACTTCTTCTTCGCCTCGACGGTTCTGGCGACGGAGGCTGCTCTGGTGCTGGTGGTGGCGGTGGCGTGTCCGCCTAAAAGTTTGGGTCCTCAGAGGGAACCTGCTATTGTGGAGGTAAGTAGTGGAGAGGGGGAGTAATCTCCCACTTATATGTGCTCTACCTTTTGGCCCATATATCGGGGACTCTGTACGGCGAACCTTGAAAAGAAGATCCGCTGGAAATTTCGATGGGATGCATGGGCGTCCTAGATGGCGGCATGGCGGGATCTGGATCATCGTCCAAATCCATTTCCTGGTACTCAAGAAAGTGGTCAGCTGGCCCCAATGGGTTATGGCCCATTTTTTCATCATTTTGGTCGATCGGGTTGAAACGTCTCTGAAAGTAGGGTGTGGGTTCTGAAAAGAATGATGAGAACCCGAACGCTGCCATGAGTGGTGTGAGTGGTGTGAATCTTGCGGCTCATCATCCTGTTGAGGTCCATATGAGTTGTGGTAGGAAGGCGATGAACTGAACGAGACTGGTCTTCTTGCTGGCTCGAGAGAGGTCCTCCAATCCGGATGTGGGTCGGAGCTGAAAGTTGCTGACGGGGTTCGCCTGTGCGAGGGCCCCGCTTCATGATCGTGTCTTCCCCTCATGGGTGCCTTGCCTCGTCCGCTCCTACCTCTTACTCTTGGTGGCATGATTAGAAGTGAATCTGTCAAAACAAAGAACAAACAAAATATAAACCAAATAAGATTAGGATTAATCCTAGGTCGTTTGCCTAGACTCGGAAGTCAAGGAATGTGCAACTGTGTCATTGAGATTAAACACAAAAGGCTAGTGTTTAATTCACTCAATGTTGGCTCTGATACCAACCTGTCACACCCCGATATTTCCACGTATTACCGGTGGGCCCGAGGGGAGTATCGTGACGTAGTTGATATCATCATAGTCAAATATACGCAGTTTAATGCACAGTGGAAGTCTTGGTAGAAAATACTATTACAAACCCAAATGTAAAGTACGAAAAAAAATATTATACAGACGGTTGTAAAAGGATCCACAGGCAGATCTAAACATAATATAAAATATTGTTCAACAGACTTTAAGCATTAAGAACTTCCAAGATTCTTTAACTAACGTCCAGAGCTCCCAGCCAATTACGTACAGTACCTGTCACTTAGTCTTTTTGAAAAATACGTCAATTTACACTGGTAAATACAATTAACCGACTCTTTTGAAAATATTTATGAAAATTGATTTAAATGCACAAGGCACAAATATTCTTCTAAAACTTGGGAAAATTATATTAATAATAATCTTGTATCAGATTTACATGTTTGCCCAACATTTAGGGTCGGTATAAATAAACCGAACTAGATTAAATAACACACCACAAATATAAACTCACGGCAGGTTACCCCAGCAAATGAGTATATCTTTTACATACGCAACTGACAGGTGTATGCCTACACCCCGTGCTTAAGTCGTGGCCATTTACGATTTTTAAATGAGCCAAGGATATCCAGGACACGGTCGTTAACCCCCAATGTTATTTGTTATCAAGCAATACTGATTAAATTGGGATTATGCAATTTAACCATATTCTATTAAAAGGTTTCTACACCCGACCAAGCGGTAATATTTTACTGTATCCCAAGCCCGTATAAGGGAAAATAAGTTAAAAGTATTTACCTGAGCTTAAAATCCAAATTTTGTATACTCAGTCGTATAATCTACTCAAACAAGTGTAATTTACTTCTATCGGAGCTCTTAATCTGGAACGAAGGTTTTATTAACCTATTAGATTCCTAACGGATCTTATTTAAGTTGTGCACTTAAACCGGTTAGTTTAAAGAAAGGTTTACGGCACAAAACGCTAGATTAAGCGGTGACCAGATTGGAATGTGATTTAGACCCGACAAGCATGGAGACTTGTATAAAATGGGTAAACTAAATACATTATGGATTTGAAGTAAAAATGATAAGGTTTGACACGTTTCGGCTAATTTATGCAAACTAGTTACATAAATCGTACCGAACGCGTATATGCATAACGGGTAGCCGGATGAGTTATCTACAAGGTACATAAGCTATTATGCTTCAAATATGTTATGATATCAGTAGGATATCAACAATTATGCCCAAAAAGATTTTAAAACCAATTTAAGTCCCGTAAGGGTATTTTGGTCATTTTAATGTTTATAAAAGAGGTTTAATAGTAAACTGAGGTTCTGGTCTAAAACTTTCTGTAAAAACATTTATTTTATGATGTTAAATCAGTAAGATATCATACATTTGTGTGGGTTACCATTTATGGCCAAACTACGCACCGTAGGGCCATTTTGGTCATTTCACATATGCTTTTAAGGATAAAATTGGAAGTCTGAGTTCATGACTTATACCTACTGTAAAAGTATTAAAATTTATTTATAAATTCAGTAGGTAACAAGTGTTAGGTGCTAAATATGGTTTTAACCCATACTATACACCTAATTAGCGTAAAAAGTCGACAATTGATGATATATGTGATGTTTATGAAATCTGGGATTTTTATCACCCTTGAATGCTTAAAATATTTTATTTGTCATATAACATCAGTAGGAAAAGGCTTGGCATGTTAATCATATGTAAATCTCATTTTATTGACAAAAAGGGCATTATCGTCATTTATCGAATTATACAAGAACTCAAAGATATGGTCAGTTTATAATCTGACCCAATATTCCAAAAATCCCTAAAAATAATATCATAACAGTTGGTAATGAGTTTGGTGCCAAAATTTGGGTTTAAATATGATTTATGCTTAAAAGCGTAGTTTAATTAATAAAAAAGTTCAATTTTACGATATCTTGCATAATTTTATTTTGAGACCAGAAAATGATGTCAAATTAACTTGACATGCTTACATATCAGTAACAAAGCTATTTGTATACTCATATATCCAAAAATCTCGTTTTTTACATTATAAGGGCATAATAGTCAAATTTAAGCAAATAATGGAAACATGCAAATGAACTCTGATTATTAAGGGACCATGTAGTATAACCTCAGAGGGTTATACTAACATATAAATGGTCACAAAGGAACCTTAAGGCAATAAGATACTAAGCTAATTCGGGTCAGAACTGAAAGTCAAAGCAAAAGTCAACTTTTGCGACTTTCGGTTGCGAACCGAGCCTTAACTCAGAATTGTCGGCTTGAACATGTCTAAACATGTTCTTATAATATTTACAAAGTTATTAAAGTGATAAAATGTATTTTATAGCTTCTACATTATCAGATATGAATTTTTAATAAAAACTGACTCGTTTGACTTTTCTGTTAATTACTTTGACCCGACAATTAACTAAGTAAATGTGGTAATTAGGAGGTGCCCTTTTGAGGGATTACCACCTACTTAAGTACCAACGCATAGCCACATTCGTTTAGAACCATGGCTGGACCGTTAATGATTAAATTAAAAGTCAAAGCAGAATTACGCTAACTTTGACTTTCGGTCCTTATACTCATAAAAACTGAACTACAGGAACTAAGAACACTTACAATGGTCCTTAGCACGAAAGTTTGAACTTAAAGAGCTTCCTTCAAGATCAGGATGCTCCAGAGAATGCTCCAAAAGCTTGAGCAAGTGATGAGAGTGAATTATTTGAAATGAGCAAGTAATGAGGCTGCCCCAAAAGCTCTATTTATAGTGTATGAGAGCACCTCCAGATCATCTCAGCTGTTTATTGTTGTTTTCTGATGAGTACATGTGTCCATGGTGGTTTTTAGAAACCATTAAAGCCCATAGAAATCGAGTTATGTGAGTATGGAGTTGGATTGGAGAAGAATACATGCAAACCTGCACCTGTGCAGAGGTTCTGTCGAAATCACACCGTCGCGTCGCGCGACGGCATATGGGGTACTCTGTCGCGCAGCGCGACCATGCAAGGTACCAGCCAAACTAGTTTTAAACTTGACAAAAATGTCCCCTGAACCTTTTAAAACAGTATAACTTCTATTTTAAGCACTTTTAACCCTTGAAGTTAGTATATGGATGATCTTGAGGGTATAATCAAACACCGTTAGGTCCGGTTTCGTTAAACGATCACCGAAAAACACTAATTACACCTTGTTGACGCTTTTAAGCCTTATTTACGAAAGTTAGCGTAATCAACACATAACGATATCGAAACCTCGTGAATTCATCGATACTTAATTTTTAAAGTATAATTATACTTTACAAAGCCTCGGGGTCGTTAAAAGGTCACTCAGAGGTAAAAATTAACATGTTGACACGTTTAACCCCTTTGTTTTGTAAACTTTCAATTTCTTCCACAAACGGCTTCATACGTTCCATAATTTATTCGTTTAAGAATACCAACATCGTGAAAGGTTAATGAAAAGCATAGTTTTCATATGTTGACACCTTTGGCCCTTCCACACACACCTTTTCTTTGTTTGACAACTTTAGTCCCTCATAAACAATTCATTACACGTTTAGGGTTTATGACACGTGTCATTATTATATTGGACATGATTTTGCGAGGTGTTACAGCGGATCAACGCACTCTCATGAATTACCTATGGCCTACGGTCGGTAATCTTGGAGCCGCTATTAACCCTCCTAATGTCGATGCCAATAACATTGAGCTTCGACCACACCTAATCCAAATGATCCAAAATTCCGCCACCTTTTACGGCCTACCCGATGAAAATCCCCATTTACAAATTACCAACTTTTTGGAAATATGGGACACCTTCCGGATCAACGGAGCCTCCAACGATGCTATCCGGCTTTGTATATTCCCCTTTTCTCTCATGGACCGAGCAAAAGCTTAGTTAAACACCCTCCCAAGCTTGGTTAAACACCCAAAAATTTCTTTACAAATATTTCCCTCCGCTAAAACCGCCAAACTCATGACTAAGATTAACTCCTACTCTCAAGACGACGGGGAATCCTTGTACGAGGCATGGGAAAAGTTCAAGTAGTTGTTAAGGAAATGGCCACATCATGATCTTGAACGTCGCCAACATGTGTCTATTTTCTACAATGGACTCTTACCACACACAAGGCAAATCCTTGAATCCAACTCCGGAGGACTCCTTGGGAATCGGCGCCCCGAGGAAATTTATAATTAAATTGAAGAAATTACTCAAAACAGTTTTCAATGGCACACTCCTAGGGGTTCAAAATCCATAGCCCCGGGCGCCTATAAGTGGACAAAACCACTTCTTTGCAAGCCCAAATCTAAGCCTTAACTTTAAAAATAAAGAAACTTGAATTAAATAAAACGGCTTTGGTTATGGCTTGTGAAGGATGTGGCGGCCCCCATGAAAACTGGAGTTGTATGAAAGATTTAGAAAATCAAACAGAAGTGGTAAATTACCTCAATAACTGCCCACGACCAATGGGAGCCCTAAGTAACTCTTTCACTCCCGAATGGAGAAATCATCCCAACTTTCGTTGGAGGGAATCGGGGGGTAATAACCAACAAAATCAAAATCAGTGATCTAACTTTCAACAACAACCCCGAAATGAGCAACAAGGCTTCCAACCAAAACAAGAAGGAAGAGAAAGACTTGTGGATCTAATCACTCGTCTTTTCTCTGAATTTGAGAAAAGGTATGCAGAAAGGTTCCTACAAGCCGAGGCCGAACTTAAGAACCAACAGGCTAGCATGCAAAATATTGAAAAACAAGTGAATCAACTTGCCCAAACTTTCTCCAAAAGATCAATAGGAGCCTTGCCTAGTAATACTGAACCAAACCCAAAAGCCTAAGTAAACGTTATTAACTTAAGAAACCAGATGGTAGGCCTGATGATGAACCAAGACCACCTCAAAACACTACACAAACCACAAACACACACATCGCCAAAAACCAAGAAAATACTCAACCTCAAAATAACGAATCAACCAAACCACCACCGGTCCCTTACCCCGGTCGTTTACTACAGAAAAAGACCGACGAGAAATTTACAAAGTTTATAAGCCTACTTAAACAACTTCACATCAATCTCTCTTTCGTAGAAGTCCTCACACAAATGCCAAAATACTCCAAATTCATGAAAGACTTTCTAACCCACAAAAGTAAGATTAAATCAATCCAACAAGTCAACATGAGTGAAGAATGCTTGGCGGCAATCCTCAACAAACTCCCACAAAAGAAGATTGATCCCAGAAGCTTCACCATTCCTTGCTCCATTGGAGTATCACCTGTAAGCAATACACTTGCCGACTTAGGGGCTAGCATTAACTTAATACCCGCCTCTATGTTCAACCGAATCGGATTAGGAAAGCCGTATCCTACAAAGATGAGCATCTAACTTGCGGATAGGTTGGTAAAATACCCTCAAGGTGTCATAGAAAATCTATTGGTCAAGGTCGGGGAATTTGCTTTCCTGGCCGACTTTGTAATCCTAGAAATGGAGGAAGACACCAAGATCCCGCTCATACTAGAAAGTCCATTCCTTGCCACCGCACGGGCCATGGGAGATAAGAGTGACGAAAGGTTAACATTGAGGGTTGGTGACAAGGAGATGAAGTTTGAAGTAGGACAACATGTGGAGGAGGACCCAGTCAAATACCTCAAAGCAATAGACTCAAGTCTCGACTACGCCCTCAGCCGCTGCATCTCGGGATGCGAGTCATCCCGCTCGGATAACATTTGACCGACTTTGAGTCTAGCTAAGGAACCTTATAAACTTAGCGCACCATGGAGGCATTCCATGGACTATCTAACAATAAAGTAGTTTAAATCTTAGTGTAACTTTTAGTTAATGCTTTTATTTTTAAGTTTTCTCTTTGTAGGAATAAAATACACTCAGAAGAATGTTGAGAAGGCCAAAGGATGTTGAACCAGCACTCCATGCATGAAAACGGACGACTCCCGACTGAAAGTCTTCAAATCAGTAAGTGCAGCACGGGGCCATATCAGGTAAGCACGCCCCCGTGCCCCAAGTCTGCTGAAACAATTTTGATTCTGGAACCTGACACGAGGGCGTGTCAAGTGCCATGTTTTCTGAAAAAAAAAATTTGTTTTAACACACGTTTTACACATTTAATCAATCTAACCAATTTTGGACACATTGAGGACAATGTGTAATTTAGGGGGGGGGGGGGGACTTGAATTACTTGAATTTGTTTGTCCTAAAACAAGCCTAACACGAAACTCTACTTGGAACCGCTAAATCACCCCAAATCTTTTTTCAAAAAAAAAATAGTTTGTTTTGTCTTGTTTATAGTTTAAGTTAGAAAACCAAGTTCTAAAAAGTTCAAGTTTTTACAAATTTACAAACGATAGCGTCGTGATAAAAAAGGAACCACAAAAGAAAAATTCATAAAAAGGCATGACAAATTTTTAAAATTTGATTGTATATATATTTTCGTATTTTTACCCTTTTCCCACAAAATTATGAGTTTTGAGCCTTTAACGAGTATCCAATATCATATCCATACTAAATGCTCATTTTTCATTTCTTGTGTGAATAACTCGTACGGTTTCTATGAATCTAGAACTTGACAAGACAATAGATTCTCGTTCCTTACCGACTAATCCAAGTAAGTATATGATTGAGGCATTAGGATTTTAAACCCTTTTTTATTTCAACCTTATTTTCTAATTTTTTAATCTCCCCTCAAAAAATCCCATTAATTAAGCCTTTGAGCCTAAAACCTTTTATTTCAAAACCCACAACACACCATCACCCAAAAACCATATTTTTATCTTTGCACCTTTTATTTTAGTAAAAATCGGTTCTTTTGAAAAAAAAACACAAAAGCATGTGACTTTACTTTATTTAAAAAAAAACCTCTCTAGTTGCTTGAAATAAATAAGCAAATTTATTGCTTATAAGCATTTAGTTTATAAAGTCACAAATAAATTTTCAAAAGAAAACCGACTTTTTACGCTTTTAGCCACTTTCAAATAAAACTACCCTACCCTACCCTACCCTTAACCAAAAACCTACCCTTTCAAAGTCCTCTTGATATTTATAATGATTAAAAGGAGGAGGTTTGAGTTCTTGTCAAGCATATGGTAGGAGTAAGTTTCGTACCGGGACCGAGCGTTTCACTTAGCATCTTCGGCCGGGTGTTGAGTGACCACTTTTGAGGTATGTGAATGTATATATAGCTAAATGAAATTTTAAAATATATGTTATGCTTAAAATATTTATTTTTCTTAAAAAAAGTTCTAAATGAATCATGACGAATAAGACTGTAAATAAAATAAAAACAAGAATAAATAAAGAACTTGGATTCCCGACACTCTACAAACAAGACCCAAAAACTTCTCTTCTACCCATTCCATTTGAGAGTTTTGCTTGTACTTAGTGTACGATCCAAGATTTGCAAATATGAGAGTTAACCACAGCCCATGTCCATGAGACACGGCCGTGTGTCCCTTGTTTGCTTCAGTTTTTCTTCTTCTTCATGGAATCTTTGGTGGGGCACGGTGATATGCGTAAAATGTAACATATAAATTATATCAAATAAGGTATAAAAGCAACCCTTTTTGTTACTAATGTTGGAAAAAGTGTGTTTCTTTGTTTACTTTTGATTTTCAGGATTAAAAGAGCTTAAACGAACAAAAAGAACAAATTAACGACGAAAACCAGCATAAATAAGAAGGAAGGGAAGTTGATACACTATACCGACCCTCCAAGCTTCACCCAAGGGACAAAAACAACAAACCAGAAGCCTAACAAAGGGTCGTGTGAAGTCACTGTTTTCAGCTATAAAAGTAAGTGCTTGGCTCACTTGCAACTCATCCCTTGGCAAACCACTTCTCTTACACCTGCCACCACTCTACCACCACCACCACTACTACCATCATCCACCAAATTCAAAGCCAAAACTCATGTAAACAATCTTTTCCTGCAAGACTAACCCTGCAGGTACCTCATAATATTTCCCACAAGAATACGGATATGATATTGAAAGATCTGATGAAGCAGTTGGTGGATGCTTCCAAAAGTCAGCCTACTCATCAGCAATTACCCCAGGAGCTTTAGAACTTTGTGCAACCAATTTTAGCAGCTCAAAGGGAATTGGCTGAACTTCAACATAACTCACACATGGAATTTATCAGAGTTATGGTTGAAGCAAGGTACAAGGATACCAAGTAGATATCAAGGGCATCAAAGAAGCCCTTGTTAAGTTAACTGGCTCCTCCCCTGCACCTATTTTTGAAAAAGATGATCAAGATGATGCCAAAAAGGGGGAGAAAGATTCTCTGAGGAAATTAGATGTTGACCCCAAAGCCAAACCAAAGGGTCAGCCAAAACAAAAGCCAGATTCTGCCAAAGACACTTCTGTGAAATCTGCTGAAAAGTCTGATACTGGAAAGAAAAAGGGGATTGATGAAACCCTTAATAAATAGACATATGAAGAGATTTCAGAAAAGCAGAAGAGAAAAGACACCAAAGATAGCAAAGCAGATGTTTGGAGACAAGAACATGAGAAAAAGCGAAAATGGGAAAACCAAACACAAAACATTGGCACTTCAAATAGAAGAAAATCATTCAGAAACAACAGACCTCCAATTGCCACATTCCCTAAATCCACTAAAAAGCCAACCACTGCTGCTACCAAACCTAAACCTTCACCCCAAAAACCATCACCACAAAAACCACCTCACAAGTAGTAGAAAACAGCTTCATCACCACCACCATCTTCCAAAGCAACAAATGTTGATGCACCAAAAGCATCATCGGATGTTAAGACAACAGCTGTTGAGACACCAAGGGTTTCAACAATTGTTAGTCAATCCACTGCTCTTATTCACTTTGATTCTCCACCATCAACAAAACCACCAACACCCCAAAGATTCCCATCACAATCAACCTTTTCACCCCAAACTACCATCTCCATCTAAAACTCCTCCTCCTCCAAAGTTTGCTTATGCTAGAAAAAGGAAGTTTGTGGTGATTGATGATGAAAAAGAAATACCAGCACCAATTCCTTTATCGACTATTCTTGCCTCATCATTCATTCCACCATCATCACCAAAACCCAACCCAATCAAAAAACCACCCACTGGTTACATCCCACGTGACATTCCCCTAGAAACTCAATATCCTCTTGAACTGATTGTTGTTCAAGATGAAATGATACAGTTCTACAAAATAGAGGATCCATCCAAAAGAACCTTCCCATCTCTGTATGGCTTTAGAACACCCCAAAATATAAATGAATACCTAAAGTTGAAAGCTAACCAAGCTCATAGTATTGCAAAAGAAGAGAGTAAAGGGCAAGGTGACAGGAGATACCAAAGTCTCTATCAACATGGGCTAAGTAAAGTCAGGAAACAGGAAAGACTTTCCTAGAGATTTGTGTAAATCCATGCCTGAGTTGCCACCAACTGCGGATCTTCTAGAAGAACTAAGGATTGATTATTTGGATATCATCATGAAAGAAAAGCCCTACAAAGCATACAAGTATCAATTCAAAAACTGGTCTCTAGAAGCTCTCAAAGAAGAAGTAAACATAATTGAAATGATGAATAAAGATCCTCAAATGAAGAAGTCTGCACCCAACTAGAATAAATACAAGAAGGTTGATGTAGATGATGCATTGAGGTAAAAGAGAAAGAGAGCAGAGCTTGTAGCGGCTGGATATGGGCCTGCTAGATCAGTTGCAAGATGGTCTAAGCAGAGTGTTGATGAAACTTATAAAAAGTTAGAAGAGCTCAGAAATACAGATCCAACAGTTCCTCAGAAACTAGCATATGATGATGAAACCACTACTGATATGCCTCAACAGACCCATGCCTTTAAAAAGTTGTTCTCATCATCTGTTCCACCTAGCATTGCCTTGAATCAACTAAAAAGGCAGAAGCAGATTGATGAGGAAGATGAAACGAGGGATGCGGAATTCAGAAAAGAGGCTATCAGAAACACACTCCTATATGGACCAGAGGAGACTGCTAACCAACTTGCTGCTCAGATAACTGAAACAATCAAGAAACTGGCAAGCAAACCTCAATCACCAAACTCATCACAAAAAAAACTTCTCCCTAGAAAGCCATCAGATCCAAAAATAAAAAAGTGGAAGTTTGACAAAGATACCCACGTATTGAATCTGTGTGATACCTGTGTCACTTCAACCAACATACGAATACCAAACCAATGAAATAGTGTATTTCATACTTGGGATTTGTATAAATATGTGTATCGTTTGCACATATCAATTCTTGTTCAATTTCGAGCTTTAAATCGCTTTTTGGAAAGTTATACGCGAACTAATGCGTAAATATTACCAGTTTAATGCAACAAACACTCTGGAACAGTGAAATAGGCTTAACATACCTTAAATAACCTTTACATAACTTATAAATAAGTTTTAGATGGTTTGGTGTGTTGAAATCAAGTTTATTCGATCGCAGGGACTATTTGTGTCAAACTGCGAAAGTGTGTCGATTTGTGTGGTAACGAACATTCTAGAACTTGATCATAAGTTAAACATACCATAAATATCCTTTACATAGCTTAGAAATAGGCTTTGAGGTGTTCGGTATGCTAAAATAAACTTTTTGGTCATTCAGGGACTAAAAGCGTCAAAAAGTGAATAAGTTTGCATTTTCGCGCATATCTTACATTCTGAATATATCCGGACATCCAAAAATTTATGTAATCATTAAAATATTTTATTTTAGTGATCGGCATGATAAAATTCCATTCGTCGCTTAATTTGGATCGTTTTTCGCGTCCGTTCGTGTTTCGTCGTAATTAACCGAACAACGCAACCGTACGACCAAACGAACCGACATCCGAGATATTTTTGAGCATGTTTCATGTTCCCTATGCTTTAACATCCTTATGGAGCTCAAAAATGGGTTTAACGAGGCTTAAACGTGCCAAAATGCATCAAAAATCAAGTTTGGAGATGCAGGGGCCTGTTCTGCCAATTGCTGAAAGTTGCTGCCAGCACACAAGAGCCATACGGACCATATGGGGGTGCTTAAGGTCCGTAAGCCTTCTCCAGCAAAGCAAACTTTGTTTTTTGTAAAACCCAGCTATCCCATTGTTTTGCACATGGTTTCTTCCATTCTTTGGACTGGTTTTGGATGCCCCTAGTATGTTAAAACCATGGGCACACATGGAGGGCCAAGATTGAAGCTCGGATTTCAAGAAACGATCCTAACGGTTCTTCGAAATCTATAAATACCCTATCTCATTCTTGCAACTCACAATCTGATTCATTTTGGCTCTAAGTTGAAGTTTAAACACTTCATACCTAAGCTAACTTGAATCAAACTTCCTAGCTTGGACCTCTTGTAAGCTTCTTTCGTTCTTTTATGCGTTTTAAGCGTGAAAGTCAAACAGTGTTTGACTTTTTGCTTTGACCAGTCAATGGTCAACACGAAGTTCATTTGAACTTCGCAACATGAGAGTAATCACGATGGTCATAGTCCTTTGTGACTATACCTACTGATTACCACGTTATTTAGGCTTAGTGACGAGTCGTGGTTTCAGTCAAAATGCGTATTCTTGCGTATTTTACAACCAAACTATTCTTGGGTATCAAGACCGTTTGTTTTGATATCAAACTTGTTTAACTTCGTTAAACATGTTTCGCTCGTCACTTTAGGTTTAGTGCTTATATAGGGTCGTAAGATAAGCGGTCTAAACAACCGCTTAGACTTTCGAACCCGACCTGTTTGGTCGATCATTAGGATCCGACCAAACATGTTTTGTGACCATAGTTGTATAGGGAATAACCTTTCAAGGTTATACCTTATGGTCACTTCGTTTAAGTAGTTGTATGATCGGTAGTTTATATGCCTTAGGTAAATTACCAAAATGCCATTTTTACGCATAAATTCATTTTAAGCATATGTAACATAAATTTTGACATCTAAACTGATTAGGCAACAATATTAGACTTGTTAAGGCATATAATACTTGTCGTAGGACTAGTTAGGCAGTCCAAACGCGTTTTACGCGAACGACGTGTTAAAGTAGCGTAAGCTACCTAAACGGGTCGTAATGGGTCGTAAGCACTTAGGTTAGGTTTCGATTTAATATGTAGGCTTTGTTAAACCATATCATATGAGTTCCAACACTTATTTGGTTTACGAAACCTCATCCTATCCGATCTTCCAATTTAGGTCCGGTTTATTAATGTAGTTACCTATATTAGGTGCCGTTTGATTTCCGTGACCCCTCTAGCTTTGCTTGGTTATTATTCAAGACTTCTAAGCACTTTCAAGTGAGTACATAGTCCCCTCTTTTACTGTTTTCAAACTGTTTTGGGGTGAAATATGTGTACCTATTTGTTATGTTCATGATTTCAAAGTATAAATTAATTATACATGTTAGTACTTATCTTTTGACAAACTGAATGATTATTTATGATTTAAACACTAATTTTTCAAAGATTATAAAATTAATTGTTGGATTGTACTTATTTTATATATTCACTAGACCGATTGGTAGTATGATATAGCGCTATAGGATTTGACACCCCATTCCTATTGTATGGAATGTCAGAAACCGATATTTTATCCAAATAGGGATTGCCTTTGTGGTATTTCTATAGTCTCAAAGGTGTATTTTGATACACTAAGGTTTGGTTGAATTCTAAAATCACATTTTTGTTGTATATTTTGTTATACTCCCAAAGGTATAGTTTGATATGCTCTCATATGTGATATTGTACAAAACAACATATATTTTGTTAATTACTAAAACATAGTTTAATATGTTATTCATAAAACCAAAGCATAGTTTAATATGTTATTAATAAAACCAAAGTATACTTTTGATAAACTACTGAAAACTATTATTTTGACGACTAAAGTATATTTAATATACTATCTGTTTTAACTATTTTGGAACTGAAATATATTTTAATATATTACTTATTCGACTCTCTTAAACCAAAGTGTATTTTTATGTATACTACAAACCTTTTTATCAAAACCTTGTTTTACAAACAACATATTTTATACAAACTCATTTTACTTAATTATTTAATTATGCATCTTTCTTTTATATCATCTGATTTCTTATCACTTATAAAGAAAACATTTTTAAGTTCGTGACTATTTTTGTTAAAAATTCTTTTAAATTTACAAGTCATGAATCATGCATTAATAAAACCTATGTATCTCACAAGCATTTTTATGCTGACGTACCTATTTTTTTCACATGTTTCAGGTGCTGCTATGTGGAGATTATTGATACATGCTATACATAGGATGGACTCGTGCCAAGATTGAAGCTCGGATTTCAAGAAACGATCCTAACGGTTCTTCGAAATCTATAAATACCCAAGCTCTCTCATTCTTGCAACTCACAATCTGATTCATTTTGGCTCTAAGTTGAAGTTTAAACACTTCATAGCTGAGCTAACTTGAATCAAACTTCCTAGCTTGGACCTCTTGTAAGCTTCTTTCGTTCTTTTATGCGTTTTTAAGCGTGAAAGTCAAATAGTGTTTGACTTTCTGCTTTGACCGGTCAATGGTCAACACAAAGTTCGTTTGAACTTCGCAACATGAGCGTAATCACGATGGTCATGGTCCTTTGTGACTATACCTACTGATTACCACGTTATTTAGGCTTAGTGACGTGTCGTAGTTTCGGTCAAAATGCGTATTCTTGCGTATTTTGCAACCAAACTATTCTTGGGTATCAAAACCGTTTGTTTTGATATCAAACTTGTTTTCTAACTTTGTTAAACATGTTTTAACATGTTTAGCTCGTCACTTTAGGTTTAGTGCTTATATAGGGTCGTAAGATAAGCGGTCTAAACAACCGCTTAGACTTTCGAACCCAACCCATTTGGTCGATCATTAGGATCCGACCAAACATGTTTTGTGACCTTAGTTGTATAGGGAATAACCTTTCAAGGTTATAACTTATGGTCACTTCGTTTAAGTAGTTTTATGATAGGTAGTTTATATGCCTTAGGTAAATTAACAAAATGCCCTTTTTACGCATAAATTCATTTTAAGCATATGTAACATAAATTTTGACATCTAAACTGATTAGGCAACAATATTAGACTTGTTAACGCATATAATACTTGTCGTAGGACTAGTTAGGCAGTCCGAACGCGTTTTACGCGAACGACGCGTTAAAGTAGCGTAAGCTACCTAAACGGGTCGTAATTGGTCGTAAGCACTTAGGTTAGGTTTCGATTTAGTATGTAGGCTTTGTTAAACCATATCATATGAGTTCCAACACTCGTTTGGTTTACGAAACCTCATCATATCTGATCTTCCGATTTAGGTTCGGTTTATTAATGTAGTTACCTATATTAGGTGCCATTTGATTTCCGTGACCCCTCTAGCTTTGCTTGGTTGTTATTCAAGACCTCTAAGCACTCTCAAGTGAGTACATAGTCCCCTCTTTTACTGTTTTCAAACTGTTTTGGGGTGAAATATGTGTGCCTATTTGTTATGTTCATGATTTCAAAATATAAATTAATTATACATGTTAGTACTTATATTTTGACAAACTGAATGATTATTTATGATTTAAACACTAATTTTTCAAAGATTATAAAATTAATTGTTGGATTGTACTTATTTTATATATTCACCAGACCGATTGGTAGTAAGATATAGCGCTATAGGATTTGACACCCCATTCCTGTTGTATGGAATGTCAGAAACTGATATTTTATCCAAATAGGGATTTCCTTTGTGGTATTTCTATAGTCTCAAAGGTGTATTTTGATACACTACGGTTTTGTTGAATTCTAAAATCACATTTTTGTTGTATATTTTTTTATACTCCCAAAGGTATAGTTTGATATGCTCTCATATGTGATATTGTACATAACAACATATATTTTGTTAATTACTAAAACGTAGTTTAATATGTTATTCATAAAACCAAAGCATAGTTTAATATGTTATTAATAAAACCAAAGTATACTTTTGATAAACTACTGAAAACTATTATTTTGACGACTAAAGTATATTTAATATACTATCTGTTTAACTATTTTGGAACTGAAATATATTTTAATATATTACTTATTCGACTCTCTTAAAACCAAAGTGTATTTTTATGTATACTACAAACATTTTTATCAAAACCTTGTTTTACAAACAACATATTTTATACAAACTCATTTTACTTAATTATTTAATTATGCATCTTTCTTTTATATCATCTGATTTCTTATCACTTATAAAGAAAACATTTTTAAGTTCGTGACTATTTTTGTTAAAAATTCTTTTAAATTTACAAGTCATGAATCATGCATTAATAAAACCTATGTATCTCACAGGCATTTTTATGCTGACGTACCTATTTTTACACATGTTTCAGGTGCTGCTATGTGATGATTGTTGAGACATGCTATACATAGGATGGACTCTTACCTTAGCGACTTTAAAACTTGAAAGACAATATTTGTTTTCATTTGATTTGTAATAAAACAATGAGTTCAATATTTCAGTAAAACAAAATTATTAAATCCATGGTTGTGAAACAATGATTCTGTTACGACACTCCCCGACGTTTCCGCCATGATTCGTTGTTTACGTGGTCGGGGTGTGACAATCTGATCAGGTCTGATGGTAAAGTTGAAAAGCTATCAAGGGAGGATGCATTTGGTCTGGATGCAAGTGACCTCCAAGATTCATTTGATCTTCAACTACATAGGGATGAAGAAGACACAGATTCTTTCGATTTTGAGCTTCAGTTCAAGAGGAAAATCCCGAAACTGTTGATAAGAAAATAAAGATCAGAAATAATGGAGAGTTTTGGCATCATTTGTTCTAGGGGGAGATTGTTGGCCCATGTGATCCTTCCTTGAAGAACAGTTGATTCAAAGCCAAAACTCATCTGCAACAGATGATCCAGAATAACAGTGTTTGAACACCTTTTCCCTCCAATAGCAGTGGCACTAAACAACTGATGATCCTCTAAAGTCTGTTGATCTGCAAAGACTATTATATGCAAACCTCTGTTGGATGTAAAGACTGTTGAAGACCAATCATCTGCTAAAGTCAAAGAACTTCTGAAGTCAAAGGCCTGATCAACCTTAATGGAAAGCACTGCTCAGTCTTCATCAGTGGTTGAGCATCATCAGTGGATATCATGCATCAGTGTTTGTTTAATCATTGTCTAATGTAACAGTGTCTGTAATCATCAGTGTTTAGAGGTTGTTAAGACTGTTAGCTGTCACTGTCTAGGTGATGTCAGCAAAGATGCCACAGTGTTTAGGATTGTATTATAAATAGACAGTGCATGTACTGTTCTATTAGCTCTTTGGCACACACTTGCATCTTATACGAACTAACATTATGAGCTCAGGCTTAGGGGGAGAAAGTGTTCATGCATGCATAGTCGAAACATTGTGTATTCAATCTTTTGATTATAAAAGCATATATGATGAAAACTGTTCTTTCCTTGATTGTGTTATAAAGTTTTACTTCATTCCGCTGCAATTGTTCATTTGTTTATCTTCTTCATCTTACATTTCTTATAAAACAACACAATCAAGTAAACTCAGATCCTAACATCCATCATCCATCCTTAGAGTGTGTGTAGTAGTGTGGGATCCAAGATCGATAGCCAGAGTTTTTGTCAAAAAAAGACCATGATTGACTAATCCCTTACATCACTTGGTGAAGACAAATCATTTATATTACTTTTGATTTCTAAGCTTTGGTAACCTTTTATTTGGGTATTTATTAATGACTTTAATAACTAGTTTTTTATATTGAGAGTGAACTTTATTCATTCATTTCTTCACGTTTTGTTGATTCACTCATTCGTGTCTTTACGGTCTATATAAAGTGTGTTAACTGCCTGGAAGGGGGTTAGAAGGGTGGTTGGGTAAAGTTCTTGCCTTGTTCAATATATAGATCCTGTGAGGACTTGATTCAAGCTTATTAGGACTTCCTTTGAGGCAGATAGCATCAAATCGGGGGAAGTAAGAACGACTTGAATCCCTTAAGAATAAACTACTATTAAAACTTTAAACTGGCCTTGCGGGACTATATCCATGCTGACTCAGACCAATATGGCCTAGGGTAGCGTTGCCTCCAAAAGAGGGACATGCCACATTTTGCATTAATAGTGTACTTAATTATCTCTCTGTAATCCGGCCTTGCGGGACTGTATTCCTGCTGACTCAGACCAATATGGCTAAGGGTAGCGTTGCCTCCAAAAGAGGTGTTGGTGCAGTTGTCTATCGACTATATCTTAGTTCGTGTCTTAGTTTAGGGCTGATTGTACATTGTTCGGGAATATAGAGTAGTAGTGGTGAATTCCCAAGAAAGTTGATTTCACACATATGGACATGTCCATATGTGGGAAATCACTGATGTTCATATGTGGGAAATCACATGTCCGTATGTGGGAAACCTAGTAGATGGTTTCGCTTATATGTACAATGGGGGGTATCGCTTTTGTGGACTTGTCCATATGAGCGAAACCTAGTCCCTATATATAGCCCTTGAACGAAATCATTTGTAACGTTGTACAATTCCATACCAAGGTGTTGTCGGTGTGAAGAACTACTTGTATTCGTGTTATAATCAATACAAACAGTAGTTAAAATGAAGAATCAGCTGTATCTACCTTTGTTTCTTGTTATTCCGCACCTGAAATAAAGAAGAACACCTCTGAACGACTCGTTCGGGTCAGATAACGATCCTACAAGTGGTATCAGAGCTCAGGAGGAGGAGTTCTGCAGTATTCAGCTGATTTTCATTGAGATTTCTAGCTTCTACACCTTCTTTCATCATTTCAGGAAGTTTTAACAGTCAAAATTGGATCAAAATTTCACAGATTGTGTATAATTGGACATAAACAAATCCCTGAAAGTTTGAGACCTAAACACGGACTAAAAATGGACAAAATTAGCATTCGAGTTGATTTTGCTTTTACGGACTTAGTTTGATTTCGCTTTTGTGACAGTCCTGATTTCGTTTTTGTGACATCATATCGTGGGATTTCGCTCCAAAGGTCACATAAGTTGAGAGATTTCGCTCATAGATCATCCAGATTTCGCTCATAGGACATCATATCTTGGGATTTCGCTCATAGATCATCCTGATTTCGCTCATAGGACATCATATCTTGGGATTTCGCTTTTGTGACATCAAATTGAGATTTCGCTGAAGAGTACTGTGTGATTTCGCTCCAAGGAAGCCTTGCTTTGATTTCGCTCTTGTGAACCTTTATCCTGATTTCGCTCCTGTGTGCAATCTGATGATTTCACTGTTGTGGTTTATTGGGATTTCGCTCTTAAGACTGAAATTTGGTTATTTCATTCCAAGGAGGCTCAACAAGTAATTTCGCTCCAAAGAGTTTTCCACTTGAAAACTCAAATTTCGTTGAGAAAATTTATCAGGACAGTTTAAGAGATGACAATGGTCTTTGATGAAAAAGAAAACAATGATCTTAAAAGATTAAATAATTGGTATCGAGGATATTTCAGTAGTTCTTATGCCCAAAGAGGTTTGGAGTAACCGGTTCGAATGTTTTCTGTGTAAGAAAGATGAAAAATTGGATGATTTGGAGAAGCGTTTTGATCGTTTGATTGACTATTTGAAAGAAAATCAAATAGTAATAACAAAAGCTGATATGGTATCAAAGTTTGCTAATGGATTACCAGCTGAATGAGATGATTGTTTGAAAATTTTGAGAGAAAATTCTAGTTTTTCAAAATTATCTCTGAATAAATTCATTAGTAAACTTAAAAATCACGATTATGAAATTTATCAAAAGAAGAGAGATGTGATGGATAAAATAAAAATGAATTTAGATGAGTTGAATTTAGACGTGATAAATGAAATAAACAAAAGAATCAATGTTTGTTGGGCAGCAAAAAGAAATTTGATATATGATATGAAAAGGGGTTATTATATTGATGATAATGGAAATCCTCTTGATTTCGTTACAATCTTTGGTGCAGGTACTTATAAGATAGAGAAAGAGAAAGTTTCAAAAGTTGAAGAATCTGTAGAGTTTGGATCTTCAAATTTTGAATCAGTGTGCACCAAATGTGACAACTTTAAGGATGAAAATGACAAACTCGTTGTAACGCCCCGCTTATTTGTACCTTCCTTTTATAGCAAGTCTTATTCGTATTTCTGTTTTTGGAAACCTTGTGTTCTTGTAATCGTCCTTTCCTTGTAACCGTTGTAAAATCCGAGACTTGGACCATGAATAAAACTCGTATTTTGTTAATTACATGTTACACATACCTTATATATGTTCATACATTCAATTTCGTGGAACAATTGATGCTTATTCGTAATTCTTGGAAACTATGCGCTAAACTTGTAAATACATGAAACTTATGCATAAAACGTGTTTCAAGCATAAACGATTCTTGAATACGACCTTTATATGCTCAATTATACTTTGATTATGTTCCTCATGCTTGATTATGCCTTATACTATGCTTTCATATCAAAACAAGTCCCTAAACTATCAAGAATACACCTAAAAGCATCAAACTTAAACTACAGGGACTGAATTGTAATTAAGCCAAACTTCCCCAAAAGGGGGCGCCGCGCGACGCTAGGGTCCTTGGCGTCACGCCAAGGCCCTGTTTCGACAGCAAGTGTGTTTTCTTCCAGCTATTGCACGAAATCCTAAGTCCTAACCTCACCCAATCCCCTTTAATCCACCTCTAAACACCTCCAATCAACTTTAAACTCTTCCACTATAAATACACACCCTCTCCAACCCTTTTTACACTTTCACAACTCATTACACTCCACAAATTCACTCTCAATCTGTTACAAATCAGAGTTCTTGGACAGATTCATACATCTTAACAAAAGTGAGTGTAACTTGCTTGTTTTCACTCCAAATCACTTGATTTTTTCTTCTATTGCTTTGTTATGTTCTTGGGTTTGATTCCTTGGTTTTTCCCTGGAAAAATCATGTTTGGAATTGCCCTAAAAAGGACCAAAACTTTCTGTTTTGTTTGATGTTATTCAAGAACTTGTTTAAACTTATCCAACTTGTGTCTAACGCATCTCACACCTATGTCCTAATGCTTACAACCTATCTCATGGTTGGTTAAGCTTAAAAACAAGGTTGAGACACTTAAATCAGAGGATTAAATGTGACAACTCGAGTTTCCAAGATTCCATTCTCGCATTGATTGCACGTTATCTGTTTAGGTTGTTGGTTTACACGACTTGTTTGTTTGACAACTGTACACATTTGTAATATGTTAAATCGTAGTGTGACTAATATGTTTTGTATGGTGTGTATTAAGTGTGCTTTATATATACTTGATGTGCATTACTTGTGTATTTGAGTATATGTAATAATGTGATTTTGTGTTATGTGGTGTGTTATAATTAAATATATAACATGCCAAACATCCACACACGAATTCATCTCAGCCGAAAACACCCAGCCCAATCCCTCAATTGTATTTACGTAAATAACAAACTAGTGGCCCAAATCCATTTAACGAATTAGTGGCCCAAATACGATTATACCCTTCTTATATTTACGAAAATATCAAACTAGGCCTAACATCTCCACTGGTCGCAAACCCTAAACAAACCCTATTATTTCCTTGATTCGTGAACGGCAGGAGAAACCCCCCCCCCCTGTTTGAGAAACTACTTGGATCAGTCGAGTTCTGGACGTGCTTATTTACTTTCAAGCACATAGTTAGCATACCGAGCAAACCTAAGGTGAGTTCACTGCACTTTTCTAAGCATGCGTCCCGGTGGTTTGGGACATCTGGTAAACGTTTCTAAAGGGAATACTGGGTAAACTGTTATTTGGGATGTTGGTTATTGAACACAGAATCGATCATCTACCGTGTTGCCTGTAAGGCAATGGGGTAACTAATTGATAGCGCTATTAGGTTTGACACCCTCACACCGGGCCGTAAGGACGGGCGTGATCTAGTTACCTGGACATCATTACCAATGCTTGGTTAGGGGCATTGGGGTTGGGCACACTCCCAGGTTATATTGGGCACACTCCCAGGTTATATTGGGCACACTCCCATGGTATATATTGGACACACTTCCAGTATATAAGACTCTCCTACGTTAATAAAAATCCCAAAACGAAACGATGAGTTGACTTAACAGATATCTGGTAACTACACACGTTAACAAAACCTTGAACTCACCAGCGTCGTCTGACACACTTGTCTGCATGCTTGCAGGTCTATAGGCTTATATCATTTGGAACTTGCTGTCTGAGAGGCTGGAGTGGTCATGGGTCAATATACATGGAATCTCAATACAAGCTTAATGGTTTATGTACACATGATTTACGAAACACTTAACAGACGAGATATGCTTCCGCTGTATTCAATAAATGATATGTAACGTTTGTAATACTTTACGTTAATGAATGAAACTCTTATTTAATTATATTTATGAGTTCAATGTGATTGGTGGCTTGGATCCTGGTACGTCACACGCCTTGCGGGGGTTTCCGCATGTGGTATTTTGGGGGTGTGACAGTTTGGTATCAGAGCCACTGGTTATAGTGAACTTGGTTTTAAAAACGTTTTTATAAAACCAGACTATAACCGAACAGTTTTGACAACAGAGAATACGACCATGACACTCAGCTCCAGATTGCAAGGTTCGTCTCTTGTACTCATTGTACTGCGTAACTAGTGAACACTTACATATGATATTGCATGTGATTGCACGTTTAACACAACAGTATGAACTTACGTATTACTTGCACGTCTTATATGACTACTAGGGTGGTGTTACCCTAAACATTCGTGACTCACGTTTTGCGATGCTCTTTGTTTGCTACTCGAGTTTGAGGAACCATTCGACATGAGTTAGGAGGAGCTGAGATGAGCATGCAAATCACAATATTATTGTGGGTGCACACATAATAATAATGTGGGGTGCATGTGAGTCCCAGTGAGGCTTAACAAGTGAAGAAGGGGTTCCGCTCTGTTATTTGATCAGTGTGAAACGTAACAAATTTATAGGAGTCATATCAGTGACCGTCTCCTACTCGAATGTGACCTTTTCACCTCTCTCTGAATCCTTTCGAATCTCGATGCCATCGAGTAGTACCTGAACACCCATCTGAACGCCTAGCGAAACGTGTAGAATGTTAGGTGCTAGTATGAACGTCCCTGAGATTGATGACTCAACGTCAAATGAATGGACTATACTTTCCTCACTTATCTTTGTTTGCTGGAACTCAGCGTGTTGACGCCTTAGATTCCGAAGTGCGATCACTTCTTCAACACTCTCGCAACATACCGTGTATTACTCAGTCAACTTGCAAGAACGGCGGACAAAAGGGTAAACATAGTACCTTACCGACTTTGGCATTTGAACGACCCTAGTTACCGGCAACGATCAACAGCCATTTGACTCCAATCGAATCCTTAACCCCAGCCAGCGACTCATGGGAGTCGACTCTTATGAACCAATCGGGATAAAATCGATGACGATTGACTGTAGAGCGGACTGTGTAACCGCCCGCACCATGAGTAGTGCCTTAGGACGTGGCACGGAATGTAAAAAGTTAGACCTTGTTGGTTAAAGGACACAGGACACCGTTACAGGCAACAATATTAGAGGAAACAGTCGCGGCAACATCAAGGTACTCATGATCGTAGCTTACAGTATGGAAACGAAGGTGACGATAACCAAGGGAACAAAGACAGTACTGGAGATTCTTGTGACGAAAACAACATTGGAAGTGAAGCTCATGGAAGGACATTTAGTATTGGCATAGGCTATACCAGGCGTAATAGCAACACGATAGCTTGGATGGGTAGTGAAGTCGGCTGATGCAAGCCAATTGAAGCCTTATATGTTCGCTGGGATACAAACTCGACCTTGGGGGACAGGTGTTCGACATCGACCTTCCTTCTACTACCCCTGATGGTTACAATGCAGTAGTTTGTGAGGATTGGTTATTCAGAAATCGTGCAAACATACCTTACGAGGAGAAAAGTTGGTGTGAAGAATCGTTATTTCTTCTAAAGCTACAGAGTGGCGCAAAGGTTAGCGCCATATCAACTATGAAGGTCCAGAAGTGTCTATGGAAGGATCACCCCGCTATGTTAACACTCGTTACTGATAATAAGGCTAAGTAAAAGAGGATCGAGGATCCACCAATTGTTCGTGATTTTTCCCCTATGTGCTACCAGGAGGACTATCAGGGTTACCCTCACGTTGTCAGGGGGAATATCAGATTGGTATCATGTCAGAAGCAGCCCTTAGTACTAGTACTCCTTATTGCCTCACATCAGGAAGGTTGCAATAACTGCCTAATCGACTCAAGGAACTGTTGGACAGAAATTTTATCGGACCTAGTTTTTCACTTTGGGGAAACCTAGTGATATCAGTGGAGGTTATCCGTGTCGTTGGACATGTGTACTGATTATCAAGAACTGAACAAGGTGACTGTGAAGAATCGCTATTCTCTTCCACGCATCGACGACTTATTCGACCAATTGCAAGGGTCGAGTTATTACTCGAAGATTGATCTGAGGTCAGGTTATCACCAACTGAGAGTCCGGGATGAGGACGTCTCCAAAACAGCATTCAGAACACGCTACGGCCACTACGAGTTTCTAGTCATGCCATTCGGGTTAACGAACGCGCCTGCGATTTTCATGGACCTTATGAATAGGGTGTGCAAACCTTATCTTGACAAGTTTGTTATTGTTTTTATTGATGACATCCTGATCTACTCGAAGAGTCGGGAGGAACACGAGCAGCACTTACGACTTATTTTGGGACTCCTACGAACGGAACAACTATACGCTAAGTTTTCGAAATGCGACTTCTGGCTTCGTGAAGTCCACTTTCTAGGCCACGTGGTAAACAAGGATGGGATTCATGTCGATCCATCCAAGGTAGATTCTATCAAGAACTGGCCTGCACCTCGCACACCGGCAGAAATACGCCAATTCTTGGGTTTGGCGGGTTATTACAGACGGTTCATCAAAGACTTCTTAAAGATTGCACAGCCGCTTACACTACTGACACAGAAAGGTGTTATTTATCGTTGGGGTAATACACAGGGAACAGCGTTTCAGCACTTAAGGGATAGACTTTGTAGCGCACCTATCCTCTCATTGCCTGAAGGCACGGACGATTTTGTAGTCTACTGCGACGCATCCATCCAAGGTCTTGGATGTGTGTTGATGCAACGGGATAAAGTCATTGCTTATGCTTCGTGCCAACTTAAGATTCACGAACGGAATTACACAACACATGATTTAGAGCTGGGAGATGTTGTCTTTGCGCTCAAGATATGGCGACATTACCTGTATGACACTAAGTGCACCATCTACACTGATCACAGGAGTCTCGAGCATATTTTCAAGCAGAAGGAATTGAACATGCGGCAACGTCGATGGGCCGAGCTACTTAATGATTACGAATGCGCTATCAAGTACCATCCAGGCAAAGCCAATGTTGTGGCTGATGCCCTCAGTCGAAAGGATACTGCACCTAGGCGTGTACGAGCGTTGCAATTCACTATTCAGTCTAGTCTTCCTGCACAGATACGAGATGCTCAGGTAGAAGCATTGAAACTAGAAAACGTCAGGGCTGAAGCTCTACGCGGCTCAAAGCAACGGTTAGAACAAAAGGAAGACGGTGCCTATTACGTAACAGGACGCATCTGGGTCCCACTCTATAGCAACTTACGCGAGCTTGTAATGGATGAAGCTCATAAGTCTCGCTACTCAGTACATTCAGGTTCGGATAAGATGTACCACAACCTCAGAACTACATGTTGGTGGCCCAGCATGAAAGCTCACATAGCCACTTACGTTAGCAAGTGCTTGACTTGTGCGAGAGTTAAAGCGGAATATCAGAAACCATCAGGCCCACTCCAACAACCTGAGATACCACAATGGAAATGGGAACAAATTTCCATGGATTTTGTTACAGGCCTACCTAGATCTCAGCGCGGAAATGATACTATTTGGGTGATCGTGGATCGACTCACAAAGTCTGCTCACTTCTTGGCTATCAAGGAAACGGACAAGTTTTCCACACTAGCAGACGTATACTTGAAGGAAGTAATCTCAAGGCACGGGGTGCCCACCTCTATTATCTCTGATCGTGATGCACGTTTTACGTCAGAACTGTGGCAAGCAATGCATAAATCTTTTGGCTCTTGTCTAGACATGAGCACAGCTTATCATCCTCAGACAGATGGGCAGTCTGAGCGCACTATTCAAACTCTAGAAGACATGCTTCGGGTGTGCGTAATTGACTTTGGAAATGGCTGGGAAAAACAGCTGCCACTTGTGGAATTCTCGTACAATAACAGCTACCACAGCAGCATTAAAGCTGCTCCATTTGAGGCATTGTACGGGCGTAAATGCCGATCACCTTTTTGTTGGGCAGAGGTGGGTGACAGTCAGATCACAGGTCCAGAAATGGTAGTTGATACTACTGAAAAGATTGCTCAAATACGACAACGCATGGCGGCAGCACGTGACCGTCAGAAAGCATACGCAGATAAAGACAGGAAACTACTCGAGTTCCAGGTTGGGGATCGAGTGCTACTCAAAGTTTCACCCTGGAAGGGTGTTGTTCGTTTTGGCAAACGAGGCAAGCTCAATCCGTGATATGTCGGATCATTTGAAATCATTGAGAAAATAGGTAAAGTAGCCTACAGACTGAACTTACCAGCTGAACTCAATGCAGTTCACAACGTTTTTCACGTGACGAATCTGAAGAAGTGTCTGTCAGATGAGACCCTCATAGTTCCTTTGAAGGAGCTCACTATCGACGATCAGTTGTCATTCGTCGAGGAACCAGTTGAAATCGCGGACCGGGATGTTAAGGTCCTCAAGCACACCAGAATACCTCTTGTTTGAGTTCGTTGGAACTCCCGTCGTGGCCCAGAGATTACCTGGGAACGAGAAGATCAAATGAAACTCAAGTGCCCCCAGTTATTCGGAAACAGTGCAACCACTACTGACGCCGAAGCTACTACAGAATTTCGGGACGAAATTCCAAATCAACGGGGGGATGATGTGACACCCCAGGAAAACCAGTAAACGATACAATTTACCTAGCTTCCTCAGTAACCGCATGCTAAATTTCGGGACGAAATTTCTTTCAAGTTGGGGATAATGTGACAACTCGAGTTTCCAAGATTCCATTCTCGCATTGATTGCACGTTATCTGTTTAGGTTGTTGGTTTACACGACTTGTTTGTTTGACAACTGTACACATTTGTAATATGTTAAATCGTAGTGTGACTAATATGTTTTGTATGGTGTGTATTAAGTGTGCTTTATATATACTTGATGTGCATTACTTGTGTATTTGAGTATATGTAATAATGTGATTTTGTGTTATGTGGTGTGTTATAATTAAATATATAACATGCCAAACATCCACACACGAATTCATCTCAGCCGAAAACACCCAGCCCAATCCCTCAATTGTATTTACGTAAATAACAAACTAGTGGCCCAAATCCATTTAACGAATTAGTGGCCCAAATCCGATTATACCCTTCTTATATTTACGAAAATATCAAACTAGGCCTCACATCTCCACTGGTCGCAAACCCTAAACAAACCCTATTATTTCCTTGATTCGTGAACGGCAGGAGAAACCCCCCCCCCCCCCTGTTCGAGAAACTACTTGGATCAGTCGAGTTCTGGACGTGATTATTTACTTTCAAGCACATAGTTAGCATACCGAGCAAACCTAAGGTGAGTTCACTGCACTTTTCTAAGCATGCGTCCCGGTGGTTTGGGACATCTGGTAAACGTTTCTAAAGGGAATACTGGGTAAACTGTTATTTGGGATGTTGGTTATTGAACACAGAATCGATCATCTACCGTGTTGCCTGTAAGGCAATGGGGTAACTAATTGATAGCGCTATTAGGTTTGACACCCTCACACCGGGCCGTAAGGACGGGCGTGATCTAGTTACCTGGACATCATTACCAATGCTTGGTTAGGGGCATTGGGGTTGGGCACACTCCCAGGTTATATTGGGCACACTCCCAGGTTATATTGGGCACACTCCCATGGTATATATTGGACACACTTCCAGTATATAAGACTCTCCTACGTTAATAAAAATCCCAAAACGAAACGATGAGTTGACTTAACAGATATCTGGTAACTACACACGTTAACAAAACCTTGAACTCACCAGCGTCGTCTGACACACTTGTCTGCATGCTTGCAGGTCTATAGGCTTATATCATTTGGAACTTGCTGTCTGAGAGGCTGGAGTGGTCATGGGTCAATATACATGGAATCTCAATACAAGCTTAATGGTTTATGTACACATGATTTACGAAACACTTAACAGACGAGATATGCTTCCGCTGTATTCAATAAATGATATGTAACGTTTGTAATACTTTACGTTAATGAATGAAACTCTTATTTAATTATATTTATGAGTTCAATGTGATTGGTGGCTTGGATCCTGGTACGTCACACGCCTTGCGGGGGTTTCCGCATGTGGTATTTTGGGGGTGTGACATTAAACCTCATAAACTTTCTGTTTTGTTAGGGTATTTAACCCACAAGTCATGTCAAGCTTAGACCTTGATGAATGAGTGATTATGGAACAACTTGGGTTGTTCCAACATAAAATCCTCACATGATTTGATGATTTCTCCTTTGTTAGGTTGTTTATATTATTATACAAATCCTAGTTCGTGACCCTCCTTGGTTGTTTTTACATCAAGTGAAGTGGTGAACATTCAAGGGGTTCCTAAATGGAAGCATGTTCTTCTTACCCCATACATGACATCTATGATAACTCGAGGTGCCTAAATGAAGATCCTAATCTTCTACCTCCTACATGAATTATTGGACTAAATAATATGTAATACTCAACCTAAATAATATCTATGTACATTCGAAACTTTGATGTTGAACTCATGTTCACTCGTCAAAGTAGTAGGACATCATCCAAGACCTAAACCTTGTTACGATTCTTATGGGTGTTCAACTCATGAAAACATTATCATAACCCTTATGGTTACCAAGTGTCATACAAGTGTTATGTGTTGAGGACGATTATTTTCACATGTTATTTTCATATGTTATTTTCATGTTATTTTATTCCGAATCTCGACTCTAAACATACTTGAACTTGAACCCTTATACATTCGGACTCTACATCTCTAATCGTCAACAATTGGATAATCGGAAAGCATATGCAATATAGTGAGTATACTCGTATTCCCCACTTTACTTTTACCACTTTTGGGGTGTAACATGTTTACGTATCAAAAACTTACACATGAACATTTTGCTTAAACAAATGAACATTCCTATAACATGCTTGTATACGTGATTGCTTGATACTTTAAACTTGGGTGAAAATTTATGTGTTGAACTTATCATTAACTTCGTACGAGCCTAACCGTGACATATGTAGCGCTATAGGATTGACGAACCGCCCGTAGACTTGTGGTTATGTCATGAGCATCTTGCGTCTCTTTTGGGTTGATATGTTAGACACATGCCAAATTTATTGTTTATCTTGAATCACATGCTTGCTATGAGGAATTGTTCGAAACTTATCTTTTGTTATGTATGTACCAAACTTGTATACTCGCCTTTGCTTTTGCATTGAACATTATTTTAAACATGTTACAGGTTGAGGATGATGATGCTATGAAATGAAGTAGCGTTGATACCTAGATACACATATAGACGTTTAGATTAAATATGTTGTATAAATGTCATATTTGTTGTCGTATTGTTCTTTTGTATTTAACATGTTGTATTTCAAATTTCATGTATTGTAACATTTATTTATGAAAGAAATCAATTTATCTTTAATTCAATTGCCACAACTTAGCGTTATGTGTGATGAGCAATCTTTCTTCGTCTCACTCCGATGTTTCCGCCATCGGTTGGGGTGTGACAGATTGGTATCAGAGCCATAACTATAGGGAATTAGGTAGAATTGCCATGCTTTTTACCTAGTCTATAGTTCTAGAGCCTTATTCTTATGTTTTAATTGAAACTACATGCATGCCACTTTATGTGTTTCTTATACATTCTCTTTGAGCCTTTTAAACATATGTGTCGTTTATTCTTATGTAACATACTTGACATGCTATTCTTATGTGTTAATACACGTTTTATTATGTGTTAATATTTGTTTTAATATGTCATCCTTTTGTGCCATTCTTGACATGTTTATACTTGTTTGCGTAATCTTCAACATACGCTTTTCCTCATACATTTTACTCGACAATTCTAAAATTCACAAACACTCGTATCATGCAAAATAGATGAGTTTACCAAAATAGGCGTGAAACCCACAATTTGGTGAATAACTCTCAATCCTTCTACCTTCTTTTTACACGAAATTCACCATCAAGTTAGGAGTGAAACCCTCACCTTGATGGAGAAATGCGAATTTCAAATTCTAGTGGACCCTCGTCAAAGTGTCAATTAACTTTTGACCCGACGAGTACCAACCACACTTAGGATACTAAATCGCCAAGTTAGGGGTGAAACCCGCACCTTGTCGACTAGTTCCACTCCTTGATTTTCAAAAATCCCGCCAAGTCTCGAAATTTCAAATGAGTTAGGGACATGTAGTAACCGGAAGGGTAAATACCGTTAACCGACTTGTCGGCGAGAGTATTTCACCTATTAGGCCAAAGCATGCTCCTCAAACTCGAAAGACTCTTCGACCGCTTTGGTTAGTCAAAGTTCCGTTTTGGAACCATCCCAAATTTTAATCAAACATGTGTTCTACTATTTATTTTATACGATGCAATCTTTCAAATTTGAAATTTCTTTCGATATTTTCTTCTCACACACACATCATATTGAATCTTTCCATACATTTATACATATGTACGATTTCATATAATTTAAATTCATTTTCCTTATAATGACAAGTGGAGACATATCATTGAGATAGGAGTGACTTCCTTACCTTGACGATTAACTCCACTCCCCTTTTCTTAAAACGACCTCACCAACGAGTTAGGGGTGATTCCCTTACCTAGGTGATCGTTACCAAAACGTCTCTTCAAAATATCTTATTATGCAAACTCGATCATGTTTTATACCTAAATTATTTATCATTATTCAAAATACATACGTATACGATTTCAAAATACATTGTCTTATCAAGCGTACTTTCTATCCTACAACCTATTTTCACTTAACTCTTATACACGAGATTCTTAAACATATCTTGAATGTTTTACTACACAAATTTTCAAACCTTACGCAATGCTACCTATCAATTTAATTGGCCCAAGGAATCTCTTGCCCATGAACTTCATACTCGGCTTAATCACTAAAACGCACTTATGATATAAATCACCAAACTAAAGACTTTCATTCTCAATCGGAGGATCAAGCCAACCTTTCTTTTACACCTATAAGATCTTATGGATGTTATATGATCGTTTTACCAAGAACTCTATTTAACATCAACAAATCATTTGTTAGAACTTTTAACAATCACTAAGTCCTTTTGCTAAAATTCTTTTCTAAGGATCCTCGTTTTCACAAGAACCTCCTAAATTCATAATTTCATGTTTGATGAAATGAACTCACTTTTGATTGAAAACCTTTTTCCTACACCAATTTACAAACCACGTGGGCAAGAAGACTTCATGGGGACCGATCATCTTCGGGTTACGTAAACTCTTTTGAAACAAAAGTAGCATTTCCATTCATTACAAAATACATTATGCTTAACCAATGAGTACTTTATACCCTCATACATATGAAAACTATATTCTACCTTTCCAACCAAACCCAATCTAATTTTGATTCGATGAACTCAATGTTTCGTTTAAACAACTATACATGCATATCATCATACACGTTTTAGTCGTTGCATCGCGACAATTTCATTTATGTCGTTCGTACTTACATGCTCAACCTCTTGAGCACTTTTACTTGCTTAACTTTGTTATGTTTCAATTAATACTATATACGCAATCATTAGTATTCGTACTCACACTCACACTCATATTCATAACAATACATTTTATGCTTATACTTATAATCGTATTCATACTTATACTCATACGTTTCATGTTTTTACCTATACTCATATGTTTCATGTTTTTACTTATACACATACGTTGCATGCTTATACGTATACACATACTACCCGTACGTGTTAAGTTGATACACATACTTGCGTGCTTATTCATACTTAAACTTATACTTATGCTCATACTTTCGTTCATACTCATGATCCATACATTCGTACCCGTACGTGAGCGTAATCCGAGTGATTCACTTACGTGGGTCCCATACATACTTAAGCATGGACTTGCTTACATACTTTGTTCTTATAAGCACACATTCTTTTTGCTTTTTAGTTTACCTACCCAAATTCATACACAACTAATACAAGCTATGCGGATCATGCGACGATCAATATAATCACGGGTGCACACGGGATTATAGTGATAGGCGTATGAGAACCATAGAGTGTACTACTGTGTATGGTAAGACACGGAACGTAACATGACACCGAATACGAAACAGACGTAATGTGGTCAAAACATGGTGGATACACCGCTGGTACTTCCTATATATAAGTGTTTTCACCACATTACCAAACTTTCGTAAAACGTGTCATGAGAAATTTGGTGTTTTACAGACCTATTTAGACCTAATACAACTTTAGACAACTCACAAACGCATTATATCCGATTATCCACGACGAGACTTCGTTCTTAACACATTACGTTCATCTATCCAACACTTATGCTATTCTTATACTTGCACTCTTTAAGAGTCATTCATTTCTATACTTATATTATACTCCTATATCCCTTCTCTCATATGAACCTCGTTCACAATCAAGCTCGTTAAAACATTTGAATCCTAACTTATCTTACTACCTTAGAACCGATTTCCTATTCTATATTTTTGTGTAAACGTATTTAATAGGCCGTTAATACTTTATCTTACCAAACCTCCTCGTTCCACTCGAGAAGCAATTTCTATGAACATGTGGTTTTATACTATCTTTAAAACTTCCTACACAATCTATTTTATTGATTTCAAACCATTGTATGAAGACCTCCTTCGCAAATACAATAAATTTGTAAAACAACTCCAATTTTAGCCATTCAAAAATCGTTTTACCTATATACGTTTACCCTTGCTTATGCCTCAAGACCATTTTTAGCCAGACAAATCACTTTACGAACTTATTTTATTCTCCCAAAATTTCGTAACTTCAAACATTTCAAAATTTCGAGTCTCAAGTTTTCGTCAAAACTCTTCAAGTCTACCTCTTGAATAAATTTCGGGACGATATTTCCTAAAGGAGGGGAGACTGTAACACCCCGCTTATTTGTACCTTCCTTTTATAGCAAGTCTTATTCGTATTTCTGTTTTTGGAAACCTTGTGTTCTTGTAATCGTCCTTTCCTTGTAACCGTTGTAAAATCCGAGACTTGGACCATGAATAAAACTCGTATTTTGTTAATTACATGTTACACATACCTTATATATGTTCATACATTCAATTTCGTGGAACAATTGATGCTTATTCGTAATTCTTGGAAACTATGCGCTAAACTTGTAAATACATGAAACTTATGCATAAAACGTGTTTCAAGCATAAACGATTCTTGAATACGACCTTTATATGCTTAATTATACTTTGATTATGTTCCTCATGCTTGATTAGGCCTTATACTATGCTTTCATATCAAAACAAGTCCCTAAACTATCAAGAATACACCTAAAAGCATCAAACTTAAACTACAGGGACTGAATTGTAAGTAAGCCAAACTTCCCCAAAAGGGGGCGCCGCGCGACCCTAGGGTCCTTGGCGTCACGCCAAGGCCCTGTTTCAACAGCAAGTGTGTTTTCTTCCAGCTATTGCACGAAATCCTAAGTCCTAACCTCACCCAATCCCCTTTAATCCACCTCTAAACACCTCCAATCAACTTTAAACTCTTCCACTATAAATACACACCCTCTCCAACCCTTTTTACACTTTCACAACTCATTACACTCCACAAATTCATTCTCAATCTGTTACAAATCAGAGTTCTTGGACAGATTCATACATCTTAACAAAAGTGAGTGTAACTTGCTTGTTTTCACTCCAAATCACTTGATTTTTTCTTCTATTGCTTTGTTATGTTCTTGGGTTTGATTCCTTGGTTTTTCCCTGGAAAAATCATGTTTGGAATTGCCCTAAAAAGGACCAAAACTTTCTGTTTTGTTTGATGTTATTCAAGAACTTGTTTAAACTTATCCAACTTGTGTCTAACGCATCTCACACCTATGTCCTAATGCTTACAACCTATCTCATGGTTGGTTAAGCTTAAAAACAAGGTTGAGACACTTAAATCAGAGGATTAAACCTCATAAACTTTCTGTTTTGTTAGGGTATTTAACCCACAAGTCATGTCAAGCTTAGACCTTGATGAATGAGTGATTATGGAACAACTTGGGTTGTTCCAACATAAAATCCTCACATGATTTGATGATTTCTCCTTAGTTAGGTTGTTTATATTATTATACAAATCCTACTTCGTGACCCTCCTTGGTTGTTTTTACATCAAGTGAAGTGGTGAACATTCAAGGAGTTCCTAAATGGAAGCATGTTCTTCTTACCCCATACATGACATCTATGATAACTCGAGGTGCCTAAATGAAGATCCTAATCTTCTACCTCCTACATGAATTATTGGACTAAATAATATGTAATACTCAACCTAAATAATATCTATGTACATTCGAAACTTTGATGTTGAACTCATGTTCACTCGTCAAAGTAGTAGGACATCATCCAAGACCTAAACCTTGTTACGATTCTTATGGGTGTTCAACTCATGAAAACATTATCATAACCCTTATGGTTAACAAGTGTCATACAAGTGTTATGTGTTGAGGACGATTATTTTCACATGTTATTTTCATATGTTATTATCATGTTATTTTATTCCGAATCTCGACTCTAAACATACTTGAACTTGAACCCTTATACATTCGGACTCTACATCTCTAATCGTCAACAATTGGATAATCGGAAAGCATATGCAATATAGTGAGTATACTCGTATTCCCCACTTTACTTTTACCACTTTTGGGGTGTAACATGTTTACGTATCAAAAACTTACACATGAACATTTTGCTTAAACACATGAACATTCCTATAACATGCTTGTATACGTGATTGCTTGATACTTTAAACTTGGGTGAAACTTTATGTGTTGAACTTATCATTAACTTCGTACGGGCCTAACCGTGACATATGTAGCGCTATAGGATTGACGACCCGCCCGTAGACTTGTGGTTATGTCATGAGCATCTTGCGTCTCTTTTGGGTTGATATGTTAGACACATGCCAAATTTATTGTTTATCTTGAATCACATGCTTGCTATGAGGAATTGTTCGAAACTTATCTTTTGTTATGTATGTACCAAACTTGTATACTCGCCTTTGCTTTTGCATTGAACATTATTTTAAACATGTTACAGGTTGAGGATGATGATGCTATGAAATGAAGTAGCGTTGATACCTAGATACACATATAGACGTTTAGATTAAATACGTTGTATAAATGTCATATTTGTTGTCGTATTGTTCTTTTGTATTTAACATGTTGTATTTCAAATTTCATGTATTGTAACATTTATTTATGAAAGAAATCAATTTATCTTTAATTCAATCGCCACAACTTAGCGTTATGTGTGATGAGCAATCTTTCTTCGTCTCCCTCCGATGTTTCCGCCATCGGTTGGGGTGTGACACTCGTGAAAGATGCGGAAAGTTTGGCATTGGAGATCAAGAAGTTGAACAATGAAAAGCAAGCTGATGATAAACAGATTCTGGAGTTGCAGGAAAATTGTGTAAAGCTGAAATCTGAAAATGACAAACCGTTAAGTAACTTGAACAGTTTGACATTTGAAAACCAGAAGTTGAAAGAAAATGAAAAAGTAAAAATTGAGAAAGATTTTCAAAGTCAAATAAAAATTTTAGAAGATGAGAGAGATTTGTTTGGTAAAAACAATCTTGAAAAACAAATTGCAATCAATTCTCATCTTGAAAAGATTATTCGACTTGAAAAGGAAGCAGAGTGTGCTCAAAAGAAAATCAAGGAATGGGAAGAAAAGTTGAAGGTGTTTGTGAATACTTCAACTATTCCTTGTCCAAAACCTATTAATTCAGTTCAAATAAGTGACATTGTCACAAACTTTGACAATGTCAAAGTTGAAGATTGTGATGAGAAATCTGATGATGAAAATGAAAATATTGAAAAACAAAAATTGTTTTTGAAATTAAAAGAAAAATTTCAGAAAACTGTTCTACAATCAACTGAAAAAGGTGAGTGCTCTAAGCAAAAACCTTTGAAGAAGAAAGCAGAACAGAAACAAAAACAAAAAGGTAAAAATTTGAAAAATGTTTAAAAAGAAAATAACAGCTCATCAGATCGATCATCCAATAAAAATCAAAAATTACAAAAAGTAAAAAATGATAATTCAAAAATTGTTGGCAATAAGTGGTGCAGGTTGGACCACAGTGCTCAAAAGTCAAATCCAGCAAACATGAGGAAGGAATATCACCATGCCAAACAATGCTATGATTTGAGCATTTGGGCTAACAATGGTGATTGGTACGACGATAACAGAGTGTGTTACCGATGTGGTTATCAAGGACACATTGCTGTTAACTGCCAAGGTTGGAGTTATGAGACGAGGAGATGCTTTAACTGTCAAATTAGAGGTCACATTGCCAAAGATTGCCCAAGGAGATCAAATGAAAGATTGAGGGCTAAGTCTCAAAAATTGGCAAAGATTCCAGTCAACGTCAAGCCCAAAGAACCTAAAGTTCAAGAACGGATAATTCAAGAAAAGAAAGTTAAACTTTCACATGGGCAGAAAGACAGACTGAGGAAGAAGAGGAAGAAGGCAAGAGAGTATCTCGAGAAGATCTTGTCCTCGGGTTCATCTGTTGATAAAAATAAGAGTTCTGATGAATCGACTCCTTCGATTGCAAAGTCAAGCAAGACGAATTCATCAGATACAAATCTGAGGACGAAAGAAGAAAAGAAGAAGAAGAAAATGGTCGGCGATGAATCTGACATGTTAAAGTCAGACAAACCACCTTCAGGCGATGAATCTGATGTGTCGAAGTCAGACAAGCCATGTGCAGGCAATGATTCTGGTTCGTCAAAGCCAGATGAGCCTTTGGTTGAGGTAAAAATGGAGAATTCAGGTTTAACAATGGATGATGCAAATTTTCCACCATTGTTGAACAAGAATTCAAAATCACCCAAGGATCGTCAGGCTTGGGTGAATCTGTTCAAATAGAAAAGCCTGACTTGCCGGAGTTCCCAGGTTGGTAAGTGTGGAACATGAATCGGCACATTTCTTGAGAAATTTCACTCTGGTGATTTTTCGCCTTACATGTGGTAAATCAGGGACATTAAGTTGTACTTGATTTTCTACAAGTGATGTTTGAAAATTAAAACTGAAATTGTAAAATCTGTCATGTGTATGAAGAAAACAATGTGATGAAGTGACCCCGAACCTACAAATGGATTAATAAACAAAACTTATTTTCCGGAAAAATCATTTTGGTTAAAACAAACTTAAGTGTTTTGAAATCATAATGAGAAAATAGTTTTGTGAAAGGGGGAGTTCTGATTGTTTATGCCTAGTGGATGGCGAATTGATGCGATTTGATATCGGTTGTCATATTTCTTGTACAGCTTGTTTTCAAATTTTCCCAGAAAATCAAAATTGAAACATATTTTGATTTTAGGGGGAGAAAAATTTTTAAAAAAATTAGAAAATTTGAAAATGTCAAAAACATGATAAAAATTCAAAATGAGTTTTGCTGAAACAAGAGGAAATGATAGAAAATCAGTGGACTATCATAGCATGCTAAAGAAATGAAAAGCCTAAATGTGATAAACGGTCTCACTAAAGACGTGACGATAGGCTCAGCTAGACTAGTAGATTTGCGATAACGATACAAACCTAAATGAAAAAGCCTAGTTCTAGTGGGAAACATGGTCGAAAGCATAGTACTTAGTTTTGTCCTTCTTGATTGTGTGCCTACTCAATAATCCCTGATTGTCGAAAGACATAAAACTGGTTAAGTTTGTGAACTTTCACAACTTTGCTGAAAAGTCGCTGTGATTGTGCATTTTATTTTGCAAAGATTTAAACTTGTTTAATTCTTTATTTTTTTTAGCATCGGACATCCTCTGCGTATACGTGAGTATCGACCTGGATGTTGTTGCCTAAACGTTCAGCTTTATTTTCTTTGGTGTTTCGTTTAAGCTTTGGACCTCCTCTGCGTATACGGGAGTATCGAGCTGGTGGTTAAAGCCTAAACAATTTCAACTTATTTTTATTTTCTTATTTTGTTTAAACATTGGACTTTCTCTGCGTATACGGAAGTATCGACCTGATTGTTAATGTTTAAACATTCTGCTTTATTTTCGCACAAATCACAGTTGATAAAAGTTTAAAGGCATTACTTGAGATAGTGTATTACATGATGAGGGGATATGCTGAGATCGTGGGGTCCATAAGAATTTAGTGCAAATTAATATACCTTAACGTATCGGTAAGCATTTCAAAAGTTTTTAGATTGAGCTTAAGTGGACAACAATATCGTCAATCAATGTGAATCGTTTAGAGCTGAATATGTTTAAAGCTTAACGGTGCTAGTGATTGGTCACATAAACTGATATGATCCTCTTACACAAGCTCACAAAATATTGTTTGTAAATATTTCTTTACTGCATTTCATTCTATTCAAAAATCCAAAAAGATTTTCAGTGTGTTTTAGCATAAATTTTGTAAAATCCAAAAAGATTTTCGACAACTGATGTTGGAAAGCTGATATTCAAAATCTCAATGGCTAAACATGATAAACAGATGGTTTGGTTAATTGGTTTGAAATGTTTAAAATGATTCATTAAGTTGAATCAGAATTTGGAATGTTTCAAATTTTAAATCAATTGTATAGTTGATTCATTAAATTGAATCACAATATTGTTTGTTATAATTGTGTGTTTGAGTTGTGTAGGTTTCTGATCCTGTTGCTACGAAAGCCAGGAGATGTATCAGAACCTGAGAAGAGCTTGAACTGAGAAAGCCAGGATTTAATTTCAAATGTGATAACAAATTCCAGACAGCGATCCTAGCTTGATGATAGGGGGAGTCTGACGAGAGTTAGAACCAGAGAAAGATCCAGGTACATGATTCCAGGTACATGATTCTGAAGAAGACCGATCAAGATTGAAGAACTGTCATGATGAAGACTCTCACTGAAGATTCCATCAACATTCAAGGGGGAGTCTGTTGGTGCAGTTGTCTGTCGACTACATCTTAGTTCGTGTCTTAGTTTAGGGCTGATTGTACATTGTTCGGGAATATAGAGTAGTAGTGGTGAATTCCCAAGAAAGTTGATTTCACACATATGGACATGTCCATATGTGGGAAATCACTGATGTTCATATGTGGGAAATCACATGTCCGTATGTGGGAAACCTAGTAGATGGTTTCGCTTATATGTACAATGGGGGGGTTTCGCTTTTGTGGACATGTCCATATGAGCGAAACCTAGTCCCTATATATAGCCCTTGAACGAAATCATTTGTAACGTTGTACAATTCCATACCGAGGTGCTGCCGGTGTGAAGAACTACTTGTATTCGTGTTATAATCAATACAAACAGTAGTTAAAATGAAGAATCAGCTGTATCTACCTTTGTTTCTTGTTATTCCGCACCTGAAATAAAGAAGAACACCTCTGAACGACTCGTTCGGGTCGAAACACGATCCTACAAGAGGGACATGCCACTATAACTAAGATAGTCTCTTAAAAAAAACCAAAGCGTGGAAATCGTTAAAGGATACATAAATGACGAGTCGGAACCAAGTGATTCTATCTTGTCTATCTGTTCTTTTATTTATTTAGTTTCCTCATTTTATTTTTACTTATTTACAAAAATATTTTCTCAAAATTTAGTTAGATTAGACGTCGATAATATTCCGGTATTAGAAGCTCTTGTGTCCTTGGACGACCTCGGTATCTTACCATTACTATACTACGCCGACGATGGGTGCACTTGCCCTAGCGTGTTGTAGAGAGTGATAATTTATATCGTGTTTTATAAATTTAAAGCTTGATAAAAGAGTAAAAGGTACTAAAAATATATCAAAAAATCCATACACACTCGCAAACACGTCAACGGTTCGGCTATTATCCTCAACAAAAGTTTAAACCGAAGTCATCAATTATTGGTTAATCAGTTCGGTTTATTCGGTTCGATTAACGATTTTTTTCTTCAGTTCTTTTAATTTATGTTAATAGCCAAAACAAGACTTGGGCTAAAACTTTGGCTTAAAAATACATGAAGAGGAATAATAAACAGATGAAATGGAGGTACAAAATATGAAATACATAAACTAGGTGTATAAAAGTTATTCGGTTAATTTTGCTTAAACGAGGGCACACAAAAATCATGATAACCATTTTTTGGTTGATCGGTCTTCGATTAATCAGTTTTCAGCTAATTCAGTTTCTTGTTGATTTTGGTTCGGTTTCTTTTGTTTTCAGTTCGCTTTCGTCTGTTTACAGTTTGGTTTCGATTAACAATTCATGTTGTTGCTCGCTCCTAAACACTGTTAATCACGTAACATATCAGTTTTTTAATTAAGAAAACTATATTATAATACACTCAAATTAAAGAGAATAAAATGTTTGTTTTTATAGTGTGAATTAAAAAAAATAGATTAACGTATAAAAAAGTTATGGCCGTTTAATAATCAGGGGAAATTAGATTTTTTATAAGGGTGAAAATGCGTAACTATTAACTATTTATCTATAATTTGGTTAAAATTAAAGGAATTAAACTGTAGTTAAGATGAAGGGATTAAAGTGTAATTATTGTTTGAAAGACTAATTTACCATTTTAGGGTTGTACATTATACATTAAACTAAAAAAAATTAGGTATCCTATAATGTGACTCACATATACATTATATATGGTGATACAAGTTATTAACAAGCAACTTTCATCGCCTTTAAATGAACAAACAATTTACATGATGTGTTATGGATCTAATATTATACACCCCTTTTTATGAGGAAAATAAAAAACAATTGTATTTTGAAAAACTATAATGTTATTTGGACAAACTGCATAGGGTCATGCACAGTAATTTCTTAACGTCAATGAATCAAAGTTTTATTTTCGTCAGGATCAGATTTACTATTTAAAATGGGGTTGCAGCATGGTTGTAAAAGTCCCGCCTAGGCTCCGAGAGTACTCCTCGAGTACTCGTTAAAAGGTCGGTTGCCGAGGCCCGAGGATTGTTTGCCTAGGCCAGTTACTCCCTGAGTAATCTCCGTCTAGGCCGAGTACTCTAAAATACGACTAGGGAGCGCCTAACGTCTTTTACAACCATGATTGCGGTACAACTTGTTACTCGTTTACATGCTACTATAAATTTTCTGTAATTAATTAAAAGCACGATAATGGTGTATATTTTGAAATATTGCTTTTGAAACTCGGACGTAAATTGATGAGGACGTTATATATCATTCAGGACCATATCGCACGTTGATGTGGAAAAAGGAAAGATAGGATTCAAACAAGAAGTAAAGGTCCATTATGAAAAAAGACATCGTATTCAACTCTATATTTATTACATTAGAGAACCCATATGCCAATGAAAAAAGACATCGTATTCAACTCTATATTTATTACATTAGAGAACCCATATGCCAATGAAAAAAGACATCGTATTCAACGCTATATTTATTACATTAGAGAACCCATATGCCAAAAACACATTTGTGAATTCGTGTATCACCTTTGGTTCTCATAAAATATTTTTCTATTTATTGTACAAATGAAAAAAATTCTTTGGTTTATGTGAGAAAATTTATAATAACAAAATTAAATGTAAATATGTGTAACAATTGTATTCTAATTCGATATGACTATAAAACTAAAGCTAAACAATGACAATACACTGTTTTAGGTATAAAAGCTAGGTACATTTATCTTGATACAACATTGCTCGAAATGCAATAACTGCAATAATAACGAGGATACCATTAGGCTTCGGATATAAACTTTATTATAATCTGAGCCAAGGTTCCAATTGCAAATAAATAGTGAACTACAAAAATCAAATAACTTTACTAGGAGGATCGAGAGCACGTGCGAATAATAAGAGAATATAAACAATATTCGACTTTGAGATTGAGTACTCATTAAGTTGTTTCTAGATTTAGGCCAAGTTATTCTTAACTTCGAATGTATTTCAACCACAATATTCATGCTACTCACATTTCATTCCGTTATCACGTTACACCAAATTTAATTTACGTAACTTTCATTTAATTATTGAAAACACATAAGTGAGCATCTTCGGGTGACAAATTATAAAACAAAGAAAAAAGATAAGGAATAAGAACGAAATGGTCTATTCGTCATCGACGTCGTAACCGAGATCTTCCTCAACCTTTTCCGCGGCATCTTCGGCTATTTGATCTTCCACATAATCAACACCCTCAGCTATGGCCAACCCACCCAACAAACCGGCTGCCGCACCGACGGCAAGTCCGGTCCCCATCCCATACTTACTCTTCTTCTTCTCCTCGTCAGCGTACCCGTACGATGGTTGACCACCGTACCCACCCTGCCCATATTGAGGTGGAGGTGCACCGTATGGGGAATACGGATACCCTGACGGCGGAGCCGCGTAGGGATAATTTCCACCGTACGGTGGTGGGGCAGGGTGGTACTGCGGTGGGGGTACACCATACGGAGGAGCATAGTAGGGATCCGGCGCATGATAGCGCGGTTCCCTAACAGACACTTTCACCTCCACCTTCCCGTGGGGTCGGCCAGAGGGGCGTTTCAGTTTTAGACTGTCAGTAAACGCCTCTCCGATGCCGACCTCATCAACGACGTCCTTCAGTTTAAGCTTGGCGGAGCCGATCAACGGCTTCGTGTCCTCCGCCGCGTTGGCGTGGACGATGTCGATGTAGAGAGTGGAATCCTCTATCGGGTCGGTGAGAGGGATGACGAGTGTTTGATCCCATATGGGCGACTCGTCTCCCTCTTCATCGACCCGTGTAGAGCATTTATTTTTGGGGTCTACCCAAACTACGGCGTACGGCTTGAGAGGGCCGTGCCGCCAGTTGACGTTTTTAAGATTTTTGGCAGAGGAAATCGTGACCTCTAGTTCGTAACGCGCAGCCATGATCCGCCGGTTTATGATCAGAGATTAGTGGTGGTTATGAAATGTTACGGTGGAGGATGGAAGGTATAAATAGTAGTTGCACGTTTGGATGGTTTAAAGAAGGATCTCGAGGATAATGCTTCTAGTGAGCATAATTGCTCTGTCATTTACGATTATGCCCTTTAGATGAGAACAAAACTAATATTTTTTTATTTGGGATTTGATTTAATAAACTTTGACTTGTTTAATTATATTCCACACTCGTAATTTAACCAGTTTCGTTACTAATTTTCAAATTCTCCTCACACAACCTTATTTCGTTTATGAACATTTCTATAAGCGAAATCAAGTAAAAAGTAAGTCTATATCTATAATAATTACAGGGTCGTCTCCGAAAATCTTCAAAAATATGTAGACATTGTGCGAAGATAAAATACGGGCTACTAAAATATAAACTTCTTAAAAAAATATACAAAAAAGTTTTAAATATATAAAAATGAATTAAAAAATTGTGGAATCACCTGCATGTTGCGGCGGGGTTTTTTACGTGGAAACGTAGATAAAAAGCACATCACACACGCATTTGGACAATGAAACGTAGAAAGAAAACACGTTGTAAGGGTAAATTAAGAAAATGTGTAATAGATACGTCGTAACTTTAAAAATCGTTATTTATGATCATGTAAAATCATCGTAACCTATCCAAATTTATTTAGAAAATACATAGAGTTGAAAGAGAAAAAAAAAACAAAATAAGATTTTTTTTCATAAAAAAACTGGAACACACAAAACTAATTATAGATTGAATAATATTTTAAGAAATTAACATAAATAAGCATTTCTAAACTAGATTTGAGAAATAACTATGATTCCTATTTTGATTTAATGCAACACAAAATTAGTCAATTAATGTCTTTTGCATTTAATGCATATGTATCAAACATAAAGAAAAAAATCAACTAAAAATGAAGCTATCAAGATTAGAACCCAAGACCCACTTGCTAATAATGTGATATGGAAAACACTAGACCTTGGGTCTCATCTTATCATTTCCCAATTCAGTACTTATATATTCTAAGTTATACAGTGTAACTTTATTAAAAATAATAAATTTTTGGGCCCCCAAATGGTTTGGGTCGTCTCCCACTCCGCACCCCTCCTGGCCGCCCCTGAATAATTATACCAAAAAGATTGGTAAAGAAGTTAAAAGTTAGAAGTGTCCTTTGTTGTTACATAGTTAGTAGAAATTATTATTGATAAGTCATTTGTTTGTTACATAGTCAGTAGAAATTATTATTGACAAAATGGAAAACAACTTTCAGTATACTAAATTATACCTTTTTATTATTTATTTACTTTTGTTAATGTTAATCATCGATTTACAATTATTTCTGAATGGCAAATATTATCAACTATTTCATTTTCTAGGGTTTGAACATAAGATGTACTCTCTAAAAAATATACGTCTCTACTCATTCTCAACATTTAAAAATAATCCCTTCTAAAACACATGTATCAAATTAGCAGATTTTGAGTTATTTATATAAGATTTGTACAAAAAGGAAGTCAAAATTTATATAATTTGTACAAAAAAGAAGTCAACATTATTTGTACAAAAAAGAAATCAAAATTTATGTAAGATTTGTACAAAAAAGAAATCAAAAGTGGTTGTTGGGTCTACCTAGGGAGGTGCGGTTTGGCCACGGCCTGGACGCGGCATTCACCTTGCTTCACTAGTTAAAACTAAAAGATGATTTTATTTAGGGTAATATTATATTCGTTTATTCCTTTTGTTCTTTATGTATTTTATTAAGATGACATCACATGATAATATATGTTAATGATTTTTTCTCAAATTCTTTTTACATATATTATTATGGATTAGGATCAAATACAAAGAATGTAGTAACCGTTCGCGTAATTTAAATAAAATAAAACAAATTTTATTAATACAATTACAATCAGAAATAAGAAAGCAAAAATTACAAGTACGAATACAACTGAAATAAGCAAAAACAAGAATGGGGTAGAAACAGAAGGGCTGAGTCACGTGTTCAACACGCTTCCCTTAAAACAAATTCCGAGTCTCCCAAGAGTACTCGTTTTGTTTCCCAGGGTACAACAGCCGGAGCAGTAGTACTGCCGGAGTTCGCCTACAACCCGAAGGTTACCTCGAATGCTGCAAGAAAAAGATCAGAAGAAAGTACAGAGAAAGTTGGTGTTGCTGTTGTGTAGCTGGTATCTACTGCATCTGGGTATGGAGCTGTATTTATACAGCTCCCGGTTTGAAACAGCCAAAAACGAATTAAATGAGAGGTTTAAATTGCATTAAACGTCTTCAATGCAATTTAATACGTCATTTAATTCTCAGTCAAAGCCTGTTAACTCGTCAGTTACGAAGCTGGACTGAAACTGCACTGTCATTCAATGCTGTAAGCTTCTACGCGTGCGCGCGCGCAAGCCACACTGGTGCGCGCGCACCCAGGTGTGCACGCCCATGCGCGGTGCGTCCACTTGGCTCACACCCATGCGCGCGTGCGAAGTGCAAAGTGCGCCATCAAAGCGCCACATTGCGCCTCATCGCCCACGCCACGCGCTCGCGAGCGTGTGCGAGTTAGGGTGCTCCGCACCCTTCGCGAGTACACTAGTGAGTGCTCCCATGAAACAATAAGGATGGAGAGTTCCCACTTAAATACCCCTTTAAGTTCCATCTCTCATCCGATGTGGGACAAGGTGCTACTTTCCCTTTTGTTTCAGCATTGAATGATCCAAACACCCAACTTTGAGCATCGATGTCTCATTCATCTTAGCTCCGTTTTGGACGTGGTTTAGTTCGTTGCGAAGCTCTTCCAACATAGAACACAAACCCACAAATAAATATATAAAACACGCTCATTTTATTATATTTATTTCTAGTCCAAAATAGGAAAAAATCATTTTCCTATATTTGTGAAAATTGCTATTTTCACCTATTTTCCAACAATCCCCCACATGTAAAATGCTATTTTCATCAAATTTCCAACAATCCCCCACATGTATGGAAATGGATCTTTTCCTTACACTTTTCAACGATAAACTTCGACAATTGAGTATTGCAAGATAGGTAGGTTTTACCCTTTGAACCTTCTTTTGTGAACCATACTTAGCTTACTAGCGGTTTGTAGACGCGATGTCCTTGAACATACCCCCATTTGTGTAAACGACAATACACTTCACACAATGCTCTCCCTGGTTTGGCCAACTCCTCATTGTCGTGTCCTATTATGGTCCTGGAACACTAGCCTGGTTCTGCGAGAGCTCTAGGATTTGCGCACCCCACAAATCCATTCGAAGCGACCCTACTTCTCTCTAACATAGGTGATTCCTCTGAATCATTAAAAGCATCATGGTTATTTGATTTCCCGAAATCGTTAACCTTAATATGCTTAGCCTCACTTCAATGTCACTGATTGGAATGGACTAGGAAGTATATATAACTCCCTTTTTTTATTTAGTTTGGGGTACTCCCCCACAGTGACTCCGTTTTGGTAATATGATTAAGTTTGCCTATTGAACTTAGATCTTGGGATCTCCAGTCAACTAAGTTAGGTTTCCCTCATATTCCCATTTACCACGGGCTTCAGTCCCATTCCTCTTGACGACGTTTCCACTAACTCTCTGCTTAAGCCTTTTGTTAACGGGTCCGCAATGTTATCCGTTGATTTCACATAATCAATTGTGATAACACCCGTTGAGAGTAGTTGTCGTATCGTGTTATGCCTACGTCGCATATGCCTTGATCTGCCATTGTACATCAAGCTTTGAGCTCTACCAATCGCTGATTGGCTATCACAATGTACACATATGGCTGGCAAAGGCTTTTGCCATCTTGGAATATCTTCCACGAATTGACGTAGTCATTCCGCCTCCTCGCCTGACTTATCTAAGGCGATAAATTCGGATTCCATTGTGGATCTTGCTATCACCGTTTGCTTAGAAGACTTCCAAGCAATAGCAGCTCCTCCAAGTGTAAACACGTAACCACTTGTTGATTTGGAATCTTTATTATCCGATATCCAGTTTGCATCAGTGTATCCTTCGATCACTGCTGGTTGTCGGGTATAATGCAGTCCATAATCTCTTGTGTATCTTATGTATTTAAGCACCCTTGTGATAGCTTTCCAATGATCCGCGCACGGATTGCTGGTGTATCTACTTAGCCTACTCACCGCGTAAGCCAAGTCGGGTCTAGTACATGTCATTAGATACATTAGACTGCCAATAATTCTTGAATACTCTAACTGAGCAACTCCATCTCCTTTATTCTTCTTGAGATGTTGGGAGGTATCAACTGGAGTTCGAGCTACACTCGTATCTCCCGAGTTGAATTTTTCAAGAATTTTATCGACATAGTGAGATTGACTTAACACAAGACCTTCTTGGGTTCTTATGATCTTTACTCCAAGAATCACATCCGCTAAACCCATGTCTTTCATGTCAAATCTCGCTTTTAACATGCTTTTAGTATCTTTGATAATTTTATCATTACTCCCAATGATAAGCATATCGTCTACATAAAGACATAAAATCACATAACCTTCATTTGTGTCTTTGAAATAAACACATTTGTCGCACTCATTTATTTTGAAACCATTGTCAATCATGACATGATCAAACTTTTGGTGCCATTGTTTTGGCGCTTGCTTCAAGCCATACAAAGACTTGACGAGTTTACATACTTTACCCTCTTGACATGGGGCAGAGAAACCTTCAGGTTGCTCCATGTAAATCTCTTCTTCTAAATCGCCATTTAGAAATGCGGTTTTAACATCCATTTGGTGAACTTCCAAATTTCTTAAAGCCGCTATAGCAAGAACCAATCTGATCGAGGTTATGCGCGTCACAGGCGAGTAGGTATCAAAGTAATCTAGACCTTCCTTTTGTCTAAATCCTTTAATCACCAACCTAGCCTTGTACTTATCAATACTTCCATCAGTTTTCATCTTCCTTTTGAATATCCAACGATATCCAAGTGGTTTGCAACCAGGTGGAAGATCTACTAACTCCCAAGTATGATTTTGCAATATAGAATCAATTTCATTCCTTATTGCTTCTTTCCATTGAGGTCCTTCTGAAGAAGAAACCGCTTCGCGATATGTATTGGGCTCGCCCTCAACCATATAGCTAACGAAGTCTGGACCGAAGGATTTTTCAACCCTTGGCCTTTTGCTTCGCCTACGGTCACTTTCTTCAACCTCAGGTTGTTCATGTGTCTTATCATGAACTACCTCATCAACTCGTCTAGATGAGCTTTCACCTACTTCAAAATAAGGTGTTGATGACGTTGCATGTGTTTGTGTTCTCAAAGGAAACACATTTTCAAAGTAAGACACAACGTTCGGATTCACCTCCATGATAGTGTTTACGTGTACATCAGGATTCTTGGACTCATGTACAAGAAAGCGATGTGCACTACTTTGATACGCATACCCAATAAATATGCAATCAACAGTTTTGGGTCCTATCCTAAGAGCCTTAGGAGGTGGTACAATCACCTTTGCTAGGCACGCCCACACTTTCAAGTATTTGTATGAAGGCTTCTTCCTTTTCCATAACTCATATGGAGTTTCGTCTCTCTTTTTGAGTGGTATCTTGTTCAAAAGATAATTAGCCGAGAGAATGGCTTCCCCCCACATTTCCTGGCTCACCCCAGAACTTATCAACATGGCGTTCATCATTTCTTTCAATGTGCGGTTCTTTCGTTCCGCCACGCCATTTGATTGTGGAGAATAAGGAGGTGTACACTCATGTACAATGCCACTTTTTGCGCATAAATCGGCAAAAGGTGCAACATATTCGCCTCCTCGGTCGCTTCGCAAAGCTTTTATCTTCTTTTGAAGTTGATTCTCAACTTCATTTTTGTACAAGATAAATTTACTTATTGCTTCATCTTTACTTTTTAGTAAATATACATAGCAATATTTAGTACTATCGTCAATAAACGTGATGAAGTACTTATTTCCACCTCTTGTGGGTACCGCTTTTAAATCACAAATATCAGTGTGAATTAAATCAAGGGGTTCGGTTATTCGTTCAACCGATTTCGATGATGTTCTTGTAAGTTTGGATTCTACGCAAGTTTCACATTTATAGTGTGAATCAATATGGAATGTTGGTATGCAATTTAAATTGATTAAACGGCGTATTGAATTAAAATTTACGTGACCTAATCTACCATGCCATTTATTCGAATCAGAAAACTCAAGCATATAAGTAGAAGTAGTAGCAATTTTATTCATGTTCTTCTTGACTGCCATTACATTCAATTTAAACATACCATTTTGGGCATAGCCCTTGCCTACATACATTCCTCGTTTAGTTAGTACAAATTGATCGCTCTCAAAAACTAAACGAAATCCAAACTTATTAAGCAACCAACCCGAGACTAGGCTCTTGCGCAAGTCTGGGACATATAAAACGTTGCTTAAAGTGAGCTCCTTCCCTGAAGTCCACTTCAAAATCACCGTTCCTTCACCCTTGATGTCCGCGGTGGCTGCATTTCCCATGTACAGCTTCTCATCTCCCGTAAGCTCCTTGAAGGTGGTAAAGAGGCTCCTGTCTGGGCACACATGAAGGGTCGCTCCCGTATCAATCCACCACCCTTTTGGAGTGTTGGTCACAGCATTGACCTCATCCAACATTGCGGTTTTGTCAGAAATCATTGCCACCAAAGGCATTCCGTCTTCATCCACCATGTGCGCGCGCTCGCGCTTTGGTTTCTTGCATTGGTTAGCCCGATGCCCCGGCTCGTCACAGTTGTAACAAGTCCCTTGGAACGTTGGAGGTTTCTTTTTCACAACCCCTTTCTTCGGTCCAAGTTTGCTAGCCTTTGCTTTCTCCTTGTCCTTTTTCCCCTTACCCTTCGCGCCCTTAGAGGATTGCCCATGTTCAACCACGTTTGCGCTAGCAGAAGTTTGCGCCTGGCTGCCTTTTAGGGCAATTCTATTGCCCTCTTCAATCCGAAGACGAACAATAAGGTCCTCTAAAGTCATCTCCTTTCGTTTGTGTTTAAGATAATTCTTAAAATCCACCCAACCAGGAGGTAACTTTTCAATCATCGCTGCCACTTGGAATGTCTCGCTAAGTACCATTCCCTCAGCATGGATGTCATGTAGTATAATTTGCAACTCTTGGACTTGGTTCATAACAGTCTTGTTATCAACCATTTTGAAGTCCAAGAAACGGGCGACAACAAATTTCTTTGTTCCCGCATCCTCCGTTTTGTACTTTTTCTCCAAAGACTCCCATAATTCTTTGGAAGTCTTGATATTATAGTACACATTATACAGTGCATCCGAGAGACCGTTGAGTACATAGCCTCGACATATGAAATCCGAGTGCTTCCACGCCTCTACCGCGCTCAGAGCCTGAGCGTTGGTCTCCCCTTCCGCAGGTTGGGGAGCGGTTTCAGTTAAGAACCTCGTAAGGTTCATGGTGGTCAGGTAGAAGAACATCTTCTGCTGCCACCTTTTGAAGTGTAGACCCGAGAACTTCTCGGGTCGTTCAGCGTGATTAGCCACTGTGGACGCTCCCACAGTGGTGGCGTTAAAGGGGGTTCCCGTCACAACATTGGTGGTGTTGTTAACGTTGACAATTTCGTTCGACATGCGGAAAAAATTAAAATTTAAAGTTTAGTAAAAAATTCTGATTTACGCAAAAACCAGAAGTAAACTAGTAAATTTTAATTTGTTTCCACAAAATTACTGTTTCAGCTTCTAAGTCCAACTTTGAAGACTAAAAACAGAAATTTTATAATTATTAGAACTTACTGATTGGCTTCTAAGTCCAACTTTGAAGACCAAATCAGAAAGTTTTAGCACTTTTAGGACAGTCTGAAAGTAATCACAAAAGTTTTCAACCAAAGTCGCTCCTTTGAAGATGAAAACTAAAAAAAATATGTTTTTAAAACACAAACTGAGTGAAAACAAAACTGGTTTTAATCACAAACAGAATGGTTTTGATTTTACGAACGGTTTTAAAAATTTGTTTTAAGATTGTAGGAACCGTTCGCGTAATTTAAATAAAATAAAACAAATTTTATTAATACAATTACAATCAGAAATAAGAAAGCAAAAATTAAAAGTACGAATACAACTGAAATAAGCAAAAACAAGAATGGGGTAGAAACAGAAGGGCTGAGTCACGTGTTCAACACGCTTCCCTTAAAACAAATTCCGAGTCTCCCAAGAATACTCGTTTTGTTTCCCAGGGTACAACAGCCGGAGCAGTAGTGTAGGATCGTGTGTCGACCCGAACGAGTCGTTCAGAAGAGCTCTCGTACGTTTCAGAGGCGGAAACTAAGAAACGTATGTGAAAACAGCTTGAAATACACTTTAATCCTCTATTATATTGAATTTACAATGTTTACAATCAAAGGATAAACCGGCAGCACCTCGGTATCACTTTCTGAATCGTTACAAATGACAATGCTTGACACCTATTTATAGTACAAGGACCTACCGTTTGAAACTTCTCAAACGGAAGGGTCTTCAAACGACCATTTCAAACGGAAGGGTCATTAACTACCAGTTCAAACGGAAGGGTCATTAATCAGCTTCTTTCAAACGGAACCCTTCATTCCAAACGACCAATCTCTTAAATCTTGTTTCATGTTCTTTAAATTGTGATGTCATCATTATGATATCACATGATGATGTCATAATGATGATGTCACACTTGTTCAAGTCTGCAACGAACCCGAGACTCGACATAAGACGTAGTCAACAGACGTAGTGCACCAACAAACTCCCCCTCAGATGTTGACGGAGTCTTCAGTGTCGAGTCTTCAATTGTCAATCTACAATCTTAATCTGTCTCTAAGCTTCACTCTCAGACTATTCTTGCAGGTCTTCAGACTCCCCCTTGCGATATGCTGGAATTTCTTCAGATCATCAGCATCATCAGCTTTAGGATCATTGTCTGGCTTTCTGTCTAGCAACTTTTCATCCTAACCTGCAAAAACTCTACCCAAAAATAAATTTTCTGATAAACATTTGTGGATAAGATTTTCAAATCTAATTTACCACATGCAGGAATAACATTTTTATTGTAAAACTTTTCTCATTCCATTTCAACAATCTTCAAACACTTTCACCCAAACCATTTGTTCATCATGTTTAGCACTCGGAATTTTGAAAATCAGCTCTCCAAAATCAGTTGTCGAAAATCTTTTTAGATTTTTCAAAATTTATGCTAAAACACACTAAAATCTTTTTGGATTTTTTGTTTTTTTATCGAAAAGAAATACAGAAATGAAATATTTACAAACAATATTTTTGTGAGTTTGAGCAAGAGGATCATATCAGTTTTTGAGACATATCACCAACACCGTTAAGCTTCATTACATTTTAAGTTCTAAACAATTCACCTAGATTGTCAGTATACTTGTCCACTTAAATTTTCACACAAAGTTCAACTGCTTCGAGATACGAATTAGTGTTTTAGGACTTAAACATCTACATGTGTCCCACCTCAGTATATACTCCCGTATCCAGACCCCAGTATTCAGTCTTACAGGTGAGTATACCTAGATGATATCTGTAAGGGGTTAATTGCGAGGGCCGTGAGAGCTCAGGTCGATCTTTCGATACGCAGAGAGATGACGGCTTCGACTTTTGGTGGGTCCCCTTTGGGGATCTTCTTTTCAACAGCACATGATTAACCATTTTGCAATGTGTTATCATTTTTTATGCTGAGGGGAGGCTTATATTTCAAAGCAGCGTAAAGTATTCTCCAGGGACTAGGCCATTGCTTCCGCAAAATCAGAAGTCCCGGGATAATACCCCAGATATCACTAAGCATAAAGACCTAGTATCTCAGAATACGGGACCCTTCAAACAAGATTTCAGGGGTTACCTATATATCCTGGAGGTGTTCCCCACGTAGACGCAAGTAAATTTTATGTTTATATCTCGTCACAATTTACTAAATGTGCAAAAACCTACTGACACATCATCAGTGAGACCGTTTATCACATTTAACTTTCCAATTCTTTAGCATGTTGTGACAGTCCACTGATGTACTATCATTTCCTCTTTTATGCAACAAAACTCATTTTTTCATTTTTCAATGTTTTTGCCTTTTTCAAATTTTCAAATGTTTTTGGATTTTCTGAAAAATTTTACTCCCCCTAAAATGCAAACACATTTTAGGAAATTTGAAAACCAACTATACAATAAAATAACAACTGATATCAAATCACTTCAAATCGCCATCCACTTGGCATAAACAATCAGAACTCCCCCTCACAACAAACTATTTTCCCATTGTGATTTCAAAACACTTAAGTTTGTTTTAATCAAATGGTTTTTCCGGAAAATTAGTTTTGATTTTACCAATTGTAGGTTAGGGGTTCATCACATTATTCTCCAAAATATCACATGAAAGTATGGTCCAATCAAGTTCAACTTAATGACCTTGATTAACCACTTGTCAATGAAAACCTCTTTCAACAACTTACAGGTTCACTCACCAACCATAACCACTTGTAAATCAACATATAACAATTTAAATATACCACCTGTACTTTACCAACTGTACCACATGTAGGATCATTTGCTAAGAAAGATGTCGATTCCTGCTCCACTCTTACCAACCTGGAAGCTCCGGCAAGTCAGGAATTTATGGTGAAAAAGCTGTCACCCAAGCCTGACCAGCCTTGGGTGATTTTGGTTGCAAACATCTGTCCCACCAACATTTTGATTTGTAAAAATCTTTAGCATCCTTCACTTTCCTGTCAACCATCTTTCCAAAAATATGTTTAACATTTCCATTAAAAACTTTCTCAACATCAAAATCTCCCTTATCAGCGAAGAATTGATTTGAGATCTCTACCTTTCCCACTTTCTTCATCAAATTTTCCTTTGACAATGACGGAAAGTTTTCCTCGTTCATCTCAGGAACGAAATTATCAACCTTTTTATCAACCAAAGACTCCTCTGATTTTATGGAATCAGATTCATTGTCAGAATTACCCTCAGATTTAACCACCCACTTTTGTTTACTCAAATCACCTCTTCTTTTGTAAAACTGTTTTGAACTTTCTCCTTCCTCAGAAGTAGAATTTTCAAACTTTTTAACAATTTTTACAGGTTGTTCTTTCTTATCAACACAAGTCTTTCTCAAAACAAAGTTAGAAGAAACTTCCTGTTTTTGGTAGTTCGTCTTGGGGCAATTCCAAGCTATATGACCAACTTCTTGGCATTTGAAACAGGTTCTTCTGTCAACTCTTTCAGCAAACCTTCTCACATTCTTCTTCACTTCAGCAAGAAACTCTTGATTCGACTGCTTCCAGAACGGTTTCTTCTGTTCATCTTCACAACTTCCTCCTGAAACAAATTTTGTTTTTGGTTTATAAGTTTTCTGATTTTTATAATTTTCAGAAGAATTGAAGCCAAGACCTTTCTTTTTGAGATTACTATAATGGTTTGGATTCTTTCGATAACCATAACCAGAACCGTAACCCTTTTTCTTGTTCAATCTCTGTTGAACTCTTGAAGTGTACTTTTTAGGTTTTTCATCAAGATTTAAATCTTTTATTTCAGAAATATTAATTTCTGTTAATTTGAAAACCTGTTTGATCATTTCAGTTTTGACACTTCTTATTGGAAATTCCTCATCAGAATATAATTTGTCTGAATCAAACAAAGTATATGCCACTTTGATTAATCCGTCATTCAAATTAGATTTTGATAACAGGAATTCTCTATTGTAAACCCTGTTAACCGGTGAACTCGGACTCTTCTCAGACGAACTCGAACTATCTGACTTAGACTCCGACTTTGACTCTTCATCCATATCTAACACCTGATTGACAACTTTCTTTACTAACTCAGACTCATGATCAGTGTCAGACGCTGTGAATATAACATCAATATTGTCTGGTAATTCATCAATGATTTCAGACTTTAACTTGATGTTGATTGCCTTTTTTAGACGCTCCTCATTAGGATTCCTTGGAGAATAGGTTTCATGGATCGGGGGCGGACATCTGTTATACTTGACACTTGGTTTCTTACCAGTATCAGTATCTTCAGTCTTTTTATCCATGAAAGCTTCCAGACCTGCAACAGTAGGATAAACACGATCAATCAGATAATCACAAGTAGTGTAACTCAACAGTAATCGTTTAATCCTTTCACTTTCGATCTTTTCAAGCTCCACTTCTTTCTTTAACTGTGCACAATCTTCAATATACTCATTGATGACGCTTTGTTTTGTCATTAACGTTCCACTCATTTTCTCCATTGCTTTTTCAATCTCAGAATTTGTTTTCTTCAAACTGTCAACTGTTCTGTTTAGCACATCATATGATTCTTTAATGTACTTCACATCAGACAGTAAATCTTCCTTAATCTTCTCAAGTTCAGCAATCTTTATATCTTTTTCTTCACAAGCTTTGCAAGATTCTGAACACTTCAAACATGGCTTTTCAACTTCAACCATTTTTTCAACAATCTTTTCAACTTCGACGGTCTTTTCAACTTCGATAAATTTTTCAACTTCGATAAATTTTTCAACTTCGACAAGTTTTTCAATTTCAACAATCTTTTCAATCTCGACAATCTTGTCAACAACTTTTTCTACTTCAACAATTTTCTCCACAACTTTCTCAATCACTTGATCAACCTTTTCTTCTCCAGCTTCTGTCTTTGTCTTTTCATCAGCTAGCCTTCTTGCTACTTCCAGCTCTTTCTTCAATCTTGCAATCTTCTTTTGATTCAGCATCTCTATTTTATCTGCAAAAAACAAATTAAAACTAGTAGGATCAATGCCTTTTCTAGCTCTGTTGAGATGTTCTTCTTCATCATCAGTATCCACATCACTTCCAAGATCAGGAAATATCGGGATTCTTTTCTCACTAGCCTCTTCACCTAGTATTCTTGCAACACAAGCTGAACCAGGTATGTATTTGTCCCAACTAAATCCTTCAGCAACAAATTCATCATCTTGATTGATAAGTAAAGCTTTCTTCTTTCCATCTTCAATAACATGACCATGTGCAGTTTGTGGTTGTTGAGCAATCTGATGGAAAATTGCTTTCTGATAATAGTTGTTTTTTTCTTGATTTCCGGTTACTTCTTTACTTTTGCACTCTCTTTTAAAATGTCCTTTTCCTTTGCAACGGAAACAGGTAACTTTTGATTTGTCAAAACCCAGTTGAGAAGTAGCCATTCCTCGAAATTCATCCCTACCAGTAATCTCTTGAAACTTTTCAGCTCTCCTCCAAGCACTTGCTAAGCACCATTTGATATCCATCAATTCAAGTTCTTCAGCATCAATTTGGTCGTAATCTTCTTTGGTAAGCATCGGATTCCCAATCTTCCCACCGATCAAACTTTCATAAGATTCTAACATAGTAACCAGTGATGCCATGTGCTGCTTTGCAACTTCTGGAGACAAATTCTGACCATTTTGAATGTTTAAGGTAACATTGCACTGAAGATGTGTTGAATTTTGTCGTTGAGAAGTTGATGTTGCGCTATTTGGATCAAAACTTGAAAATGATGAAGAAAATCCACCACTTTGAGTCACATTGCTACTCTTTGTTTCAGATGAACTGTCAGCACTGAAACCAGTTTGAATCTTTGGGCTAGGGCTGGGGGTAGCCTCAAACTTGTTCCCTCGGTAGTACAGACTGACGTCTTGTTTGGCATTTGGATTCGTCATGATAGCTGTTTTCTGAATATCCAACTCATGTTCTTCAATCTTTTGAATAAACTTTGCTAGACTCATATTCTCAGATTTTCTCATGTGTTTGATAATCAACAAATAAGTTCCCCATTTCTGTTGTGGTAATGCCTCAGCAAGTTTATCCACCCATTCCTCATCATCCTTCTTTATATCCAATCTCCCCATTTCCAAGACAAGATGACAATATCTGTCAATTGTCTGTTTCGTTGATTCGTAATCAAAAGCTACAAACATATCGAATGATTTCTTCAGCAACGCCTTTCTGTTTTTAATCATATCTGCGCTTCCTTTAAATTTCTGAATCAATGCTTCCCAAATTGACTTAGCTGTATTATCGTGTTGAAGCAAAACAAATATATCTTCTTTGATTGCCTGTTGAAGAATACTGATCATCATTTTCTCACTAGTATACTTCAATTTGTCAGCTTCTGTAAAATCACAGAAATCCTTTACAAGCCCACGTTCGTTTTTCGGTTTCTCATAATCTTTCTCCAACGAACACCATGCATCAAATTTGTAAGCTTGCACCCAGTTCTCAAATCGATTCTGCCATCCTTTAAAATCTTCAATGTACATGAGCTTTGGTGGCTTTTGATGAGTTCCCGTCTCATTTTCACTGTACAATGCTTCAGCAGCTGTAACCGGAGCTACTGGTGTGGCAAACGCGTTGTAGAAATCTTCTTCCATGCTTCAGTAATTAGCAAATACTTCGGAAAACACCTTTACAAGTAACTTTACAATCAACAAACAAAAAACACAATCAGTTTAAACGCTTATCAATTAACTGAAACAAACTGGTACTCAGACTGGTGAATTTTCTGTGCGGACTGAACGTTGACCAACTGTGCGGACTTCTAGAACCCGAATCAAAATCAAACGACTTGACCCTTTGAAATCTTTAAACTCCGAACTGTACGAACTGACAATTATCACGCAATCTTGACCACACAAAATGACTTGACTGATCAAACGTACTGATCGAACCGTGCTCCAAACCTTGTGACCTGATTACCGACAACTAACAACTGACAAACTAATATAACACTACACCATTTCAATATACTCTTTGCAAATGATTGAATATCTTTAAATCTACTAATTGGGCCTTTAACAACACACAACCTAACACATTAGACGGGTCAGCAAACACTAACAAGTATCACTCGGTAAAAAAAATCACTTGTTTTTTTTTTTAATACGTATACATGTACTTCAAACAACACAACACATGAATCGATAAAAATCACGTGGCAGACACAAACAGTTTACTTTTTCAACTTCACATGCAACAATTTCAATCCATGATTCATTTGATTAAATCAAAGCACATGGGTCTATGACAAGTTGGGCTGACAACAATGTATACTTTCACATGCTACACATTAAATTCTACACTTGAATCAATTACATGCAAGGCTTATCAACTAAATGGTGTATTCTGACAAACACTATCTTTAACCAATGATCACATGGACTGATATCTATTTAACTGTCAACATATTAACAATTAGTGGACGACAACTTTAGCATGAACATTTAAAACCGTGACACTATGACAATCTATAAAGCAAAATCACGTGCAACATTTAGAACAGTGTGCAAACAGTTACATGCAAATGATGAGATAATTGTCGACAAGTTTCATGAAAGATCAAACAGAATCACATAAATTCAAACATTCACATGCAAACTGGTATGATCAACACATTTCAATTTTCGAGACCAGAAACTATTTCACACTACACAATGCATTTCCAATTTACGAGACTTTCAAATCACTTCGATTAAAGAATCACACCACCCAAAGCACTTATCACGTGAAAACTGAAATATATTCAAACAAAAATCATGCTTCAAACGGTCATGTTATGTTTCAAACTGTCAGCTGTTCAAACGACAAAGTTCAAACGATAAATGTTCAAACAACCAATTCAAACGATCAAATTCAAACGATGCAGTTCAAACGACAGAATCCATTTTTCAAACGATAGAGTCAGTTTTCAAACGATAGATTCAAACGATGGGATCAGAATTTTCAAACGATGGACTATCTTTTCAAACGACAGATCTATGACATCATCAACTCCCGAACAATTTCAAACGGAAGCCATATTTTTATCAAGTTTTAGTTCGAGTTTTAGTCTGAAATTTCTAAGGCTTTGTTAAACTATCATTACGCACACTTTGTGAACGTTTCAGCCAATTTCAACCGTAAAAAGTATCGGTTTTAAGAAAGGTGTAGAAAATGAGATTTTCAAGCTGAATATGGCAAGAACTCCTCGTCCTGAGCTCTGATACCACTTGTAGGATCGTGTGTCGACCCGAACGAGTCGTTCAGAAGAGCTCTCGTACGTTTCAGAGGCGGAAACTAAGAAACGTATGTGAAAACAGCTTGAAATACACTTTAATCCTCTATTATATTGAATTTACAATGTTTACAATCAAAGGATAAACCGGCAGCACCTCGGTATCACTTTCTGAATCGTTACAAATGACAATGCTTGACACCTATTTATAGTACAAGGACCTACCATTTGAAACTTCTCAAACGGAAGGGTCTTCAAACGACCATTTCAAACGGAAGGGTCATTAACTACCAGTTCAAATGGAAGGGTCATTAATCAGCTTCTTTCAAACGGAACCCTTCATTCCAAACGACCAATCTCTTAAATCTTGTTTCATGTTCTTTAAATTGTGATGTCATCATTATGATATCACATGATGATGTCATAATGATGATGTCACACTTGTTCAAGTCTGCAACGAACCCGAGACTCGACATAAGACGTAGTCGACAGACGTAGTGCACCAACAAGTAGTACTGCCGGAGTTCGCCTACAACCCGAAGGTTACCTCGAATGCTGCAAGAAAAAGATCAGAAGAAAGTAGAGAGAAAGTTGGTGTTGCTGTTGTGTAGCTGGTATCTACTGCATCTGGGTATGGAGCTGTATTTATACAGCTCCCGGTTTGAAACAGCCAAAAATGAATTAAATGAGAGGTTTAAATTGCATTAAACGTCTTCAATGCAATTTAATACGTCATTTAATTCTCAGTCAAAGCCTGTTAACTCGTCAGTTACAAAGCTGGACTGAAACTGCACTGTCATTCAATGCTGGAAGCTTCTACGCGTGCGCGCGCGCAAGCCACACTGGTGCGCGCGCACCCAGGTGTGCACGCCCATGCGCGGTGCGTCCTCTTGGCTCACACCCATGCGCGCGTGCGCCTCACTGACTCAGGTCCATGCGCGCGTATGCCACGTCACCTGTGAGCCTCTACGAGCACGCCACACAGTCACGCCGTTTTGGCTCACTTTGGTGCGCCGCACACGACAACTCCAGACCCATGCACCATGCGCAACCGCGCACCTTCGTGCCACGTATACCCGCGCGCGGGCTGCCATCTCACGCGCTTCGAACCTGCACTCCACTTGGTCCGTGCAGCCCATGAGATCCACCACGCGCACGTGGTCAAAAATACAAAGGCGGCTTTCAAGCGGCGATGCGAAGTGCAAAGTGCGCCATCAAAGCGCCACATTGCGCCTCATCGCCCACGCCACGCGCGCGCGAGCGTGTGCGAGTGCGAGTTAGGGTGCTCCGCACCCTTCGCGAGTACACTAGTGAGTGCTCCCATGAAACAATAAGGATGGAGAGTTCCCACTTAAATACCCCTTTAAGTTCCATCTCTCATCCAATGTGGGACAAGGTGCTACTTTCCCTTTTGTTTCAGCATTGAATGTTCCAAACACCCAACTTTGAGCATCGATATCTCATTCATCTTAGCTCCATTTTGGACGTGGTTTAGTTCGTTGCGAAGCTCTTCCAACATAGAACACAAACCCACAAATAAATATATAAAACCCGCTCATTTTATTATCTTTATTTCTAGTCCAAAATAGGAAAAAAATCATTTTCCTATATTTGTGAAAATTGCTATTTTTACCTATTTTCTAACAAAGAATCCTAATTGTAAGAAGTGTAAGAAGGATTTATAGAGTGACAAGTGTCCAATAACCTAAAAAACCCACTACACAAAAATACCCCACTACAAAAAAAACCCCTTAAACATCCACCACCACCAAAAACCTAAACCCCCCCCCCCCACATCACCCACAATTTTTTTTTTTTTGCCGAGGGGGTGGGGGTTTAGGTTTTTGGGTGGTGGTGGGTGTTTAGTTTTTTTTAGATTTTTTTTAGGTTTTTTTTTTTTTTGGGGGGGGGGGTTAGTTTTTTTTTAGGTTTTTGGGGGGTGGGGGTGGGGGGGTTAGGTTTTTTGGGGTTTTTTTTTTGGTGAGGTATAGTTTTTTAGGTTTTTGGGGGGTGGGGGTAGGGGGTTAGGTTTTTTGGGGTTTTTTTTTGGTGAGGTATAGTTTTTTTTTTTTTTTTTTTTTGCCGGGGGTGGGGGGGTTTAGGTTTTTGGGTGGTGGTGGGGTGGGGTGGGGTGGGGGTGGGTGTTTAGGTTTTTGGTGGTGATGTAGTGGGTTTAGTTTTCGGTTATTGGACACTTGTCACTCTATAAATCCTTCTTACACTTCTTACAATTAAAAGTCTTTGTAGAATAACTTGACCCATGTTATTATATATTTTCCGAAAGATAATTTGACTAGGATGCATAATTTTACTTTTTAACACCATCTGTGATTGTAATAGGGAATTATGATAATGTCCTCTTGAGCATGAAGCAACATGTAGCACCCGGTTGGTAAGGGGCAGGGGCAGCCCCATCTTACGGGGTGGGTGGACGGCCGCACCTTTTGAAAAAATAATTTTTAGTGGTATTTTTCGCGAAAAATATCGACCACACCTCTTGGAAATTTTCATCCGCACCCTTTGAAAAATTCCGACAGCACCCCTTGTAAATTTACGTTCACACCCCTTAGAAAAAAATGTTAGGAATTTATATAAAAAAAATTATGAACACGGATTAAAACCCAATCAAATTATGTAAATAAGTTAGCTCACTAACCCCTTTAGTAAAAGTTAAATTCAATCCATCAAGCCCAATAATTTAATACACATTAAAGCCCAACCCAACTACTAGTTTTGTTAACAAAATCAGTCCACATAAAAAAAAAAAAAAAAAAAAACCAAATCGCTGCCACTTGCCAGCGACTCCCGCCATCCCTCTGCCTCCTCACTTTAGCGTCCAGCAACAGCATAATTCTGTCCAGCGACTGCAAAATTCCGGATGCAAATTGGTTAATTCGGGTCGCCCCAGACAGGTACATGTTTTTTTTTGTTACTTAGATGTTTATGCGATTTTGTTCGAGAGTCATGAGATAAGTTTAAAAAATTTTAACTGCTATGTGTTTTGAGGTAATTTAGGGTTGGTCTAGTCTTTATAGGATGGGTTGTTGTTTCTTAATCTCTTATTGATTATATGATTCTAGAAACATATATATATATATATATATATATATATATATATATATATATATATATCGGTAAAGGGTACTATACAAATTCTCTTATCGTACATTACTTACGCTACAATCTCAGCCGTCAGATCATCTTCCCGCAATGAAAATCGCATGTTGTTTTTTTTTTTTGTAATAATTTCGCATGTGATAATTTTGATGAAATAGAAGGTGTTTTTTTGTAACAATTTCGCATGTGGTATTTCAATTTCGCATGTGATAATTTTGATGAAATAGAAGGTTGTTTTTTTGTAACAATTTCGCATGTGGTAATTCAATTTCGCATGTGATAATTTTGATGAAATAGCAGGTTGTTTTTTTGTAACAATTTCGCATGTGGTAATTCAATTTCGCATGTGATAATTCTGGTAACAATTTCGCATGTGGTAATTCAATTTCACATGCGATTTTCAATGCGGGAAGATGATCTGACGGCTGAGATTGTAGCGTACGTAATGTACGATAAGCGCATTTGTACGTTAACCAGCCCCTATATATATATATATATATATATATATATATATATATATATATATGTATAGGGTAGGGATAGTGTACATTAATTCAAAAGTGTGAGAAATGTTTTAAACTATTAGATCTTTGATCTAATGGTTGAGATCAATAGGGACCAAATTATAAATTGTATTTTAATTAGTTGGGCTGATTTAAAAATTGTAGAGGTAATAGTGTTTTTGTATATCTATACTATATTATAATGCATGAAGGAGGGGTATTTTAAGATACCTAAAAAATAAGATTGTTTTCCCCACTTTATTTATAGAAAGACCACTAAAATGAGGGTAGTTTAGTCTTTTAAACACTATTTATTTTTTAGCCCCTAAACTTATTACACTTAAATCCCTAAGTTTTTAACAAAATTATAGATAATTAGTTACAATTCACCTATCCACAACAAACATATAATTTTTTTACGTATTCTTGACATATCTTATAAACTATACTATTTAAAAAAAAATCCAAAGATAGCATGACGATCTACATATTTTTGTCAACGTTTCGGCAGTTGTCTTGTTAAATATCGACACACGGATTAAAAGGTACAAGTCGATAATGCTTTAATGTACAAGTAATTAATACTTGTGCGCTAATGCGCCTAATCTACAAAGACGGGCTCCATCTATGCAAATAAAAACAAAAATAATTAAAAGTACCGTAACATAAAATGAACATATTATACGTCACATTTTATTTTATTAAAACTGCCTAATATCTGTACTTAGATATATCTTATAAAAACTTAAAACTAACTACAACAAACTTCCTAAATAAAGGGGTGTCAAATCTAAAATTAAACCATAATGCACTTCTATAGTTACTACTATAAATACATAGCAGGACACCCCTATATCTATTGCTAAACAAAGTTAAAAAATGGATCCAGTTCTGATTTCAATTGTTGCGAAAAACCAAACATGTGAGATTCAAAATTCTAAGGTCAGTTCTGTTATATCGCAGCAGTAAATAATTGTTTTCTTTTATTTACTTTTATGTGAATGTTAACTTATTTGATTCTTCAGATTCAGTTGGATGATGAACATGCCAATTTAAACAACCCATTTGTCGAACAAGCTTCTAAGGTATTGATTTTGCTGGTTTTTAAGTATTATTTTTGTGTATATCTTTCATATTAACATGTTCGTTATGTTATTATATGTGTGCTTTATTGCAGGATAATGGTGATAAAAGTGTTGATATTATTTCTTATGGTGCAATATTTAGTTCATAAAAGTCTAATCTTTAACGTGACTTTAGTGAAGAGGTAATTTTAAGGTTTATTTAATCTTTTTTAACTTTTGTTTTCAAATTTTGTCCTTTTTAAGGATTGAAAGTTTGAGACTCAAAGGAAGAGATCCAAGAGACTCTCTAAATGGAAATGGAGTGAGGTTATTAATTTAGACGATTCTGAGGACAATGACAAAGAAGAGGAATTAGAAGATACTAACGATTCAAGCACAAACCAGAAAACCCGATTAAAAATACCTCAAGTGTCAATTCAGAAGCGGAACAGATTTCATGCAGTCTAATATAAAATCTATCAAGTGTTTTTATGTTTTTTTTTTCATTTTCAACTGTTATGTTTGATCTAGGCGTATGAATAAAGTTTATTTTATATTTGAACTTTATTTTTTGTGATAATATAATTGTCACACCCCGATTTCCACGTGTCACCGGTGGGCCCGGTGGGGGAGTATCGTGACGTGGTTGGCAACGTAATAGTCAAACAACACAATATCAATATGCACAGCGGAAGCAAATTTAAAATATGATACAACCGAATTTAATTATTGTAATATCAAGTATCACAACGTTCGATTGTTTATCCACAGTCGAATCAAAATAAAAATAGTATTAATGGTTCAACAGACTTCAGGCATCCTAAGCTTGCGAGACTTTTTATTGATGCTAAGGAGACAATCCAGCCAATTTCGTTTAGTACCTGCATTCAGTCTTTTTGGGAAAATACGTCAGTTTACACTGGTAAATACAATCAACTGACTCATTTTGAAAAAAATGATTTAAAATTGGTTTGGATGCACATGGTATAAACATTTTTATAACTTGGGAGAATTATTTAATATTATAATCTTGTGAACGAATTACATGTTACTTGTGCGTTCAGTAGCCCGGATCTTGTCCGGGTTAAAGATCAATAGACACACCACATCATAGAGTTATACACTGACGGGTGTACGCCTACACCCCGTGCTCAGGTCGTGGCCATCTCGTAAGATGATGCCAAGGATATCCGGGACATGGTCATTAACCCCCCAAAGGCTTTAAGTAATCAAGACTGTTTAAACGAGCCGATCAAATTAGTCAACTACCCACTCAACTGTGGAGATTTGATGCTCGATCAAGCGGTATGCTATATACCGTAACCCAAGCCCGTATAGGGAAAATAAGTTAAAAGTATTTACCTGAGCAAGTATTAATCACAATAAGCAAAATGCACGTAGCTTTTACTGGTTCTCCTAATCTGGAACGAAGGTTTAATATAACCTATTAGAATCCTAACGAGTCTTTAACTAAGCTTAAGCTTAGACCGGCTAGTTTCAAAGATACGGTTCGTACGCACGATTAAGCGAAGACCGGATAGAATGTGATTTACACCCGACAAGTTTGAAGACTTGTTTAATATGGGTTTATTATTCACATTCTGGATTTTGAGACAAAACCGTTAAGGTTTGACCCGTTTCGGCTAATTTATGTAAACTTGTTACATAAACCGAACCGCACGCGTAATAAGCGTAACGGGTATCCGTAAGAGCCATATACAGGTTTCCTAAGTTAATATGCTTCAAATATGTTGAGACATCAGTAAGATGTCTTTTATTATGCCCGTAACGAATTTAAACACAAACTATGCCCCGTAGGGGTAGTTTGGTCATTTTAAAGGTTGTAAAAGAGTTTAAGTGTTAACCTGAGTTACAGGCCTGATGTAATCAGCAAATATACTTAATTTGCCAAGTTATATCAGTAGGTTAAAGTACATATGTGAAATTTGTCAATTATAACCAAACTATGCACCGTAGGGGCATTTTGGTAATTTCACATAAGCCGAAAAGCTCAAAACCGAGGTCTGAGTTAATCAACCTTTGCTTACTGTTAAAATATTCTAATTTTCCTAAAATATCAGTAGGTATCAACCCGGGTATGTTCAATATGATTTTAATACATACTATGCGTTAAAAACGCTAAATAAGGCGATTAAAGGCCATTTCCGGGTTCGATACTTAAATCTGATATTTTTATATTTCCAGAAGGCTTAAAATAATTTATTTATCATATGTGATCAGTAGCAAAAGGTTTGGAGTCGTTTAGATATGTAAAACTCATTTTAGGGCCCGTAAGGGCAAAACCGACTATTACCGGATTAAGCCTACGACTATGAGTTATGCTCAGCCTAAAATTAATTAAAAATCTTTAAAAATCCCAAAATAATATATTACATCAGAGGGTATTAAGTTTGATACCAAAAAGTAGGCTTAACTAGGCTATACGCTAATTATGCCGTTTAACTAACATAAAGCTTTAAATTTGCGACAATGAGCATAACTCTTAATCTACAATTCAAACTGATGTCAAACTTTGCATACAAGTTTATATATCAGTAATTAAAGTTTCTACTCTTTTACATTTCCAAAAATCACGTTTTAAGGTAATAAGGGCATAATGGTCAACATATGAGCAATTAACGGAAACATGCATATTAATTGGATAACTAATGAACCAAGGTGTATAATCACAGAGGGTTGTACTAACATGTAACCTAATCCAATTAAAGCTCTGAGGCATTTCTAAAACATGCCTAAACGGGTCAGAACTGAAAGTCAAAGTGAAAGTCAAACTATGTGACTTTCGGTTCCGAACCGGGTCTAAACAGGAAATTGTCGGGTTGAACATGTTTAGACATGTTCTTACACTTATTACTAAGTCATAACAATGATCCAACAGGTTGTATATGATCTACAACGTTAATTATGCATAAATGGCATTTTAGACTTCCTGTTGACTTTTTAAATATAAGTTTGACCCGACTTTTGACCTGGTTAGAGTGGTGATCAGGGGAAACCCTCTTGAGGTTTTATTACCCACATAACTACCAACATATAACTACTTTTAATTCGAGATATGACTGAGCCATTGTTGACTAATCTCGAAGTCAAACCGTAATTACGACGGTTTGACTTTTAGCTAAAATACTAAGCTAAACTCAATTAAAGAAGGATTAGAACACTTACTGAAGTCCTAAGCTTGATTAGAGAACACTTGGGAGGAAGTTTGAGCTCCAGAAGTGATCAGATAGCTTGAAGAAGATGTGAAGAACAATGGTGCAAGTTCAAGCCTTTTTATAGTGAATTTCTCACCATAAATCTTTGACACCTTAGTCTACAAGCCTCCACAACTGATCAACACTTGTTCCTAGTGCTTAGGGGGTGCTTTAGGGGCCAAGAGATGTGAAAAATCGGGTAAAGGTCGCGCAAAATAGGCCATGGCAGACATCAGCCTTGTTTCTCGGTTCTGGGAGTCGGACGCGGCCCGCCTCACGTTTAGCCGGACTTAACGCGGGCCGCCTGGGCCTGAGTTTCAGATTTTCATTTTTCTATTGTTTTGCAACTTGACCTTTGGCTTCACGAAAGGGCAACCAAGGTTATTTCTTGCATTTAGACCCCCTTATAATTACCCACAAGGGCTTTAGGACCTATACCCACTTTGCCAACTCCCTGGACTCTTCTGGTTAACCCGAAAAGTCTTAACTTTCAACGTTTGCACTTTAACCCCTCGCACACGAAATTGATCATAACTTTCTCATACGATAACGAAACTTTACGAAATTTAAATCGTGTATTCTAGTGAGCATGATTAATAGTTACAAGGATTCGGGTTTGTCAAAAGGTCACTTAGAGGTATAAATTAAACATGTTGACATATTTAGTCCCTGTAGTTCGAAATCTCTCACTTTTAGCTTCGTATGATCCATGATTTATTCGTTTGAAGGTATGAGCACCATGTAGGGTTAATGTATATTATATTTATTCACATTTGACACTTAGAATACGTATATTCACCTACTTTCCATGTTTGTCAACTTTAGTCCTTCTATAATATTTCTTTCACACGTTTAAACATTTGACACGTGTCTACACATTATAGGACGTGAATTTTCGAGGTGTTACATCCTCACCCCCTTAAAATAAATCTCGACCCGAGATTTACTGAAATAAGTAGGGGTACTTTTCTTTCATCGTGGATTCAACCTCCCACGTGTATTCAGGACCTCTACGGGCATCCCATTTGACCTTCACAATAGGTACATGCTTCCTTCGAAGCTTCTTTACCTGTCGATCTTCAATCGACAAAGGTTTTTCAACAAATTTCAAGCTCTCGTCTATATGCACATCTGTATGTGGTATAACCAGTGATTCATCAGCGAAGCACTTCTTCAGATTGCAGATGTGGAACACATTGTGAATTCCACTGAGCTCTTCCGGTAAGTTTAACTTATAGGCAACTGACCCGACACGTTCGATAACCTCGAAAGGTCCTATGTATCTCGGGCTTAGCTTGCCTTTCTTACCAAACCGCATCACTCCCTTCCAGGGTGACACTTTAAGTAGGACTTTGTTACCTACTTCGAAGTGAAAATCCTTACGCTTAGGATCCGCGTAACTTTTCTGCCTATCCCAGGCAGCTTTGAGACGGTCACGAATCTGGACAATCTTGTCCGTCATTTCGAACACGATCTCTGGTCCTGATAACTGGACATCTCCAACTTCTGCCCAACAAATGGGCGATCTACACTTTCTACCGTATAATGCCTCAAAAGGCGCAGCCTTAATGCTGGTATGGTAGCTATTGTTGTAGGAGAATTCGATTAATGGTAGGTTCTTATCCCAACTACCACCCAAATCGATCGCACATGCACGTAGCATGTCTTCCAACGTTTGAATAGTACGCTCACTCTGACCGTCAGTCTGAGGATGATAAGCCGTACTAAAATTCAAACGTGTGCCCAAAGATTGTTGGAAACTTTTCCAAAAATGTGACGTGTACCTAGTATCTCTATCAGAGATAATAGGCACAGGTATGCCATGTAAGGCTACAATCTTATCAACGTATAACTGGGCTAACATATCGGAGCTATAAGTCTCCTTGATGGGTAAGAAATGTGCTGACTTAGTCAGTCTATCAACTATAACCCATATTGTATCATTTCCTTTCCTTGTCTTGGGTAACTTGGTAATAAAATCCATAGTTACCATTTCCCACTTCCACGTAGGAAGTTCAGGCTGTTGTAGCAAGCCTGACGGCTTTTGATGCTCGGCTTTGACTTGCGCACATGTCAAGAATTTAGCTACATGGGTGGCCACATACTTTTTCAAGCCTATCCACCAATAATTCGCCTTTAGGTCCTGGTACATCTTATCAGCTCCAGGATGAACGGAGTATTTGGAACTATGGGCTTCCTGGAGGATGACATCACGAAGTCCCCCATAAATTGGAACCCATATTCGTCCATTCAATCTTAAAATTCCGTCCTTGCTAAGAGTTAACTGCTCCTCAGTTATTCCTAACTTTTCATTAGGATAGTTAGCTTCCAACACAGCTTCTTTCTGTGCAGCTAACAACCTTTCAATCAAATTATTCTTTAACTCCATGCGCTTGGCATTGATTCAGATGGGTTTAACCCTTTCCTTCCGACTCAAGGCATCGGCGACTACATTCGCCTTGCCGGGATGGTATTTGATTTCACAATCATAATCATTTAAAGTCTCCATCCAGCGGCACTGCCTCATATTCAATTCCTTCTGATTGAACAGATGTTGGAGGCTCTTGTGATCCGAATAAATCACACATTTGACACCATATAGATAGTGCCTCCAAAGCTTCAGTGCGAATACAACGGCACCCAACTCCAAGTCGTGGGTGGTGTAATTCTCTTCATGCACTTTCAATTGTCGTGAAGCGTAGGCAATCACCTTGCCTTTCTGCATAAGCACACACCCCATGCCAGTGTGCGAAGCATCACAATAAACCACAAATTCTTCTATTCCATCTGGCAATGTCAGTACTGGGGCGTTGCTCAACTTTTGCTTCAAGATATCGAAGGATTCTTGCTGCTTAGGGTCCCAAACAAACTTAACCTTCTTCTTAGTCAAGGAAGTTAGGGGTGCAGCAATCCTTGAAAAATTTTCAATGAAACGTCTGTAATATCCTGCCAATCCCAGGAAGCTACGAATTTCTGTAGGCGTCTTTGGCTCTTGCCAGTTCATAACTGCTTCAACCTTAGCGGGATCTACTTGGATACCACGCTCACTAACCACGTGTCCAAGGAATTGGACCTCTCGAAGCCAAAATTCACATTTAGAGAATTTGGCATAGAGCTTCTCCTGATGCAGGAGTTTGAGAATACATCGAAGGTGTTTCTCGTGGTCAGCTTGGTTCTTCGAATAGATAAGAATGTCGTCGATGAAAACGATGACGAATTTATCTAAGTACGGCTTGCAAACGCGATTCATGAGGTCCATGAACGCGGCCGGTGCATTAGTGAGCCCAAAAGGCATCACTAAGAACTCGTAATGCCCATAACGAGTCCTAAATGCTGTTTTATGCACGTCTTCATCTCTAACTTTCAGTTGATGATAGCCTGACCTCAAATCAATCTTCGAGAAATAACTTGCCCCTTGAAGCTGATCGAACAGATCGTCGATCCTAGGTAAAGGATACCTATTCTTGATCGTGACCTTATTAAGCTCACGATAGTCGATGCACAGACGCATCGATCCATCCTTCTTCTTGAAAAATATGACTGGCGCTTCCCAAGGCGACGAGCTAGGATTAATGAAACCCTTGGCTAGTAATTCTTCTAGCTGTGTCCTTAATTCTTTCATCTCTGTGGGCGCCAACCTATAGGGTGCTCTGGCAACTGGTGCTGCTCCGAGGATGATATCAATCCTGAATTCCACTTGCCTATCTGGTGGCAAACCAGGTAGTTCTTCCGGAAAAACTTCTGGGAATTCAGAGATGACAGGGATGTCTTCTATCTTTGGTTTGGGCTCATCAATAATTACTTGTGCCATGTAGATGACACAACCTTTCTTTAAACATTTTGAAGCCTTGAGCATAGTCACTTGCTCAGGTAGCCCATACTGGGTATCTCCCCGAATGGTAAGTGATTCACCAGACGGAGTCTTTATTACCACTTGTTTTCTGTTGCAGACGATTTGGGCCTGGTTATGAGATAACCAGTCCATACCCAGAACTATGTCAAAACCGGCCAACTTAAAGGGAAGTAGAGACAGAGGAAAAGAATGGTTCTTAATGGATATGACACATCCATCTAACACGGTAGAGACGGTTTCTAGGGTGCCATCTGCTAACTCCACCTCATAATTCACATTTAAGGTTTTGACAGGTAATTTCAGCAATTCACAAAACTTTTTATCAACGAAAGACTTATCAGCGCCTGAATCAAAAAGTACTCTAGCAAAGACGTCATTTACAAGGAAAGTACCTGTAATAACGTTGTCGTCTAGCACTGCTTCTTTGGCGTCCATCCTGAAGACTCTAGCATTAGTCTTGTGACAACTCGAGTTTCCAAGACTCCATCCTTGCATTTATTGCACGTTAATAATTTAGAGCGTACTTGTTGTTTTACGACTGGACACGTTTGTAATACGTTAAACCTTATTATGATGGATATGTTATATGTGGTGTAATTTAGATAAGTGTGTTAATGATATATTTAGATTTAATATTGATAGTTTATGTAAAATATGGAACTTGGTCAAACACCTCCCACGAAATCACTTTTCCATCCAAAACACCTCATGTTTTCATCACCCACACTTTACTGAAATCACCTTAGTGATTTCGGCCACCCCATGTCCAACGAAAACAATAAGTGGGCTTTAGGCCCAGTAGTGAATAACATATTTGATCACAGCCTTTAAGAGAGTTATATTGAGAAAACCCTAATCACCTATCACGTATCTCTCTCTCGCTACTTTTGTAAATCCGGCGGCAACCTTTTCTCCCATTCGAAGCCGGAGTTTCCTTTTGATCGCCCTTTGTACGGTTAGTGTTAAACTTAACCGATTGTCTAGATTGAAGGGATTGTTAAGCGAATTGTTATTATCATTGCTATATGAACGTAAGATGGAATAATGATTATTATGAATTGTTGATCGAAATCTAGTTGTGGTATTATTGTGCATGATCGGCTGGATTACATACATAGATTTATATGTATGCTTAAAGGTTGAGTTGGGTAATGATTCTGTGATGATAAATAATTACGTGTCTCGTAGATGTTTGTCTGATTTATACGATCTGTGCTTGGAAAATACATGCTCATGAATCTTGTATGATAGATCTGATGTGTAATAGTTGAAACTGCCGAATGAGATAATGTTGACTAGTATCTTGGTTAAACTCAACAACTTGCTAATGACTGCCATGTGGTTATATATTGATAAATATCATGTGCATGATGTCAGAACATATGCAAGACTCACATGTAATATTAATAGGGTGTTAAAGTTTGATTTGCAATCATGATCATGTGTTGTCATATCATTACATGAAAGGTCTTGAATTGAAAGTTGCTTTAGGTGGTTATGGCTGACTTTGCATGTGAAGTTTATTGAAAGTGCAGCCACCAAGTTAATGTTTTCCATGCAATGTCAGAAGTCATGTGTATGTTATAATTGAGTGTGTATGTTGGATAAGAGGTGGCGTGATGACCTTTGTTTGCATGATGAATAGATCTGAAAGTCATGAGTGTTGCAACTGTTATTATTATTAGACTATCATTAGGGTTTCAAGTTGTTTTAGTTACGTTTTATATTAACCCCGTTATGTATATTAAATTATATATATGTTAACTCTGTTAGACCTGTTGGTTGATTTAACAACTTACGTGATACATGATGTTAATTGTTAAACGCACTTCGTGACATAGATGGCATGTAAACCTATACGAACTTAACTGATTTAATATACGTGCATATTATAGGACGTGATTGATTATTTGCGAGCACTTAACTCAACATACCGAGCAAACCAAGGTGAGTTCACACAAGCCAAGGCATGGGGTTCCCAGGGGGGAATGGGGATTTGATGATTACTGTACATACATAGATGACAGAACCTACTGCTAGACTAGTAACACTTATTGAACGATCTTCGCACACCTGCCAAGGACATTGGCCGCGATATTATGACTGACTTCGCACACCTGCCAAGGACATTGGCCGCGAACTGAATTTACACATCTTCGCACACCTGCCTAGAGAGGCCGCGATACAAACAAACCTAGTCTAGAAAAACTTGGGGAAAGACCTTCCCCAACATCTTCGCACACCTGCCTGGAGGGCCGCGATGGAAACTAATATGATACATTGTAACGAACGAACATACTACTACTCACGTTATACTGTTACTGAACTATTAACTGTGAACTCGCTCAACTAGTTGTTGACTCTCTCTTGCATGCCTTGCAGGACCTTAGGTACATATGGAGCTTGCACAGGGAGGAGCAGGTCGTTGTGGGACATGGATCGATGATGCCATGTTATCTATCTAAACATTTGAGTTTACTATTTACATTGGGTTTACATACTTATGCTTCCGCTATACACTTATTGATGTTTGGTTTTGAAAACACCTTTCGTATTGATGAATGATTTTTGATATTTAATTATATGTTCAATATGATTGGTGGCTTGATCCTGGTCAGTCACGCCTCCAAGCGGTGATACTCCGCGTGTGGATTTTGGGGGTGTGACAGATTGGTATCAGAGCCATTGGTTATAGAGAACTCGGTTTTAATAAGGGGAAAACGATTTTGTTAAAACCAGACTATAACCAGAACAGTGCTCTCAACGATCCACAACGACGCTTCGCTCCACGTGCAAGGCTCAACATCATAGGTACTACTATTCATGTTACTTTACCTACTTGCTAGAATTACAAAGAACTTTGCTCGTGGTATGCTCAGATTTCAGAACCTACTATATGTTATTGCTTGAGAATACTTGTGTGCTCACTCTCTTCGCACTATTCGCGAACCTCTCACCCACATGTTCTCCTTGATGTCAAGATCAGGAGTGGACGCGTTAGCCTAACTCAAGCCCAGTTGGCGGCTTCGATCACTGAACAAGTTACTGCAGCACTCGCAGCTGCCCAGGCAGGAGGTGTAACCTGCCATCACCACTTACTCTAGGATCTTTAGATCCTACTCTCGTAACTCAACACTGGTGCTTAATTTTGATTACTCTTACGCACACGACAAGTCAACACGCTCAGTCACCTGTATGCACATACAAGACTTTTATGGACTGTCGTCCTACTACTTTCAGCAACACTGAAGGAGCTGTTGGACTCCTCCATTAGTTCGAGGAACTCGAATCGGTCTTCGAGTGTGTGAATGACCCGAGGCTCGTAAGGTGAAATATGCCACTGATACTCTCGAAGGCACTGCGTTAACTTGGTGGAACGCGCAAGTTCAGATGCTGGGGCTGGCGGCTGCTAATGCCACCCAATGGAATGATTCTAAGGAACTGATCAGACGTGAATACAGTAGTTTTGATGCCATCCATAAGCTGGAAGTGGAGTCCTTTAACATGAAGATGACGGGGTCAGAGATAGAAGCGTACACGAAACGATCCAACAAACTGGCAATTTTGTGTCCAACTATGGTGGATCCTCCCATCAAGAGCATTGAGCTGTACCTCAAAGGCTTAGTACCAGAAATTCAAAGCCATGTGATGACTGCTAATCTTGCTACTATTCAAGATGTTACTCATCTTGCTCATCGTCTTACAGACCAGGCAGTGGAACAGAACAAGCTGCCTAGACGTATTGGTGCTACTACTACTACTTTTGCTATGCCCAGTGACAACAAATGAAAGTGGGATGGAACCTCTAGCAAGGGTTCGACTACGATTTCGTCCCAGGCACAGCAGTGAAAGATCGATGACAACCAAAGTCCTGGTCAGCAACCTTTTAGTAGTCAAGGGCAGGGTGGATACAGGGGAAACCACCCTAAGTGCAAACGATGTAACTTGCACCATAGCGGGCAGTGCAACCGAAATCATTGTCAATGATGCGACAAGCTTGGTCATGGAGCCAAAGATGGTAGAAACTCACGTCCTGCAAGCCAGAACCAACAACAACAGACACAAGATCTATAGAATCAGCAGCAACAGCAGGGTAACAAGGGATGTTATCAGTGTGGTGCTGAAGGTCACTTCAAGAGACACTGCCCACGGTTGAACCAGAACCAGAATCAGAACCACAACCAAGGAAATGGGAACTAGGGAAGACAACAAGCAGAGATCCTATGCATGGAGAAGATCATTCGTATTCCCCGTTCTGGTAAAGAACCTCTCGAAGTTCAAGGCGACAAGAGTGGTGTCGTGAGTGGCATCATATCCTTCTTGAAGGCTCAGAAGTGTTTACGAAAGGGCCACACAGCTGTTTTAGCACTCGTTACCGATACAGCGAAGAAAGAGAAAAAGATTGAGGATATTCCAGTAGTACGCGATTTTCCTCAAGTGTTTCCTGAAGAGTTACCTGGGTTACCGCCTCACCGTCAGGTTGAATTTCAGATCGAGCTCGCTCCAGGAGCAGCACCTATAGCTCGAGCACCTTATCGCTTAGCTCCAACCGAACTGGAAGAACTGTCTAAGCAACTGCAAGAACTCTTGGAAAAAGGGTTTCATACGATCTAGTTCTTCGCCCTGGGGAGCTCCAGTGCTATTTGTAAAGAAGAAGGACGGTACCTTCCGCATGTGTATAGACTACCATGAACTGAACAAGGTGACTGTGAAGAATCGCTATCCTCTTCCACGCATCGACGATTTATTCGACCAGTTGCAAGGGTCGAGCCATTACTCGAAGATTGATCTAAGGTCAGGGTATCATCAACTGAGAGTCCGGGATGAGGACGTCTCCAAAACAGCGTTCAGAACACGCTACGGCCACTACGAGTTTCTGGTCATGCCTTTCGGGTTAACGAACGCGCCTGCAGTTTTCATGGATCTTATGAACAGGGTGTGCAAACCTTATCTTGACAAGTTCGTCATTGTTTTCAACGACGACATCCTGATCTACTCGAAGAGTCGGGAGGAACACGAGCAGCACTTACGACTTATTTTGGAACTTCTTCGAACGGAACAGCTATACGCTAAGTTTTCAAAATGCGACTTCTGGCTTCGTGAAGTCCACTTCCTAGGCCACGTAGTAAACAAGGATGGGATCCATGTCGATCCATCCAAGGTAGATTCGATCAAGAACTGGCCTGCACCTCGCACACCAACCGAAATACGCCAATTCTTGGGTTTGGCGGGTTATTACAGACGATTCATCAAAGACTTCTCAAAGATCGCATAGCCGCTTACGCTGATAACACAGAAGGGTGTTGTTTATCGTTGGGGTAATACACAGGAAGCAGCGTTTCAGCACTTAAAGGATAGACTTTGTAGCGCACCTATCCTCTCATTGCCTGAAGGCACGGATGATTTTGTGGTTTACTGCGACGCATCTATCCAAGGTCTTGGATGTGTATTGATGCAAAGGGATAAAGTCATTGCTTATGCTTCGCGCCAACTTAAGATTCACGAACGGAATTATACAACGCATGATTTAGAGCTGGGAGCTGTTGTTTTTGCACTCAAGATATGGCGACATTACTTGTATGGCACTAAGTGCACCATCTACACTGATCACAGGAGTCTCGAGCATATATTCAAACAGAAAGAACTGAATATGCGACAACGACGATGGGTCGAACTACTAAATGACTATGAATGCTCGATCAGGTACCACCCAGGCAAAGCCAATGTTGTGGCTGACGCCCTCAGTCGAAAGGACACTACGCCTAAGCGCGTACGAGCTTTACAACTCACTATACAGTCTAGTCTTCCTTCTCAGATACGAGATGCTCAGGTAGAAGCATTGAAACCAGAAAACGTCAGGGCTGAAGCTCTACGCGGCTCAAGGCAACGCTTAGAACAAAAGGAAGATGGTGCATACTACGTCACATGACGCATTTGGATTCCACTTTATGGCAACTTACGCGAGCTTGTAATGGATGAAGCTCATAAGTCTCGCTACTCGGTACATCCTGGTGCGGATAAAATGTATCACGATATCAAAATTACATATTGGTGGCCTAGCATGAAGGCCCACATAGCAACATACGTTAGCAAATGCTTGACTTGTGCGAGAGTCAAGGCGGAATATCAGAAACCTTCAGGTCCACTCCAACAACCTGAGATACCACAATGGAAATGGGAACAAATTTCCATGGATTTTGTTACTGGCTTACCTAGATCTCAGCGCGGAAATGATACTATTTGGGTGATCGTAGATCGACTCACAAAGTCTGCTGACTTCTTGGCTATCAAGGAAACGGATAAATTCTCCACGCTAGCAGACATATATCTTAAGGAGGTTGTCTCGAGGCACGGGGTGCCCACCTCTATTATTTCTGATCGTGACGCACGTTTTACTTCAGAACTGTGGCAAGCAAAGCACAAATCTTTTGGCTCTCGATTAGACATGAGCACAGCTTATCATCCTCAGACGGATGGGCAGTCTGAGCGCACTATTCAAACTCTAGAAGACATGCTTCGGGCGTGCGTAATTGACTTTGGCAATGGTTGGGAAAAACATCTGCCACTTGTGGAATTTTCATACAACAACAGTTATCACACCAGCATTAAAGCTGCTCCATTTGAGGCATTGTACGGACGTAAATGCCGGTCACCTCTTTGTTGGGCAGAGGTGGGTGATAGTCAAATCATAGGTCCAGAAATGGTAGTTGATACTACAGAAAAGATTGCTTAGATACGACAACGCATGGCGGCAGCTCGTGACCGTCAGAAAGCATACGCAGATAAAGACAGAAAACTACTCGAGTTCCAGGTTGGGGACCGAGCGCTACTCAAAGTTTCACCTTGGAAGGGTGTGGTTCGTTTTGGCAAACGCGGAAAACTTAATCCACGATACGTTGGACCATTCGAAGTCATAGAGAAAATAGGCAAAGTGTCCTACAGACTGAACTTACCAGCAGAACTAGTGCAGTTCACAACGTCTTTCATGTGTCGAATCTGAAGAAGTGTCTGTCAGATGAGACCCACATAGTTCCTTTGAAGGAGCTCACTATCGATGAACAGTTGCGATTCGTCGAAGAACCAGTTGAAATCACGGACCGGGATGTTAAGGTCCTCAAGAACACCAGAATACCTCTTGTTCGAGTTCGTTGGAACTCCCGTCGTGGCCCAGAGTTCACCTGGGAACGAGAAGATCAAATGAAACTCAAGTATCCCCAGTTATTCGGAAACAGTACAACCACTACTGAGGCTGAAGCTACTACAAAATTTCGGGACGAAATTCCAAATCAACGGGGGGATGATGTGACACCCCAGGAAAACCAGTAAACAATACAACTTATCTAGCTTCCTCAGTAACCGCGTGCTAAATTTCGGGACGAAATTTCTTTCAAGTTGGGGATAATGTGACAACTCGAGTTTCCAAGACTCCATCCTTGCATTTATTGCACGTTAATAATTTAGAGCGTACTTGTTGTTTTACGACTGGACACGTTTGTAATACGTTAAACCTTATTATGATGGATATGTTATATGTGGTGTAATTTAGATAAGTGTGTTAATGATATATTTAGATTTAATATTGATAGTTTATGTAAAATATGGAACTTGGTCAAACACCTCCCACGAAATCACTTTTCCATCCAAAACACCTCATGTTTTCATCACCCACACTTTACTGAAATCACCTTAGTGATTTCGGCCACCCCATGTCCAACGAAAACAATAAGTGGGCTTTAGGCCCAGTAGTGAATAACATATTTGATCACAGCCTTTAAGAGAGTTATATTGAGAAAACCCTAATCACCTATCACGTATCTCTCTCTCGCTACTTTTGTAAATCCGGCGGCAACCTTTTCTCCCATTCGAAGCCGGAGTTTCCTTTTGATCGCCCTTTGTACGGTTAGTGTTAAACTTAACCGATTGTCTAGATTGAAGGGATTGTTAAGCGAATTGTTATTATCATTGCTATATGAACGTAAGATGGAATAATGATTATTATGAATTGTTGATCGAAATCTAGTTGTGGTATTATTGTGCATGATCGGCTGGATTACATACATAGATTTATATGTATGCTTAAAGGTTGAGTTGGGTAATGATTCTGTGATGATAAATAATTACGTGTCTCGTAGATGTTTGTCTGATTTATACGATCTGTGCTTGGAAAATACATGCTCATGAATCTTGTATGATAGATCTGATGTGTAATAGTTGAAACTGCCGAATGAGATAATGTTGACTAGTATCTTGGTTAAACTCAACAACTTGCTAATGACTGCCATGTGGTTATATATTGATAAATATCATGTGCATGATGTTAGAACATATGCAAGACTCACATGTAATATTAATAGGGTGTTAAAGTTTGATTTGCAATCATGATCATGTGTTGTCATATCATTACATGAAAGGTCTTGAATTGAAAGTTGCTTTAGGTGGTTATGGCTGACTTTGCATGTGAAGTTTATTGAAAGTGCAGCCACCAAGTTAATGTTTTCCATGCAATGTCAGAAGTCATGTGTATGTTATAATTGAGTGTGTATGTTGGATAAGAGGTGGCGTGATGACCTTTGTTTGCATGATGAATAGATCTGAAAGTCATGAGTGTTGCAACTGTTATTATTATTAGACTATCATTAGGGTTTCAAGTTGTTTTAGTTACGTTTTATATTAACCCCGTTATGTATATTAAATTATATATATGTTAACTCTGTTAGACCTGTTGGTTGATTTAACAACTTACGTGATACATGATGTTAATTGTTAAATGCACTTCGTGACATAGATGGCATGTAAACCTATACGAACTTAACTGATTTAGTATACGTGCATATTATAGGACGTGATTGATTATTTGCGAGCACTTAACTCAACATACCGAGCAAACCAAGGTGAGTTCACACAAGCCAAGGCATGGGGTTCCCAGGGGGGAATGGGGATTTGATGATTACTGTACATACATAGATGACAGAACCTACTGCTAGACTAGTAACACTTATTGAACGATCTTCGCACACCTGCCAAGGACATTGGCCGCGATATTATGACTGACTTCGCACACCTGCCAAGGACATTGGCCGCGAACTGAATTTACACATCTTCGCACACCTGCCTAGAGAGGCCGCGATACAAACAAACCTAGTCTAGAAAAACTTGGGGAAAGACCTTCCCCAACATCTTCGCACACCTGCCTGGAGGGCCGCGATGGAAACTAATATGATACATTGTAACGAACGAACATACTACTACTCACGTTATACTGTTACTGAACTATTAACTGTGAACTCGCTCAACTAGTTGTTGACTCTCTCTTGCATGCCTTGCAGGACCTTAGGTACATATGGAGCTTGCACAGGGAGGAGCAGGTCGTTGTGGGACATGGATCGATGATGCCATGTTATCTATCTAAACATTTGAGTTTACTATTTACATTGGGTTTACATACTTATGCTTCCGCTATACACTTATTGATGTTTGGTTTTGAAAACACCTTTCGTATTGATGAATGATTTTTGATATTTAATTATATGTTCAATATGATTGGTGGCTTGATCCTGGTCAGTCACGCCTCCAAGCGGTGATACTCCGCGTGTGGATTTTAGGGGTGTGACAAGTCTTCTTGGCCTCTTCAGGCTTCTTGTTGTACTTAGGGCAGTTGGTTTTAATTTGGCCCTTTTCATTGCAACGGTAGCACGTTGCATCTTTTATCTTCTTGCAATCCAAGGTTTTGTGATCTGTGGACTTGCAAATGCCACAAGCATAAGATTTTGACTGAGTCCGTGAGTTCGACTCAAGTCTGCACTTTCCAAAGTGCTGCTTCTTGCAAATTTTGCATTTGGGCTTCTCACCAGAATTATGCCCTTCTTTCCTTGAGTCAGATCCTTTCTTGCTATCACCGTTCCCACGGTGCTTCTTGTTCGACCTGCGTGAACCATCATCTTCACGTTTTCTCTTCTCAGCCTCCTTATTCCTCAGCGATCTCTGCCTGACCGCATCCAGAGTGAGGGATAAGGAAATGTCAGCTACTGATCTAAAAGTAGCTAGCCGAGAAGCTTTAACGCTTGCCTTGATCTTGGGGGCTAAACCACCGATAAAATGAGCGATTCTTTTTGGCTCTGGGGTTACCAGATAAGGAACCAACCGGGACATCGTGTTGAAGCTTGTTAGATAAGCTTGACAGTCAAGGTTTGTCATTACCAATGATAGAAAATCAGATTCTATCTTTTCCACCTCATGCTGAGGGCAGTAATTTTCCTTGACAAGGGCAACAAATTGATCCCACGACATATTATACAATGGGATTTTTCCGGTGGCCTCAATCAGAGATCTCCACCATGCTAACGCTTCCCCCTTAAAAGACTGCGACACAAATTTGACCACGTCTCTCTCAGCACATCCGCTGATGTCTACAACCGTATCCATCTCATCCAGCCATGTCATACAGTCAATGGCTCCCTTCTCCCCAGTGAAATCCCGGGGCTTGCAAGAAACAAAATATTTATACGAGCAACCCTTGTCACGGGGCCCTTGATTACGTATAACATGCTGAGATGGAGCACTGTGGTTCGAGGAGCGTCGATCATCGTTTTTCTTCGGGTCGTCCTTATTGGACGGTGGCTTTGAAGGCTGTGTAGATTGGGTCCTACTACGAGTCCCACTGTACTCTTCATACTACCTTTCCAAAGCCTGTGTAACAGCGCCATCTATGATTGCTTTCAATTCTGCACCCGTTAGATTAATTCGGGCGTCATTATTAACCTCCACTGGATGACTATTGCCCTCGTCCGAGTTAGCCATTTTTAATTGAGCTGTTGCAGAAAACAAGGACAATAGTTTATTTGGGAGTTTATTATGGAATTGCCCCTTAGGGAAATTCATTAACCATGGTAAACAGAGACCATATTAGGTTAATTTATTAATCATATTTATTTAGGATTTCTATAATAATTTATCCTAATTATAAAACAATAATAGTTTTATTTGTGGCACAAAAGGCCTAGTCACATGGACATTTTTAATTTAATCTATGATTTCAGAGAATCAAAACATTAAGGTATACTGGCACAATAGGCCTAGTCACAAGGACAATTATAAATTATAAGCTATGATTTCAAAGAATCAACGCATGAAGGTTTGAACCTAGTTCATTACCTTTATTTGACAGGGAGTCATTGCTACCACTGTCTTTTGGCTCATATGGAAATGAGCAAGGCCCGTAGGCATGTATTACCAACGTATGGTAAAAATATGATCATCTTAATTGATGACCTTAACCCATGATTCAGAGATCATTAAATTTGGTTAGGAATCTTCTAGAGAATCCTTATACATATAAAAATGACATGTGATTTTAACGAATCACGTCTGCCAGGAGTGTTAACATGTTTTAAGATGTTAACAAGGATTTGAATATTTTAAACAGGTCTTACCATCTTGGCCCGGTCTTATAATTGACCTAAGGCTAGGTTTCACACTTTAAGATTCTTATTTAATAATTACATAGGCAGATTATTTCAAAAGGAATGATTTTAATTTATTTATTTCATTTATAATTTATATATGCACATAATGGCAAACATGAAATTTATAAAACAAACATTCCATTAATTTATTATAATATTACACGCTGCCCTAAACGGGTCTTTTCAAATAACAACTTACCCACGCAGGGGTTTTAAACAAGTACTTGCCCATGCAGGGGCTTTAACCAACAAATTAGTCCACGCAGGGACCTTAAACAAATAAACATCATACCCACACAGGGGTTAACGGAAAATAGACCCACGCAGGGGTCAAAACAACACACATACATGCCCACGCAGGGGCTAAACTGATAAAAGGAGGTTACAACAATAATGGAAGGATTCAACGATCCTTCTTGTTCTTCCCCTTGATCAAGCTTGCCAATCCTTGGAAAAAGCTTTGTCTCTCCTGGCGGTCGCGGCGATTTTCCCGCTCAACCTGATCCAGCCTCTGAAGAATTTCCTCCCGTTCTGGGGGAGAAAACCGAGGCGGCTGCGATTGCGTCCGGATAATAGGCCTAGGAGGTATCGGGTACCCCTGAGTCGGGAAACCTACTCCCCATGGGTCTCCATAGGGTCCTTGGGGGTTGTAGTTAGCCGCTACCATGTAAGGATCGGCCTCCGCGTAACCATAGTTGTGGTGAGTCGGTTCAAACGGGTTGTATGCCATGGAACCCGTATATGCTGGAATTGGGTTGTCAAAACCCATCGGCGGTGGCTGCGGTACAGCTGGTTGTGAAGGTCCACCCATTTGTGGGTCCTCCTGATGTGGCGGATAGTGGCTGCCACTGGATTGACGTGGGGAACTGAAATGAAAGTCCCCTGCCCGTGACGACATGCGGGCATCGGTTCTCCTACGCCTTGGCGGTTGAGGATGTGCCGGCTGAACTGGTGGCGGTGGAGGTGGTGGCGTAACTGCCACAAATCGGTGATCCTCAGAGGAATCTTGATGATGCTGCTGCTGCGGCTGCTGCTGCTCATGAGGCGACGAGTGGTGAGGAGGTGTATAGTACCACTCGTGCCGGGTGAACATCGCCTGGAAGCTATCCGGACCAACATAGGGTGATCTGTGAAACGAAGATCCGTCGGAGATTTCGATCGGGTGGTTTGGAGTACCACTTGCAGGTTCGACGGGGTCCGTATCCTCGTCCATGTCATCCGCATTATCACCGGAGAAGTGATCGTCTGGCCCTAGTGGGTTAAAACCCACGGTTTCTTGCACGTAGCCCACCGGATTAAACTGGCCCCGAAAAACTGGGGTGGGGTCCCCGAAAGAATGATGAGACAGGGATCGTTGTAATAGTATGAAGGAAGGCTGAGGGTTGTTCGGCTCGTAGTCCGGTTGTGGCCCATACGGGTTTTGGACCGGAGGGGTAGAGCTGTGAGACACCGATCGTCTGGCCGGCTCAAATAGGTTCCTTCTGTTTTGTCGTGGATCATCACTCTCTGTTGTCGAAGGAGCTCGTGCATTCGAGGGTCCTGCCTCGTTGTCATTGGGGGCGGTAATCGGCCCCTTGCCTCGTCCTCTCCTACGGAAGAATCTTGGAGGCATTTTCTCCTGTCAATACAATATAAGATAACAATACAAAAATGTATGCAAAATAAAGGACAACACAAACAAGGTGGAATTTATCCTATGTTATATGTCTAGACTCAAAAGTTTAGATTTGTGCAATTGTGTAACTGAGATTAAACACAAAAGGCTAGTGTTTAATTCGCTCAGTTTTGGCTCTGATACCAACCTGTCACACCCCGATTTCCACGTGTCACCGGTAGGCCCGGTGGGGGAGTATCGTGACGTGGTTGGCAACGTAATAGTCAAACAACACAATATCAATATGCACAGCGGAAGCAAATTTAAAATATGATACAACCGAATTTAATTATTGTAATATCAAGTATCACAACGTTCGATTGTTTATCCACAGTCGGATCGAAATAAAAATAGTATTAATGGTTCAACAGACTTCAGGCATCCTAAGCTTGCGAGACTTTTTATTGATGCTAAGGAGACAATCCAGCCAATTTCGTTTAGTACCTGCATTCAGTCTTTTTAGGAAAATACGTCAGTTTACACTGGTAAATACAATCAACTGACTCATTTTGAAAAATGATTTAAAATTGGTTTGGATGCACATGGCATAAACATTTTTATAACTTGGGAGAATTATTTAATATTATAATCTTGTGAACGAATTACATGTTACTTGTGCGTTCAGTAGCCCGGATCTTGTTCGGGTTAAAGATCAATAGACACACCACATCATAGAGTTATACACTGACGGGTGTACGCCTACACCCCGTGCTCAGGTCGTGGCCATCTTGTAAGATGATGCCAAGGATATCCGGGACATGGTCATTAACCCCCCAAAAGCTTTAAGTAATCAATACTATTTAAACGAGCCGATCAAATTAGTCAACTACCCACTCAACTGTGGAGATTTGATGCTCGATCAAGCGGTATGCTATATACCGTAACCCAAGCCCGTATAGGGAAAATAAGTTAAAAGTATTTACCTGAGCAAGCATTAATCACAATAAGCAAAATGCACGTAGCTTTTACTGGTTCTCCTAATCTGGAACGAAGGTTTAATATAACCTATTAGAATCCTAACGGGTCTTTAACTAAGCTTAAGCTTAGACCGGCTAGTTTCAAAGATACGGTTCGTACGCACGATTAAGCGAAGACCGGATAGAATGTGATTTAGACCCGAAAAGTTTGAAGACTTGTTTAATATGGGTTTATTATTCACATTCTGGATTTTGAGACAAAACCGTTAAGGTTTGACCCGTTTCGGCTAATTTATGTAAACTTGTTACATAAACCGAACCGCACGCGTAATAAGCGTAACGGGTATCCGTAAGAGCCATATACAGGTTTCCTAAGTTAATATGGTTCAAATATGTTGAGACATCAGTAAGATGTCTTTTATTATGCCCGGAACGAATTTAAACACAAACTATGCCCCGTAGGGATAGTTTGGTCATTTTAAAGGTTGTAAAAGAGTTTAAGTGTTAACCTGAGTTACAGGCCTGATGTAATCAGCAAATATACTTAATTTTCCAAGTTATATCAGTAGGTTAAAGTACATATGTGAAATTTGTCAATTATAACCAAACTATGCACCGTATGGGCATTTTGGTAATTTCACATAAGCCGAAAAGCTCAAAACCGAGGTCTGAGTTAATCAACCTTTGCTTACTGTTAAAATATTCTAATTTGCCTAAAATATCAGTAGGTATCAACCCGGGTATGTTCAATATGATTTTAATACATACTATGCGTTAAAAACGCTAAATAAGGCGATTAAAGGCCATTTCCGGGTTCGATACTTAAATCTGATATTTTTATATTTCCAGAAGGCTTAAAATAATTTATTTATCATATGTGATCAGTAGCAAAAGGTTTGGAGTCGTTTAGATATTACCGGATTATTACCGGATTAAGCCTACGACTATGAGTTATGCTCAGCCTAAAATTAATTAAAAATCTTTAAAAATCACAAAATAATATATTACATCAGAGGGTATTAAGTTTGATACCAAAAAGTAGGCTTAACTAGGCTATACGCTAATTATGCCGTTTAACTAACATAAAGCTTTAAATTTGCGACAATGAGCATAACTCTTAATCTACAATTCAAACTGATGTCAAACTTTGCATACAAGTTTATATATCAGTAATTAAAGTTTCTACTCTTTTACATTTCCAAAAATCACGTTTTAAGGTAATAAGGGCATAATGGTCAACATATGATCAATTAACGGAAACATGCATCTTAATTGGATAACTAATGAACCAATGTGTATAATCACAGAGGGTTGTACTAACATGTAACCTAATCCAATTAAAGCTCTGAGGCATTTCTAAAACATGCCTAAACGGGTCAGAACTGAAAGTCAAAGTGAAAGTCAAACTATGTGACTTTCGGTTCCGAACCGGGTCTAAACAGGAAATTGTCGGGTTGAACATGTTTAGACATGTTCTTACACTTATTACTAAGTTATAACAATGATCCAACAGGTTGTATATGATCTACAACGTTAATTATGCATAAATGGCATTTTAGACTTCCTGTTGACTTTTTAAATATAAGTTTGACCCGACTTTTGACCTGGTTAGAGTGGTGATCAGGGGAAACCCTCTTGAGGTTTTATTACCCACATAACTACCAACATATAACTACTTTTAATTCGAGATATGACTGAGCCATTGTTGACTAATCTCGAAGTCAAACCGTAATTACGACGGTTTGACTTTTAGCTAAAATACTAAGCTAAACTCAATTAAAGAAGGATTAGAACACTTACTGAAGTCCTAAGCTTGATTAGAGAACACTTGGGAGGAAGTTTGAGCTCCAGAAGTGATCAGATAGCTTGAAGAAGATGTGAAGAACAATGGTGCAAGTTCAAGCCTTTTTATAGTGAATTTCTCACCATAAATCTTTGACACCTTAGTCTACAAGCCTCCACAACTGATCAACACTTGTTCCTAGTGCTTAGGGGGTGCTTTAGGGGCCAAGAGATGTGAAAAATCGGGTAAAGGTCGCGCACAATAGGCCATGGCAGACATCAGCCTTGTTTCTCGGTTCTGGGAGTCGGACGCGGCCCGCCTCACATTTAGCCGGACTTAACGCGGGCCGCCTGGGCCTGAGTTTCAGATTTTCATTTTTCTATTGTTTTGCAACTTGACCTTTGGCTTCACGAAAGGGCAACCAAGGTTATTTCTTGCATTTTGACCCCCTTATAATTACCCACAAGGGCTTTAGGACCTATACCCACTTTGCCAAGTCCCTGGACTCTTCCGGTTAACCCGAAAAGTCTTAACTTTCAACGTTTGCACTTTAACCCCTCGCACACGAAATTGATCATAACTTTCTCATACGATAACGAAACTTTACGAAATTTAAATTGTGTATTCTAGTGAGCATGATTAACAGTTACAAGGCTTCGGGTTTGTCAAAAGGTCACTAAGAGGTATAAATTAAACATGTTGACACATTTAGTCCCTGTAGTTCGAAATCTCTCACTTTTAGCTTCGTACGATCCATGATTTATTCGTTTGAAGGTATGAGCACCATGTAGGGTTAATGTATATTATATTTATTCACAGTTGACACTTAGAATACGTATATTCACCTACTTTCCATGTTTGTCAACTTTAGTCCTTCTAGAATATTTCTTTCACACGTTTAAACATTTGACACGTGTCTACACATTATAGGACGTGAATTTTCGAGGTGTTACAATAATGTAGTTATTGACCATATTAATAAAGTTCAAAATAAAGTTATTATCCTAAATTTACAAGTCAACTAAACTTATATAAGTTAATATCCTAAAGTTGCAATAAATAGATATTACAGTTAGATATAGTCAAGCGGAAATTATAAAATATTGCAGTTATTCTTAGAAATTAATCTAATTATTTGTATTTCTTAATTAAAAAATAATAAAGTAATAAACTTTAAAGCTAAACAAAAAAACAAAAGTTACTATGATATAAAGTTAATAAAGATATAAACTCTTAACATCCTATTTTTTACAAAAACTGTTTTTTAAAATTTTATAAAAATATAATTTTTATACATATAAAAACAAAATTTAACAAATTAAAGTTAAAGGTGAAAAATGTACCTACGAGTCAACTACTATTTTTTATTTTTATAAAAACAAAAATTTTAAACTTAAAGTTTATTGGATGAGTACCATGTGGATATTTAAAAAAAATTATGAACTTTAAAGAATAAAACTATAAACTTTATCATTTAACCAACAAAATAAACTTACTTTACAACTATAACAACTTATCTTTTATTTTTTTTGTCATTTAATTATCATCTTTAAAAAAAAAAACTTTACATGTGTAAAACAATTTTTAACTTTATTTATAAACAAAACATTTTGTTTTTATAAAAAAATAATAATTCTTTTATGAACATTTTTTGTAACAAGTGATATAAATAAAATACTCCAGAAATTTACAATCTTTACTTGATAAATACTAAATTGTGTTGTAAATTTTTAGAAATTATAAGTTCAACTATATTATTCTAGATAATATTAGTCAGTTAGAAAAAAATTCTTTACCAACTTGACTGGATACATAGTAGATTGTCTTCCATATTTTATGGATTGTAAATTAAAAGTAGACTCATATAGATAAAATTAGTTAGGAACTAAAAATCTGAACTTAGTATGATACAAAGTTAATAAAGATATAAACTCATAACTTCCTTTTTTTTATAAAAACAGTTCGTGAAATTTTATAAAAATATAAATTTTTTATATCTGTAAAAAACCGAAATTTAACAATTTAAGTTAAAGCTCTAAAACGTACTTACGAGTTCGATTCCCGGCAATGCCCTTATGGGGTGTTGGGGCTCTTCACCGTGGGTAATCACCGCCAGGCAGCTATGGGGCTAAGCTAGCTTGCGGAGTTGCAATACTCCGGCGGATGGGAGGTCCGTGCAACTACCCCCCCCCCCTACTATTTTATATTTTTATTAAAACGAAAATTTTAAACTTAAAGTTTATTAGATGAGTACTATGTGGATATTTAAAAAAAGTTATGAACTTTAAAGAATAAAATTATACTTTATAATTTAACCAATAAAATAAACATACTTTACAATTATAACAACTTATCTTTTATCTTTTTATCTTTTGATTATTAATTTTTATAAAAAAACAATATTTTTTGTCTTTTGATTATTACTTTTTATAAAAAAAACAAAACTTTACATATGTGTAACACTAATGACATATATCCACCACAATAATGTTAACATAAACATTATACGAATAAGAAAACAACCAGAAATGAGTGCCGCAATCCAAAGTGTCGCCCCCGCCGCATCGCGCGGGCACCCTACTAGTGTTTCAAATTAGGTAACCTCTCCTAAAGCCTAGCGATTCACTCCTAAATTCTAGCGATTCAATTTTAAACTTATTTTAAAATTCGAACATTCTAATAAATCTAGAAATATGTAACTGCTACAAGAAATATATAACACTATACATCAATCATATAACACTACTAGTATGATGCCCGCGCGATGCGGCGAGGGCGACACTTTGTATTGCGGCACTTGTTTCTGGTAGTGTTCTTATTCCTGTAATATTTATAATAACATTATTTTGGTGGATATATGTCATAAGTGTTACACATATGTAAAGTTTTGTTTTTTTTTTTTTATAAAAATTAATAATCAAAAGACAAAAAATATTGTTTTTTTATAAAAATTAATAATCAAAAGACAAAAAATAAAAGATAAGTTGTTATAATTGTAAAGTATGTTTATTTTATTGGTTAAATTATAAAGTATAATTTTATTGTTTAAAGTTCATAACTTTTTTTAAATATCCACATAGTACTTATCTAATAAACTTTAAGTTTTAAAGTTTTGTTTTTATAAAAATAAAAAATAGTATTTGACTCGTAAGTACGTTTTAAACCTTTAACTTAAATTGTTAAATTTTTTTACAGATATAAAAAATTCATATTTTTTATAAAATTTCAAGAACTGTTTTTTATAAAAAAAAAATTGGATTTTAAGAGTTTATATCTTTATTAACTTTATATCATGCTAAGTTCAGACTTTTAGTTCCTAACTAATCTTATCTATATGAGTCTGCTTTTAACTTATAATCTCTAAAAATATGCAACACAATTCACTATGTGTCTAATCAAGTTGGTAAATAATTCTTTTGAAACTGACTAATATTATCTAAAACAATATAGTTGAACTTATTGTTCCTAAAAATTTGCAACACAATTTAGTATTTAACTAGTAAAGATTGTAAATTTTTGAAATATTTTATTTATATTACTTGTTACAAAATTTTTTTATAAAAGAATTATTTTTTTATAAAAACAAAATGATTTGTTTATAAATAAAGTAAAAAAACAGTTTTACACATGTAAAGTTTCGTATTTAATAAAAAATAATAATCAAATGACATAAAATAAAAAGATAAGTTGTTATAGTTGTAAAGTAAGTTTATTTTGTTTGTTAAATGATAAAGTTTATAATTTTATTCTTTAAAGTTCATAAATTTTTATAAATATCCACATGGTACTCATCCAATAAACTTTAAGTTTAAAACTTTTATTTTTATAAAAATAGAAAATAAAAAACAATAGTTGACTCGTAAGTACGTTTTACACCTTTAACTTTAATTGTTAAATTTTGTTTATATATATATAAAAAATTTATATTTTTATAATATTTTAAATATAGGTTTTATAAAAAAATAGGATGTTAAGAGTTTATATCTTTATTAACTTTAGAGTTAATTGCCAAAATCGTCCCTGAGGTTTTAGGCACGTTTGCCATTTTTGTAACACCTGTGTCTGTAATCATTGTAAACAGTACCATTATCAATAAAACAAAGTTATTTGATCCCAATGTTTGCTTGTTTATGTTTGAAATTTTTCATGTTTTGGTTTTTATTCAATTTCAAACTTTACATCGCTTTCTGGAGAGTTATACGCAAACTGGTGCGTAAACGTAATCAGTTTAATGCGACAAATACTCCGGAACATCAACATATACTTAACATACCTTAAATAACCTTTACATAACTTAGAAATAAGTTTTGAAGGCTTTGGTATGGCAAAAACAAGTTAATTCGCCTACAGGGACTAAATTTGACAAACTGCGAAAGTATGCCAATTTGAACTGTAACAGACATTCCGGAACATGACCATACGTTAAACATACCATAAATATCCTTTACATAGCTTATAAATAGGCTTTGAGAGGTTCGGTGTGCTAAAATAAACTTTTGGGTCATTCAGGGACTAAAAGCGTCAAAAAGTGCACAAGTTTGCATTTTCGCGCATAACTTACGTTCTGAATACATCCGGACATCCAAAAATTTATGTAAGCACTAAAATATTTTATTTTAGTGTTTGGCATAAGAAAAATCCGTTCATCACGCAATTTGGATCGTTTTTCGCGCCTATGCGCATTCCGTCGTAATTAACCGAACATCGCGATCGTACGACCAAACGAACCAACATCCGACATATTTTTGAGAATGTTTCATGTCCACAATGTTTAGGCATCATTTTAGGGCCTTAACGTTGGCTTAACGGGCCTTAAACGTGTCGGAAATGGCTTAAATGCATAACAGGGACCAAAACTGTCATTTCAGCAAACTTGATGGCTTACGGACCGTAAGCCCTCAACCTTACGGTCCGTAAGGGACTCCCAGCAGATCAAAAACTTCTAAACAGCCTGTTTCCAGCTGTCACACACACAAAACCCAAATGCACTTGCCCCTTCCTGATAATGAAGGGTCATTTTGGTGTTCCATGGAAATTTCAACAAGTGTAGGGGTGTGATTGAAGCACGGTATTCGAGAAAAGATCCTAACGATCTTGCATATCCTATAAATACCCAACCCATTCACAACTCAAAACCCACTTGAATTCTTGAGAGTTCTCTAAGTTGAAGTGAGACCACTTCATACCTGAGATACTTGAGTAATCAAAGCTTTCGGGGACCCTTTGTAAGTGTTCTTTCGTTCTTTTATTCTGTTAGCGTTAAAAGTCAAACTTTGTTTGACTTTCTGCGTTGACTAAGTTTATGGTCAATGCGAAGTTCATTTGAACTTCATAACGTGAGTGTAATCACGATGGTTATAGTCCCTAGTGACTATACCTACTGATTACCACGTTATCTAGGTTCAGTGATGAGTCGTAGTTTCGGCCAAAATGCGCATTCTTGCGTATTTTGTAACCAAACTACTCTTAGGTATCAAAACCATTTGTTTTGATACCAAACCAGTTTTCTAAACTTAGGTAAGCTTGTTTTAACATGCTTAGCTCGTCACTTTTAGTTTTGTGCTTGTCTAGGGTCGTAAAGGTAAGCGATCTAAACAATCGCTTATACTTTCGAACCCGACCTGTTTGGTCGCTCATTAGGATCCGACCAAACACATTAGGTGACCATAGTTGTATACGGAATAACCTTCCGAGGTTATACCTTATGGTCACATCGTTTGAGTAGTTGTATGATAGGTAGTATATATGCCTTAGGTAAATTACCAAAATACCCTTTTAACGCCAAAATTCATTTTAAGCATATGTAACATAACTTTTGGTATCTAAACTGATTTGGTAACAATATTAGACATGTTAAGGCATATTTTACTTATCATAGGACTAGTTAGGCATTCCAAACGCGTTTCACGCGAACGATGCGTTAAAGTAGCATAAGCTACCTAAACGGGTCGTAATGGGTCGTAAGCACTTAGGTTAGGTTTCATTTTAGAATGAAGGCTTGTTTAAACCATACTACATGAGTTTCCATACTCGTTTGGTTTACGAACCCTCATTCTATCCAATCCTCCGATTTAGGTCCGGTATATTAACATAGTTACCTATATTAGGTGCCGTTTGATATCCGTGATCTCTAGCATTGTTTGGTTGTTAGTCAAGGACTACTAAGCAATCTCAAGTGAGTACATAGACCCCTCTTTTACTGTTTTCAAACTATTTTGGGGTGAAACACATGTGCCTACTTGTTACTTTCATGCTTTCCATGTTTTCACATCATATACTTGCTATGTTCATTAGTACATTTATAGTACATAGTTTTCCACTACATTTCATGCTATGTATGTCCATTGTGTGCATACTTAGTACATTGTTTTACATTACATTTCATGCTATGTATGTCCATTGTGTGCATACTTAGTACATTGTTTTACATTACATTTCACGCTATGTATGTTCATTTGATTACATACTTAGTGCATTGTTTTCACATGCTTACATTTTGATATGACATTTGGTTTGTTTAAATGGGACAAAAATACATTCATTAACATTAGCTACGCCATTCGTTAGTAGGTAGTGGTACCATAGGAATTGACAACTCCCATTCCTAACATCCTAGGTATGTTTGGATGGAAGGAATGACCGAATTCGATAGACATAACACAGATAAACCTTTAATTTGTTTAAAGGTCTATCACCACAGTCACAAGGCTTGAATGTATGCATTTTTACAATATCGCATAAATGTTTGTATTCAGTATAGCATGCATTTCCACAAAACATAACGTTGATTTAAACCACGTTTTACTTCAATACATTGCTTTGTGCATTTTTTCCTATGGTTTAGTTGATACATATTTTACTTGCCATACATGACATTTTGGTTACACATTACATAATTGACATTTGACATAGACATTGTGGCATTGATATACACAGTTAGTGATTTACATTAGACATAGACATTTTGATATGGTTTACACAATAACACTTGACAATTGATTTATACATGAACAATTTACAATGATGGTTGGTTTGGGTAAGTGATTTGAGTAACGAGGCGTGTGTAATATGATATAAGCATGGTGGATACGTCGCTGGTACTTCCTATATATAAGTGCTTGTATGATATTACATGTCGTAGCGTTACTTAAATCATTTTAATTATTTGACATATTACATTTTACATAAACAACTTATTTTTCTCAAGACATTGTCTTACAAAACAGTTTATTTTATCCAACTCATTTTACTCAGTTATTTTATTAACCATACGCCATTCTTTTATATAGTCTGATTTCTTATCGAGTTTCATACGATTTATAAAAGAAGACACTTAACAAGATTTATGACTAATTTTTATTAAACCTGTCTTCTAAATCCCAAGTCATAAATCCTATTTTCACTAAACCTATGTATCTCACAGGCATTTTTATGCTGACGTACCTATTTTCATATGTGTTTTCAGGAGCAGTCGCTTAGGATGATGATCGTGACACTAGGGCGGACCTGTGCCTTAGAGACTTAAAATAAAGATAGAACTAGTTTAATCATGTTCTGAACTCTTTATTTCCTGTTTTGAGACAATGTAACACTCTTGTTTGATAAATAAAATGTAACTTTAATTACCATGGTTGTGGAACAATAATTCTGTTACAACACTCCCTGACATTTCCGCCACGATTTGATGTTCTACGTGGTCGGGGTGTGACAGAAAAGTTGGTATCAGAGCCAATGGTTATAGGGAATTACGTTATTAGTAATGCTTTGACCTAGACTATAACTTTCTAGGACCCCAACACAAGTTATCTTGTGTTTAGATTTTAAAACATGCACTTCACCTATCCTTAGGTGATAACCACAACGAGAACATCAAGTTCGAATCCGCTTTGAAAATTAATCATCTGTTCTTGGATGATTGATTACTAGGTTTTGAACCCTCTGTTGTAAGGTTTTGAACCCCTTTGAATTTTCAAAATCTCGTCGAAGTTTTGGGTCCTAAATAGTGTGAACACGTGCGAACTGGAAGGGTGAATACCTGTACCCTGGGTTTTCTGTCTAAGGCTAGAGTGTTCGTACAAATCCACATAATCGGACCAGTCACTCTTACCTGGGAACTCTTGGGGTGAGTGTTCACTTATGGGCGAGCATGTCTTCGCGATACATTATTTTTGACCCATTTACTTTGATTAGTCAATGTGTGTCATTTGTTTGCTTTATGGTAATGAACAAATGACCACCACCTTGCTGTTGTCAATTTTTGTATCATCTCATTCTTTTCACCCAATCATCTCACTCGTTTCCTTTCATGTTTCCTCTTTTAGAATGCCTCCTCGACGCGAGAATCAGATAGCTAATGCCGAACTGGCAGAAATCATTGCGCAGCAAATGGCTGCTGCGTTCCCAAACCTTATTGCTCAATGGAACCAAGCCAACAACAACCACAATGCTCCTTGTAACTTCAAGAGTTTTAACTCGGCTAAACCGCTCAAGTTTAGTGGTTCTGAGGGAGCAACTGGGCTTCTTCAATGGTTCGAAAGCATTGAGAACACTTTCCGTCACGTTCAGTGTCCTGATAATCGCAAGGTCGAGTTTTCTTCGAGTGTGTTTCAGAAGAGGGCTCTTACGTGGTGGAACGGGGTTATGAGAGACCAGGGTGCAGAAGTTGCTCTAGCACAAACTTGGGCCGAACTTAGGGCCCTTATGATGTGGGAGTTTTGTCCTCGTCATGAACAGCGAGCCTTGGAGAGAGAGTTTGATGACTTGAAACAGGACAGCGGCGAGCACAGGGCGTTTACTGATAGGTATGAGGAGTTGAGTCTGCTTTGCCCAACAATGGTTACCCCACTCGACAAGGCTATCGAAAGGTACATCGATGGTCTACCTGACTCAGTACAAGACATCATTACTGGTAGTAACCCTACCACACTCCGTCAGGTGATCGAGTTAGCAGCGACATTGACTGAGTCGCAGGTTCGAAAGGGAAAGCTGCATAAAAAGGGTGACAAGGGTAAGAAGCAGGCGTCTGACAAAGAGGATGACAAGAAGGGTAAGGAATCTGGTTCTTCGAGAGGGTCAAGGAAGCATAAGGCTTCCCAAAATTTTGCTGTCACTGCCCAAGTTAACCAGGCAGCTCCCAACCAACCCGCACAGCCTCCAGCGAAGAAACGTTATGCAGGGAATGCACCTTTGTGCAATAGATGCAACAGTCACCATCAGCCGCAACTTCCGTGCCGTTTCTGTACTAACTGTGCGAAGTCAGGTCATCTTTCTGATGTTTGTCGTTTTGCTCAGAATCAGGCTGTTCAGAACCCGGCTCGACAAGCTGCTCAGCAACAGGGTCAAGCTGCACGACCACACTACCCGCCAGGTTCTTGCTACAACTGTGGGGATCTGACCCACTACCGTAATCAGTGTCCAAGATTGGTGAATGCTAATCCAAATCAGAATCAGGCTCAGGCTCGAGGGCGAGTCTTCAACATGAATGCACAAGAGGCACAGGCAGACAATGAAGTGGTGAACGGTACGTTCTTTATTAATAATCAGCCTGCATCTGTTCTTTTTGATTCGGGTGCCGATAAGAGTTTTGTGTCATTATCTTTTGAGCCATTAATTCACATGTCTAGAACGAAACTAGGAAAACCCTTGACAGTAGAGGTTGCTAGTGGTGAACCCATTGTTCTTGATTCTGTTCTTCGCAACTGCCAGTTGAACCTTAACGACCATCTTTTTCCTATTGACCTCACGCCTATGCAACTTGGAAGCTTCGACGTTATTGTGGGTATGGATTGGTTAGCCAAGCATCGCGCAGAGGTAGTTTGTTTCGAGAAGATTGTTCGTGTGCCGCTTTCGACAAGAGAGATCCTATAAGTTCGTGTTGAGAAACCTGCCGGTGGTCTCAAACTCATGTCTTGTTTTAAAGCTCGGAAGTATCTGCGAAAGAACTATGTGGCCTTTTTGGCACATGTTGTAGCATATAAGGGAAAAGGTAAGTCTATTCAAGATATCCCTGTTGTTAGGGATTATCCTGATGTGTTTCCTGAAGAGTTACCTGGTCTACCCCCAGCACGCCAAGTCGAGTTCCGTATTGATCTCGTACCTGGTGCCAATCCCATTGCCAGATCTCCATATCGTCTTGCACCGTCTGAGATGCAAGAGTTGTCTAAGCAGCTTCAGGAGCTCTCTGACAAAGGGTTTATTCGTCCTAGCTTTTCACCTTGGGGTGCTCCCGTTCTTTTTGTCAAGAAGAAGGATGGATCTTTTAGGATGTGTATCGATTATCGTGAGCTTAACAAGCTTACCATCAAAAATCGATATCCCCTACCTCGCATTGATGATCTCTTTGATCAGTTACAGGGCGCTTCTTATTTTTCAAAGATTGATCTGCGATCTGGATATCATCAGCTTCGTGTGCATGAAGAAGATATTCCTAAGACAGCGTTCCGCACTCGTTATGGGCATTATGAGTTCACAGTCATGCCATTCGGTTTGACTAATGCTCCTGCTGTTTTCATGGACTTAATGACTAGGGTCTGCAAGCCTTATTTGGATCAGTTCATCATTGTTTTTATTGATGACATTTTGATTTATTCTAAGACGCGAGCTGATCATGAGCAACATCTTCGTCTTACTTTGGAACTCCTAAAGAAAGAGCAACTTTTCGCCAAATTCTCCAAGTGTGAATTCTGGCTTAAAGAAGTTCAATTTTTAGGACATATTGTTAACGAACAAGGTATTCATGTAGATCCCTCCAAGATCAGTGCGATTAAGGATTGGGATACGCCTACTACTCCTACCGAAGTTCGTTCTTTTCTTGGTCTTGCGGGCTATTACCGCCGCTTCATTGAAAACTTCTCAAAGATTGCAGTTCCTCTAACTGCTCTCACTCAGAAGAACAAACCCTTTGATTGGGGATTCAAGCAAGAGGAAGCGTTTCTGACTTTGAAACAAAAACTTTGCGACGCGCCTGTTCTGACTTTGCCTGAGGGCAATGATGATTTCGTCATTTATTACGATGCATCTAAATTGGGTCTTGGCTGTGTTCTGATGCAAAGGAACAAAGTGATAGCATATGCATCGAGGCAGTTGAAGATACATGAGAAGAACTACACCACTCATTATCTTAAGTTGGGTGCAGTTGTCTTCGCTCTTAAGATCTGGAGACACTATTTGTACGGTACAAAATGTGTGGTTTTCACGGACCACAAAAGTCTTCTGCATATCTTCAATCAGAAAGAACTCAACATGAGGCAACGACGTTGGGTTGAGCTTCTAAACGACTATGACTGCGAAATTCGCTACCATCCTGGTAAGGCGAATGTCGTAGCCGATGCATTGAGTCGTAAGGAACGTACTAAGCTTCATTGTGTACGTGTTCAAGCTCGATCCGATATCCAAGCCCGCATTTCTCAGGCTCAACAATCTTGTGTTTCACAAGGTTTGATGGATAAGGAATTTCCCTATCACATAACCCCTGATCTGGAACAGAAGGACAATGGATCGTATTACTTCATGGACCGCTTGTGGGTCCCAAGCCAAGATAACCTTCGCAACTTGCTTATGGATGAAGCCCATAAGTCTCGTTATTCTGTTCATCCTGGCTCAGATAAGATGTATAAGGATCTTCGTATTCAGTATTGGTGGCCTGGTATGAAGAAGGACATTGCCTTATATGTATCAAAATGCCTTACTTGTCTTAAGGTTAAGGCTGAACATCAACGTCCTTCTGGTTTATTAGTGCAACCAGAGATCCCAGTTTGGAAATGGGAAAACATTACTATGGATCTCATTACCAAACTTCCGCGCACAAAGAAAGGTCATGATGCCATCTGGGTAGTTGTTGATCGTCTTACTAAGTCAGCGCATTTCTTTCCAATCCGTGAGGATTTTTCTGCTGACAAACTTGCTAAAATCTATGTGGATGAGATTGTAGCTCGACATGGTGTTCCTTTGAACATCATTTCTGACAGAGATGCTCGCTTCACTTCTCATTTTTGGAGAACCATGCAATCTGCTATGGGGACCCAACTTAATCTGAGCACAGCTTATCATCCGCAAACGGATGGTCAATCTGAAAGAACAATCCAGACTCTGGAGGATATGCTTAGAGCTTGTGTGATCGATTTTGGTGGTAGTTGGGATTCACATCTTCCGTTGATTGAATTCTCCTACAACAACAATTATCACTCCAGCATCAACATGGCTCCTTTTGAGGCTCTCTATGGTCGAAAATGTCGTTCACCAGTCTGCTGGAATGAGATCGGCGAGGCTCAGCTTACTGGACCTGCCCTCATTTTAGAGACAACTGATAATGTTAAGAAAGTTCGTGATAACCTTCAGGCAGCTAAAGCCGTCAAAAGAGTTACGCGGACCAAGGACGCAAGCCCATGGAATTTCAAGTCGGTGATCGAGTATTACTTAAGGTCTCACCTTGGAAAGGTGTGATCACATTTGGAAAGAAAGGAAAACTTGCACCTAGATACGTTGGACCATTCAAGATTGTCGAAAGAATCGGTAAGGTAGCCTACAAACTTGAGTTACCTCCTGAACTTGGAAATGTTCATCCAACCTTTCATGTGTCCAATCTCAAGAAGTGTTTAGCTGATGAAAACCTCCACATACCACTCGACGAAATTCGTGTTGATAAAACACTGAAATTTGTTGAGAAGCCAGTGGAAATCATGGAACGTGAAGTCAAGTGGCTTAAACGCAAGCGCATTCCTTTGGTTAAAGTTCACTGGGAATCTAAACGTGGACCTGAGTTTACTTGGGAACGCGAAGATCAAATGAAGGCGAAGTATCCGCATTTATTCCCACAAGTTTCCTCTAAATAAATTTCGGGACGAAATTTCCACAAGTAGGGGAGACTGTGACACCTGTGTCTGTAATCATTTTAAACAGTACCATTATCAATAAAACAAAGTTATTTGATCCCAATGTTTTTTTGTTTATGTTTGACATTTTTCATGTTTTGGTTTTTATTCAATTTCAAACTTTACATCGCTTTCTGGAGAGTTATACGCAAACTGGTGCGTAAACGTAATCAGTTTAATGCGAAAAATACTCCGGAACATCAACATATACTTAACATACCTTAAATAACCTTTACATTACTTAGAAATAAGTTTTGAAGGCTTTGGTATGGCAAAAACAAGTTAATTCGCCTATAGGGACTAAATTTGACAAACTGCGAAAGTAGGCCAATTTGAATTGTAACAGACATTCTAGAACATGACCATAAGTTAAACATACCATAAATATCCTTTACATAGCTTATAAATAGGCTTTGAGGGGTTCGGTGTGCTAAAATAAACTTTTGGGTCATTCAGGGACTAAAAGCGTCAAAAAGTGCACAAGTTTGCATTTTCGGGCATAACTTACGTTCTGAATACATCCGGACATCCAAAAATTTATGTAAGCACTAAAATATTTTTTTTTAGTGTTTGGCATAAGAAAAATCCATTCGTCACGCAATTTGGATCGTTTTTCGCGCCTATGCGCATTCTGTCGTAATTAACCGAACATCGCGATCGTACGACCAAACGAACCAACATCCGACATATTTTTGAGAATGTTTCATGTCCACAATGTTTAGGCATCATTTTAGGGCCTTAACGTTGGCTTAACGGGCCTTTAACGTGTCGGAAATGGCTTAAATGCATAACAGGGACCAAAACTGTCATTTCAGCAAACTTGATGGCTTACGGACCGTAAGCCCTCAACCTCACGGTCCGTAAGGGACTCCCAGCAGATCAGAAACTTCTAAACAGCCTGTTTCCAGCTGTCACACACACAAAACCCAATTGCACTTGCCCCTTCCTGATAATGAGGGGTCATTTTGGTGTTCCATGGAAATTTCAACAAGTGTAGGGGTGTGATTGAAGCACGGTATTCGAGAAAAGATCCTAACGGTCTTGCATATCCTATAAATACCCAACCCATTCACAACTCAAAACCCACTTGAATTTTTGAGAGTTCTCTAAGTTGATGTGAGACCACTTCATACCTGAGATACTTGAGGAATCAAAGCTTTCGGGGACCCTTTGTAAGTGTTCTTTCGTTATTTTATTCTTTTAGCGTTAAAAGTCAAACTTTGTTTGACTTTCTGCGTTGACCAAGTTTATGGTCAATGCGAAGTTCATTTGAACTTCATAACGTGAGTGTAATCACGATGGTTATAGTCCCTAGTGACTATACCTACTGATTACCACGTTATCTAGGTTCAGTGACGAGTCGTAGTTTCGGCCAAAATGCGCATTCTTGCGTATTTTGTAACCAAACTACTCTTAGGTATCAAAACCATTTGTTTTGATACCAAACCTGTTTTCTAAATTTAGTTAAGCATGTTTTAACATGCTTAGCTCGTCACTTTTAGTTTTGTGCTTGTCTAGGGTCGTAAAGATAAGCGATCTAAACAATCGCTTATACTTTCGAACCCGACCCGTTTGGTCGATCATTAGGATCCGACCAAACACATTAGGTGACCATAGTTGTATAGGGAATAACCTTCCGAGGTTATACCTTATGGTCACATCGTTTGAGTAGTTGTATGATAGGTAGTATATATGCCTTAGGTAAATTACCAAAATGCCCTTTTAACGCAAAAATTCATTTTAAGCATATGTAACATAACTTTTGGTATCTAAACTGATTTGGTAACAATATTAGACATGTTAAGGCATATTTTACTTATCATAGGACTAGTTAGGCATTCCGAACGCGTTTCACGCGAACGATGCATTAAAGTAGCATAAGCTACCTAAACGGGTCGTAATGGGTCGTAAGCACTTAGGTTAGGTTACATTTTAGAATGAAGGCTTTGTTAAACCATACTACATGAGTTTCCATACTCGTTTGGTTTACGAACCCTCATTCTATCCAATCCTCCGATTTAGGTCCGGTATATTAACATAGTTACCTATATTAGGTGCCGTTTGATATCCGTGATCTCTAGCATTGTTTGGTTGTTACTCAAGGACTACTAAGCAATCTCAAGTGAGTACATAGACCCCTCTTTTACTGTTTTCAAACTGTTTTGGGGTGAAACACATGTGCCTACTTGTTACTTTCATGCTTTCCATGTTTTCACATCATATACTTGCTATGTTCATTAGTACATTTATAGTACATCATTTTACACTACATTTCATGCTATGTATGTCCATTGTGTGCATACTTAGTACATTGTTTTACATTACATTTCATGCTATGTATGTCCATTGTGTGCATACTTAGTACATTGTTTTACATTACATTTCACGCTATGTATGTTCATTTGATTACATACTTAGTGCATTGTTTTCACATGCTCACATTTTGATATGAAATTTGGTTTGTTTAAATGGGACAAAAATACATTCATTAACATTAGCTACACCATTCGTTAGTAGGTAGTGGTACCATAGGAATTGACAACTCCTGTTCCTAACATCCTAGGTATGTTTGGATGGAAGGAATGACCGAATTCGATAGACATAACACAGATAAACCTTTAATTTGTTTAAATGTATCACCACAGTCACAAGGCTTGAATGTATGCATTTTTACAATATCGCATAAATGTTTGTATTCAGTATATCATGCATTTCCACAAAACATAACGTTGATTTAAACCACGTTTTACTTCAATACATTGCTTTGTGCATTTTTTCCTATGGTTTAGTTGATACATATTTTACTTGCCATACATGACATTTTGGTTACACATTACATAATTGACATTTGACATAGACATTGTGGCATTGATATACACAGTTAGTGATTTACATTAGACATAGACATTTTGATATGGTTTACACAATAACACTTGACAATTGATTTATACATGAACAATTTACAATGATGGTTGGTTTGGGTAAGTGATTTGAGTAACGAGGCGTGTGTAATATGATATAAGCATGGTGGATACGCCGCTGGTACTTCCTATATATAAGTGCTTGTATGATATTACATGTCGTAGCGTTACTTAAATCATTTTAATTATTTGACATATTACATTTTACATAAACAACTTATTTTTCTCAAGACATTGTCTTACAAAACAGTTTATTTTATCCAACTCATTTACTCGGTTATTTTATTAACCATACGCCATTCTTTTATATAGTCTGATTTCTTATCGAGTTTCATACGATTTATAAAAGAAGACACTTAACAAGATTTATGACTAATTTTTATTAAACCTATCTTCTAAAACCCAAGTCATAAATCCTATTTTCACTAAACCTATGTATCTCACAGGCATTTTTATGCTGAAGTACCTATTTTCACATGTGTTTTCAGGAGCAGTCGCTTAGGATGATGATCGTGACACTAGGGCGGACCTGTGCCTTAGAGACTTAAAATAAAGATAGAACTAGTTTAATCATGTTCTGAACTCTTTATTTCCTATTTTGAGACAATGTAACACTCTTGTTTGATAAATAAAATGTAACTTTAATTGCCATGGTTGTGGAACAATAATTCTGTTACAACACTCCCCGACGTTTCCGCTACGATTTGATGTTCTACGTGGTCGGGGTGTGACAATTTTCGTCCAAAATGACACTTTTGTACCAAATTGCCCATAACGTTTGTAACTTTTTGTCATTTTCATCCAAAACCACTAACTTAGTTTATTTTTTCTGTTAAGTTGAGAATATTTGGATGAAACTGGCAAATATAAAACCAAATGGACGATTTTGACAATTTACTCAAACCCTTTTTAATTTCTTTTATTTAATTATTTTTGTAACATATATAATAAAAAAGATTATACATGGAGTTTTTAGAAAAAAAAATTAAGAGTTTTGTCACATAATTTTTACAAATTTTCATCCAAATCACTAACTCACTTTATTTTTTCTGTTAAGGTGAAGGATGTTTTAAATTTTATAAATTAAGACAGAAATTAATTTACAGCTTCTTTATATAAATCAGTTTTATAAAGAGAAAACGACATTGGTGTGCAACACATAAAAATCGATTACAACTTTTAGTATTTATCAGTTGTAGAGATAGAAAAAAATTGTAAAATGTTACATATTTTTTAAATGTGTTGAGCACCTAGGAAATATGTTGGTAGAAATAAAATATTTATTTAATTAAGATTATGAGGGTAACTAACTAATACTTATTTTGAGTGGCTTGAGTAAAGAAACTTTTGGTTCATAGCATCATAACTACAATTTGGTAAGTAATTTTAAGGTTTGGTAAAGATACGTTGTTTGATAGGGGGGCACTGGCTTCTGTTTTTCCTTAGGAACGAATTTAAAAGAGTAGAAGATGAATTACAAACTTTGTACATATGATAAGATTTTTTTATTTGACCTTTTTTCAATAAGGTCACCAGCATTTTATTTTTATAAAATTTAGAGGTTTAAGTAGATTTTCTTTTTATAAAACTGATCTATATAAAAAATTAGAAATTAATTTCTGTCTTAGTTTATAAACATCCTTCGCCTTAATAGAAAAATTAACTTAGTTAGTGGTTGGATGGAAATTTATAAAAATTATGTGACAAAGCTATTATTTTTTTCATATAAAAATTGCATGTATATTCTTTTTTATTATATATGTAACAAAATTAATTAAATAAAAGAAATTTAAAAGAGTTTGAGTAAATTGCCAAAATCGTCCCTGTGGTCTTATATTTGCCAGTTTCATCCAAATATCCTCAACTTAACAGAAAAAATAAACTAAGTTAGTGGTTTGGATGAAAATGGCAAAAAGTTACAAACGTTGGGGGCAATTTGGTACAAAAGTGTCATTTTGGATGAAAATGACAAACCTGCCCAAACCTCAGGGACGATTTTGGCAATTAACTCTTAACTTTATATCATAGCAAGTTCAGTTTTTTAGTTTAGCTTTAAAGTTTATTACTTTATTATTTTTTAATTAAGAAAAACAAATTATTAGATTAATATCCAAGAATAACTGCAATATTTATAATTTTAGCTTGATTATATCTAACTGCAATATCTATTTGTTGCAACTTTAAGATATTAACTTATATAAGTTCAGTTGACTTGTAAATTTAGGATACTAACTTTATTTTGAACTTTATTAGTATGGTCAATAACTGCATTATATTAACACCAAAAATAAAGTTCAAATATAAAATAAACTTTATTCATACGTCTAGATCAAACATAACAACTGAAAATGAAAAAAAAATAAACATAAAAATACTTGATAGATTTCATATTAGACTGCACGAAATCTGTTCCACTTTTGAATTGACACTCGAGGTATTTTTAATCGGGTTTTCTGGTTTGTGCTTGAATCGGCAGTATCTTGTAATTCATCTTCTTTGTCATTGTCCTCAGAATCGTCTAAATTAATAAGCTCACTCCATTTCCATTCAGAGAGTCTCTTGGATCTTTTCCTTTGAGTCTCAAACTTCCGATCCTTAAAAGGACAAAAATTGAATACAAAAGTTTAAAAAAAGATTAATTAAACCTTAAAATTACATATTACTAAATTCACGTTGAAAATTAGACTTGTATGGACTAAACATTGCACCATGAGAAATAATATCAACACTTTTATCACCATCATCCTGCAATAAAACACACATATAATAACATAATGAACATGTTAATATGAAAGATATACGCAAAAATAATACTTAAAAACCAGCAAAATCAAGACCTTAGAAGCTTGTTCGACAACTGGGTTGTTTAAATTGGTATGTTCATCATGCAACTGAATCTGAAAAATCAAATAAGTTAACATTCACATAAAAGTAAATAAAAGAACACAACTATTCACTGTTGCGATATAACAGAACTGGCCTTAGAATTTTCAATCTCGCATGCTTGGTTTTTCGCAACAATTGAACTCAAAACTGGATCCATTTTTTAACTTTGTTTAGCAATAGATATAGGGGTGTCCTGCTATGTATTTATAGTAGTAACTATAGAAGTGCATTAGAGTTTAATTTTAGATTTGTCACCCCTTTATTTAGGAAGTTTGTTATGGTTAGTTTTAAGTTTTTATAAGATTGGAAGTTTGTTGTGGTTAGTTTTAAGTTTTTATAAGATATATCTAAGTATAGATATTAGGCAGTTTTAGTAAAATAAAATGTGACACATAATATCTTCATTTTATGTTACGGTCTTTTTGTTTTTGTTTGCATAGATGGAGGCCATCTTTGTAGATTAGGCGCATTAGATCACAAGTATTAAGTACTTGTACATTAAAGCATTATCGACTTATACCTTTAATCCGTGCGTCGATATTGAACAAGACAACTACCGAAACGTCGACAAAAATGTGTAGGTCGCCATGCTATCTTTCGATTTTTTTTAAACAGTATAGTTTATAAGATATGTCAAGAATACGTAAAAAAATATAAGTTTGTTGTGGAGGGGTGAATTCTAACTAATTATCTATAATTTTGTTAAAAGCTCAAGGATTTTAAGTGTAATAAGTTTAGGGGCTAAAAAATAAATAGTGTTTAAAAGACCAAACTACCCTCATTTTAGGGGTCTTTCTATAAATAAAAGGGGGAAAAGTTCTTTTTTTTTTGGTATCTTAAAATACACCTCTCTCATGCATTATAATATAGTATAGATATAACGCTATATAACTCTAAATAACACTATATAACACCATATAATACCATATAACACTATATAACACTATACATCCATCATATAACACTAAATAACACTATATAACACTATATATAACACTATATAACACTATATAAAAATATATAACACTATACAGTTCTGAACAAGATGACACAAATTCGTAGATTAATTCTTAATTCGTATTCCTATAATTAAGGGTGGCGGTTATGGAAGGTTATCAATTAATTAAATCAATAAGAAAATTATTTGTTTACCCTTTTGAATTAATTTAGATTGAGGACACATGTCATCACTGTAACACCTGTGCCTCCACGGCCATCAAACAAATACCGGACCAATGAAATATTATATTTCATACTTGGGATTTGTAAAAATATGTGTATCATTTGCACATATCAATTTTTGTTCAATTCCAAACTCTAAATCGCTTTCTGGAAGGTTATACGCGCACCGATGTGTAAATGTAACCAGTTTAATGCAACAAACACTCCGGAATAGTGACATAGGCTTAACATACCTTAAATAACCTTTACATAACTTAGAAATAAGTTTTGAAGGCTTTGGTATGGCAAAAACAAGTTAATTCGCTTACAGGGACTAAACTTGACAAACTGCGAAAGTATGCCAATTTGAACTGTAACAGACATTCCGGAATATGACCATAAGTTAAAAACACCTTAAGTATCCTTTATATAGCTTAGAAATAGGCTTTGAGGGGTTCGGTGTGCTAAAATAAACGTTTGGCTCATTCAGGGACTAAAAGTGTCAAAAAGTGCACAAGTTTGCATTTTCGCGCATAACTTACGTTCTGAATACATCCGGACATCCAAAAATTTATGTAAGCACTATAATATTTTATTTTAGTGTTTGGCATAAGAAAAATACATTCGTCACGCATTTTGGATCGTTTTTCGCGCTTGTGCGCATTCCGTCGTAATTAAGCGAACATCGCGTTCGTACGACCAAACGAACCAACACCCGACAAATTTTTGAGCATGTTTCATGTCCACAATGTTTAGGCATCATTTTAGGGCCTTAAAGTTGGCTTTGCGGGCCTTAGAAGTGCCGGAAATGGGCTTAAAACACAACAGGGACTGAAACTGCCATTTATGAAACTTATTTTCTGATCAGAAGCCCCAGGCGGCCCGCCTGAGGTTTGTCTGATCCTGAAGCGGGCCGCGTACACCTCCCAGATCAGATAAGATCGAACAGTCAGCTGATTCCAGCTGTTTAATCCTCAACCACATGCTCACACTTGACCTTTCAGCTGATTAAGGGCCATTTTTAGGCACCATAACTTTCCAACACATGTACGGGTAGGATTCGAGCACGGTTTCCATGAAACGATCTTAACGGTTACCCGAAAACTATAAATACCCCACCCCCCAATTGCTTCAAAATCACTAGAATCTGATCTAAAAGACTCTAAGTTGGAACCATTGTTTCATACCTGAGTTATTTGGATCTAGATTAGCATTCGGGGACCCTTCGTAAGTATTCTTTCGTTCTTTTATTGCTTTTCGAGTCTTTTCGAGTCTGAAAGTCAAACTTTGTTTGACTTTCTGCATTGACCAGTTTATGGTCAATGCGAAGTTCGTTTGTACTTCGCAACGTGAGTGTAATCACGTTGGTTGTAGTCCCTTGGGACTATGCCTACTGATTACCACGTTGTCTAGGGTCGTAGGGTAAGCGATCTAATAAATCGCTTATACCTTCGAACCCGACCCATTTGGTCGATCATTAGGATCCGACCAAACACATTAGGTGACCATAGTATATAGGGAATAACCTTCCAAGGTTATACCTTATGGTCACATCGTTTAAGTAGTTGTATGATAGGTAGTTTATATGCCTTAGGTAAATTACCAGAATACCCTTTTCATGTATAATTGGTAATTAAGCATATGTAACCTAAAATTTTGTCACATAACTGATTATGTAACATGTTTAGGCATATAACACTTGTCATAGGACTAGTTAGGCGGTCCGAACGCATTTCACGTGAACGGCGCGTTAAAGTAGCATAAGCTACCTAAACGGGTCGTAATGGGTCGTAAGCTGTTATGTTAGGTTTCATTTAGTATGTAGGCTTTGTTAAACCATATTACACGAGTCTCTATACTCGTTTGGTTTACGAACCCTCATTCTATCTAAATCTTCCGATTTAGGTCCGGTTTATTAACATAGTTACCTATATTAGGTGCCGTTTGATATCCGTGATCTCTAGCATTGTTTGGTTGTCACTCAAGGACTACTGAGCATTCTCAAGTGAGTACATAGACCCCTCTTTTACTGTTTTCCAAACGTTTTGGGGTGGAACACATGTGCCTACTTGTTACTTTCAAGCTTTCCTGTTTTCACATCATATACCTGCTATGTTCATTAGTACATTATAGTACATGATTTCATTACATTTCATGCTAGGTGTGCCCATTGTGTGCATTACTTAGTACATCGTTTTTACATTACATTTCATGCTACGTATGTCTATTGTTGCATACTTAGTACAGGTCACATGCTACGTATGTCTATTGTTGCATACTTAGTACAAGTCACATGCTATGTATGTCTATTGTTGCATACTTAGTACATTTGTTATTAATCACATGCTTACATTTTGGATACATATTACATGATTTACATTAGACATGAACATTTTACTTTGGTAGTTTGGTTTGAGTAAGTGATTAAGTAACGAAGCGTGTGTAATATAATACAAGCATGGTGGATACGCCGCTGGTACTTCCTATATATAAGTGTTTGTATGATATTACATATCGTAGCGTTATTTGAATCATTTCAGTTTGAGACATAGAACATTTTATGCAAATAACATACTTTTCACAAGACATTGATTTACAAAGAACTTATCTTATACAAACTCGTTTTACATGGTTACTCATTTAACCTTACATTTATTTATACATATCAATTGATATTATCGTTTTTCAAATGATTTACAAGACAAAGCAAATTACAAGGTTCATGACTAAACATTTTCTCAAACATAAGTCATGGATTCTGTTTTCACAAAACCTATGTATCTCACAGGCATTTTTATGCTGACGTACCTATTTTCACATGTGTTTTCAGGAGATGATGCATAGGACTTATCAAGACATACTTAGGCGGACCTGTGCCTTAGTGACTAAAAAACGAGACAAGAACTAGTTAATTTATGTTATGTACTCTTTGTTTCTTGTTTAAACAATGTAAACTCTCATGTTTGATTAATAAAACGAAACTTTAATTGCCATGGATTTGAAACGATTAATTCTGTTACAACACTCCCCGACGTTTCCGCCACGTTTAGTATGTTCTACGTGGTCGGGGTGTGACAATCACCACAATATTTCTCACACTTCTCACACTTTTAGTGTCACACCCCGACCACGTAAGGCAACTAGACATGGCGGAAACGTCGGGGAGTGTTGCAACAGAATCATTGTTTCATAACCATGGAATAAATAAATTCTGTTTTATTGAATAAATGAACTCATTGTTTTAATACAATCAATATAAGTACAACTATGATCTTCCAAGTTTTAAAGTTGCTAAGGCACGAGTCCATCCTAAATGTAGAATGTATCAACAATCATTGCAAAGCAGTACCTGAAACATGTGTAAAAATAGGTACGTCAGCATAAAAATGCCTGTGAGATACATAGGTTTTGTGAATATAGGATTCATGACTTATAAGTTTAGAAAGAGTTGTTTAACAAAAGTCAGTCATGATCCTTGTAAAATGTTTTGTTTTGTAAATCATTTGAAAAACAATAAGTTCAGATGATATGTATAAATAAGAGAATAATGTGTGGTTAATTGAATAACCAAGTAAAAATGAATTTGTATAAGATAAGTTGTTGTAAAACAATGTCTTATGAAAAATATGTTATTTGTATAAAACGTTATATGACTTAAATTGAAATGATTCAAATAACGCGACGATATGTAATACCATACAAACACTTATATATAGGAAGTACCAGCGGTGTATCCACCATGCTTGTATCATATTACACATGCCTCGTTACTTAAGTCACTTACTCAAACCAAACCACCAATATAGAATGTTCATGTTTAAACCAATAGTCCAATGTTATTGTATAACTCAAGTTAAATGTAAACCATGTAATGTGTAAACAAAAGTTATGTATGGTAAGTAAAATGAGATTTCTTAAACCACAAGTAAAAATGTACAAAACAAAGTGTTTGAATAAATCAAAAGTTATGCTTTGTATAATAATGTAAGGTTAAACGAATAACCTTATAGTAGCATATTAAAAGTATACTTTGGATTTGTAAATAACATATTAAACTATGTTTTGGTTTCATAAATAACATATCAAAATATGCTTTGGGTTTTATAAATAACATATAAAAATATGTTTTGGTTTGTTGATAAAATATATATGTTGGTTTTGTACAATATCACACATGGGAGTATATCAAACTATACTTTTGGGAGTATAACTAAATATACAAAAATAATGTGATTTAAGAATTCATTCAGACCTAGTGCATCAAAATACACATTTGAGACTATAGGGATACCACAAAGGAAATCCCTATTTGGATGGAGAAACAAATTGGTTTCAGACATTCCATGACAACAGGAATGGGGTGTCAAATCCTATAGCGCTATATCATACTACCGATCGGTCTGGTGAACATAAAATAAGTACAATTCAACAATTAAGGTTATAGTCTTTGAAAAATCAGTGTTTAAACCATAGATAGTCATTCAGTTCGTCAACAGATAAGTAATAACATGTATAATCAATTATACTTTGAAATCATGAAAATAACATATAGGTACACATGCTTCACCCCAAAACAGTTGAAAACAGTAAAAGAGGGGAACTATGTACTCACTTGAGATTGCTCAGAAGTCCTAAGATAACCACCAAGCAATGCTAGAGATCACGGAATCAAACGGCACCTAATGTAGGTAACTATGTTAATAAACCGGACCCTAATCGGAGGATTTATAGAATGAGGGTTTGTAAACCAACCGAGTATGGAGATTCGTGTAATATGGTTTAACAAAGCCTACATACCAAATGAAACCTAACCTAAGTGCTTACGACCCATCACGACCCGTTTAGGTAGCTTATGCTACTTTAACGCGTCGCTCGCGTGAAACGCGTTCGGACCGCCTAACTAGTCCTATGACAAGTAGAATATGCCTTAACATGCCTAATATTGTCGCCAAATCAGTTTAGATGTCAAAAGTTATGTCACATATGTTTATAATGAATTTTGGCATCAATGGGTATTTTGGTAATTTACCTAAGGCATATAAACTACCTATCATACAACTACTTAAACGTCGTGACCATAGGGTATAACCTCGGAAGGTTATTCCCTACCTACTATGGTCACCTAATGTATTTGGTCGGATCCTAATGATCGACCAAATGGGTCGGGTTCGAAGGTATAAGCGATTTATCAGATCGCTTACCCTTACGACCCTAGACAACGTGGTAATCAGTAGGCATAGTCACAAGGGACTATAACCATCGTGATTACAATCACGTTGCGAAGTTCAAACGAACTTCGCATTGACCATAAACTGGTCAATACAGAAAGTCAAACAAAGTTTGACTTTCGGACTCGAAAGCAATAAAAGAACCAAGGAACACTTACAAAGGGTCCAAGAATGGAAGGTTTGAATCCGAGTACTCTCAGGTATGAAGTGTTAAACACAACAACTTAGAGAGCAAACTCAGATTTCAAAGGTGTGAGTTGAGAGTGAAGTGCGTGTTGGGTATTTATAGATTTCGGTTCACCGTTAGGATCGTTTCTTGGAGAAGAGGGAATGATCACATCCCTACACTTGTCGGAAAGTTATGGTGGCTCATTTTGCCCCCACCACAAGAGTTTGACAAGTGGAATTGGCCTTTGGGGGTTTGAAGGGCTGGAACCAGCTGTTAAAAACATTGAATCTGGTCAGAAGGGGGCCTCGCATGACGCCAAGACCCCTCGCGTCACGCCTAGCCCTCCTTTTGGTAGAAATGGCAGATTAGGTCCCTGCACATTGTTTCGTTGCGTAACGTCACTTCTAACACCCGTCAATCCCAATTTCAAGCTCCAAAATGATGTTAAGACATAGGGAACATGAAATATGCTTGAAAATATCTCGGATGTCGGTTCGTTTGGCCGTACGGTTGCGATGTTCGCTTAATTACGACGGAATGCGCATAAGCGCGAAAAACGATCCAAATTGCGCGATGAATGGATTTTTCTTATGCCAAACACTAAAATAAAATGTTTTAGTGCTTACATAAATTTTTGGATGTCCGGATGTATTCAGAACGTAAGTTATGCGCGAAAATGCAAACTTGTGCACTTTTTGACACTTTTAGTCCCTGAATGTCCCTAAAGTTTATTTTAGCATACCGAACCCCTCAAAGCCTATTTCTAAGCTATGTAAAGGATATTTATGGTATGTTTAACTTATGGTCATGTTCCGGAATGTTCGTTACAGTTTAAATTGGCATACTTTCACAGTTTGTCAAGTTTTGTCCCTGTAAGCGAATTAACTTGTTTTTGCCATACCAAAGCCTTCAAAACTTATTTCTAAGTTATGTAAGGGTTATTTAAGGTATGATAAGCCTATTTCACTATTCTAGAGTGTTCGTTGGATTAAACTGGTTATATTTATGCATCAGAGCGCTTATAACCCTCCAGAAAGCGATTTAAAGCTTAAAATCGAACAAGGGTTGATATGTGCAAACGATACACATTTTTTTTAACAAATCCCAAGTATGAAATACAATATTTCATTGGTTTGGCATTTGGTTGATGGTTGAAGTGACACAGGTGTCACAGTCTCCCCTACTTTAGGAAATTTCGTCCCGAAATTTAATTCTAGAGGAAACTTGTGAAGACAGCTGTGAAGGTTTCGCCTTCTAATAGATCCATTGAACCCTTAAGTAAAACTCTGGGCCATGTTAGGACTCTTAGCGAATTTGTTAACCCTCAAAGTGAATTCCTTGTAGTAGCAAAACATGGAATTTTGAACTACGGACAGAAGAACGTTTCTTATGAAGACTTATCATAGGAAACTTGTGTGTGCTTGATATCAGAATTGGGGAGTGTGAGAATAAATGACATTGGTCGAGGTCCAAGACTTCTCCCGTATCATTATTCTTGTCACTATAGGTCTTAACACATGACAAAGCTTCCTGTGGTTTCTGTGCACTGAATTCCATAATTATGTAGGCCTCCATAATTACGTAATTCATTGCACAGTCCGCACAGTTCATTTCATAATGCGTAGGAATAAAAAATTACTTGAATAAACATGAAGCGACTCGACTAGACCACCAAAGGGTCCTTTTAGTTAGATCAACGAACGATCTTTTTAACTAGATCAACACATGATCTTCTTAACTAGACCGTTGTACGATCTCCTTAAATAGGCCACTTAAGGGATCTTTTTTTAATTATATCATCACATGATATTTCTAATCAGATTTTCAAAATCAATCTGTTTAACCAGACCATTCAAGAGGTCCAATTATAGAATAATACTTTATAATCCGAGGGACTTAACTACAATGTTGAAGTCCATTAAGGATTTAAGATAGTATCTTTGGATATCCTATTATGAATCTCTCGCATGAGATATGGAAGATTCTATGAGGATTTGGATGGATCACATACAACCACAAAACATGTAAGAAAAACACATAAGCACAAATTTAGGTAACTTGATTCTTTAATTTGTTATCTTTTGGTATGGATATTTAAAGCACACTAGGAATCCAATCCATGGATTTCATTTGGCACTTTAATGATTTTCAAGGATCCATCTATAAAGATAGAAGGATTTTCAATAAGAGTTTGGCTTTGTTTCTTAAAAGAAACGAGTGTTTAAGGTTCTTGGGGAGATCACAAGTGATCATAAAATGACAGAACCACACGAGTAGTTTGTCCTTGGGTTGACATCATAAGGTTGCATTAAACATTCACACAAACGCATAAATTTTGCAGAAATAAAAACAACAAATCTTTATTTATGCAACAACTGAATTGTCTTGAAGTGTCAAAAGATAACAACCAAGGAATTACAAAACACTAATTGTTCACTGCTGCATCATTGTTTCCGTTTGCCTCATTGATGTTAAATGCTCGTCCTCGCACTGGAGGTGCGTTAACAAGTATTGGGCAATTGTTTCTGTAGTGAGTAAGGTCACCATAGTTATAACATGACCCCAGAGGGAACCGTGCTTGAACAGCAACAGGGTTTGCAGCAGCTTGATTTGCATAACGACAAACATTGATCAAATGTCCCAACCACCCACAGTGGGTACATTTGTGACACTGCTCTTGCTCCAGATGATGACGGTTGCACTTGTTGCACAAAGGTGCGGTACTAACATAGTTTTGCCTTTTGCGAGGTTGTGCTGGCTGGTTTGGTGCAACCTGTTTGTCTTGAGCCGTTACAGTGTAGTTTTGAGAGGCTTTGCGCTTCTTCTTCTTGGACACCTCAATATTTTCTTCCTTTGGTTCCACTTGAGCAGTCTTGTCAGATCGTCTTGAGTCGCCCTTCCGAAACAGCTTGCGCTTCCTGATATAGGATTCAGTCAGAGTGGCAGACAATTCAATGGCTTGTCTGACAGTAGTAGGGTTGCTGCCAGTAACAATATCCTGAACTAAGTTAGGAAGACCATCAATGTATTTCTCAATCGCCTTATCCAGAGGCGTAACCATAGTAGGGCATAACAAGCTCAATTCCTCAAAGCGGTTGTTAGTGCAATATCTGTCTATCGCCTCCGTCAATCTATTCCGTAGCAGAAATCGAAGAAACCGAAGAATTTTAAACATTTTAGGTTACAACTAGTTAAAAAGGGCAAGGTGGCAAACTTGTAAATAAGGAGAAATCCTTATAATCCTTGTGCCTATAAATAGCTCATTAAGTTGTAAAGGTTAAGACTTTTGGAAGACTTTTGCTCATTTGGTGGTTTAGGGACCTAATCTTAGAGAGAGAAAGTCTTAGAGAGAGAAAGTTCTCTTGTGTGATTCACGGCTTTGTACACGACATCATATCAATAGAATCACGTTAATTTGTACGTTCTTGTGTGTTCGGTCACGCACGTTCACGGATTCCGCACGTCGAACGTACGTTACGCAATCGAACGGTATCGAAACCGGTCCTACAAGTGGTATCAGAGCTAGGAGCTCGATTGCTTGATCAAACACATCTTTTCGTACAAGATTTCAGCAGAATTTGTTCCGATTCCGTCGATTTCTTCATCTTCTACCTACTTTTCACGTTTTTCATCGTTTTTCATCAAATTGAACAGGTAAATACGGTCCAAATCGTCTGATTTTTGGATATGTTGTGCGCATAGACCCGATCTACAACCCTACCAAGTTTCAGCTCGAAACTCCAAGCCGTTTTGGAGAAATCATAGTTTTTCGGGTCCGATTCGCGTCAAACAAGTAGGACCGCTCGTAATACATTGTTCTGGTTCGCTCTTTTGACCAAAATTGAGGATCGCTTATTCGAACAGTTTGTGTGGTTCGCTTATCTGAACATCTGCTGGTTCGCCCGAACGAACATCAGCTGGTCCGCTCAAAAGGACAACATCTGATTCGCTCGAACGGATAAAATCTGGTTCGCTCGAACGAATATTAGCTGGTCCGCTTGAACAACATCTGGTTCGCTCTTAAGTCAATATTCTGAACCGCTCATTGTGTAAAAATTGAGGTCCGCTCATTTGGTCAAGTAGGTGGTTCGCTCTTTTGTCATCGTCTTCACGAGGTTCTCTGACAAGTGCATTGTTTTGACACAGTCCATTAAAGAGAACTAGAGGCTCACATTTATATAAGTCACGTGATAAGTATTAGTGGTTGTTCATTGTGCCGCCCCATTAATCCAATCCAAGTTCTTTAAATCAATCGCACACTTACACATTTGTCGGCCTGGTTATTGTTGTTGATTGGTTCCACTGGTCTTATACAAGTTGTTGTTTTGTTACAACCACCGCTCATTAACCAGGTGGCCCAATCCAGTTTTTTTAACCCACCGCCCAAATATACTCTTGTTTAACCATCCTATTACATTTTGAGGTCTAATCACAATTTGTTGTTTTTGAGGGTTTTATATTTTCAAACTAATCGTTTGATTGTGTGTTTGCAGGTGATTCGAGGGATTTTTACAAGGTGTAAATATCTAGAAGTTGAATTGTGGACTTTGAACTAACAAAATTTTTGAATCATGTCATTTAACGAAGAAAGTATGGTTAAAATGTTTGACGAAAAGGAAAATGATAATCTTGAAAGATTGAATGATTGGTATTGTAGATTTTGGTTTAACGCGAGAGTAAATGGGAATAAGCATGTTTGGGTTAATAGACTTGAAAATTTTTGTTGCAAGAAACATGAACCGTTGAATGAGTTGGTAACCCGGTATGATCAATTACTTGCAAATTTAAAAGCGAATGAGATAAGAATGTCAGATGCTGAACAGATATCAAAATTTGCAGATGTATTACCGGCTGAATGGAATGAATTCTTGACTAACCTGAAAAAGGATTATAGATTTTCAAATTTGAGTTTAAGAGAATTCATCGATAAAATTAAAACACACAATTATGAAAATGAAAAGAAAAAGAAGAAGTTGATAGATGAAATAAACGAGGATTTAGGAAAGATAGATTTGGATGTGATCATTGAAATGAGAAAACGAATCAATGTATGTCTTGCAGCAAAAAATGTTATGAGATACGATATTAAGAGGGGTTGTTATATTGATGAAAATATGAATCCTCTTGATTTTGTTAAAATTTTCTGTGCAGGAACATACATGAAGGAAACAAAGAAAGAAGCTGATAATGGAGAGATGAATGGAAAATGCTTGAAATGCGAAAAATCCGAAGCAGAAAATGTCAATCTCTTGAAAGATGTGGAGAATTTGACATTAGAAAACAAAGCTTTGAAAGATGAGAAGAAATCTGATGATGAACAGATTCTGGAGTTGCGCTTGAACTGTGAAAAACTGAAAGCTGAAAATGTCAAACTGTTGAGTGATGTGGACAGTTTGACATTGGAAAATAAAGTTTTGAAAGAAAAAGATTTTGAAAGCAAAAAGAAATCTTCAGAAAATGAAGATTTCTGGTTAAAGCTGGAAAACAAGAATTTGAAAGCAAATGAAACAAAATTTCAAGAACAGTTAAAATTTTTGGAAAATGAAAAATCTGTTCTTGAAAACATGAAGAAGGAAAATGAAAAATCAATCAAGTCTCATCTTGAAAGAATATTTCAGCTTGAAAAAGAAGCTGAGAATTCAAGAAACAAGATTGATGCACTTGAAAACAAATTGAAAGGTTTTGTGACTTCATTAGACAGTTTAAATTTTCCCTGTCCAAAACCTATCAATTCTGTTCCAATAAGTGACAATGTCACAAATTTTGACAAAGTCAAAATTGAGGATTGTGATGAAATATCTGATGATGAAAAGGAAAAGAAAAGAAAAATATTTTTAGATTTACAAGAAAAATTTAAAAATACTGTTTTGCAATCTACTGAAACAGGTGAATGTTCTAAACAAAAACCTGTTAAGAAGAGTGTAGAACAGAAACAAAAAGATAAAAATTTGAAAAATTCTAAAATTGAAAATAAAAGCTCATCAGATAAGTCATCCAATCATTATCAAAAATTACAAAAATCTAAAAATGAAAACTTACAAAATGTTGGTAATAAGTGGTGCAGGTTTGATCACAGTGCTTCAAAGCCAAATCCAGTATCTAGGAGGAGTGATAATTACCACAAAGCTAGACAATGCTATGATTTAAGCATATGGTGTGATAGTGGTGAATGGTACGATAACAGAGTGTGTTACTCTTGTGGTGTTCGAGGACACATTGCTGTTAACTGCCAAAGATGGAATTATGAGACAAGAAGATGCTTTAATTGTCAAATCAGAGGCCACATTGCTAGAGATTGCCCAAGGAGATCGATGGGAAGATCGAGGGTTGAATCTCAAAGAACGACAAAGAAGACAGTCAACGTCAAGCCCAAAGAACAGAAGGTTCAAGAACCTAAAGTTCAGGAAGCAAAAGTAAAACTTTCTCAGGGGCAAAAAGACAGACTGCGAAAGAAGAGGAAGAAGGCCAGAGAATATCTGGAAAAGATTTTGTCCACGGGTTCTTCGGTTGGTAAGAATAAGAGTACTGATGAATCGCTTCAATCGACTGCAAAGTCAAACAAGCCGAGTTCATCAGTTACAAATTTGAGGACAACAGAGAAAAAGGAGAAAAAGAAAGTTGTCGGCGATGAATCTGATGTGTTAAAGTCAGACAAGCCACATTCAGGCAATGATTCTGGTTCGTCAAAACCAGAAGAGCCATTTGTTGAGGTAAAAACTGTTAAACCCAAGGCTGGTCAGGCTTGGGTGAATCTATTCAAATAGAAAAACCTGACTTGCCGGAGTTCCCAGGTTGGTAAGCGTGGAACATGAATCGGCACATTTCTTGAGAAATTTCACTCTGGTGATTTTTCGTCTTACATGTGGTAAATCAGGGACATTAAGTTGTACTTGATTTTCTACAAGTGTTTGTGTTGATAGAATCTTAAACTGTTAAATCTTTCAAAATGGTTAAAATAGAACAATGTGATGAAACCCCGAGTTTGTGAAAAGACAAACAAAGCTAATTTTCTGGAAAAACCATTTGATTAAAACAAACTTAAGTGTTTTGAAATCTAAATGGGAAAATAGTTTGTTGTCAGGGGGAGTTCTGATTGTTAAGCCAAGAGAATGGCGAATTGAAGCGATTCGATATCAGTTTGTCACGTTTCTTGTATAGTTTGTTTTCAAATTTTCCTTGAAAATCAAAATTGAAACATATTTTGATTTTAGGGGGAGAAAAATTTAAAAAAAAATTAGAAAATTTGAAAATGTCAAAAACATTGAAAAAGCAAAAATGAGTTTTGTTGTGAAAAAGGGGAAATGATAGTAAATCAGTGGACAATCACAGCATGCTAAAGATATGAAATGTCAAATGTGATAAACGGTCTCACTGATGATGTGTCGATAGGTTTTCGCACATTTAGTAGATTTATTCGGGATATAAACCTAAAATTCAAACTTGTGAATTCGTGGGGAACACTACTTGGATATATAGGTAACCCCTGAAATCTCGTTTGAAAGGTCTCTTAATCTGATATACTAGGTTTTTATACTCTATGATGTCTGGGGTATTATTCCGGGACTTCTGCTGAACGGTGGTTCTGACCTAGTCCCTGGCTAATACTTGCTGAAATGCTTGAAACACAGCATTAAACCCTCAGCATGCTGAAACAATAAAATTGATATATGCTGCTGTTGTAAGCAAAAAGATCCTCTAAAGGGGACACACCAAAAGTCGAAGCTGATATCTCTCTGCGTATACGGAAGTATCGATCTGAGATCCCTCGGCCCTCGCATACCTAAATTATATACAGATATCATTGTAGTATTCTCACCTGTAAGGCTGATTATTGGGATTCTGGATACGGGAGTATATTCAAGAGGTGGGACACATGAATGATCTAAGTTTTTAATTCATCTAATTCGTATCCTGAGTAAATTGAAATTTGTGTGAGAATTTAAGATGGATCAGTATATCGACAATCGTGGTGAATCGTTTAGAGCTTAAAATGTTTAAAGCTTAACGGTGCTTGTGATGTGTCTCAAAAACTGATATGATCCTCTTACACAAACTCACAAAAATATTGTTTGTATATATTTCTTTACTGCATTTCAGTCAAGATCAAAAATCCAAAAAGATTTTCGGAGTGTTTTAGCATAAAGTTTTGAAAAATTCAAAAAGATTTTCGACAACTAATGTTGAAGAGCTGATATTCAAAATTCCAAGTGCTAAACATGATGAATAGGATTGGGAGAATATGTTGAAACTTTGAATGTCATATACAAATGTTTTGAAAGATTGTGTGTTTTAGTTAATCAAGGTCATTCATTTGAACTTGATGTAACTAGTATGTTTGTTGAATAATTGATTTCTACCAGTAAGTTTCTTAAATCTAACTGTTATAAATTTGTGAAACTTATGGTGAGATAGAGGATATGCAGGTTAACCAGGTTTCAAATCCTAGGCAGATGCAGAACAAAGCCAGGAATTGATCCTGAATTTGTGAACTTGTGAAAGTCAGACTACGATCCCGACAGCTGAGTCTAAGGGGGAGTCTGAAGACGAGCTCGAAGCAAAGGGGAGCTTGTAACCTGAAAGCAAGGTGTCGATCCCTAAAAGCACGGAAGCTTGAAGAAAGGGGGAGCCTAAAGAAAAAGAGTCTGAAGGAAAGAAGAGAGCAACGGAAAGTTGAAGACAGATCCACGAGGATTCTGTTCAAGTGAGAGAAAGAGAAGGCGCTACGAGATTGACTATGGCAATATCCAAGGGGGAGTCTGTTAGTGCAATATCTGTCTATCGCCTCCGTCAATCTATTCCGTAGCAGAAATCGAAGAAACCGAAGAATTTTAAACATTTTAGGTTACAACTAGTTAAAAAGGGCAAGGTGGCAAACTTGTAAATAAGGAGAAATCCTTATAATCCTTGTGCCTATAAATAGCTCATTAAGTTGTAAAGGTTAAGACTTTTGGAAGACTTTTGCTCATTTGGTGGTTTAGGGAGCTAATCTTAGAGAGAGAAAGTCTTAGAGAGAGAAAGTTCTCTTGTGTGATTCACGGCTTTGTACACGACATCATATCAATAGAATCACGTTAATTTGTACGTTCTTGTGTGTTCGGTCACGCACGTTCACGGATTCCGCACGTCGAACGTACGTTACGCAATCGAACGGTATCGAAACCGGTCCTACAGCGGTCAGTATAGGCTCGATGTTCCCCACTGTCTTGCTTCAAATCATCAAATTCCCTTTCTAGAGCCCTTAGCTCATGACGAGGACAAAATTCCTTCATCATAAGAGCCCTAAGCTCAGCCCAAGTCTGTGCTAATGCAACCTCAGCACCGCGGTCTCTCATAACCCCGTTCCACCACGTAAGAGCCCTCTTCTGAAACACACTCAAAGAAAACTCGACCTTGCGATTTTCAGGACACTGAACGTGACGGAAAGTATTCTCAATGCTCTCGAACCATTGAAGAAGCCCCGTTGCTCCCTCAGAACCACTAAACTTGAGCGGTTTAGCCGAGTTAAAATTCTTGAAATTGCATGGAGCATTGTTGTTGTTGATGGCTTGAATCATTTGAGCATAAAGATTTGGGAAGGCAGCAGCCATTTGCTGCGCGATGATTTCCGCCAGTTCGGCATTCGCCATCTGATTGTCGCGTCGAGGAGGCATTCTAAAAGAGGAAACATGAGAGGAAACGAATGAGAGAATTAGACGAAAAGAATGAGATGAAACAAATCTGATGAAAGCAAGGATAGTGGTCATTTGTTTGTTACTAGAAAGCAACAAACGACCCCGGTGATTAATCAAAGTAAACAGGTCAAAAATAATGTATCGCGAAGACATGCTCGCCTATAAGTGGACACTCACCCCAAGAGTTCCCAGGTAAGAGTGACTCACCCTTCCAGTTTGCACGTGTTCACATTATTTAGACCAACTTTGACGGGATTTTGAAAACTTAAAGGGTTCAAAACCTTATAACAGAGGGTTCAAATCCTTACAATAGAGGGTTCAAAACCTAGTAATCAATCATCCTAGAACAGATGATTAGTTTTCAAAGCGGTTTTGAAATTTGTGTTCTTGTTGTGGTTGTGGTTGTCACTTAAGAATAAGTGACGGTATTGTTTTAAAACTAAACACAAGAAAACTTGTCTTAGGGTCCTAGGAAGGTTATAGTCTAGGTCAAAGCATTACTAATAACCTAATTCCCTATAACCATTGGCTCTGATACCAACTTTTTCTGTCACACCCCGACCACATAAGACAACTAGACGTGGCGGAAACGTCGGGGAGTGTTGCAACAGAATCATTGTTTCATAACCATGGAATAAATAAATTCTGTTTTATTGAATAAATGAACTCATTGTTTTAATACAATCAATATAAGTACAACTATGATCTTCCAAGTTTTAAAGTTGCTAAGGCACGAGTCCATCCTAAATGTAGAATGTATCAACAATCATTGCAAAGCAGTACCTGAAACATGTGTAAAAATAGGTACGTCAGCATAAAAATGCCTGTGAGATACATAGGTTTTGTGAATATAGGATTCATGACTTATAAGTTTAGAAAGAGTTGTTTTAACAAAAGTCAGTCATGATCCTTGTAAAATGTTTTGTTTTGTAAATCATTTGAAAAACAATAAGTTCAGATGATATGTATAAATAAGAGAATAATGTGTGGTTAATTGAATAACCAAGTAAAAATGAATTTGTATAAGATAAGTTGTTGTAAAACAATGTCTTATGAAAAATATGTTATTTGTATAAAATGTTATATGACTTAAATTGAAATGATTCAAATAACGCTACGATATGTAATACCATACAAACACTTATATATAGGAAGTACCAGCGGCGTATCCACCATGCTTGTATCATATTACACACGCCTCGTTACTTAAGTCACTTACTCAAACCAAACCACCAATATAGAATGTTCATGTTTAAACCAATAGTCCAATGTTATTGTATAACTCAAGTTAAATGTAAACCATGTAATGTGTAAACAAAAGTTATGTATGGTAAGTAAAATGAGATTTCTTAAACCACAAGTAAAAACGTACAAAACAAAGTGTTTGAATAAATCAAAAGTTATGCTTTGTATAATAATGTAAGGTTAAACGAATAACCTTATAGTAGCATATTAAAAGTATACTTTGGATTTGTAAATAACATATTAAACTATGTTTTGGTTTCATAAATAACATATCAAAATATGCTTTGGGTTTTATAAATAACATATAAAAATATGTTTTGGTTTGTTGATAAAATATATATGTTGGTTTTGTACAATATCACACATGGGAGTATATCAAACTATACTTTTGGGAGTATAACTAAATACACAAAAATAATGTGATTTAAGAATTCATTCAGACCTAGTGCATCAAAATACACCTTTGAGACTATAGGGATACCACAAAGGAAATCTCTATTTGGATGGAGAAACAAATTGGTTTCAGACATTCCATGACAACAGGAATGGGGTGTCAAATCCTATAGCGCTATATCATACTACCAATCGGTCTGGTGAACATAAAATAAGTACAATTCAACAATTAAGGTTATAGTCTTTGAAAAATCAGTGTTTAAACCATAGATAGTCATTCAGTTCGTCAACAGATAAGTAATAACATGTATAATCAATTATACTTTGAAATCATGAAAATAACATATAGGTACACATGCTTCACCCCAAAACAGTTGAAAATAGTAAAAGTGGGGAACTATGTACTCACTTGAGATTGCTCAGAAGTCCTAAGATAACCACCAAGCAATGCTAGAGATCACGGAATCAAACGGCACCTAATGTAGGTAACTATGTTAATAAACCGGACCCTAATCGGAGGATTTGATAGAATGAGGGTTTGTAAACCAACCGAGTATGGAGATTCATGTAATATGGTTTAACAAAGCCTACATACCAAATGAAACCTAACCTAAGTGCTTACGACCCATCACGACCCGTTTAGGTAGCTTATGCTACTTTAAAGCGTCGCTCGCGTGAAACGCGTTCGGACCGCCTAAATAGTCCTATGACAAGTAGAATATGCCTTAACATGCCTAATATTGTCGCCAAATCAGTTTAGATGTCAAAAGTTATGTCACATATGTTTATAATGAATTTTGGCATCAAAGGGGTATTTTGGTAATTTACCTAAGGCATATAAACTAGCTATCATACAACTACTTAAACGTCGTGACCATAAGGTATAACCTCGGAAGGTTATTCCCTACCTACTATGGTCACCTAATGTATTTGGTCAGATCCTAATGATCGACCAAATGGGTCGGGTTCGAAGGTATAAGCGATTTATCAGATCGCTTACCCTTACGACCCTAGACAACGTGGTAATCAGTAGGCATAGTCACAAGGGACTATAACCATCGTGATTACAATCACGTTGCGAAGTTCAAATGAACTTCGCATTGACCATAAACTGGTCAATGCAGAAAGTCAAACAAAGTTTGACTTTCGGACTCGAAAGCAATAAAAGAACGAAGGAACACTTACAAAGGGTCCAAGAATGGAAGGTTTGAATCCGAGTACTCTCAGGTATGAAGTGTTAAACATAACAACTTAGAGAGAAAACTCAGATTTCAAAGGTGTGAGTTGAGAGTGAAGTGGGTGTTGGGTATTTATAGATTTCGGTTCACCGTTAGGATCGTTTCTTGGAGAAGAGGGAATGATCACATCCCTACACTTGTCGGAAAGTTATGGTGGCTCATTTTGCCCCCACCACAAGAGTTTGACAAGTGGAATTGGCCTTTGGGGGTTTGAAGGGCTGGAACCAGCTGTTTAAAACATTGAATCTGGTCAGAAGGGGTGTTGATGCATTTTTAGTGTCTGTAACTAGTCTTGTACTTAACGTTGTATTTTGTACGGTCTTTAACGGATTATTGAGTCTGTATTTGTCGTCAACCAAGTTGGATATCCTCCTATCCGCTTGTGTCTGACTTGTTTGTCTCTTTATGTTATGTAATGCTATACGAACAATGCATGTTGCATGTCAAGGGTAATATGGTCATTATGATATGTTTATAAGTTGCTGTTTGTTACTGTCTATTTGCAACAAACAGAACAACAGTTGCAGCCCTCGACGAAACAGGTTGTTTCGTCAAACACCTCACGACGAAACAGAATAACAACCAAGTTAATCTGTTACGTCGACATCAATGGCGAAACACATCTGTTTCGTCATGTTATGGGCTGGTTCAGGCCCAATGCTTGGCCCATATGTTGTTTCATCGACACACCTTGTGTTTCGCCGAGACTTGGGCCCAGGGACTATATAAGCATGTCTGGTTTCACTTAGAAACCAGATGAGAGCATACCCTTAAAGAAACTCTGTCAAAATTCTGTCTAAACTGTGTTTGTATCAGTTATTGTTGGTTCTCATCCCGTTTAATCAATCGAGTGTGTATCATTGATTATACCGTGTCGTTATTGCTTTATATGTTTGATTTGGCATAGTTACGTGGATTCCGCACACGTGACCGTGTTTGCTATAAACAAGTGATTCGGTTCGTTATCGATCCTCAGATATCGGGACCTACAATTGGTATCAGAGCGTTTGGCTCTAATCCTTGTTTAAAATCAAACATTGTTCGGTTTTTATAAAGTTTTTGTGGTTGTTTTTCTGAAAATTTGCTCTTGAAAAATTCATGTTTTTCTGAAAAATATTCATAAAATCTGTTAGTTTGTTGTTATTTGCTAAAGAGTTTTATCAAAAACCTTGTTAGATTGTTTATTCATGCTTTAAACCGGGTTTTTAGTGAAAGTCTTGTGCATTTTCGTGTTTCGGAAAATTATCGGTGACCAGAAAACTCATTGTTCTTGAGTGTGTTCTTCATATCTCCAAGTTGTTCTTATCATATTTGTGCATTTGATCTTTATATTGCATAAATCAAAGTGTTTGTCTAATATAATACATTAAGTGGACTTTTGTGTACATTGTGATAATTAGTTTCTGAGACAAAGCATGTTGTGTTGAAAAACAGTGTTACCAACTTACCTTGTGTCAGAAAGATATTTTAAATATCTCACCAGCTGTCTGAGACTCATCCTCGACGAAACAAGCAGGCGACGAAACAAAAGTGTTTCGTCAAAAATATCACAACAAAGTTTGTTCTGTTTCGTCATAATATCTTCGACGAAACAAGTCTGTTTCGTCATCATCCATATCGACGAAACTAGTTTGTTTCATGGAAAGTGTTTCGTCGAGATCAGTTGTGATTTTACACAGAGGACTTCTAAAACTGTTATAACCTTGTGTTTTCACGTGTGTGTGCAGGTGTTATCATACATATACCAAATATGAGTAACAAAGGTCTGTGGGATTGGAGTTCGGAACCACAACCAGCTCAAAATCAGCCTTCGCTTGCCGAATTGTTAATGAATTCATTGCCTCAAAAACAACAAGCAATAAATGCAGGTCAATGGGCAATGGTTTCTAATCAAAATCAAAACATTCAAAATCTATTGCTCAGTGAGAGTGAGACGGGTAGCAACAATCGCCCGCCAAAGCTAAATCACATGAACGACTATCCATCTTGGAAGGGTCGTTTTCACACATACATTCAAGGGCAAAACGTTGAACTTTGGACGTGTTTCACTACTGCATGTAACCCGGAACTCGAAGCAGCAACATCAACTGCCACTGGTATTTCTAATATGCTTGAAGAAGACAAGAAAGCCTATGAATTAGAGAAGAAGGCGTTTGCTTTTCTAACACAAGCTCTTCATAAAGACATCTATCATCAATTCTCTTATAGTCCTAACACAAAAACTTTATGGGATGCATTGGAAACAAGAGGAGAAGGAAATGCAGCTAGTAGAAAAATACGCCATGATCTTTTGAAGAAAGAATTTGAATCATTTCAATCTTTGGAAAATGAAACTCTAAATGATATGACTTCTCGTTTCTATCATTTGATAAGTGAAATGAGTTCTTATAAGGTTGTTACAACTCATGTGGAAATGATTGCACGTTTAGCTGATGCTCTACCTCCTAGGTGGAGTCCATTCATTGAACTTCTAAAGCATACGGGTGCTCTGGATGGGGAAAATGTCACTATCTATGGATTCGTTCAGAAGTTGGAGCACAAGAATGAAGAGGAAACTCGGAAAGCTAAAAGGATTGGAGCTCCTCAAAACACAGAAATATATTTGCCTGGTTTTGCTCCTTCAGCTAGTTCTAGTTCTGTTCAACAACCGAAGCTTCAAACGGCGTTTGTGTCCAACACAAGTACTCAACCACAGTTCGATTTAGGCACTTATCTTTCACAAACAATACCCCAATCTCGAGCCCAATCTCAAAGTACTCAACCACAGTTCGATTTAGGTGCTTATCTTTCACAGTCAATACCCTCATCTCAAGCCCAACCACCACCACAACAAGCACATTATACCAACAATCCTCCACCCCAAAACACGAACACTGTTAAAGTTGATACTTCGAACCTCTCAAAAGTTAGCATTGACGTAGCAAAGGAGCACATGGAACTCATTAATACAATGGTCAGTGCATACTGCGGTTTGGTCGCAGGTCAAATTGGGAACATTAGTATGACCAACGAAGATTATCAACAAATCGATCGTGATGAAATGGAGTTGATGGATATAAAGTGGGCGTTTGCAAGTGCAGTTAGAAGGGCAAGGGATTTCATGAGTCGAACAGGAAGAAGTTCTTTGGAAAGTAAGCGGGATACGAAGTATGGGTTTGATAAAGAAGCGGTTACATGTTTTAATTGTGGCGAAAAGGGTCACTTCAAACGTGAGTGCACCCGACCACCCAAGCAAGGAAATCAGAACCCTTTCAGAAATCAGACAAGTACTTCAAATGCCACTCAAGGCACTCAAGACAATCGTGGGAAATGGATAGTAGCTGTGAACAATACCACCAACCAGAACCAATCTGGACCACCAAACAACACTCGTGCATTGACTGTTCAAACAGATGAAGGGTGTAATTGGTCTTTACAATTAGGGGAAGGTGAAAAATGAAGGAGGAGGAACCGCGTGCTACGCAAAGATCATCAATCACATCAAGCACGTTCATAAAGAAGAATTTTCTGAAAGTGACGACAGTTCGGGTTATACCGGGAGTTCGGATGAAGAAAGTTCTATTTCGGGTGATGTGAAAGAAGAAGCGAGTTCTATTGATGACTTGTTGAATGAAGCTGAGGAGTTGAAGTCTCAGAAATCTGTTCTTATCAAGAAGGCTGGGATAGCATCTAAGGAAATGGAGAAGTTCTTCTCTGAAGACGGATCTTTTTCTTTTCAAACTGCATTTATGGCAAATGTTTCAGCCTCTTCGAGTCAGGTAACATCTGAAACTCCTAGAATATGTAGTGATTGTGATTATATGAAACAGGAATGTGATAGAGTGAAACGTGAATGTGACACAATTCATGGTCACAATCAAAGTTTGGTTGTTGAGATGTCAAAGTGCAAAGAGGCAAATATGGCTTTAACAAGAAACGAAAAGGACTTTAAATCTTTAATTGAAAATTTAAAGAAAAGTGTTTCCGAAACTACCAAAGTTGTTTATCATAAACAAATTAGTATTAACAATTACATTAATATTGTTGAGGAAACCAAAAAGGAATTAGCCATTGCCAAGTGCGAGCATGATGCTATCAAGCAAAAATTGGAGAGTTATTCTAACTCTCGATTTGTGCTCGATCACATAATTGATGTTCAACAACTGAAGAAAAACAAGAGTGGTGTTGGGTATAAGAAATGTCTGCCCCCTTTGAGACACAATTATGCTCCACCACCTGATGAAGAGGATATGCCTCGTTTTGAACCCAGTGTGCCTCTTAATTATGAGGAAGTTACTACTGGATTAGGGTTCAAACCGAACAATTCCTCGGGAACCTCATCTGTTGAAACAGAAACTTCAACATCAGTGAGTCAAAGTCCTCCAATTGTTGAGGATTATGATTCATCTGATGATGAAACAGATGCTAATGACCAGGATGAATCACTTGACAAGAAAAAGGGAATATAAATTCCAATTGAGAATCATATTCTTTGTGATCCTCCTATTCCTGATGTGCAACAAGTTGCCAAACAAGTGATTAATCCTGTCAAGGACGACAATAAACCTGTGTCTACCGTTAAGAGTAACAATGTGTTGTATACTTTGGTTGGTGATTCTAAAATTTATTCGGATAATGATTTTCCAATTAAAAACGTCAATCCATCATCGATTGATAAAGTTTTTGAAGATAACACAAGCAAGTTTTTGGGAAAGACGATCCCGGGAGTTATTGTTACTCAATGTGATCCAATTCCTAAAGCTGAAATCAAAAAGCAATTTGGAAATCAAAACTTCCCAACAAAGCAACAACCTTTTGCTCCTAAGGGTAAACAACCATTTCAACGAGCTCAAAGACCAAATGTTTCTAAATCAAAGTTTGAAACAAATGGAGCTCGTTATCAAAAGAAAAACAATGATATTAGATTTGTGGCATCTGAGGGTACTGATAAAATTGAGATTTTTGCTAACAAATCAAACACTGATTTTGTACAACAAGTCAAGATTTTAAAGCGTAACAGTCAAAATAATTACACTCAACATTCAAACGGGTGTGATGAAGAGGCAAGTACCTCAGGTTCTACAGGTTTGACATATGAGCGTCGATCTGTTTCTCCTAAGTTTGTTGAGAGGAGAACGTGTTTTAAATGTGGAGAGTTTGGGCACATCATCAAAGATTGTGTAAACACTCCAAGAGATAAATTTGTTGAGAAAGCACCACCTGAAAAGATTCACACTCAATGTCGTCCCGTTTCCCAAAAACATGATAACAAAACTGTTAAAGAACAGGAAATGAAACAACGACGTCAGAATGTCAAGAAAATAGAAAAGGCCTTAAAAACTGAGGTCAAATCTGTTCCAAGGGAACCAAGTTCACCTTTAAAACCAGAAGTTTGAAAATCTATTTACAAAACTCAATCTGGTAAACAAAAACAAACTTGGAAACCTAAGATGAGTGAAAGTTCAAGGAGAGCAGTTAGTTTGGAAAATCATCAACAGATCGAGATCACTATTCGTGATGCTCAGGGACGACCCAAGACCACTATGGCTTGGGTCCCCATCCTTAACTAATCATTGGATGATATGTGCAGGGTGTTCCAGGAGGAACTATCAGTAGTCATTGGATTGTTGATAGTGGGGCATCCAGGCACATGACAGGCGACTTACGGCTTCTGTACGATGTGAGAAATATTAAAGGAGGCTATGTCGCGTTCGCAGGAGACAAAGGCGGATATATCACCGAAGAAGGAATGATCTCAAATGGTGTGGTATGTTTCGAAAAGATCAATTATGTTCGTCAACTTGATCATAATCTTCTCAGTGTGTCGCAAATCTGCGATAAGAAGTTCACCGTGCATTTTGATGATGCCGGTTGTTATGTGCTTAAACCTAGATTCAAGATTCCTGATGAATGGATTCTCTTATCGGCTCCAAGAATTAATGACCTTTATATTCTTGATATGAGCCAAGCCATTACGTCATCTACGCAAGTGACATGTTTTGTCTCAAAAGCCACAGAGAAGGAGTCTATTTCTTGGCACAGAAGAATGGGGCACATTCACTTGAGGAAAATGAACCATTTGGTGAAAAATAACCTTGTGAATGGTGTGCCTGTGAGAAGCTTTCATCTACAAGATATCTGTGTTTCGTGCCAAAAAGGGAAACAAACAAAGAAATCTCACCCTCTGAAGAAAATCAACACTGTTAGCATGCCTCTCGAACGTCTTCATATGGACCTTTTTGGACCTATGAAGCACAAGACAACATTCGGAGATGCTTATTGTCTGGTTGTTACTGATGATTATTCTAGATTTTCTTGGGTAGCTTTTATGGCACACAAGAGTGATACTCCTGGAATCCTCAAGGATCTTCTTACAATGTTGGAAAATTTATACACGTTGAAAGTGAAGAGGATCCGAAGCGACAATGGAACTGAATTCAAGAACCGTGTGATGGATGAGTTCTGTACTTCTAAAGGCATTCTTCATGAATACAGTTCTCGCTATACTCCACAACAAAACGGTGTCGCTGAGAGGAAGAATCGCACGATTATTGAGACTGCAAGAACGATGTTGGTAGAGTCGGAGCTTCCTGTTCAATTCTGGGCAGAAGCTGTGTCGACTGCTTGCTACACTTTGAACAGAGTTCTTACAGTTAAGAGGCATGGCAAAACTTGTTTCGAACTTCTACAGAAAAGGAAACCGGATCTTTCTTTCCTTGAACCTTTTGGCGGTCCATGTACCATGATTGACCCAGATGGAAAGTTTGGCGCAAAAGCTATCGAAGGTTTCTTCCTTGGATATGCAACTCCAAATTTTCGTGTATGGAATCTGCCCACCAAAAAGATTGAGCTTTGGAATGAAGTAAGGGTTCAAAGGTACACAAATCCTGTTAGATCTCCGGGTGATCCTTGGATGTTCGATTACGATGGGATATTCGACTCTTTTAATCTGCTCACCTTTGATGAAGAATCTACAGCTGTTCAAATGTTATTTGATAGTGACAACGCTGCTGGCTCGTCTTTGGTAAGACCAATTATTGTTAACCCACAAGGTTCTAATTCAGTTAACAATACTGATCAAAATGAGGTATTTGAAGATGCTACTGAGTCATCGGAAGATGATGAACATCTTGATGCGACTGAAGGCACTTCTGCCCCGGTTGTTCCTGTTCATGGCACTTCTTTAGAAACTCCTCAAGTGCAGAATGATGATACTGCTGAAGGAAATGCATCCACTTCCACTCATATTCCCGGTGCGGAGTTGGTTGCTGATCTTAATCTTAACAATTTGGGTATTAATGCTAGTGTTCCTGAAAATCCTGAATTGAGGATTCACAATACCCATCCATAGCAGAACATTATAGGAGATGTCCAAAGCGGTGTGCAGACGCGTAATCAGCTGAGAAATAACCAGAATGCTGGTTTATATTCAGCCATTAGAGAATCTGGTCTTCAAAACGATTGGTCCTTTGCGTGTTACGTTTCACAAGAAGAACCGAAGTCTTGGAAGGATGCTTTAAAAGATAATTCTTGGGTTGAAGCCATGCAGGACGAACTGCAACAATTTCAAAAGCTTGGTGTTTGGAAGCTTGTTGAAAAGCCGGATAACTACAAGAAAATTGGCACACGATGGGTTTACAAATGCAAGAAGGACGACCGTGGAATTGTTATTCGCAACAAGGCGAGACTGGTTGTTCAGGGTTTTCGCCAGATAGAAGGCATTGACTACAATGAAGTTTATGCACCCGTTGCACGTCTGGAAGCTATACGGATCTTCTTAGCTTATGCTTCTTTCAAAGGATTCAAAGTTTACCAGATGGATGTCAAAAGTGCTTTTCTTCATGGTATAGTTCAAGAAGAGGTGCACGTCGAACAACCTCCAGGTTTTGAAGATCCTATTCACCCCGATTGGGTTTGGTTGCTCAACAAAGCTCTTTATGGTTTACATCAAGCACCTAGGGCTTGGTACGCAACCTTATCCAACTATCTTCTGGAGAATGGATTTCGACGAGGTCTTATTGATTGCACACTCTTTATCAAGGAACAAGATGGAGATCTTCTGCTGGTGCAGGTATATGTTGATGATATAATATTTGGTTCCACTAATGATTCTTTGTGCAGGCAATTCGAACGTGTTATGCAAGAAAAATTCGAAATGAGCGCAATGGGGGAGATGACTTTCTTCTTGGGTCTACAAGTTCAACAAACAGAGTCTGGGATATTCATCCATCAGACTAAATATGTTGGTGACATTTTGAGCCGATTCCAAATGTCAGATGCAACGCCCATTGGTACTCCACTTCCGCAGAATCACAGGATTACTCCGGATTTGAAGGGTGAAAACATCAACTCCTCATACTATCGCGCCATGATCGGATCTCTCATGTATCTCACCGCTTCGAGGCCTGACATAATGTATCCAACATGCCTGCTTGCAAGATATCAAGCAAACCCGAAGAGCTCTCATCTGTCAGCTGTCAAAAGGATTTTTCGCTATTTGAAGGGTTGCCCGGACCTCGGTCTTTGGTACCCTAGGGATGATAGCTTTGAATTAATTGCATACAGTGATTCTGATTTTGGTGGTTGCAAAATTGATGGCAAATCGACAACAGCAGGATGTCAGTTCTTAGGAAATCGCCTGGTCACGTGGCAGTGCAAGAAGCAAACATGTGTTGCTACATCAACATGTGAAGCAGAATACATTGCTGCCTCGAGTTGTTGCTCCCAAGTTCTTTGGATACAACAACAAATGCGCGACTACGGTTTTGAATTCCTATCTACTCATATTTTTGTTGATAATAATGCTGCGTTACAGATCACTAGAAATCCTGTGCAGCATTCCAAGACTAAACACATCGACATTAAATATCACTTCATACGTGATTGTTTTGACAAGAAATTAATCGATGCTGCTTATCATCTGGGTATCATGGTTGTATCAAACTCTAAAAATTCAAAAAGATTTTCATTTTCGTAACCTTTTAGCATTTTAGGGGGAGTAATCAAGAAAATACAAAAACATTGAAAAATTTCAAAACCCAAAAATATGTCGTTTACTTTATGTCTTTAAATTTGAAAAATCAAAAATTCAAAAACAATAGAAAACCAAAAAGGAGTTTCTTGGTTTAAGGAAAATGATGATGTTCACTGGTGTGGTCGGTCAACGTGTTCAAAATGAAAAACTAAAATTGAGAAATGATAAGTATCTCTACTAACGATGTATCGGTAGGCTCACAATCAGACTAAAATGTGCAGGATGACACAAACCTAACAGACTTCAAGTCAGGTGAGAACCATTCATTGACATGTGGTCTTAGTACTGAAATTTCGTTTGAGAGATTGCCGAGATCTGAAATATTCGGTCTTTATGCTGCTTATCATCTGGGTATCATGGTTGTATCAAACCGTAAAAATAACGGAGACGAAGTCTAAGATCTTCCATGATACTATACATACGTGTACATTTTGCATACGACCTCAATAAGTGATCAACAATCACATGTCCAAAACAAAATAAGTGATAATTTATCACAGATTCTTTGCGGGAGTCAAGTTCGTCTCTCTGCTGTACGGAAGTACTGACCTGTTCACGGACTTGCTCCTGTGCCCTCATGCATATGAAAGTTAAGTTCCTCATCAATAAGTGATTCTATCACATAGGGCTTGTTTTCAAATCAAAATAAGTGAGTTTCTCACATTTTTATACGGTCAAACAGATGATAATCAGTATACTCACCGGTAAGATGAATTCTCGTGCATACCTTGATACGGGAATGTGTCGTGAGTGGATTTACATCGACTTGTAAGTATAATTCTTACCGTTAATCGTATCTCTTAATTATGATTACGTCTGATCAGTTTGAGCTTATGTGGAAAACAATACCGATAATCGAGGTAGTATACTTATCCAGAGCTTTAAACAGAAATCAAAATCATGTTGACTAAGACCGTAAGCTGGTATGATTCCTTATCCTTGAAACTCGCAAAAAGATTGCATTTGTACAGTTGCTTATTTCACAGTTTATTACATTTTCGTTTAGTTTACCGCGCTTTAAATTCGTTTTTAGTGTTATTTGTAAAGTTCGTTTTTTATTAAGCCGAAGTTGTTGCTTGGTGTTTTCTGCTGGAAGCCTGAAACCACCTTCATAAAACGTCCTTGCTTTTGAAAATTCAATCAAAATGGAAAAGTGTTCATTTTAATCAAAATCTGTTTTGTCTGCAAATTCTTTCGTGCCTCTGTGTATTTGAAAAACATGTCGGCGAAACAAAATATAGTCGACGAAACAGACCATTAACGACGAAACGCAAATGGCCCAAAGTCCGTTTCGTCGTGGGCTAATTTCAGGCCCAAGTCAAGCCCAATTTATTTCTGTTTCGTCGAGCCCAATCCTGTTTCGTTGCACATCTTCTGTTTCGTCGAGATAAGGCGGTGATATAAGGGTCCCTGTTGTTCACTTTTTCAAAATAACAATTGTTTCTCTTCTTCTTCACTCTGAAAACCCCTTCATCAACATTCATCATCTAAGTTCCTCAAAACCCTCATTTTTATCAAAAATCATACAAATCTCAAAGGTACAAAAATGTTTCGGTTCACATTCCGAACCTTTTGAACCGTTTGAACTTGTTCGAAACCCTCGGAGACCCATCCTACTTGTTTGTCTTATTGATTTAAACTTGTATTTTGTTTGGGTGCTTATGAAATCAGATAGTTTTAGGATAAATGTGTATATATCTGCTTTGATTTGGGTTCAGTTTCATATAACAAAACAGGGTTGTTGATTAATGATGTTTTAGACTATGTTTGGAATGGGTTTTGATCTTAGATAGTGTCCACATAACATCTGGGATGGATTTTATGTTTGGGTTGGGTTTATACATGTATTGTTTGATGATTTGATCACCATTTAAACCCCCAAACGGCGAAACAGAAAAACCCCCAAATCGACGAATCGCATAAACCCTAATTCCGGCGAATCAAACAGACGACGAATCAGAAACGGCGAAACAGACACGGCGAATCAGATGTCGACGAATCAAACTAGTCAACGGTCAACTCTCTGTTTCGCCGCACACCCTTCTGTTTCGTCGTCCATGCCTTAGCAGTTTTCTGAGTTTGCTGTTTGTTCACAGAATGTTTGAAATTTTATGTTTAATGATCATTTGATGTTATAATCTGTATATATACATGTATAATACACATGTTATATCAAATATGACTTATTGTGGACATTTTCATGTACAGATGGCACCGAAGGCACCGAAAGAAGGAAAACGCAAGAAGGCGACAAAGAGAGAAAACAAAACGGAAGAGGAGATTATGTCCGAGAAGCGTCATAATCAAATTGCATATCTGGATCCTGATGACAAGCTCACAGAATTGAAAGACATCACTAAGTGGATCAGGGAGTCTCGTATAAACTATGCTGTGACGTTCGCAACACCGGTGTATAAGTCACTCGTCAAGGCGTTCTGGGATTCAGCGAATGTTGTGCAAATAGATAGGAAAGACTTTATCAGAGGAAGTGTGAACAATGTGGATGTAATCGTATCTCCGGATATTCTGAATGAAGTTCTTCAATTACAAGATAGTCCGGACGCTCCAGATTCTGTTCCGATTATGTGTACGCGAGGCTGTTTACTACGCATGAAATGCACCGGAGACATCTTCAGCACGTAAATTAATAAAGGTGATCTGCCGTTGAGATACAAATTTCTGCTACACGTTCTAATCCAGTGCCTGAGTAATAGACGTGCCGGTTATGACATGGCTGGCAACGATCTAGTGGGTCTTATGGTGGCCTTGGTGCTGAACAAACGGTTTAGCATTTCAAGGTACATTTTTGGCAACATGAAAGAGAACTTGACACGAACTGGGAAAAGCAGGATCATTGGGAACAAGTTTTGGATGTATCCACGGTTTCTACAAATGATTATGAATGTTCAACATCCGGACCTTCCTAAAGCTGACAATGATCTTCTGAAGATAGAGGCGATGAATTTCAACTCTTTAAGGATAATCAAGAACCTTGCCGCCAAAAGATACAAAGAAAGCGTTCCTCCAAGGAAGCTATTTGGCGCACTTGAGAATCCTGTTTATGTTGCTCCAGCTAATGATAAATGGCGTCATGATGACAGCCAATCTGACAACGAAGAGCCTGAGTTGGAGAGAAAAAGGATAGAGAAATTTGGTCCTGATCCGGTTGATTCAGATGAGTCCGGGAGTGATAGTGATGACAGTAGTGAAGAAGGTAATGATGGTGGTGATGCAGGTGCCGTTGGTGCATCGAGCAAAGGTGCAGCTGGTGGTACATCAGCTGGTAGTTCTTCAGCAAGTGGCGATGATGAATCTGATTCTAGCTCTAGTGATCATATAGTCGAGCCTGGATACGAGATATATATCGATGAACGTGGAGTGAAAAGATATAGAAAGATTAGAACTGAAGATGATCCAGAATACGTTCCAGAGGATCCTGCAGCTGAAAGAAGAACAAAAAGGAAAGCTGAGAAAGCTGTTGCAACTCAAAAGAAGAAATCAAGAAGATATTTGAGTACTACTACTCGGCAATCTGTGCCTCAAGAGCCTTCATCTGTATCTCAGGAGCCTGTACAAGAAACTCCTGTAGTTACATCAGCTGCAGAAACTCCTATAGTTACATCAGCTGCTGGAACTCCAACTGTTACCCCTCAGGCAGTTCCTCAAAGAACTATGGCTTCTGCAATCAGAGCAACCACTTTGCAGATTAATTCTGAACGTCATAGGGTATTTTCCGAATATTCTCAAGACAATAAGAACAAATACCTATTTTCTCAACTTGAAGCAGCTGCTGATCGTGTTCAGAGGCAAACTCATTTTATTAATCTCACGAAGAATGATCAGGTCAGCCAATTGGTGGAAATAAACAAGTTGAAGTCTACTGTTGGTCAACAGCAAACGGTGATTGAGCGACAACAAGCTGAGATTGTTTCACTTAAAGCTGAGAATGCTCGTTTGAAGGCAGCTGAGGAAGAAAGAGATAGAAATAACACTATACTTCAAGAACGTGTTGCTGCTCTGTGGGATTATCATTGTAAACAACAAGAAGTACTGAAGAAAAGGGATGAAGACCCTGAAGATCAAGGGAATCCTGACACTTCTGGTACATCACAACAGCAGCCACCCGCAACATCTTCTGCAATAGTTGTAGTTCAACCGCCTGTGGTCGAATCTACTCAGGGAACCTCTACTGGAAAAGTTCAACAGATCACAGGTACTGTTTCTGTTCCTAGCAGTGCTGATATCGCTTTACAGGCTATTCATCCAGTCACAGGAGAGTTACTTGAAGAAGGAGAGATTATACAGGATCTTTCTCATGAGCAATTGCTTGCTCTACATGCTATAAGAGAGGTTGATGATGCTGAGATCGACAGAATGTCAAGTGAGTCTGAGACTGTTAATGTTGAAAATATTGAAGAGATTGTATTTGAAGGCGAAGCAAGAAAATCAACTTATGTTCGAAAATATGGTACTGAATTCGCTTCATTTGATGAAGATTGGATGAAGGAGAATGTTGATGACATAGATGAACACTTAAGGAAGCGTGATTCGTCTGAAAATGCCACAGATGCATTCTCTGAATGGCGAAAACATTTCCTTTCGAAAGTCTCCAAGCCTGTGCCTGAAAGTGCTCAAGTTGACTACTTGCAGTTTGAAAAGGCGAAGCCGAGTGGAAGAATTCTATGCTGGATGTTTGTTAAGGATATACACTGCGTCGCCGTCAAACGTGAATACGGTATCCAGTACTTCAACTCATTCCTGAGCATTCTATCTTTGCCATTTTATGATGTGGCAGCGTTGACGAAGCTTGAGCTTGTTAATCGTTCAAACTTCAAAGGCGCTACTTTATTTGAGCGACTGATAAAAATGAATAAGAAGGCGGGCTGGAAGGATGAATCATACAAGCCACAGTTCCCCATCTATCAACAGATCAAGTTTACTCTTGATCCGGAAACCAACACTGGCAGATACAAGCTTGTTTATCAGCCACCGAGAGTTGTAGATAAAATCCCATTAATGCCGATGCAGCAGGATTTTCTTGAAGATATGGCATTATGGTGCTACGACTCCGACACCCATGAAGCCGTGATTGTTTTTAGAGATGGTCGTGCAAATTACCGGATGTTGGATCCAATGTGGATCGTCAACATGTCCGAGGCTGACATTAACAGATTATATCGTCACGACATTTTTTATGAAGATCAGGACGCAAGTCAAGCTTTGAAGTTTCAGCGCGTAGCGTGTTTTTGCTACTACCGGGGAATACATTCGGGCAGTTCGTGGTCCGAACAGCACTGAGATGGAAGATTAGAAGACCGAAGACGAGTAACAGACAAGGGGGAGTTTGTTGATGCATTTTTAGTGTCTGTAACTAGTCTTGTACTTAACGTTGTATTTTGTACGGTCTTTAACGGATTATCGAGTCTGTATTTGTCGTCAACCAAGTTGGATATCCTCCTATCCGCTTGTGTCTGACTTGTTTGTCTCTTTATGTTATGTAATGCTATACGAACAATGCATGTTGCATGTCAAGGGTAATATGGTCATTATGATATGTTTATAAGTTGCTGTTTGTTACTGTCTGTTTGCATCAAACAGAACAACAGTTGCAGCCCTCGATGAAACAGGATGTTTCGTCAAACACCTCACGACGAAACAGAATAACAACCAAGTTAATCTGTTATGTCGACATCAATGGTGAAACACATCTGTTTCGTCATGTTATGGGCTGGTTCAGGCCCAATGTGTGGCCCATATGCTGTTTCGTCGACACACCTTGTGTTTCGCCGAGACTTGGGCCCAGGGACTATATAAGCATGTCTGGTTTCACTTAGAAACCAGATGAGAGCATACCCTTAAAGAAACTCTGTCAAAATTATGTCTAAACTGTGTTTGTATCAGTTATTGTTGGTTCTCATCCCGTTTAATCAATCGAGTGTGTATCATTGATTATACCGTGTCGTTATTGCTTTATATGTTTGATTTGGCATAGTTACGTGGATTCCGCACACGTGACCGTGTTTGCTATAAACAAGTGATTCGGTTCGTTATCGATCCTCAGATATCGGGACCTACAAGGGGGCCTCGCGTGACGCCAAGACCCCTCGCGTCACGCCTGGCCCTCCTTTTGGCAGAAATGGCAGATTAGGTCCCTGCACATTGTTTCGTTGCGTAACGTCACTTCTAACACCCGTCAATCCCAATTTCAAGATCCACAATGATGTTAAGACATAGGGAACATGAAATATGCTTGAAAATATCTCGGATATCGGTTCGTTTGGCCGTACGGTTGCGATGTTCGCTTAATTACGACGGAATGCGCATAAGCGCGAAAAACGATCCAAATTGCGCGACGAATGGATTTTTCTTATGCCAAACACTAAAATAAAATGTTTTAGTGCTTACATAAAATTTTGGATGTCCGGATGTATTCAGAACGTAAGTTATGCGCGAAAATGCAAACTTGTGCACTTTTTGACACTTTTAGTCCCTGAATGTCCCTAAAGTTTATTTTAGACCTCAAAGCCTATTTCTAAGCTATGTAAAGGATATTTATGGTATGTTTAACTTATGTTCATGTTCCGGAATGTTCGTTACAGTTTAAATTGGCATACTTTCGCAGTTTGTCAAGTTTAGTCCCTGTAAGCGAATTAACTTGTTTTTGCCATACCAAAGCCTTCAAAACTTATTTCTAAGTTATGTAAGGGTTATTTAAGGTATGATAAGCCTATTTCACTATTCCGGAGTGTTCGTTGGATTAAACTGGTTATATTTACGCATCAGAGCGCGTATAACCCTCCAGAAAGCGATTTAAAGCTTAAAATCGAACAAGAGTTGATATGTGCAAACGATACACATTTTTTTTAACAAATCCCAAGTATGAAATACAATATTTCAATGGTTTGGCATTCGTTTGATGGTTGAAGTGACACAGGTGTTGTGACAACTCGAAATTTCAAAACTTGTATGGTGCACTACTCTTGTCTGTTTAGCGTTGTGATTTCGTGTACGTGATGCGAACGTAATGAACACAGCCCACCTATCCTTTGCGAGCCCAAAGAAGGGCCCATGGGTGGCGAGTCCAACTACCCCCTTCGTGAGTCCTAGTGGGCTCGGCCCACTTCCTCCTCTTGTACGCATATCTATACATATTAGGGTTTAGATTTGGATTGTTGGTTGGTTATTTTCTAATTAGAGGCATAAGTCAAAACCAATCATTCCCTTCTCCATTTTGATGGCAATAGTGGTCCAGTCTGTTACCCATGTGGTATGTTCCATATCTCATTTGACTATGCTTTCACTAATATAAAATATCAAATTGTGGGTTGCATGTATGGCCACGATTTCGAGGCTCTAGGCACTATTATTATGATTTTTGTTTTGCATAATGAATGGGATATAGGATTCAATGCTAGCAAACTGTTGACTATGTTAGTTTGATTGAGTAATCATGACTGCATGCTAATTGAAGAAAGTTAGAGTTTCGTCGCAACCTTGTTATGACGAAAGTGCTTGGTCTGAGTGATTGATTGGATCCTTGATTTGTAATTGTCGTCTTGTTAATTGATTTAGTTTTATCAACCTACTATACACGTTAACCTTGTCGGCCACTGTTTCCGTATACATGTAATTGTGAATGTTAATAAGTTAACTGGCACCATGTGATGTAGTTGGATTCATTAACCATCATATAGGTTAGCGGCCCAATGTATATGTCAGCCCACTAGATGAACCGGTCCAATAGGATATTATTTGATAATAGTGGCCGGCCATGATTATAAGAATCACTTGAATTCATTTATTGTCTAGTGATTGTTCCTTAACATGTTCATTCATGACATCAGGCCCATGTGTGATAGTCTTGAACTAATCAAAAGACATATGGGTATCCTAACAAAGTTGTCAGTGATAGGCAAAATTGTAGTGTGTAGTTTACTAATGCCATCATGTTTTATTTGTTGGAATTGAAATCTGTGATTGATACATGAAAATTAGTATGGAATGATAAGGAATGTTTATAGTAAAGATGGTGATAGTTGTCATGATAGCTTGACCCAAATGACTGAACAAACTGTTTGGGCCGCTTATGTGCATAGGGCCGTATGCAATAAGGTTGGGCGGGGTAGTGTAATAGTTCGTGTTGTGTCGCACACTGGTGGGTGTTGGTTGCACACTCAAATGCGGACCATACATTATGAATGGGCCTTGATCCGAATGGGCCATGATCTAACAAGCTACCGTAGGAACGAAAGTCGTGACATGAGATGGAATATGAACTAACTGGTTAATCAGTGTTATTCGATAGTGTGTATAGAACTTAATATATTGATTTCGTGATGTAAGGATATGTGAAGCATGTATTGATAATGCGAACTTGTGTGGGACTTGAACACCTACTACGTGTTAACCATGAGCTACTAATGTACATGAGTAATTGTTACGACTAGTCATATGTTATGCGTTTCTGGTACATCATTGGATTGATGGTGTGTATAATACTTGTGTGATACGTGTGTAATAAGTAGAAGGAATTTGTGACTAAGTGTTACGAAACTGACAGTTACTGGTAATCATTTTAGGATTTGGTCGACCAACTGTAAACACGTAACCAATCTTACCGAGCAAACCAAGGTGAGTTCACTACATTCGAGCATGCGTCCCAGTGGTTGGGGACAGTCAGTGGGTATCCCGTGGAGGGATAAGTCTTTTGGGTAAAAACGGGTATATTGGTTAATATTCTCACCTGTCATTTTTGTAATTCCCTTATGTTGTTACCTGGAGGGTAACGGGTATTAGTTGGTAGCGCTACTTAGGTTTGGCACCCTCACACCGCTCCTAGAGAGGACGGATGTGAACTAATGACCTAGTCGGGCCCAGTACTGGATAGGAGTACGTGGGAAAGGGCAGTCATGTACATCAGGAGCCGTCTTGTTCGGAATTGAGATATTAACAATATTACTTGCATTGTCAGTGAACTGTTTTAAATACAACCGGTAACAAACGTTTTCTAAAACTGTGAACTCGCCAGCTTTGTCTGATACACTTGTTACATGCTCGCAGTTCGTTAGGTATCTTGGATTTGGGGAACTTGCTGTCTGGAGTAGCTGGAGTGGTCATGGGTCGACTGGAAGGATTATGTGATTGATTTCATGAGACCATACTTTGGTTATGAAACAATTTAACTTGGTTTACTATTTGCTTCCGCTGAACTTATTGATTTCATTTTAACTTGTTGAGTATATTTTTATTAATAATGGGGATTTTATTTATAACTTGTATGGGTTCAATGTAATTGGTGGCTCGTTATTGGTACGTCACACGCCTATCAGGGACACTCCCTAGGTGGTATTTTGAGGGTGTGATAGGTGTCACATTTAGATTAATGTACAGGATCCTCTACCTTATATATATAGTGGAGAGTTCAAATGAGAAGAAAAAAATGTAAGAATAAAAAGAATAAGTTTTAAACCAATAGAAACGCTCCATTTTACTTCATTTAATATGTGGGTTTAATGATTTTAATAACGGCATGTAGCTAAATTTATAATTGTTATTAATTAGCTAACTAATTAAATTTGTAACTCACTTTTAAATATACTCTTTCAAGATAAAATAATTTATGGCGAAGGACAATTTTTGACATGTGTAGGATAAATTTTTAAATGTGTATGATAAGTTTAGATATGCTGTAACACCAAAAACGGGTTTGGTAATCAAACCACGTTAATAGTAAAGACAGGTAAAATACCGTTAGTGGTAGAAATTAACCCGGTAAATATTAGGATTTAAATGCATAAGCCTAATATTAATTAAAAGGAGAACGAATACTTTGAGAAAACAAAGTATATAAAAGGCTCGAGTTAACAGGACTTGAAATACCCGAACTCAATAAGTTAACTAGGAATAATTAACCAAGTTAGTAATATGTGACTATGTAATAAATAGCAAGTTATAGCTTCTTTTGAGTGAGATAAAACACAAGGGACTAATGTTGCCTAGTGGGCAAACTAGTTTTAATAAAACAAATAAATAAAACACAACACACACATGCACACACTAAGTGTGTGTGTGTGTGCGTGGAGATCGACCAGGAGAAAGCTCCATGGGAGCTCAAACCCTAATTTCAACAAATCATCAAATTGAAGCCCGATTCAAGCCCTAAAACATTGCATGAACACGTAAAAACGATAACCGAGTCATGGGTATCATAAGGTATGTCACAAAATCTTGATTGGTTAAAGTTGAAATTCAAGACAAGTAGGTTACTTGCGAATAAATTGATGGATTATGATCCAAAGATGAAATTAGATGTTTATGTATGCCTAATTTCGTTAGATATGATGAAATTATGAAATACTTGATGTGGGTTACTTCTAGGTGATGAACAAGTAGATTATCAAGTGGGTTTTGATGATATGATGAAGCTAATGAGATATTCATGTTTGAAACCATCATGGATGGTAGTATTAGGAATGATACTTGAACAAATTATGAGTTTAGGTATATGTTCATAGTTGCCATGAAATGGGTTAAGTATGTTATGGTGAAATTGGTGATTTTATTCATGAACATGGATGTTTGAAATCATGATATCTATTAGTTGATATGTAGAACTTGATTTTATTAGGTGTTCAGACGAATGCTAGTGATATGATAAAACGGGTTTTCACTTATAAATGAGAACCCTTAGTTCTTGCGAAAATACATGAATAAATTAGTCTTGATAATTGCTTAAACTAGTTGAAGTGTAGGAAACGTAATGAACTTGGATAGAAAATAGCTTAAAAACGGTAGCATCATTATAATGTCTACCGGATAGTTGATAAGATCGCCTAAATAAGTTATTGAACGCAAATATGCAACTCATAAGATTAAGGGTAATTGACTTTTAAAAAGTCAAATTAATCAATGATGAGGTCGAATAGTAGTTTCGACATAGAATTCCTAAGATGAAATAGTCGTATGTGATAATGACTAATCTAACCGTCTTACGAATTATGATGATAGTTTGATGCCTAACAAGCTAGGTGAAAGCTTGTGGATGAAGCGGGTCAAACGGAGCAAGTACGGAAAGAAAAGTGTGGCATGGATGCAAGGTAAGTAAAGCTTACGCCCCTTTTACACTATTTACAAATTACTTAATTACAAGTAATGTATAAGAATGCTATTAAGTGGTTGATACATGATGTTCCGACATGATTTAATGAGAGTCGGAACAAGGGAAAATGGTAAGAAATCATGAATTATGGTAAAAGGGTAAAATGGTAAATCAAGTCATGCAATAACAAACAAATAATAAACGGTTTTTAAGTAAAATGAGTTCAAAGGAAAAAACCAGGATAGGTTTAAAGGGATGAAATGGTAATTAAATACCATCTCATACGCACAAATGGTCAATTAGACCAAATGGGTCAAATGGTGTTGTTAACACCATTTGACAATAACATTTGACAATCGCTTGTTGAGTTTCGTGATTCACAGGAATTAACATAAGGCTCACGTTACTATTAGGTAGTGATTAATAGTGAAAGGGTTGTAATGGGTCGATATTATGACCCAGGCCAGGTACGCATAAATAAGTTGTTAGTTAAACATGCAATTTTGGTCAAATAAATAGTGAGAGTCCTTCGTTGTAAATGAGGGACTAAAAATGACCAAAGCGCCCTTGATAGGTAAATCGGGCAAACGACCCTTAGAGGTCGTTTAGATACTAGTATTGTGATTATGTAACTCCCAGATATATGTAAGAGTTGTAAGTATAAACCTTGAGGGTCAAATGCCTAAGAACGGGTCAATTACGTAGAATGACTATCCAAAGGGTAAAATTAAGGATAACGGTCCTTTATGTTAAATCCACCACAAAATAGTTGTGGTGGAAATAAAGAGGCATTTTTAAAAATGGAAATACGAAGTGTAGAAAGAGAAATGCGAGTTTGATGCTTAAATGCATGAAAATCGCTTTAAATGGGTCAAAATAAGTAGATATGCAAAACGGGTTAAGATTTCATAAGAAACCCGTAATTTGAACTTTACATATTGGTAAGTGAATATATCATGATGTCCATGGTATTTTAAAGGTAATAAACAAGTTTGATTGATAAAATCACGAACGGGTCAAAAGTGTTAAAAATTGAATTTCAAGCTAAGAGCTTGAAATCTAAATTTTTTAAATTCAGATGTCGGATTTTTACTCCATGAGATGGAGAATTAAATTACGAACGCGTAGGAAAAAGAATCGCGTAAAACGGATAAGTAGACAAAAAGTTATGACACTTTGAAGTTCTTTTTTCGATTAAAACTATAGCTGGGCTTATGCAGCACCAGCATCAACACATTCTGTCGAATTGGAGTCGTGGCGTTGCGCCACACCTAAAGGGTTTTACCGTGGCGCGCGGCGATGGCGTAAAATCTTGAAATTTTTGTTTGTTTTGATTATTTAACCCAATTACCTTGTTGTACTTGTTATTTAGCCATCAAAACTAACTTTTAAGTTAGTTTTGATCAAAGGTGAATGTCGAGAGTCCCGGATGAATATCAAGGGACGAACAAGAACCGAACACACATTAAATGAAGCTTCCGCGTTAGACCTTGTTTTGTTTTGTTATAAATGAATTATGTAAACACTTACAACTATGTCTTGAAAAGTAAAATATATGGGAATGTAGGAATGTCTAAAATTTTGTAAAGTCGCATTTTTAGTATTTAAAATGCATATTTTATTATTAAAATCTTGATTAATTGAGACGGGTGTTACAAGTTGGTAATCAGAGCTCATGGTTAAAGAATAAAGTGTGTTCGGTTCGAGGCTTGATCGCAAATCCGGTAAGTACATGTATATCAATGGTTTAGTATGATTAAAGTGTTGAGAATAACACATATGGTTATCGTGTAATACACGTTACACCAATAAAATCGATATAGGGTAGATATAGTCAATGAAATTACGTATGTTGACACGTATAGTAGAAAAGCCTTGTATTATAATACGGGTGTTTATTAATGTCGAAATTACTAACTTTTGTAAATGTTTAGTTGAAGGATACTCGCATCTGAAGATGGCGAGAGTGTAACAAGTGACGGATATGATAGAGGAACGGTCCGGAGTACGACAAGTTGAGTATACTCACCAAGGACCTAAATCGCGTAACGATCGCGAACAAAGGTGAATGGCAAGGAAAGCCCGTCGGGGCAAGCGTTATCAGGTACATGTTTTAAATTTAATCGCACAAATAGCAATATGCAGCAAACATGTAGAGAATGATTGTTGCATATGTAAATTAGAAACTTGGAAAACCTGAATAGAATACCTACCCAGGATATTATTTCCAAGAAAACTAAATAGAGGCGTTACTTAGATAGGGCATGATGTGAAAACTATAAAAAGGTCATGCGTGTCATGTGTTAATCGCTTACTCTGGCCAAGTAAGTAGTGGCATATGATATCATGAACTTCTTATAGCGGACACATTTACATCCGATGTAGTAAGGACAGGGTTAATGGGACAAATTAAAAAGGTACCCAAATGAGTCAAATAAGTAAAATGTTGATAGTAAACGTAAACGCAAGTCGGACGACGGAAGCGTATTACGTTAGAATAACGAGCCCGAGAGAAGGGACAAAGATTAAAGTAAATGAAAATACGAACCAACTAATGTGAATGCTAAGACATAGGGGATAAAGTTTGACTGTCATAAGTGATGAAATTCACACAGACAAGTCAAAGGGGGTAGAATAAAGAATAAAGGACTCGACTGAATAAAAACGATGAATTTCGCTAAGATGACCAAATAAATCAAAGTGACGTCTAAAACCATATAAGAATGGTTACTTGATGATAACTTCGGTAAAGATACCCAATAGATGGGTAGGATTTTGAAAGTATGCGTAAACCAAGAGACGGGAACGCGAAATAGAAAGTCAAAGGACTCAGATTAAGAGTCATGACTAAAAGATGATGAGAAATTGCAAACAGAAATTTTGATAACTACGTTCAACTATTTTAAGGTTGAACGGGTCGAATGAAGAATGAAGTTTGACGTTCATGAGTAATGAAATCTCACACGAATAAGTCAAACGAGATAAATAAAGTGTAAAAGCTTGGTAGTGCAAGTAAGCGCAAACCTAATAATGGAAGCACGAAATATTAATAAACCTATGTGACAGGTTGTAAAGGAATGTAGATAGGAAAAACGCAAACTAGCGAATCAAGAAAGTTAAAAACACTAAGATAAAGAAACCGTGTAACGGGTCGTAAAGAAGTATAGGTAAGAACCGGGTAACGGTAAGTGTAGGGCAAACCGACGTGTAAATGACGATAAAAGTCATAAGGTAAGAAAGATAATTCGAAAGAAAACAAATGTAGCCTAAGACTACGGTCAAGGTTAAATGAAATCCAAAAATTAAAAGTAAACAATTCCAAACATAAAAAGAGGTGCCTTGATGCTATATGGGGGGGGGGGGGGGGGGGGGGTTGGAGCACGGACCTCCCGGCCGCTGGAGTGATTCCACTCCACAAGCTAGCTTAGCCCCATAGCTGCCTGGCAGTTAATTCCCACCCGAGCCGAACCTTAGGGGCGATTTACAGCTGATCCAAGGTTCGAACCCGGGACCTCAGGGCTGAGGGCGGGTGAGGCTGGCCAACTGGGCTACCCCAGTTGGTTTTGATGCTATATGTACACATACAGTTGAATAAAGACCCGAATAAAAGATGATCTACGAGATCATCATAACCTACGGGATTATAATTAATGTTAAATCTACGGGACCAAAAGACCCTCGGGTCACGAGTAGAAAGAAATGAACTGATGGGGTTTTACCTTAGGAAGTGGAAATCTAAGGAAAAAGCCTGCGAGGCTAAGTGAAAGAACCTATGGATTAATAGCGTAAAGCGAGAGAACTGGTTACGATTCCCCATGTAAAACGAGAACGAACAAAGAATAAATTATGGGTTGTCAATTTCCTTGACATGAGAAATTGACATAGTTAAAGGGAAAAAAGTTAAACTAAAATTTAGTTTTAGTAAGAAACAACGTTTTAACAAATATGAATATTATGAGATGAATTCGGAAAATGATTAATATCAGAGAATAAAGATCTTGACACCGACATGTGCAAGGAGATACATTCGAGAGAAATATTTACGGTAATAAAAAGTCGACATAAACGTAAGCAAGACGTGATGTGATCACGGTCACAAAAAAGGGGTGATACATAATATAACCACGTCATAATGTGAGTTACAAGATATGAAATCAGAAAACACGCAAAGGGGTGGGTTGGCAATAGAATACCCGGGGTGACGGGGTATGAAGTGATGGCGACTAACAAGTCTAACCGACAAAATAGATAATTAATAAAGATAACGGACACGAGCTGAAAGTAACGGCCCACGAGGCCTTACACATGAAAGACGTACGCGTCAATATAAATGAGAACTTTGACCAAAAGAAACGGGTGCCTTGAAAACAAAACTAGATTCGTTTGATTAAACCAATGAACTACGTAAATAAGGTTTCGGGGACGAAACCTCTTTAAGGGGGGTAGACTTGTAACACCAAAAAAACGGGTTTGGTAATCAAACCACGTTAATAGTAAAGACAGGTAAAATACCGTTAGTGGTAGAAATTAACCCGGTAAATATTAGGATTTAAATGCATAAGCCTAATATTAATTAAAAGGAGAACGAATACTTTGAGAAAACAAAGTATATAAAAGGCCCGAGTTAACGGGACTTGAAATAAAACGGGCTATGATTTCCCGAACTCATTAAGTTAACTAGGAATAATTAACCTAGTTAGTAATATGTGACTATGTAATAAATAGCAAGTTATAGCTTCTTTTGAGTGAGATAAAACACAAGGGACTAATGTTGCCTAGTGGGCAAACTAGTTTTAATAAAACAAATAAATAAAACACAACACACACACTAAGTGTGTGTGTGTGCGTGGAGATCGATCAGGAGAAAGCTCCATGGGAGCTCAAACCATAATTTCAACAAATCATCAAATTGAAGCCCGATTCAAGCCCTAAATCATTGCATGAACACGTAAAAACGATCACCGAGTCATGGGGATCATAAGGTATGTCACAAAATCTAGATTGGTTAAAGTTGAAATTCGAGACAAGTAGGTTACTTGAGAATAAATTGATGGATTATGATCCAAAGATGAAATTAGATGTTTATGTATGCCTAATTTCGTTAGATATGATGAAATTATGAAATACTTGATGTGGGTTACTTCTAGGTGATGAACAAGTAGATTATCAAGTCGGTTTTGATGATATGATGAAGCTAATGAGATAATCATGTTTGAAACCATCATGGATGGTAGTATTTAAGAATGATACTTGAACAAATTATGAGTTTAGGTATATGTTCATAGTTGCCATGAAATAGGTTAAGTATGTTATGGTGAAATTGGTGATTTTATTCATGAACATGGATGTTTGAAATCATGATATCTACTAGTTGATATGTAGAATTTGATTTTATTAGGTGTTCGGACGAATGCTAGTGATATGATAAAATGGGTTTTCACATATAAATGAGAACCCTTAGTTCTTGCGAAAATACATGAATAAATTGGTCTTGATAATCGCTTGAACTAGTTGAAGTGTAGGAAACGTAATGAACTAGGATAGAAAATAGCTTAAAAACGGTAGCATCATTATAATGTCTACCGGATAGTTGATAAGATTGCCTAAATAAGTTATTGAACACAAATATGCAACTCATAAGATTAAGGGCAATTGACTTTTAAAAAGTCAAATTAATCAATGATGAGGTCGAATAGTAGTTTCGACATAGAATTCGTAAGATGAAATAGTCGTATGTGATAATGACTAATCTAACCGTCTTACGAATTATGATGATAGTTTGACGAATAACAAGCTAGGTGAAAGCTTGTGGATGAAGCGGGTCAAATGGAGCAAGTACGGAAAGAAAAGTGTGGCATGGATGCAAGGTAAGTAAAGCTTACGCCCCTTTTACACTATTTACAAATTACTTAATTATAAGTAATGTATAAGAATGCTATTAAGTGGTTGATACATGATGTTCCGACATGATTTAATGAAAGTCTGAACAAGGGAAAATGGTAAGAAATCATGAATTATGGTAAAAGGGTAAAATGGTAAATCAAGTCATGCAATGACAAACAAATAAGATATGGTTTTTAAGTAAAATGAGTTCAAAGCGAAAAACCGGGATAGGTTTAAAGGGATGAAATGGTAATTAAATACCATCTCATACGGACAAATGGTCAATTAGACCAAATGGGTCTAATGGTGTTGTTAACACCATTTGACAATAACATTTAACAATCGTTTGTTGAGTTTCGTGATTCATAGGAATTAACATAAGGCTCACATTACTATTAGCTAGTGATTAATAGTGAAAGGGTTGTAATGGGTCGATATTATGACCCGGGCCAGGTACGCATAAATAAGTTGTTAGTTAAACATGCAATTTTGGTCAAATAACTAGTGAGAGTCCTTCGTCGTAAATGAGGGACTAAAAATGACCAAAGCGCCCTTGATAGGTAAATCAGGCAAACGACCCTTAGAGGTCGTTTAGATACTAGTATTGTGATTATGTAACTCCCAGATATATGTAAGATTTGTAAGTATAAACCTTGAGGGTCAAATGCCTAAGAACGGGTCAATTATGTAGAATGACTATCCAAAGGGTAAAATTAAGGATAACGGTCCTTTATGTTAAATCCACCACAAAATAGTTGTGGTGGAAATAAAGAGGCTATTTAAAAATGGAAATACGAAGTGTAGAAAGAGAAATACGAGTTTGATGCTTAAATGCATGAAAATCGCTTTAAATGGGTTCAAATGAGTAGATATGCAAAACGGGTTAAGATTTCATAAGAAACCCGTAATTTGAACCTTACATATTGGTAAGTGAATATATCATGATGTCCATGGTATTTTAAAGGTAATAAACAAGTTTGATTGATAAAATCACGAACGGGTCAAAAGTGTTAAAAATTGAATTTCAAGCCAAGAGCTTGAAATCTAAAATTTTATAAATTCAAATGTCGGATTTTTACTCCATGATATGGAGAATTAAATTACGAACGCGTAGGAAAAAGAATCGCGTAAAACAGATAAGTAGACAAAAAGTTATGACACTTTGAAGTTCGTTTTTTTATTAAAACTATAGCTGGGCATATGCAGCACCAGCATCAACACATTCTTTCGAATTGGAGTCGTGGCGTCGTGCCACACCTAAAGGGTTTTACCGTGGCGCGCGGCGACGGCGTAAAATCTTGAAATTTTTGTTTATTTTGATTATTTGACCCAATTACCTTGTTGTACTTGTTATTTAACCATCAAAACTAACTTTTAAGTTGGTTTTGATCATAGGTGAATGTCGAGAGTCCCGGATGAAGATCAAGCGACGAACAAGAACTGAACACACATTAAATGAAGCTTCCGCGTTAGACCTTGTTTTGTTTTGTTATAAATGAATATGTAAACACTTACAACTATGTCTTGAAAAGTAAAATATATGGGAATGTAGACATGTCTAAAATTTGTAAAGTCGCATTTTTAGTATTTAAAATGCGTATTTTATTATTAAAATCTTGATTAATTGAGACGGGTGTTACATATGCGTAGGGTAAATTTCGATAAGTGTAAGATATATGTAGGATAAATTTTGAAATGTGTAGGATAAAATGTTTTTTTATTTTATTAATGAGAGATAACATAATTAATGAGAGGATTTATAAACTTTTTAATGTTTTACCATTATGTCATTTCTTCTTTTTCTTCTCACATTAAATTTCTTCCTAAAATATATATATATATATATATATATATATATATATATATAGGGGAAGGTTTATTGGGGAACACTAAAAGAGTGGGGAACAGCGGGGAAACGACTCAAACAAACTCTGATTGGACTCATTCCAGCGGCGTTGTAACCGGCTCGTCGAACCCTAACTAAGATCTCTTAACCCTAAACCCTAAATCCTAACTCCTAAACTCTAAACCCTAAAGCTAAAAAATAAGGCTAAAACCTAAGCTAAACCGTAATTGAAATCAGTTACATATTTCCTATTTTAATTCCTTATCCATAATATCTTATATTTTTTAAGATGATAATTATCAAAACGAACAACAAATCACTAGATTTGAGTTTCAATTTTTAAGATCAACAGTAACTTTCAGATTTCATCACCAGAATTCAAATTTTGATTTTTAAGATCCACGTAACCTTCATATTTCAACGGTATACACATGTGTACTAGGATATGAATAGAACAGTACGTATGTGTACTTAGCATACATAGAAACAAATACTTGTAAAACTATTTTATATTTAACAAATTACAAGTTCCATAATGTTTTTCAAACCAAGCAAAAAAAAAATATACAATTACAAGTTCCAGTTTCGTAAAAACAATAAACCCAACATAATCGGAAAAACAAAAAACATAGTCTTTTACAATTATTCGCAACGTTGTATGCTAAATCATCCTTATCGGCCAAACAAACAAACATACGTGAATCATCCTTATCGACCTTCCATCTCCACTTTTCTCGTTAACGACATCTCCTACAATAGCACAAAAAAAACTCAGCAACGAATACTTTGCATAATTCACAAGTGTACATCAACAACTTTACACATTCAATACACAAAAAGATCTGAGATATCACAAAAACATACGCTATACACATTGACATCGCATTAAAAACAGAGCAAAAATCAGAATACACATGTGTACATCGCATTAAAACCAGAACAAAATCAGAATACACATGTGTACATCGCATTAAAAAAGAGAAAAATAAAAAAAATTGAACAAAAAAAAACTCAGCAACTAATACTTTGCATAATTCACAAGTGTACACCAACAACTTTACACATTCAATACACAAAAAATTCTGAGATATCACAAGAACAGACGCTATACACATGTGTACATCGCATTAAAAAACAGAGCAAAATCAGAATACACATGTGTACATCCCATTAAAAACAGAGCAAAATCAAAAAATTGACATTAAGAAGCCATATTTAAAAAAAACAGACAAAAAGTGTTTGCATGTCAACCTAACATTGCCTGCCATTTTCGACCTGTACTATAAAGTGACCCGTGCCAACCCAATCCCGTTGCCCATCTTCAAACATACAACGCATTCCACGTACACGTAAACAGTTAGCAACTTTATGCAGTTATGTAAGTTAGAAACCAATAATCACCTGGACGTTCAACCACAACCCAGAAGGTTTCACTTCCTTAACAACATCTTCAACTGTAAGTATTTGTAACGAGTCATCAAAAACTGGACTTCTAGAAAAGATGTCCTGTACCACTGTTGCAATGCAAACAAGATGGTAAGTAGGGGTGCATTTGTATAGCATACATAGTATCAATGAAAGTCTTTTTGGACCTTAAATATAAATTTAAGTCAAAGAGAATAGATTTTATTATAACTGACACTGTGAAAGATCAAGTATAATAAGTTCAACTTACAGAATACATTGTTTAGCTCATCAAACGAGAAATCCACAGGAAACCATCCTGACGTAAGCACCCCATTCACAGGTTAGGTTTTGTTCCCCTTATCATGCACTGAAGAAATCATTGTACCATTGGCTATATTAAGATGTGGAAGGCAGATCCCGACATTATCCTTAGTGAGTTGTACATCACACCACAAGATCATGTCGGATACACCAGTGGTAAAAGCAATTTCGTAGGCATATCTACTTGAGGAAGGAAATAATCCTAAAAACCTATCATGTGCAACGACTAAAGGAAGGTGTCCTGCAAATTATAGAAAGTATACAGATTATAGAACATAGCTAAAGTTCGTATCAGAAGTCCAAATGCACACAGGTGACAACTTGCATCAATCAACTCTAAATTTTTTATATGATGTAAAGTAGATACGCCAATAATATGATCTACATGAAGCATTGGACCCAAAACTCTAATAGTCCCCTCTAACTGAATCAGACCTTGTTAGACCATAAAATCGCGTAAAATTCAAACATTCTCTCTTCAAGAAGCCTAATTCTCCTCCTAAACCAAAATAATCATATAATAATCAGAAAGTAATAATGTTACATATCCACACAAATCCTTTAACACTCAAACCTATCCGTTGTACACTCTAAACCCCGGAAACGCGTAAAACTACATAAAACTCACACACGCACTCTCTTCAAGCCTAATTCCTCCAAAACTGAAACAATCGTCTGAACACAACAATCAACAATTAAGAATCGCGAATAAAACGAGTAAAATCAGTTGTTAAATCAGTATTAACCTTTCAAAGTTAACCACAACCCTAGGAGGCAGTACGTGTTACCTATCAGATCCCATCGGACCACCGTCGACCCCCATTGGACCACCGACGAACCCCATCGGACCACCGTCGACCCCCATCGGACCATCGACGAACCCCATCACACTACCGTCTACTTCATCAGCGATCTTGAAGACTGATAACAGAGCAAAGAGAGAGATGATTGTCGGCGATGGTCTCCTCTGCTTCCGGCGGCATGCAAGCTTCGAATGTCTCCTCTGTTTTGGTTGATGTCGGCGATGATATGTGAGGGAGAAAGATATGTGTGTTTGAATAAGAGGTGAATAAAACCAAAATGTAGATATAAACGGGATTTATGCAATCAATTTAATATAGAAAATTACACAAATACCCTTATTTACTTAATTAAATAGTAACAAATAACCAAATAATTACCATCATGCCATTCACTTAAAATCTCAAGATCATAAAAATCAAGGGCCCAGATCAGTTCACACAGTTCACTTTGGAGAAGTTGTTCACATTTGAACCTAACCCTATATATATATATATATATATATATATATATATAGGTAAAGAGTATGGTACAAATAAGCTAATCGTACATTACATACGCGAGAATATTAGCCATACACGTGTCCTGATTCGGTTTTTCTTTAATAAGGTTAAATCAGACAATTAATTCAATCATCTGAGGGCAAATTCGTCTCTTCATTCAATCAACGAGATGTTCGTTACACTAATATCCCGGTAATTATCATTCGAATCAGTTTCAAATTTTTCATAATTCTCAAATTGCATGTGTTAGGGTTTCATTCAATTGTTTTTTTCGATGGATCCACAGAGCAGCACTGGACGAACATATGTTGATTTTGAAGAAACTCGACCGATCGGTGATCATGCTCAATTATCTGCATATCAGAGAGTTTCGATTGAGGATGTTTTAAATCCGCGACCTACAAATCCAAATCCAATTGCAAGTACAAGTGCTGTAAACGAGTGTTTTAATGGTAATTATGTTAATTCAGATCTCTAAATTTTTCGTATACTTGTTTTTTGTTTAATCGTAGCAATGATTTTATATTTATGTAGCTGTTTTTTGAAGTTTGAATGTTGATTATATTTTTTATTTGAAAGCAACATGCACAAATTCGAATGTTATGAGTCTTTCATTTCGCATTTGATTTTATTTTCTTTATGCATTTTCGCATGTTATGTTATAATAAATCGCATATATAAAACAGATTAATCAAAATCATCATTTTTGCATGTTATTGTTCATACAATTCGCATGTGTTGTTTATTCTTTACGATGAAATTATGTTGTTATTAATATGTCGCATGTAACTAGTCCGAAAATTCGCACGTTTTTTGTTTTTCTAATTTGATTCATGTAGACGAAAGGGTTTACACTCCGGAGGTTCAAGCATCAGCTACACCTGTGGTTGGAATGCAATTTATCTCTATTGAACAAGCATATGCGTTTTACCAATCATATGCTAGGTTAGCTGGTTTTTCTATTCGGAAAGGTGGTGAAGTACACAGTGGTGGTATAATCAAAACTAAGTATTTTGTTTGTTCTAAAGAGGGACATAAGCCACTGTGTATTGACGATCGTTCGAAGTCAAAAAAGCAATTCAAAACAAGGAACAGGGGGACTATTAGAACTGGATGCAAAGCTCAACTTATGATTTGCACTGTGGATGGTAGATTATATACAGTAAAGAGATTTGTTGATGGCCATAATCATAAGTTTGTATGTCAAGATGATATTCTCATGCTGCCAGCTTACAGACAATTGTCAGACGTCCATGAGGAGATGGTTTGGGAACTAGGCACTTTAAACCTTGGTCCTGTCAAAGCTTTCTATATAATGAGAAAACGTTATGGTGGTTTCTCGAACGTTGGTGCCACGGTTGATGATTGCAAAAATTTTAGGAAGCGAATTAACAGCTATATAGGAGAATATCACGCTGACATGGTGATTAATAGGATGACTGACAAAAAACAGTATTTAGCTGATTATTCGTTTGAATATTCTGTTGATGATGACAAACGGTTAACTGGTTTGTTCTGGGCGGATGGTTTATGCAAGCTTAACTATTTGGAATTTGGGGATGTGATATTGTTCGATGCAGCTTTCAAGACAAACAGGTAAGTGTTTCAAGACAAACATGTTTTTTTACTAATTTTCGCATGTTATATGACTTCATGATCTTTTAATATCGCATGTGTAGACATTTTGAAGAAGGGGTGTTGAATATATCGCATGTTATACTGTTTGTTTTCGCATGTGATTTTTTTATAATTCGCATTTTTTCAATGTGTTTTCGCATGTGTTTGTTCAGGTATAAAATGGTGTTTGTTCCGTTCACTGGCATTGACAACCACTGTCGAAATGTAACACTTGGAGTTGGGTTGTTGGCATCGGAGAGCATTGAATCATATAAATGGCTTCAGAATTCATTCTTAAAGTCATTTGGTCGGCAGCCAAAGGTTGTAGTGACGGATCAAGACCCTGCTATAAAACGGGCTATTGAGGAGGTTTTCCCTATCAGCAGACACAGATTGTGCATGTGGCACATAATGAAAAAAGTGGCAGATAAGGTATAGCATGCTACATTGTCTTTCGTTAGCGTTATTTTTTTTTATATTATAGATTTTTGTTATAGGCTGATATAAAAAGCATTTATTGTTATAGGTTGGATACGAGTTGTGCAATAACGATGAGTTTAAAAGGAGGATGTGCGACATTGTATGGACTGATTCCATTGAGCCCGAAGAATTCGAGAGACAGTGTTAGTTGGTGATGATTGAGTTCGGTCTCACAGAAAACAAATGGATTGATGATATGTTTGTGATGAGATCCATGTGGATTCCGACTTTTTACCGGCACAAGCCAATGTCGGGACTTATGAGAATAACTTCAAGATCAGAGAGTGAGAACCATTTTTTTGCCAGGTGGCTAATTCACAACTCACTCTCGTAGAGTTTATGAATCATTTTGATGGTGCAATGGATGTCCAAAGGTTTAATCATAGAAAGAATGATCATATTTCAAGATATACTGAGCCTGCTGATTGGAGCGAAACTTCTTTGGAAAAAGATGTTGCTAAGAGATTCACCAAGTCTATATTCTTTGATCAGCAAATAGAGATTTGTGGTACAATTTCTAAATGTCTTCCGATGGACACCAAAATAGAGGGTCCACAGATTAGGATATTGTTGAAGGACTTTAAAGCCCATGGAGATGGTTTATTGGAGGTATTATAGCATATATATTTCAAACATGCGATTTTTTAATAACCTACATGCGAATTTCTTTTTTTTTTCAGATCATGATCTTGCAATATGCGATTTTGATTTTCTCATGCGATTTTAAAATTTATTCATTTATATGATTTTTTTAGACATGCGAAATTGTTATGTTACACATGCGATTTTAATTTTTAATATTTTTTTTAGTTTTTCCTAGGTGTGGTTCAAGAATCTTGAAAATGATGTAACTGCACAGTGTAGCTGTTTGCGTTTTGAGCAGTATGGGCTGCTATGCAAACACATCTATTTTCTTTTCAAGATGTTTGGTGTTAAAGAAATACCAAACAAATATGTTATGAAGAGATGGACGAAGGATGTGGTGCCGAATGAGTTAAATGTGAAGTACAATCTAAATGTGGGTGGCAAGGATGTGCAACACAAGGCTAAACGGATTGCTCGTGAAATCATCCACACAGGGGAGTATTTGGTTAGCAATTTGATTTCCGACCTTGATCAACTTGTTTTAGTGAGGGATCAAATGATGCTGCTTAAAGAGAGAGTTGATCAGAGTCGTATAACCAAGCAACTTGATCCAAAATTTAACCGATTTTCAAAGTTGATTGGTTATCAACAACCAGTAACTAATGCTCCTCCTACTGTCCGTGTGCCGGCTGGTATATGAAACAAAGGTCGTGGCTCGCATAAAAGGATTAAATCTAAGAAGGAACAAATGATCAGCCGCAAAGGGAAAAGGTCAAGGACATATAGCGTATGCAATGAAAAGGTCATGATATTCGGACTTGCAAGATTCTGAAAGCCAAACAACAAGGTAAACAGCAAAAAAGAAGATGAAGGGCGTCAAGATTGAAAATGTTCCCAGAGACAAAGACAATGAGGTCGAAGACGACAAAGAGGAAGAAGATGAGTTTGAAGATTACAGTGGTAGCAGTGATGATGGATCTGAAGAAGAAGAAGATCAGTGGGAGGAGGTTTCAGAAGATGATGAGGATGAGTAATTTTTTTTTAAAATGTACATGCGAATTTATACGAAACACATGCGATTTTATCTTCATCTGTTTATATCATTTTTCATGCGATTTTTGTATATATACATGCGATTTTATATGCATTAGTTTATAATTAGACTTATATGCGATTTCACTTTTAATACATGCGATTTCACTTTTAATACATGCGATTTTGAGCTATCTTTGTTTTTATTTTGTAACAAATATGTCTTAATCATTCATGCGATTTAATATTATAATATAAGCAAGCATAAAATTTGTTCAAAATACATACCCAAAATATAAAATAATTGTTATTGTCTAACACAGATATAAGCATAAAACGATTAAACAGAATTTTAGTTACTTGAAGCAAAGATTTTGTCACGTTCAGCAGAGCTGAACTCCATCTTCTCCTTCACAGTGTTTAGAGCATCTTTCAGGAAAGAGAAGGTTAAGTCATCAGCTCAAGATTGCTCCTTTATGTGATCCAAAGCTCTGTCTCTGAAGCTTGATGGTGGTTCTTCAAGTAGTCTTTCCCATATATCTTGATTTTTCTTGATTTGTTCAAGAATTTTCCCCTGCACATCAACAACCAGATGAGAAGAGGTGACATCGGTGCTTATTTATGTCAACGTGCGAGTTGACAATAGTTCTTTTATTGCAATGTTTTTGATTTTTTCTGAATCTTCAGATGCCATTTTTGTTGGTCTATTGTGTGTGTTTTTTCGTGTTCTATGTCTTAATATGGAAGTTAGTTATATCTGTGTTTTTTATATTAAAATAGTAATTTATTATGTAGGTAGGGTGGTAAGTTCAGTAGTATTTATTGTAAAATTGATCATTACATGTCAAATTACAGTCACATCGGTAATAAATTAAGTTTTTTTATATAAAATACTTCTATTTTAGTTTTTAAGATTCGTATTTTTTTTTTTTTTGCAATTTTAGGACAAAGTAGTTTGAAAGTATTTGCAGTGTTTTATTCAAAATCGCATTTGAATCGAAAACAAATTCGCAAACTTTAAGAAATCTAAAGATAATTAACTTTTTTTTTCTGAAATCGCATATGTAAAAGCATGAATTCGCAAACTATAAGAAATTTCAAAGATTATTAACTTTTTATTGAAATCGCATGTATCATGAATTCGCACATTATATGACATCTTAAGTGTTTTTCGCATATAATGTTATATGAATTCGCAAACTTTACAAAAAACACATCCTTTCTTTTTGTTTGAAGTGTTTTTCGCACGTTTGTTATGTATTTCGCATATTCTTATTTGATTTTCACCCTGCATCATCTTCTTCGATAGTAGGTCCATCGATTTGTTTCAGTTCTGAATTTCCAAATTCAGCAGAAGTTCAATTCGCAGAAGGATTTGGTGAATAGGAATCGATCGATTTTTGATTAATTGTTCTATTTTCGAATACGGTTTTGATTAAGAATCTTACGGTATGATTTTTCGAGGTTTTGTTTGCTGATTATCTGGGTTTTTTTATTTCGTAATGGACGATTTTAACCTTGGCAGTTTCCTATATATATCTTTATTTGATTAATTTAATAGTTAAACACGAGGGTTATTTGAGATGATTCGACGGCCATGGTTATAGCGTACGTAATGTAGGATTAGGCATATTGTATGATAATCGGCCTCTCTCTCTCTATATATATATATATATATTTGTTAAAAAGGTTTAAAAGTTTATATATTTTTATGTATTTTTGGGTTGTTCTAGTCTTTAGTTGGGTGGTTTTGTTGATTATATGGTTGTTGGTTGGTAAATAACAATTACTAGGGCTTGAAATTCAAAAATTTAAATTGAAAATTAAGGAACATGGGCTATGGTTGAATACTTGAAGATCCTTGTTTATTTTGTATGTGATAGGATTAGGAAGGAACAATGAGTAGGGAAGTTATGCCGTGATTTCTCAAGAGGAAAGGGGTTGAACCACTTTTTTTCGCCGGATTCTTCTAATTAAAGACCAATGTATGTTTTAGATAAGTTTTTTGTTCTTTTATTTAACGATTAAGAGAAATAGAAGTAGGGATGGTTTGAACTTTGATGTTTTTTTGTTTGTTAATGTGATAGGAAGTTAGGAACTAGGGTTTGATTGTTTGAAAATTGAAATGGACCCGACCCGATCTGATTCGACCCACTATGAAACTTCGTTTGTTTGTGTTTACTTGTTTTACATGACCCGACCCGATCTGACCCGCTATGAACCGATTTTTTTAATATAGGTAGGGGTCTAAAATCTTTAAAAAATTTCCGCACCTCCAAGGAAAAAAATCCTGGGTCCGCCACTGGTAAGGGGTATTATGGAAGTTAAAGTTCAAAAGTAGTGTTGTTGTATAATGTCCTATAACCGTTAGATGGGTATATGACAAATGGGAGAAAAATAAAATATGAAAGGTTATATAATATGGGTGCGTAGTCGATGGTGCCCCATAACCCCCTATCAATCGTTGCTCAATTATCATTTTTTATTTTATTTAATCTCTAAATTTATAAAATTAAGAGTAAATAGCCAAAATGGTCCCTGAGGTTTGGTCACTTTTGCCACTTTAGTCCAAAACTCAAACCTTTTGAATATGGGTCCCTGTGGTTTCAATTTTGTTGCCATTTTCATCCAAAAAAAATATGGTTAGATTTTTCAGTTAACATCCAACTTTTTTTATCTTTTTTCCTCCCTCTTAATGAAGGGCAAAATGGTCATATTTTTTAATTTGTTATAATAAAACTTTAAAAGACCATTTTCCCTTCATTAAAAGGAAGGAAAAAGACAAAATAAAAAAACTAGATATTAACTGAAAAATCTAACCAGATTTTGATTTTAGATGAAAATGGCAACAAAATTGAAACCACAGGGACCTAGATTCAAAAGGTTTGAGTTTTGGACTAAAGTGGCAAAAGTGACCAAACCTCAGGGACCATTTTGGCAGTTTACTCTAAAATTAAAAAAATAAATAACTTTTCATTAAATTAAAAAAAAAACATTACAGTAATAAAAAAGGCATTAAAATAAAATTAAAAAACACTCTAAAACTCAAAGTCCATATTTTTTCCGATAATCGTCTTTCGTTTTAGAGTCATTTCCAACGTCACTCCGGTTAGGTTTCCCTGCGGCTTCGAGTAAAACTCAAAGTCTCTCTCAAATTGTCTATCCTTCGTAAGATCGACCACTTCCCGGTTCTCTTGCTACGTTGAGCCCCGAGGTCGCATACGTCTATCCCTTATATGTTTTGAAGAGAATGATGGTAGAGAGATTGGTATAAAATAAGGGGGATGAAAGGTTTATATAAAGGTTTAAATTATTTAAAAAAAACAAATGAATATTTAAGAATATTATCGTTGAACGGTAATATTCACAATCCCCAATCAATGTTTAGTCTTTTTTAGTTAGTTTTGAAGTTTTCGCGTTAAAAGGGGTTTTCATTTGAACTTTCCCCTATATATATATATATATATATATATATATATATATATATATATATATATACATATATATAGGGAGAGGATCATGAGAAAACTACATATAAATGAGAACTAGAAAACTAACTAAAAAAACCTAAAAAAAAGGTAAAAAACATACCAAATTTTTTATTATTTATTTTTACAATTTTTTATAAAAAAATCGCTAATTTTTACATATAAAAAAATTTTCAAAAATTTTTTTTTTGTTGTACTGCACATGTGCATTATATGTGTACTACACATGTGCACTATATCCGTAATAGTGCATATGTGCAATACAACAAAAAACTTTTTTTTAAATTTTTTTTTTTTTTTGAAATTTTTTTTCCATGCATAAAAAGCTGCGATTTTTTTATAAAAATTAAAAAAAATGGTATGTTTTTTGGCTTTTTTAGTTAGTTTTTTGGTTTTCTCATTTAAACTAGTTTTCTCATGATCCATCCCATATATATATAAATCTTTGTATATACACACGCAAACATACAAATACACTCATATAACTTCTAAACTTGACCAAAGTATGAACTACCCCCCATTAGTGATAAGTTTATTATTCATAACTTTACCAAACCTACTGACAAATAGCTCATACTACGTATTTCTAAATTGTTACCTAACTTAAATCTCTACCGGTAACCAACCAACCTTCTAATTTGTGATGTTTTGACATATTGATAGTTAATTAATTTTGCATATTATTATATTTTATGTTGAATATAATTAGCTTGTAGTACTTTTAAAACCCCTAGACTAGATGCATAAATATTGATATCTACCCCCAACTAGGTTGATCTCAACAGAAATAAGGTCGATGAAGTTGTCTTGAAATAGTTGTGACAACTGACCAAAACCGGTAATTTCTGTACTATTTTATTAATTATTTATTCCTGCAATTAGGTGCTTAAGCATCAACACTAAGTGCATACTTGCTTTACATATGAATCGTGCATATTTTATACCTCCAATATCGCATTGTGTATTACATTATGCGTTGCGTCGAAAAGACTAGTAAACTCACCGGTAAGACAAGCTGCATCAGCATGACCGCAGAATACAATTAGACAATATATTTAGGGCCTAGATGTAGGTCCAACATCAAAAATACATTAAAACCCAAGTGTGGGTACAAGGGTTTACATTAACACTTTCCGGAAGCTAAACTATGCACTAGAAACTGTCTGAAACGCACTTTAAACACTTAATTCTGCACAATTCAACAAAATCCAGGTTTTACAAGTCAAAATAGCATTCAAAAATAGTGTTTAATCACCCATAATAACTTGTTAAGTGTCGGGAATGAAAACTGCCACAAAAGGGTACTTCATACCTTCTAAACTGTACATTTAACACTTTAACGAACCGACAACCGAACAATTAACCGGACACTACCGGAAACATTAAAAATGAATTTAAAACATTGTTTTAGTGTTATTTAGCTAGTATTGGTCTTATAACACATCAAAATCCTTAAAAACACATAAACACATGTAACCTAACATTAAACCCCTAAATTACATCTTAAACCTCCAACTTTCAATTTTTAACACTTTACCCCCCATTGAAATGGCCCCAAATGGACCCCACAACCTTTTTTATTATAATATTAAACTTGTAGGCTAGATATGGAACATAGAAAATCATGGTTAAACATTTGTGGTGGTTATAAGAAACATAATCTCAAAGATATCTTCACTTTATCATTCTTATTCTTCAAACACACTTCTTCTTCTCCCTCTAGCTCACGGCCACCATCACCATCACTCTCACATAAACATTCATTTTCATTCATCATCCAAGCAATCCAAGGTGCTACAAAGGTGTAAGAAGGTTATCTAAGGAAGCTTCAAGCACTAGAAGTGGAAGGACCTTCTTGGAGAGCTTTTATCCACTCACTTTCATCATTCTTCATCTTCATCCTTCTTGTGCCACTTTCCTAGCCATTAGAGCTAGTTGTAAGCCTCCTAATCACTATTTTAGTTCATGTTTATGTTATGTACAAGTCACACCATCTAAGTAACTAAACTTGAAAAGATGAAGATGTAAGAATCTAACATAATCATGAAGAAAACAAGTAATTTTAGTGATTTTTAGTGTATGTGATGAAGTTGATGTTGTTGAATCTTGTGTGTATGCTTAGATCTAGTATGCTAAGCTTGTTATAAGCATAGAACTAACAAGTCTAAGCATGGATCTTGAAAGATCCATGGTTAAACTTGAAGATGAACTTGTGAAACACTTATGTGAACTTGAAAGATGATTTTGAAACATGATCTTGTATTCTTGAACTCACAAAGTGTATGTAAAACTAACTTTTGAAACTAAAGTCCATGAAAAGTTTGTTAGAAATTCATCAAGAGGCTTGTTTATGTAAGATTCAAAGTTGTTAAGTATGGATCTTGAAAGATCTATGATGAAACATGGTTTTAAACATAAAGATCTTCCTAATGAACATAAAAATAGTTTTTGAACATCATTTTCAAGACTTTGAAACCATAAAACACATGGATGGATTGGTTAGTAAATTAAAGTTTCATGGAAGTTTGTTTAAAATTCTCAAAAACACTTGTTTTTGGAAAGATCATTGTATGTTAAGTGTAGATCTAAAAGACTACACATTTTTAACAAAAACCAAGTTCACCATAGTGTTTTACATGAAGTAATTAGTGTATGTTACTTGTGAAAATTGATGGAAATAGTTTTTGGTATAAAAAAGAAAATAAACACATATTTTGAAAACATGGGAAACCTCCATTTTTAGGGGAAATTATGTCAAAATTTTATAAAAATTTTGACACTTAGGAAAATATAAGTTTTGGTGAAACTTATTCCTCAAAAAAAAAATTCACCCAAAAATATTTACCAAGGTTTCCTAATTTTTGTATGGAATTTCAAGTTAAGAAATGATGATTTCTTCAAGTTAAAAATTAATAGTAAGTATGTATATTTTTAGAAAAAAAAAATATATTTAGTGATCACCAAATTTTATGCTAAGTGTATATTATGTGTATTATATGTAGTAGTGCATTAGGATGATGAAAAATACACTAAATACTCCCAAGGAGTACCACCAACAAAATACACATAAAAATACATGACAAATACCCAATATTACTCATGCAAAATAACCCATGAAGGGGTATATGGACAAACACAAGAAAATATATTTGCATAAATATATTGGACGATTCGGACAATGCACACCTTGGACAAAATATATAAATATTCCGGAAATTTAACTCGTATATTGACAAATTTGGTAAACGATACTCTCAAACCAAACAAACGACAACGTATGTATTTTTACAATTATTATGAAAATATGTCATATTTTGCCAACTTGAAAATATATTATTTTGGAGTGTAAGGAAATATATATTTTCATAAACAACTCAAAAATATATTATTTTGGTGGAAATTAAAAATATATATTTTTCTAACTTTGATCTTAAAAATATATTATTTTTAAGATATATGGATACATACATATTTTACCAAGTCAAATTATAGATATTTTTCTATAAAATTTTCTTAAAAAATATATATATATATATATATTAAGCATATAAAAATGGTGATTTTAATAATGCAAAAACAATATTCAGAAAAATTACACATAAATTAAGCATGAAATACTTAATAAATACAAGAAAATACGTATTCATATACGTATAAATACATACCGACATACACAACAACACTTGGTAAAATGCCCATAAACAAGTATTATGCATAAATATGAGAATACAAAATAACTTACCCCAAAATACAAGTATACTTACCTAAGTATACTTAAACGAAATAATATTGAAAATATTATTTAACATATTACTTATACTTATTTATGGGAAAATAATATAAGTAACATATTTGGAACAAGTTAAAAAAATATAGATTATTTTTAACACTTATCGTTTGTCAAACATTACATAAAAAAATATATTTTAAGAAGTAAAATATATATTCACATACAGACGATACCGAATTCAAAGTACATAACGCGACAAACGGGCGAGACCCGACAAACAAGGGCATGACCCTCACAAATGTTGAACATACAAAAGACGAATGCATAAACTTAAGATGGTGACTTGTACTCATGTGTTACAAGTCTAGGGATTAACGTACATAGTACACATATAGGTTACGAGGCATACAAAACAAGCCGGTGAAGTTTACGACGCAAGTTACGCAAAATAGTGAGTTCATGTCCCCCTTTTCTTTTAACTGTTTTCGGATTTATGACTTTCGAGGGTGGAATACATGTTTCAAAGATTTCAAATGGTATGGTTTAGCTAAGGAATGAACCGTTAGATCATGTGGATGGGTAGGCGCACACTTAAGACCATTAATCTTTGTTTAAAGACCAAGGGGCAGGAGTGGTAGATCTATCGGGTGTAGCGAGCCCCACTCATGGGTCCAGAAGTGGCCACATGTAGTGACTATGTCGTTCCAGCCGGGGGGACCGGTACAAAATTTGCTAGGTTTGAGCCTTTCTACGCCATTGCACACATATTAATGTCCTTGCAAAACATTAATTGATTTGTTCATAGACGCTTTACATACCGGTTATCAAAAGAATACTCTCAAATGTTTACAAGTTTATTTGGAACTCATACAAAAAAACAGGAACTCGCTCAACTTTTGTTGATGTTTTCAAAATTACATGTATTTCAGGAAACAAGATGGATCTTTGGCGCTGGTGTTGTTTTCAAGCTATAAACTTCAAGTTTAAATGTCATCCACTTTTGAAGGGTTGATTTGTATATCTTATCCTTGATGGGATATATGAAGCAAAGCCTTGTGAAACTAGTCTTTTGTCAAAAATTCTTTTTATGGAACTTAATCTCTTTTGATGGGTTGTAACTTAACTTGAAGTTATGTTGGTTCAAACTTAACAACCTATGTTTTGTAACATTTTAAACTTATGAATGGATGAACATCGTTATTTTATTCATGTAGTTGTTTATTATAATCAAATGCAATGAAAATTGATTAAGTCACATATATACGCTTCGGTAAAAGTCAGGGTGTGACAATAGTGATACTTATGTTCTGAGTTCTTGCTGGATGAGGATAATGACACGGAATTTGTATATATGACCTTGATGACGTGATAACACATACGTCAATAATTGTTTGCTTTCCGGGTTCGTATGACCCTAACAACGTCACATCCACTTGAAACTTTTTTTATTTTAACAACCTTAGCTTGGCTTTGAATATGGGTGTGAGGGTCAATTTCATGGAATTGAATATTATCTACTGAATAAGCAACAGAGTAGTAATTAGGGTTTATGAGCACTATTTGATTGAAGAAGAACTTGAAACAAATTCAAATACACAAACAATTGTTTAAACCCCGAATGATCATATGAGAATCGTGGTTTTAATACTGACCTTAAGCAATGAACATTCTACTCAAATGTTGATGACGGGGGTAGCTCAAGCCTCAATAAAATGACTAAGAATACATAATAGCTTGAAGGGTTAAAAGGTTTAAAACCCGGGAACTAAGGTGAACAACAAAAAGAACGTGAACAGTAATCAGTCACTTCACTGATTGCTTAAACAACTCTCCCACAACTGCAAAAGCAAACATGTGCACAGGGAGTCCTCTTTTATCCGCAGGTCCAAATGCTTCAACCCCTAAAAGGGTAAGTCCCTCACTGTAAGCCAGATTCACTAGTCAAAGGTTTCTCCTTTGAGAAACCTCTTTCCCTATAAAACACATGCCATGACAAGCATGCCAGACATTTCGGAATCAGCAGAAACTACCTTAACTCTCTGATTCTTCTTCTCCCTCTCGAGAACTAGCTTCATGCTTGTTTCTCTTCTTCACACTAAATAATTCATCTTCTCCAACAATTGCTTTCTGGGTTAATTTCCGATCAGTTCAAGAGCCAAGGAGAATAATAACAACACTAGTGAACCTCTCTCCACGTCTTGCAAATGTGGGGGACCCCACAACCTGCGTTAGGCAAACTTCAACCCTTGAAGCCTTTTGCCAAACCAGTTTGATCACTACTTCAGGTCTCATTCTCGTTGTAACAACAAGTTGGCGCCCACCGTGGGGCTACGCCAGTCACTTCTCTCAAAAGAAGACCAGTAGTGTAGCTCCATTCTTCCTGAAATCGTCATGTCTGAAGGAGAATCTCGGGGAGAGGTAAACCAAGTCCCACATACCTCCACCCCTGGAACCAGCCAAACTCATGTGGCTATACCGACTTCCTTCTCAACACCGGGGAGCACTCCTACAGGAGCAACATACCCCGAGTTTCTCACCTTCCAAACACCGACCTCGTCTCGTTCAGGAGTTCCATCTCCTAATGTCGGTGTGACAACCCTCAAAATTCCATGTATTCCGTACAATTTATTAATAATAATTAATGTGCTTGACGACTGTGTGGAATTACGTAACTGCTTTCTGATATCTGTGTTATATTTACATGTGCATGTTGACACACTAGTAGTGTACAGAAAAGTCATTAAATAGTCTGTTATGACTTCCTGAGTGTTAAAAATAAAAAACGTTGCAATATATATATATATATATATATATATATATATATATATATATATATATATATATATATATAGGACGCTCTACGGATTAATTAAGCAGTTTAACGGAACAACACCGAACCGAACAACCGGACTTCACCCGGAACATAAAAATAATGACAATGACATTGTTTTTCCTTTCTGAGCCAGTTAGGGTCCCCGAATACCCTAACACCCGTTATAAATTGCAACACACTAATACACTAAATAATCACCTAATTAACTAACTAAGCACTAACTAGTAGTTGAAATTGAACCACATTACCCTTTCCCCCATGAACCGTTTGGTTCCCCCTAGTGGACACACCCCACTATTTTTTATTATTTTAAGTGGTGTTGTCTAAAATCTTGACAACATATTACATAATGGTTAATAGGGATTAAATGGTTTATAAATATGTATGATAGTTCTTCACTATCTCACCTCAACATAACTTGAAATTGCTCTCCTTCTCCTCCTCCCTTGTGACTTCGGCTGAAACCAACCTCCACCATACATCCACTTTCAAGTCTTGATCTAACCATTTCTCATACATACAAGGGTGTAAGGTGTCCTACAAACAAGCTCGGTGCACTCGGAAACTCAAAGACCTCTCTAGATTGCTTTTATCCACCACTTTTACGCCTTTGATCTTTCCTAGCCTCGAGCTAGTAGTAAGTGACTCTAAACATCTTCTTGATCTATTCTAAAGTGGTTAATAAGAGTTTCGTCGGTTGAAAATCACTAACATATAAGATCACCAACTAAAAGTCTACTAAAGTGATGAACAAGGTGGTTAATGGATGAATATTAGTGTAAATCATGTAGATCTTGTGTGATTATGATTATTGGTTGATTATCTGATGTTTTGCTGATTAATATTAATATGTGATGTTGCTGTGGTCACTAAACATGATTAACGGAATCAATCGAACACAAGTTAGTAAGTTAGAAAGTGAAAACAGAACATGTCCCGGTTTTACAGCCAACTTCAGTTGGCTGTAAACAGGACATAAACTCAACAAAAAACCGATATTTTGAATCTAAAATATGTTATTATGAAATACAGTTCTAATGGCACCGGAATCGTAATTTTTGGACTTCGTTTACTATTTTTAATGTGTCGATTTGTAACAACAGCTTAAGCTGAATTTTGACAGCAATAAATGGGTGTCATACTTTCAGTCATAACCTGAGTTTTGTGATGAATCGGACCATGAAATTTGTACAGTAGATGACAACCGATACATTTGTAATTACCCCACTGGAATTTCGTAAATCGGATGCTCGATGAATTTTTAATAAATTGTTCCGTGGACTGTGGTCAGAAATACATAAATCTGAGTTCAGTCCGGAATATGAATTTTTATAAAATATTGGTAATGAACCGGACCCCGATATTTTTACACAATAAAATATGGAACGTTTAAGACATCCTGTAAAAATTTCGGAATTTTTGTAATAATTTAACTATTTTATTAAAATGTCCGAAAATAGCCGGTTTTGAATATAAATGCTGAAATGACATAAGTTGTGACTCGCGTGTCTAAATGTCGAGTATGCTATCTGTGAATGATCTAACATGTTATATATGTTATGTGCATTATCGTATGTTTGATTTTGAGTGGGGAATGGATGGGAAACTTAGATGGGCATAAACCGTTAAAGTGATGCATGTTGTGTGATAGATACGTGTAGGAACTTTGTGTTCTATTTGAAAATCACTAAATGACTAACTGGTAATTATATTAGGACGTGATTGACCGACCTTGACTGTTAGCTATATTTGAGAATCTAACCGAGCAAACCGAGGTGAGTTCACACTTTCTACAAGGCATGGGATTCCCGGTGGTTTGGGAATGGGTTAAAGAATTTAAAACTAAATCTACATATCCCCTTGGGGAGATATGTACGTCCATCCTCCATAGAGAGGATGCCATTATTAAACCTACGAATTCTCCTGGTGCAGAATACGTACGTTCGTCCTCCTGGTGCAGGACAACAACCTTAAAACTAGCTAGACAAAACTCTATCAATAAGTCCCTCTTCATATCGACTTAATCGCCGAGGCCAATGGCGAGCGGGTCATTAGTTAATAGCGCTATTAGGTTTAACAAACCTCACACCGTGCCGTTCGGACGGGCGTGTACTAATGGACTATGGCAAACTGTCAGTGATGATAGACACTGATGTAGGGCACAACTATTGTTCGTAGTAGTCGATATCATACCGTCTAGTAGTTCACACGGGGAAAGCCCCCACTAATTATGAATACGGTTTGGGTAAAGAAAAAGGAAATGGTTAAACATACTTTCAACTTCGGGGTAACCCCCACGGCAAATAAGCCAACGAAAGTCAAACCACGTTTTTCAGAAACAACTTAAAACCAAACAACCAAACGTGAACTCACTCAACTTTGTTGTTGACTAGTTGTTACATGCCTTACAGGTCGCTAAATGCTTGGAGCTTGCACGAGGAAGAAGTCGTTGTGGTGTACGGACTGTTATGTCCCGTGCTCATTGTTTAAATCCTTATGAACTTATTAAACTTGTGTTTTGAACCTTAACTTATAAACTATGGACTTATGCTTTTGGATTTACTTTTATGCTTCCGCTGTTTAAACTAAACATGGTTAACTAGCTTTGGTCACCAATTGTATTGAGGTTGGTCTTATTTACTTAATTACGATGTTCAATATGATTGGTGGCTCAATCCTGGTCATGTCATGCCTCCAAGCGGTGGTACTCCGCATGGTGGATTTTGGGGGTGTGATAGTCGGTGCTTTCAACACCCCCTCACGCATTGAAATTACCCCTGACGGGGTTGCTAATAACTTCTTGGAGTTAAGGTCTCTCCTTAACCAATACGTGAGCAGGGAAAGAGATAAGGGAGTGAGGATTCAGCTGGATTATGACGAGCCGGAGCCATCGTTATCTCATGTACCTCCTGTTCTTCCCTTTAGAAGCTCGCAACCAATCGTGTCCAGGAATGAAGCTGGTCCCAGCCATCTACCTCCAAATCCCAGTCTATATACATACACGAGGCCAGATCCGACATCTTTTCCTCTATTTTCTTCTCAACCAGTTGCAACCGGTGCTCCATTTGGGCACGAGCTAACTTTAGATCAGCTGTTACAATCTCCTGTTGCAAGTCTTCCACCTCCAGTAACAACCACATGGGAGCAAGCTTTGTCCGTTCTCCCTTTGGCACGAAGTGCCGTCTTGAGTGCTCCCTTAGGAGTAAATTGTGCAGCTGCACCCAGAAGCCTTCAAGGCTTCAACCTCATGCCACAGATGATGGCTCAAATGATGGCAAGCTTCCCTTGGAAACACTTCATTAATCTAGTGCTGGCCACCCAAGGGAACACCAACAACAACACGGGTGCAAGTATGGAAGAGGATTTGGCCAAGCCATACAAGCTAAGCAATTTGTCATGCTTTTCTCAGTAAATTGCTGATTATGACTTTCAAACCAGGATAAAGATGCCCTCCCACATATGAACCTACGATGGAACGGAGGATCCAGAAGATCATCTTCAGATCTTCACAGGGGCAGCAAGGATAGAGAAATGGTCCAATGTTGAGTGTGGCTTAATGTTCATGCAAACCCTCATTGGGTCTGCCAGGATCTGGTTCAATGATTTGCCAGCTTGAAGCATTCGAACCTTCGATGATCTAAGCAAGGGTTTCTTGGCTAATTTCTCACAACAAAGGAGATACGTGAAGGATGCCACTGTGATCTTCTAGATTAAATAAAAGGATGATGGAAGCCTCAGGGATTTCATCGAGAGGTACAAAAAGGAGGGTTTAACATATGTAGGAGCTGATGAAAAGATGAGGGTTGCAAGCTTCATGAATGCAATCACCTCTAAGTACCTTACCAGGGACTTCAACGAGTGCCTGCCCAAAACCTTGGAAGAGGCACTTGAAAGGGCTGAAGCTCATATCAGGGGGGAAGAGGTGGTTGACATTAAGGAGCAAAGAAAGAGGGGTCCTAGCTGGAGACACAATAGCCTTAGCAGAAAAAGTGGTAACTATGGTTCTTATGATAGACACCCTCGAAGCTCAAACCCTCGAAGGTCTGAAGGTCGGAACCCTTCTAGCAATGACAAGGTCGTGAACTTCACAGCACTGACCAAGACTCCTCAAGAAATACTTACCACCGAAGAAGTCAAGCATAGCTTCCGACCACCAAGACCCCTGCCCAAGAGCAAAAGAAATGAAAATTCGACCCAATTTTGTGAATTCCATGAAGAGAAGGGCCATCATACCAATGATTGTTTTCAACTCAAAAAGAGAATCGAAGAAGCAGTTAAGTCTGGAGAACTTGCCCACCTGGTCAAGGGGGTAAAAGATAAGATGGGTGATGGGAAAAGCAAAGAAGTGAACATGGTGAATGTCACCGAAGGAACTCCTACCAAGCGGCAACGCCTGGAAGCTTGGGAGCTTCAATGCTTGTGCTTCCCACCCCCACAAAAGGGGCTCCATTCAAACCCTTTGGTAGTTGAAGCCACTATGGGGACATTGAAAACAAGAAAAGCATACATTGACACGGGTGCAGCAACAGAAGTAATGTTCGAAAAATACTTCAACCGACTAAGTGACCAGGAGCGTTCAAGGCTTCAACCTGTTGAGTCATCTATCAAAGGCATAACTGACATCCCCCATCAAGCCTTTGGGGCAACTGACACTTGACGTTTGTTTCAAGGAGGGTGAAATGGAAAGAACTAAGCCACTCACCTTCATTGTGATCAATATGCCTTCATCCTATGATGTTATCATAGGAAGGCTTGGTCAAAGTGAATTTAGCATGGTTGTCTCTGTCGGCCAAGGCATTGTCAAGTTCCCCACCAAAAAAGGAATTGCAACCCTTCAACCAACCTATGAAGCCTTCATGGTTGAAGGAGAAAGCTCAGGAAGAAACGAAAGTGAAGAGCAAGGTTGGGCTATTAACCCTAAGTATCCTGAACAAAGGATAAGGGTTAACACCAACCTCACTCAAGAAACTCTTTTATACCTCAAGAAATTGCTAGTCCATAACATGGACATCTTTGCTTGGTGTCCTGATGACATGACCGGCATCCCTAGGGATGTTGCCGAACATGAACTCAAAATTCCACCAAATGTGAAGCCCATTGTCCAACAAAAAAAGAGCCTTGCCCCTGATCGAAGCGAAGGTTCATGTAAAGAGGTTGAAGGGTTGGTACAAGCTGGCATACTCCGAGAGGTTAAGTACCACTCTTGGATAGCCAACCCTGTCATGGTTAAGAAGCCCGATGAATCGTGGAGAATGTGTATCGATTTCAAAGACCTGAATAAGGCTTGTCCAAAGGATTGTTACCCCCTGCCTGAAATTGATCTCAAGGTAGACTCACTTACAAGGTTCCCATTCAAGTGTTTCCTTGATGCATATAAAGGCTACCACCAAATCCAAATGAAAAAAGAGTGTGACATCTGTGTCTCTACGACCATCAAACAAATTCCAAATCAATGAAATATCGTGTTTCATACTTGGGATTTGTATAAATATGTGTATCATTTGCACATATCAATTCTTGTTCGATTTCGAGCTCTAAATCGCTTTCTGGAAAGTTATACGCGAACTGATGCGTAAACGTAATCAGTTTAACACCACAAACACTATGGAATAGTGACAAGGGCTTAACATACCTTAAATAACCTTTACATAACTTAGAAATAAGTTTTGAAGGGTTTGGTGTGTCGAAATCAAGTTTATTCGATCGCAGGGACTATTTGCGTCAAACTGCAAAAGTCTGCTGATTTGTATGGTGTTGAACCTTCCAGAATATGATCATAAGTTAAACATACCATAAATATCCTTTACATAGCTTAGAAATAGGCTTTGAGGGGTTCGGTATGCTAAAATAAACTTGTTTGGTCAAACAGGGACTAAAAGCGTCAAAAAGTGCATAAGTTTGCATTTTCGCGCATATCTTACGTTCTGAATATATCCGGACATCCAAAAATTTATGTAATCATTAAAATATTTTATTTTAGTGATTGGCATGATAAAATCCCATTCGTCGCGTAATTTGGATAGTTTTTCGCGTCCGTTCGTGTTTCGTCGTAATTAACCGAACAATGCAACCATACGACCAAACGAACTGAGATCCGGCATATTTTTGAGCATATTTTAAGTTCCCTATACTTTAACTTCATTTTAGAGCCTTGAAATGGGGTTAACGGGGTTTAAACGCGTAAAAAATGGCTTAATAGTGTTGCAGGGACCAAAACTGTCAATATTCGAAAGTTTATGGACCTGGTACATGGTGGCGTCGCGCCACAGCCTACTGGCTATGTGGAGGCGGCACACCACTACCCTATCTAGGCAGAATATCTTTTTTCTGCAATAGCAGGTTCATTTTCAGCACCTAACTTGAAGTTTAGGGTCTTTTGTGTAACATTTGCAACACCGTGGGATGGTTTTGGACACCCATAGTATTGTGAAACAATGAGTATCACATGGAGGGTCCAGATTAAAGCTCAATTATCGAGGAACGATCCTAACGGTTTTGAGAAATCTATATAAACCCACCTTGTTTCATCTTATTCCTCACATTTGTTCTCATTCTTGCTCTAAGTTGAAGCTCTCAAGCTTCATACCTGAGCAAATTGAGTTCAAATCTTCAAGCTTGGACCTCTTGTAAGTATTCTTTCATCGTTTATGCGTTTTCAAGCATGAAAGTCAAACAGTGTTTGACTTTCTACATTGACCAGTCAATGGTCAACACGAAGTTCGTTTGAACTTTGCAACGTGAGCGTAATCACGATGGTCATAGTCCCTTGTGACTATACCTACTGATTACCACGTTGATTAGGTGTAGTGACGAGTCATAGTTTCGGTAAAAATACGTGTTTATGCGTATTTTGCAACCAAACTATTCTTGGGTATCAAAACCCGTTGTTTTGATATCAAACCCGTTGTTTTGATATCAAACCAGATTTCTAAATTCGTTAAACATGTATTAACATGTTTAACTCGTCACTTTTAGTTTAGTGCTTATATAGGGTCGTAAGATAAGCGCTCTAAACAACCGCTTAGACTTTCGAACCCGACCCGTTTGGTCGATCATTAGGATCCGACCAAACATATGTTGTGACCATAGTTGTATAGGGAATAACCTTCCGAGGTTATACCTTATGGTCACTTCGTTTAGTTAGTTGTATGATAGGTAATCTATATGCCTTAGGAAAATGACCAAAATGCCCTTTTTACACATAATTTCATTTTAAGCATGTGTAACCTAAATTTTTACATCTAAACTGATTAGGTAACATTATTAGACATGTTAAGGCATATAATACTTTTCATAGGACTAGTTAGGCGGTCCGAACGTGTTTTACGCGAACGACGCGTTAAAGTAGCGTAAGCTACCTAAACGGGTCGTAATGGGTCATAAGCACTTAGGATAGGTTTCGATTTAGTATATAGGCTTCGTTAAACCATATCATATGAGTTCCAATACTCATTTGGTTTACGAAACCTCATCCTATCCGATCTTCCGATTTAGGTCCGGTTATTAATGTAGTTATCGATATTAGGTGCCGATTGATTTCCCTGATCCTTCTAGCTTTGCTTGGTTGTTATTCAAGACTTCTAAGCATCCTCAAGTGAGTACATAGTCCCCTCTTTTATGTTTTCAAACATTTTGGGGTGATACACATGTGCCTACTTGTTACTTTCATGTTTTTCATGCTCTTATAACACAAACTTGCTATGTTCATTAGTACACCTATAGTACATGATTTCTTCCATGTTTTTGCTATGTATGTTTTATTAACATGCTAGCACATTGATTTTACATATTACATTTTGTTTCATATGTTTATTCAACATATTTACACATTGGTTTACATTAAACATTTCTACTTTGTATGTCATTTAGCATATTTAAGTACATTATTTTCATAAAACATGCTTACATTTGGTATGACATTTGGTTTATTTAACGGGTCATTAATACATTCATTAACACCGATCATGCTGTTCGTTAGTAGGTAGTGGTACCATAGGAATTGACAACTCCCATTCCTGAAATCCTAGGTTTGTTTGGGAGGAAGGAATGACCGAATTCGATATACATAATTTAGATAAACCTTTAATTTGTTTAAGGGTTTGTCGCCACAGTCGCAAGGCCTGAATGTAGGCGTTTAACAATACCGCATAGATGTTTGTATCAGTAAAGCATGCATTTATTTTTACAAAACATAATTTTTGATTTAATCTATGATTTATTCAAATACATTGTTTTTGTACATTTTACATATGGTTAGAATAGATACTTTTATTTATTTTACCATACATGACATTTGATTATACATAAACATAATTTACATTTGACAATAGACATTGTTTACACATAAACATTTTGACATTTGTTTAAACAAGACATTTTGGTGGTTTGTTTGTGTAAGTGATTTAAATAACGAGGCGTGTGTAATATGATAAAAGCTTGGTGGATACGCCGCTGGTACTTCCTATATATAAGTGCTTTTATGATATTACATACCGTAGCGTTATATAAACCATTTCAAGTTAGACATATTACATTTTACACAATTAACATATCTTTACAAAACATTGTTTTACAAACAACATATTTTGTACAAATTCATTTTTACTTGGTTATTTATTAAACCATACATTATTCTTTTATATCATCTGTTTTCTTATCTATTTTTGTATGATTTATAAAAGAAAACATTTTACAAGGTTCATGACTAACTTTTGTTAAACATATTCTTTAAACTTATAAGTCATGAATCCTATTTTAATAAAACCTATGTATCTCACAGTCATTTTTATGCTGACGTACCTATTTTCACATGTGTTTCAGGTGTTGTTGTTAGATGATTATGATGCAAACATAGGATTGGACAAGGGCCTTAGTGACATTAAAAGATACAAGACTTGTTAATTATGTTATGTTTCTTTGTTTTTAAGACAATGTAACATCTTGTAATTTAATAAAACAAAATTTCAATTACCATGTGTTGTGAAACAATAATTCTATTACGACACTCCCCGACGATTCCGCCGCGGTTTGTTGTTTTACGCGGTCGGGGTGTGACAAAGAGGATGAGGAAAAAACAACCTTCCATACCGACAAAGGTAATTTTTGCTACCAAAAGATGCCTTTTGGTCTAAAAAATGCAGGTGCAATTTATCAATGATTGGTTAACAAGGCGTTCGATGAACAAATCGGGAGGAACATGGAAGCTTATGTGGATGACCTGGTGATTAAAAGCAAGACTGAAGGTCAAATGCTTGATGACATTCAAGAAACGTTCCGGAACCTTAGAAAGATAAACATGAAGCTAAACCCGGTGAAATGCTCATTTGGGTTCGAAGAAGGCAAGTTCTTGGGGCACATTGTAGGCAAACAAAGCATAAAGGCTAATCCCATTAAGGTTAAAACCATCCTAGAAACAAAGTCCCCACAAAGCGAAAACGAGGTTGAAAGCTTGAACGGTAAGTTGGCAGCCTTGAAGTGTTTTACCTCTAAGCTGGCAGAAAGGTCCCTTCCTTTTTTCAAAACCCTTCAAGGGTGTACCAAACATTGCAGCACCTGAAAAGGGGGAGTTGATCTCTGTCTATCTATCAATTGCCGAGGAAGCAATCAGTGCAGTCCTGACCATCAAAAGAAACAAGGCTCAGGTACCTGTTTACTTCTTCAGTAAGACATTAAAATTGGCAGAGACCAAGTACCCTCCACTTGAAAAACTTGCTTTTGCACTAGTCAAAACAGCCAGAAGGCTTCGGAGATACTTCTAAGCACATCCCATACAAGTGGTCACGGACCAACCAATCAAAAGTGTGCTTGAAAAACCCAAAACTTCTAAACGTTTAGCCAAATGGGCTGTGGAACTAGGTGAACATAATATCACCTACGTCCCAAGAAAAGCTGTAAAAGCCCAAATCTTGGCTGACTTCATTTTGGAAGTACCCAAAGAAACAATAACGGAAGTTAATACAGAGTCAATACCTGATCAAGGAAGTTCATGAAGGAATTTGTGGAGCTCATTTCGGCCCAAGGTCGGTAGTTTCAAAGTTGATGAACCTCGGATACTTTTGGCCCACCATGCATCGAGATGCCAGCGAACAATTGAAAAGTGTGAAGCCTGTCAAATACTTGCTCCAGTGCCAAAAAGCCCAAAGCATGATTTGGTTCCCATCTCATCTGCTTGGCCATTCCACAAATGGGGAATGGACATTGTCGGACCATTCCCCCTGCCAAAGGAGGAGTCAAATTCCTCCTAGTAGCAGTTGACTACTTCACCAAATGGCCGGAAGTGAAGCCATTGGCAAAGATAACAGGAAAGCAAATCATTGATTTCGTGTGGGAAAGCATCATTTGCAGATTTGGGTTACCGGGGGTATTAGTCACGGACAATGGTAAACAGTTTGCTGAGAAGCCTTTCAGCATATGGTGCAAAGAGTTCCGAATAACACAAGTCTTCAGCTCAGTAGCCTACCCTCAATCCAACGGCCAGGTTGAAAGAACAAATCGAAGCATTGTTGAGGGTATCAAAACACGATTGGGAAAACATGACACCAATTGGCTTGAAGAACTCGCAAACGTGTTATGGGCAATAAGAACCACTGAAAAAACAAGTCACAAGAAAACACCTTATAGCTTTGTGTTTGGTTCCGAAGCTGTAATCCCAGCAGAAATAGGAGTTACAACAAAGAGAATGTTCAACATTGATCTAGAAGCAAACAAAAAAGAGACGATGTTGAACTTGGAACTCCTAGAAGAAGCACGGGATCAAGCAGCCATTCAAGAAGCAAGGTATAAACAAAAGATGGATTCTTATTACAATGCCAGGGGCAAGCATGAACGATTCAAGCCTGGTGACCTAGTCCTCAGAAATAATGAGGCAAGCAAGAAGGAAATCCAAGGAAAACTTGGTCCCAAATAGGAAGGACCATATGCCATCCTCGAAGATCACAAGGGAGGATCCTACAAACTAGCTGATTCAAAAGGCAAAAAGCTTTCCAGGCATTGGAACGGCAAAAACCTTAAAAGGTTCCACGTTTAGAAAAACATGTGTTAGAAAAATTGGCAAAGTGTTGTTTTTGTTCCTTTGTAATTTGCACATTTTGATGAATGAACAATGAGGTTCTTGTTAAAACTTGTCTTTTTATCCTATGATCAGGTTGAGAACCTAGCAAAAAACTCTATGACAAGGGTCATGTAAGGGGATGAGCTCCCAGGCCACATTGCTCAATAGGTTCAAGGGTTGAATGAACCTATATAAGGGGTGAGTTCCTAAATCAATACAACTCCATGAAACTTATAAAATTTTCAAAAACAAACTTGTCTCATAGACGGGTCTGAGCAGCCTTCACCAAATGTTCCTTAAGCCTTAGAAAATTTTCTAAAAAAACAAATCATAATCAACAGACTTGCGAACCAATATCAAACCAAGGAAAATGAAAGATAGGATAAGTTCTATGTCTTCTTGTTAAAAATACCAAGGCTAAGTGACTGCAGCACTGAACCCTTCAAGGTATAAATAACATAAAGACAACACAAAACCAACAAAGACAATTGGATAAACAAAGCACAAGTAAAAGAACAAAACAACAACACAACAAAAAAAGGTTGTATGTAACCTGGAACCAAAAATACACAGTAAAGCACCAGGTCACAAACATCAAGCAACAACCGGAAGCCTCGAAGGCTTCATGCTACAAGTTGTCTAACTAAGCTGCCTTACAAGAATATACAGCAACATAAAAAATCACAACACAAGGCAAGTACTAAAAAGTCAATAGCATAGCATAAGAAGCCTTAAGGGCCTCCAAAACCTACATAATGTTTAACAGTCACGACCAACAACCAAACCTTAGCGGTTTGTAAACATGCAAATTGTTCAAACAACCACTAGGGCTAACAACCATCAACAGAAACCTTAAGGGTTTCTGCAAAACCTAAATTGTTCAAAAAGACATAATAACATAGTATTGTTTAAAGTGCTAAGATAGCTACGAATGAAATTCAGAAAGTTTAATTTGCATCACCAGCACCAGAAGGCTTCGATGCCCCAGCTCCATCATCCTTAGACTTCTTTGCCTTTTTTCTTCTTCCGACCCTCACTAGCAGCCTCAGAGGCTTCAAGGCTTCCTTCCTTCGAGGCTTCACCACCAGCAGACATTGTTTCTTCACTATCTCCCGAGCATGAGCATTTTTTAGACAAGGACTCCAACACTTTCTTGCAAACTACCTCATTTAGACCATGAGGTTTCAAACCCTGTAAACAGAAAGTGGCTTGTCAAAACACTCGGAAACCTCACCAACAAAAGGCCAAGTCATATGCTCCATGTCCCGAACAGAACCTTGAAAAATTTTAAGAGCTTGCGGTTGAAAGTGGGGAGATTTGTCTTGTGGTTCACCAGCCTCGCAAGCCTTGTACCCAACAACAAGACCTTGATGCCTTCCATGAGCTAGCAACTTCGTATACACATCACCCAAAGCTTGGTTGAATTCAGAAGAATGAAGAAGATAGGTGACCACTTGTTGAAAGCCATGCTCAATCAACCACCTATTATCAGCCTTTAACACCTCTTGCTCCTTCAAAGAAGTTTTCTCCCGAACCTTCAAAGCTTCCATCCCCTTTTTCAAACCCTCAACCTCCACCTCATGCCTTGACGTAACCTCATGCATCTTCTTCACCCAAGCCTCTTCCTTTTTGGCAAAACTGTCAAACTCTTTCTTCATAGAAGCCATGGAAGCCTTCATTTTATCCTTCTTCTTAGTAACTTCTTCATATTCCTGCATCCCTTTCCTAAAACGGGTAAAACCCTCAGCCAACATGGCAGAAAGGTTGCAAGAGCTCAACATCAACCTTGAAATAAAATGATCACCCTCCATCTCTGATATAGCATCTCGGACAACAGGGGGAGAAAAATGGGCCAATACATCTGCACAAATGGCAGGAACCTTGAAACTGTCACCAACTTTCACACCCTAGTTGGGAACGTAAACTTCATCAGCACCAGGCTCTTCCAAGCCTTCAACGCTTTTACCTGAGGAACCCTGGATAGTAGCCACAACATCCTTCTTAACCATTTTTTTCTTTTTCCCAGCAACCACCAACTCTTTTTCCTCTTCCTTCTCTACACCACTTCAGAAACCTGCTTAACAGACACCTCAATATCATCACTAATATCAACAGCCTCTGAACCAGAAGGTTGATCGGCACATTTTAAACGATGATTTGACCGACGGGTAGAAACCTTGGAAGCAGGAACTTTTGTGAAACCCTTAACGTTGGGAACACTCACATAACCGGAACCTTCGAAGCGATGCTCAGACCCCCTAGCAACTGCATCTTCACCAGGTGTAGCCGCAGCATCCTCAAACAGGACATCAGAAGTATCATCACTCTTCATAAAGTCAAGTGCAGACATAACTACAAAATAAACACAAACAAAGGGTATAAGCAAACAGACAACAGGAACATAATAACACAACATAACAAATGCATACCCTGACCATCTCTCATAAGCACTGGACCCCGATCAGGTCTGTCCCACAATTTACTAATGCCCAAGAACACTAGTAAGGGCTCAGGAAAGGGACAAACCCTCGAAGGACACTCCCTGGTGGTTTCAAGAAAACGAGTATTTATCTCAAGAGCAGAGGGTTCAGGTTCGTTAAGAACGGTGTCCGGATGCCTCCAAACCATTTTAAAAGGAACAATCTCATCCGAAACCCAGAAGAACCGGTCTTTCCAAACACCAAGACTGGAGACCATGGATGAAACCAAACATGTATCGACTTGGGATGTTTTGAATGTGAACCAATCACCATTCTTGGCTAATCGTAAGAAACGACAAAACGGCAGAAGGGTTGGATCATGTCCGGAAGCCCGACATAAAACCTCAAAATGCAGAACCCTAGCCAGACCTTGAGGGTGGATCTGACCAAATGAAACACGGTAATATTCTAGAACATTCAAAACAACGTTCGAAAAAGGATGACGGGGATTCGAAAATTCAAAATGGCGAAAATACAAAGAAACAGAACAAGGAGGACACCGATCGATAGAAATATCACAACCTGGTGCAACCGGTTTAAACCTCAACCCAATGCCCCATTCTAAGCAAAAAGCTTCTACTTCCTCTTGGGTTAAGCGTGAGAACGATTTCGCTAGATCCTTACTAGCACCCATACTAAAAGAAAATAAGCACAAGAAATGAAATCGAAACTAACCTGGAGGAAGAAAGGGAATGAACTTGGGAGGAAATGTGTAGAAGTTGTTTTCCTTCTAAGAGATAAAGGAAAAATAAATGAAAACATGCGTTATCATTACACGGCAGTTTATTAAACCGCCGCCTGACAAAAAACTGCCATTAGTCACATCAACTGTCTTTTCAAAATTCAAAATTCAAAAACCAAAAATCTCAACTGCTGTGAACCTTTTAAGATCTCAAGCCTTGAAGCCTCCAAGCAAAATAAAACAAATGTACAAAAAAGTCAGAAGCATTTGTGCTTACACCCCAAAAACCTCTGACTTGGGGGGCTGATGACGGGGGTAGCTCAAGCCTCAATAAAATGACTAAGAATACATAATAGCTTGAAGGGTTATAAGGTTAAAAGGTTTAAAACCCGGGAACTAAGGTGAACAGCAAAAAAGAACGTGAACAATAATCAGTCACTTCACTGATTGCTTAAACAACTCTCCCACAGCTGCAAAAGCAAACATGTGCACAAGGAGTCCTCTTTTATCCGCAGGTCCAAACGCTTCAACCCCTAAAAGGGTAAGTCCCTCACTGCAAGCCAGATTCACTAGTCAAAGGTTTCTCCTTTGAGAAACCTCTTTCCCTATAAAACACAGGCCATGACAAGCATGCCAGACATTCCGGAAGCAGCAGAAACTACCTTAACTCTCTAATTCTTCTTCTCCCTCTCGAGAACTAGCTTCATGCTTGTTTCTCTTCTTCATACTAAATAATTCATCTTCTCCAACAATTGCTTTATGGGCTGATTTCTGATCAGTTCAAGAGCCAAGGAGAATAATAACAACACTAGTGAACCTCTCTCCACGTCTTGCAAACGTGGGGGACCCCACGACCTACGTTAGGCAAACTCCAACCCTTGAAGCCTTTTGCCTAACCAGTATGATCACTACTTCAAGTCTCATTCTCGTTGTAACAACAAATGTATTATATAAATTTATAGTATCGCAAAAACTTTAAAGATCTTCTTTCTAAGGTCTATGAATAATCACATCATGATCTTCTTCGAAAGTCTTACCCATGCTTACATCATATAGAATATTTTCTGATAGTTACATGCAACTTCCACAACGGTAACAACTTCATCAGTATCAAGTTACATCGGTATTAACCCTTACCGATAGCAAGTTACTTTTAGTAGTAAAATATCAGAAGTGGTAAGTTGCTCACGGTAGCAACTTGCCAAGGTACTAACTTCATATTTTACCTTAACAACAACTTGCATTAGTTGCAAGTTTTACTTTAGCAGAGTCCATCTATACTAGAACAAGTTTTCTTCAATAGTAACTTGATCTAGTAGTACTCTGCAGTAGTAACTCTAAAATTCTTCAACACTAAGTGTTTTTAGTAGCACTTCTAAACTCCATCATCAACACCAAATGTTTTCAGTAGCAACTTACAAAACTTAACAGCATTGACATCAACCTTCAGATTACTAGCAATTAGTTATTTGTATCAACGGTTTTAGAGATCTCCAACCCAACAAAAAGCAAAAACTCAATTGCTGAAATCTAAGCAGTTAACTTTCTTTTTTTTTGGCTTGCTTAGCTGACAAATATCTTGTTGTTTGCACTTTTAACCCTGTAACAACCATTACTCTCATCTAATGATAAGTAAAGCTTAAATGTTCTCATCCAAAAATAAGAAATTCCAAGGAGATGATAGGGGAAGATGAAGTTAGTTCTCTGTTAGAGTACATGGGATTGCTTTTGGTAACAAAAATGAAAGTTACGAGTGTCGTTGATTAAGCTAATTAGAAAAAAACAATTGTTAAAAACATTACAAGTAGATTTCATGTCATTGGCACGTTATTAGAACTGTTATTCGTCAAATTGGTGGGATGAATTGTTATCAACCAATGAATCATAGTTTAGTTTATTAGAATCCATTTAACATATTGTTAGGAAACTTCATTTGTAAGTATTGAAGAAAATCAAATTCAGCTTGATCTATGAAGAAGATAAGAGTCCTGAAGATCAAAAGAACAAGAAGAAGACCGGATAGGGCAACTGAAAAGAACAACATCTACTTCAAAGAATCATAAGTTGATCAAGAACAGAAGAAGATTATCAGAGAAGGCTTTTCTGATGGATCTGATGATATTTCTGATGAAATATCATCAGTTTCTGGCAATTCTGATCATCAGTTTTCTGATGATTTGTTCACCAGAATTTCTGATGAAGTGGTTATCAGAAATTCTGATAAAACCCCACTTGTCTAAAAATCAGCTCTATCCTGCCACAATAACCGAAGCAACTTGACATTATTGATATCATGATGACAAAGGCAACTTGATTATTGGATTCAATGAATATGTTAAGAAGCTACTTTTTGCAGAACATATACATGAATAAACAAATGTTTATTCATGTATCCAAGCCGTCTATAAATAGAAGGCTCATCAAGAAAAGAACATTGAGTTAAGCTTAGCATTCAATACATACTACAAACTCCATTGTCCTTTCACCTCAGAATTCACAAGTATTCATTTGTAATAGATAATAATCTTGCAATCACCTTGTAAACCATTTTGTTTCAAAGTGATATAAACTTGAAAATTCTGTAGGTCTTATTTCTTGAAAGTCTGATTTCTATTTCCGCACACTATTTTCACATTTGTTGAAATCACTTGCCATATTATGTGAAAAGAAGTTTTTAAGTCCAAACTGGGACCAACAATTGGTATCAGAGCAGATTGAATAAATCATTTTTTCAAACGATCAATTGCTCATCTTCTTTTCTCTAAACATGGCAAACTTTCAAACATGGAATAATGCTTTTAACATTGGTTCAATGTCTAAACCTCTGACTCTGGTCAGAGAGGAATACCCACAATGGAAAATCAGGATGGTCAACTTCCTTAATGGACATGACCGAGCTCTGTTTCAATCCATTGAAAGGGGTCCGCATGTAACAATGACTATAATACCAGCTATTCCAGCAACTGATCAATCACCAGGAATCCCTGCCTCTCGGGCTCCCAAAAGTGAAACACTTTGGAGCCCAAAAGACAAGGATCTGGTGGCTGCAGATGATAGGGCCAAATCACTTTTGATAATGGCTCACCCTAATGACATATTCTCTCATGTTGACGCATGTGCATCGGCAAAGGAAATATGGGATCAGTTGGAAAATCTTTGTGAAGGAGGAGAAAGGATGAAAAGAAACAAAAGAACAAACTATGTTTCCTCATATGAGAGATTCAAAAGTTTACCAAACGAAAAACTATATGAAACATATCACAGATTTGCAAAACTTTTGAATGAGCTAAAGAAATTTGGTATTATAAAATCAAATGATGAAAGGAATATAAAATTTCTGGATGCTTTTCCTAGAGAATGGAGAAGTCTAACTATGACTTTGTCCTCTACCTTAGAACTAGGCAATATGAGTCTTCATGACTTATATAGCATTCTGGTCCCCAGAGAAGAAGAGATATTTGAAGAATCAGTTCAGAGAGGGGGATCTTTAGCTTTAATCTCTAACTCACAAAGAACACCTACCAATGATCCACAACCTTCAAACAGTCAAAATCTTGAAATTTCTGATACATCATCAGATTTTTCAACTTTTGCTAAAGCAATTGCACTGCTCACTAAAACCTTTCAGCAGAGGTTGAGGGGAGGAGGCCAAAGATACCAGAAAAGTGATAGAGGGAGGATGGAAGGAAGATCTAGGGATGAAGGTAGATCAAAGGATAAAGGAAAGGCTGAAGTTGTGTCTTACAAATGTAAACAAAAGGGTCACTATGCATCAGAGTGCAAAACCAAGAAACTGAAGGATGTTGCATACTATGAGAAGAAGCTGGAAGAAGCAAAGAAGCAACAACAAGTCAGTTTGATTGCAGGGACAGATACATGGTTGTCAGATAATTCTTCTGATGAAGAAGAAGAAGAGATGGCTAATTTCTGCCTCATGGCACTTTCTGATGACCGGCCTGAAACATCAGAACATAAGGTAAATCTAGATAATCTTGATCTTGAACACAAATTGAATAAACTCATGTCAGATTTTCTAAGTCTGCAAGATAAACAGAGATCAGATAGTAAAAAATCTGATGAGTTGCAAAGAACCATGAATAAAGTTATACTTGAAAACCAGTTACTGGTAGAAGAGAGCTTAGATCATAGAGCTAAAATTGAATTTTATGAAAAAGAAAGAAAAGATCTACAAGAAAGTTTATGACAAGGAAATAAATGTAAAAGGTTTTCAACAAGCTAAGGAATTCATTAACTTTATTGAATCTACACCAAAGAACAAAGGAGAGGGTTTAGGGTATGTAAAAACAAGTGAAATTAAACCCACCATCTTTGTGAAAGCAACACATCAGATTTCTGATAAAATTTCATCAGAATCTGACTCAGAATCATGCAGATCAACAAGCTCTGAGAACTCTTTTGATATCTCAAAACCCAACTTAAAAGCAAAACCGAGTGAATCCAAACAAAAATCTTTAAATATTCTAGAAGCAGTTCAATCAAAATTTCAAAATTATCCACTCATTCCATCACAAGAAAAGAAATCAGAAAATTCTGATAAAGAATCTTGTATGCGTGTTGACATACTGAAGCTAGTTCAACACCATCTCTAAACAAAAGTTGAAATATCTGTTCATGGCTCAGCATGCAACAGATATTCTGATGTGTCACAACCCCCGCCCCCTATCTGTTCCGGGAACGGGCGGACGCGAACTCAGTGGCGGTGGTATCAATATTTATTAATTTGGCAGCGGAATTTTCATCAGGACCGTAGTTAGGAAATATTTTATCAGAGTAAACCACCATATTTTATAAATACAAATACATGGGGAAAACCCAAGTTTCTTATTACAAACTGTTTATAGAGATAAACTTTATTTTATTTGAAATAAAATATCTTCTTTATTTAGGTAACTTTTATAGCCACTTTTCTAAGCCTTCAGTGCTCTCCAGCTGGCTTTTATGTGCTTCACACTAAGTTACCTGAAACACGTGTTTAAAACATTTTATCAGCAAGAAATACTGGTGAGTGAATCCCAGTTTAATCAAGTTTAAATAGAAAGTCACAGTGAACAGTATTGAGAGCGATCACATTGTTTATTTCTACATAATTACTCCATTAGTACTGTCAATCCAGACTTGTGGGTCATATTACCCATTGGCTAACTCATTGTCCAATGGTAACGTATTGTCATCCCGACTTACTACTCACAGTATAGTAAATTTTGTATACAAAACCCCAACATACCGGCAGTAATTGAAGAACTACAAAGACTCAATCACTGCTTAATCGCATTGTAAAATATTCCAAAAAGATTAACAAAAAGAGGATAAACTCACATTGCTATTTTAGACTTCGCGTAAGGGTTTCCTGGGATTAATCTATAATTTATACAAATGTACATAGGTTAGTATAATAACCCTTTGAAAATATTAATGATACCCTCCCCGAGACGATATTCCAACAACTACGTCGGGCAGAACCACGACAGTTGTTACGGAATCCTAAATCAATTGGGCAGCGTATCAAATATGAAACTGGGGTTATAATACTTACAATGGAGTAGAACCTCGCTAATTAGGGGGGTATAATACCCGCTTATAAAGCCTACTATTCAGAAATTGTGATTGAGAAACGAAGAATGAACGAATTCAATCTGAGATCCGATGCGTTCTATTTATAGTTGCTGATCTTGACTCTCTCGTGGCCCGCGTAACATGAGAGCAGGGCTTACGCGGCCCTCGTTGACCTCCAGTCAACGTATAGCTGGGCTGAGTCAGCCTATAGACGTGCCCGGTGTTGGGCCACGTGGCCGCACCGGGCTGCGCCATCTATCTGATCTTACGCGGCCCGCATGAACTTTAACGGGTAGCTTACGCGGCCCGCTTGAACTTAAGAAAATCAAAGGAATCAGGTATCAACCTTCATACCGCTCGCGTACGGATTGGGGTGGGTCTACGCGGCCCGCCTCAACTTACTATTTCTTGTTTTTTTTAATACTATATTATATTTCGGGCTCGGTTTTCACATACGGGGTGTATTTAAAACATATAGGGGTATTCTAAATATATTAGAGGTGTCAGGAATATTTTTAAGGGTTGATATATCTTGGGTACAACTCCCGGGTTATTTGATAAAATATATATAGTGCACTCACATTATGTGTAGTAACCCAATTCTACTTTATCCCTACGTCACGAGATAGAACCGCAACGAATTTGGGCAGAGCCTTGTCATACGTTACGGGGCCCTATGTCACTTGGACAGGGTATTAGTGATCAAGGGTTACAACACTTAAAACAGGGCAGGGTTTTGTTATTATCATTATAGATTAAAATAAGAAATAACATAGAATTTAAAGAAAGAAAGGAGGCCCGAGAGAGCTGTGCAAGTCTGAGTGTTTAGAAATGTAATTCCTATATATAGTGTATCGGGTAACTTATGGAACACGTTGACATTAATGGTACTTTCATTATATTTCTTTAATATTCCTACGTTACTTATAAAAAGGACACGTAACACTTTTGCATTGAATGTTATCTTCCATGTATTCATTGCCATATGAAATTAGCTCCATATATTTAATCCAATCATTGAATATTTGAACATGTTGACTGACCATTTTGTGGCTAAAATTGAATTATTTTTAATTGTCATATTTTAGTTCTTAGTTATTTATTATTTAGTATGGACATGTATGTCCTACTTTAGTTTAAACCAAAAGATTCGATTATTATTATTATTATTATTATTTAATATATATATTATAATTAATTTAACTGCTTTACTTATTTGGCGTCTATAACTTTTAAAATATGACGTTTCATAAAATGATAAATATGTCATTAGAACGAGAGTATTTTTGTCTTCATTTTGAACCAAGTTTTATTAAAAACATAGTAGGTTCAAATATAATGTATTTTTATGATTTAATTATTAAATGGTTCCTACGCTTACCCAAAATACTTCCTATTTCCATTGGTCAACTTACCCATGATGCATTCTTTTAATAACATAAGTTTTTATATATTTTATATAAAAATTTTGGGAATGTTACATCATCCCCACCTTGTTTTAAATCTCGTCCTCGAGATTCCCTGAAATATGGATGAATATTTTTAGTTAGTTTGATTTCTAGGTATATTCTGGTCCTTGTTTTAAATTTTACTTTGACCAAAACTATTCTCTAAGAGATTCTTATGCTTGACTGGAATATGTTTTGTATTTTAACACAACTTTTAGTTACAGGTTTCCTAACGCGTTAATAATTGCAAGGGAAATTCTTATACTTTTGATGGTGTCCCAACTTAAAAAGTTCCTGTCGTTCATCTTGTCGCACGAATTTCGAGACGGATGATCAAACAAAATAGTGTTTGATATTGGAATTATAGATGTATACGAGAGATTCCTAATAAATCTAAAATTATCAGTGACACACATGTTCGTGATTTATCCCTAATTGTCAATTATGGTCTTTGGATTTCCTTATAGATATACATATATCTATATAATCATATATTTCACACACGACAATATACACATCATTCAGAAGATCAATGTATTTAACAGATTCATATTTCCAAAAATAGGCACGACATAAGATCATAGCATTATTTAGGGAATTCCATTATCATAACATATACCCATCTCACCCGGTCTTGCCGGAGAGGTAACCCCATCTCACCTGGACAAGCTGGAGAGTCTACCGCACCATACCCAGTTTTGCCGGAGAGGTAACCACATCTTACCGGGACAAGCTGGAGAGTCTACCGCACCATGCCCAGTTTTACCGGAGAGGTAATTATCATGATATTTCCCATAAATAGACTTCTCTCAAATCAGGATTTTAAAAGTACATCATTTACTATAGTTTGCATCAAGAAACAAGGAAATCAGTATTCTCATGATGGATCATTTTCTAGAACCGAGTAGTACTAATAAACAAGAAATAACAGTGGCCAGGTGTTATTGCTTATTTATCATACAGGCACTTTTCTAGTCATCATCCTCACGGAATTCCAATAACCATCACACTATATCTACGCAAGTAATTGGCTCATCTCAAAGCTTTATACTAAGACATTCTTCTTAGGTTCAAGTCTAAATACTGTCCTGGTTGTTACCAGTGAATATCAATATCCCAACTTTTTCATTTAAGCATAGATATTATTATGGTTGTGGTTTTCTTTTGGTTGGAGAATGGAGTTTCAAATATATCATTGTCTCCATTGACACTATGGTTTGATTAAATGTGAAGAGTAAGCTTACAGCTAACTTTATTAGATTCCATTACAAGGAATATTTTATTGAGACAGATGGCATTTTACAACATAGTAGATTTCATGGTTTATAATGGCTTCATGTTTTTATATGAATTACCAATGATATTTTCTCTTATGTTTATCTTACAGAAGATATTATATCAGGTACACCATCAAGAAATTCAATTGGGTATATGCATATATATGTATGTATAAAATTTCAAATTTCTAGTTAATATTAAACTTACGAAATATATACACATATATAAAATAATAACTATACATCCGATGGTACCAATCATCAAGCTTATTTTCATGACTTTATTTTATCCTTTTATAAAAGTAGTATATTGAAATAAACTTCTGTCAAATATAATATTTTGGAATTAAAAGTTTAGGGAAATAAATTACTCAAAATATAAATTTTCTGGACTCATAAGAACAGTTTCATTTTTAACTAATGGGTTAAACTATACCAGACTCACTATTTATGTTACCTTAATAATTTCTCCTCAAGTAACCATCTATATATCTATTCCAATTATCACATTCCTACCTTTTCCTTTATAAGAATCAATTATAATATACATTTAAGATTGAGAGGCATTATTTAGAAAAATATGTGTATATGTGACCCATGACATTGTATTTATGGGTTACCAAGAGATATATATACTATACATAAATTACTTTCTATAATTTATAACAATATAGCGGATATATATATAAGATTTAAATATTAATATATAGTATAAACTTAAAACACATAACATAGTAAGTAATACAAAGTTTGATGTTTCAAAAATTGATTCTAAATATATTTGAGTAATATACATGTATTGAAATATGTATGTATATCCCATACAATATTAATAGTAATTTATTTAAAGATATTACAATATTAAGATTGTAATCTGAATTTTTAAATAAAGTTATATATAAAGGACAAAAGTACTAAACACACAATTGAGTCAATTATTCTTATGTGGGGCATCCATTTTTAATTCTAGTGTGAGAAAAAAAATGAATGTTTGGGAACATTTTAACGTGCCAGGTAAAATAAATAAATAGATACTAAATCATTGATTTAAGTAGGAAAAGATGTTTTTACTGTTATAATATTTTTATTTCTAAAAATTTAATTATCCAATCTCTTTTATATGTATCGATTGTTCAAAAAAAAATTATTCCTTCTTTTTAAATATAATAGTTTAATTGATAGAGAATGAAAACCTGATTATTTATATATGATTATCATGATATATATAATGATCCTTTTTATCATACCTTCTCTTTATAGTTTTGAATGTATAAATTTTACAGGTATCCTAATATATATAAATATATATATTTTTATGTTATATACACGTATATATTATTAAAATGTATTATAGTGTGTATATATATACATTTCAAATATAATAGAATTGTATTATTTAACTATTATACATTAGCCAGCTGACTTGAATAATTTTCTTTAAGATACACAATCCTATAATTAATATGACTGGTTAATCTTATAATCTTATATTAGCTATTTCCATGCATAAGACCTATTATGTACATACCTTAATATTAAAGATTTGTAGAAACGCTTTCAACATTTAGTTAGGCCTTTCTACGTAGTCCAATCAACCCAAATTTCTAAAAATTTTAAATGATTTTATTTAATCATGAATACCCATCATATTCATTTAACCATCTATTTTATTACTAAGTATTTTAATAGAAACCTTTACAAGTAATCCCAACATTAATTATTTCATAAAATTATGAAAGTATGAAGTCTTATGACCAACTAGTTATAAACCAGAAAGGATAAAATGGAGTGGTAAATTGGTACACCTGGTTTCAAAACTTGCTTTGGCTAGATCCACTAAAGCAATCTTTTAAAATTTTTATTACTTCTTAAAATCCTTTCGGTTAATTTAATAGCTTCGGTTTTATTTATTTAGATATAAATTATTTTGAAACAATATTATTAAAACCACAAAGTTTTAAAGTTTTATACCATATATTTCAATATGTATTTTAAATCAAAGTAATTGATTGGTTTCAAAAGAGAATCATAAACATGACTGCTTTGTTAATAACTAACTTAGTTTGATGTATATTAACAATTGAATGTATTTAAATACATTTTTATAGGTATACAAATGATTACATTGGTACATTTTATATGTCAGATCTAATGATATATATGACAATATTAAAACATGTATTAATAATAAATCGTGTAATTATTTTAACTGATCAACTCCTATTTTTAAATAAATATTTCATGATTCTTTTAACTATTTTAACGTATACATATTATGATATTATTTGAGTAGGTGGTATTAATTATTACAGACAAATTTCTAGTACAAACATTTGGGTATAATCATAAAAATGGATTGATTAAAAACGGCAAACATTGCGACTCATATATATATATATATATGTATGTATTTAGGGTAATGCTCCATAGGAAACCTTAGATTTTTAATAAACTTTGAAAACCCATCACATGGTCTAGAATTGTCCATGTGTCCCAGCCATCTCCATCTTTTCTTTTGCTTTTTAGGGCACATTTGTAAATTCAACAAAAACATTTATTACACCCTTATATTCCCAATGTGTCTCTCTCTCTCCCTCTTTCAAATCCATTTGAAAATCAAAATCACAGATCTTTTCTCTCTCTATATCTCTTCATCAAATCTCTCTCATCGTTATCTTTTTTTCCTACCATCACCACCGCACCACCACCATCATCACCACCGCACCACCATCAGTATTGTACCTCTGGCACCACCGTAAACACCTCCAACCCTGTTGCACAACCCCCGCCATCGTTGCACCTTTACCACCGTAGGCCGACCCCCGCTGCACAACCCCCACCACTGCCCCTCCACCACCGCCATCCCCCAACCCCAACCCATATATTCAGATGTGGAACTGAATTTTTTCAACCCAAATGGCTATACTTTATTCCATGAAGAACCATGTGGGTCCGTAGCATCCTCAAAATGGCACCAAATCTGAATGTTGCCATCATCAACTACTGCTCAAAGGTCACCGATGTCGACGAGCTCTTGAGATCGTATCAATCTGAACCCGAATGTTCTCCATCCAAAGATTATATTTGGGGGAATGATCTCCATCCGAATGTTGAACTCATATAAACTACAAAGGTTTAATTGTTTGTTTTTTGATTTAAAATTTGTTTGGGTTAATTTTGGGGGTTTTTTTATGTGCGAGGGTAATATTGTTAGATGATTGAAATTTTGAGCTTGGGGACTGTGTGGATGTTTGAGTTATGGATAAATGCTTTTGGATGCGTTGGGAAAGTTTATTATGTTAAGATTATGATATGTAAATTCTAAATGGCTCGTTTCATATTACACGTTACATACTAAATTTCAAGTACATAAATGGCCGGTTTCATATTATACCTTACATGCTTGAATAGTTTGAATCGTTCAATTTCATTTTAGCCATTTCACCTTTTTTCTTTTCAGCCGATTATAGAATATGGGTTTTGAAACACGAACACCAAGTATAATAGTTAATAGTTATGTCTGGTTAACGACTTAACGGTTATCTTATCTTTTTGTTATTAGGATGGTGATGGATACAAGGGAAACAAGATCCAATTATCGGGACCGTTGGTTTCGTCAAACGTGGATCAGATGCTTAAGGATCATGACCATGTTTATGTTACAGCACAACACAACTAACACATGTTATAGTTTGAACTTCAGGACATGCATGTGTTACATGTGACGTGAAACCCATGTACAACGTAACACGTGTTAGTGCTATGTATTTTTGTTTACTAGTAATATGTAATGTGAGACTCTTGTTGTTTTCTCTAGTACACGATGCTAAAACGGTCTAGACTTAACACATTTTCTGTTGGAGGCTCCCGTATTTGTACCTCTACTGTTACAGTTACTATTGAAGTTTATGCATCCATTCTGGAAGTCTTAACACATGTTATAATAGATTCTTAACACACGTTATATCAGGTTTACTCTGTTGTTATTAAGTTACTATTGGAGTTTACTCATCCATTATGGAAGTCTTTACACACGTTATAATAGATGCTTAACACACATTATACATTTCAGTCGCTTAACACATGTTACAGTATGTATATACACATCATGGTGTTTTGGAAACCAATAGCTTATACATGACACCATGTTAGGTTAAACCAAGATTATAACAGAGGGTTAACAAATTTTATCCTAGGTATACGGTGTTACGATATTAACTTGTATGTTCCATATTAACTTGTCCACGTGTTACGATCAGTATATGCACATCATAGTGTTTGGCAAACCACTTTCATATACATGAATACAAGTCGGGTTACAACAACATTATAATGGATGCTTAACACATGTTATCATATATATACAAGTGGGGTTACAACATTACGATATTAACTAAACTCACCATTAAACCCATCGCCTCCGTCAACTGTTTTCACCCTTATCACATGTTAAGCAACTACATGTAATTTAAGACTCTTATTGTTTTGTCTAGTACATGATGTTAAAACGGTATGGACTTAACACACTCTGGAAGTCTTAACACACGCTATAAAAGAGGCTTAACACACGTTATATCAGGTATACTATGTTATTAAGTTACTATTGGAGTTTATGCATCTATTCTGGAAGTCTTAACACACGTTATAATAGACGCTTAACACACGTTATATCAGGTATACTATGTTGTTATAATATATACAAATCATGGTGTTTTGGAAACCACTAGCTTATACATGACACCATGTTGGGTTAAACCAATATTATAACAGAGGCTTAACACATGTTATCCCAGGTATACGGTGTTACAATATTAACTTGTATGTTCCATATTAACTTGTACACGTGTTACAATCAGTATATGCACATCATGGTGTTTTGCAAACCAGTTTTGATATACATGAATACAAGTCGGGTTATAATGGATGCTTACATGTTATCATATGTATACAAGTGAGGTTACAACAAGATTACGATATTAACTAAGCTCACCATTAAACTCATCGCCCCCATCGACTGTTTTCACCCTTGTCACATGTTAATCAATTATATGTTCCGAACAGACAAATTGTAACACATGTTAGATCAGTATATACACATCATGGTGTTTTGTAAACCACTAGCTTATACATGAATACATGTTAGGTTACAAAAAGATTATAACAGAGGTTTAACACATGTTATACATTCCAAAATGTGCAAAACAAACACATGTTATAACAGGGGCTTAACACATGTTATACATGAACACATGTCAGGTTACATCATGGTGTTCTGTTACAGCATGAACCACTAACACATGTTATAAACGAACGAAGACTTCTTTCCCAAAGTATTTGACTTATTCAATGTCCCCGCATTAACGTTGCCTACATCCATCCAGCTTGTCAATTGAATATCTTTATGGATCTGTTTCTGAAAATCAACACACGTTATACATCATTCTAACAGGTGCTTAACACACGTTATGGGTCTGTTTCTGTAAATCAAACAACCCAACAAAAAAAAACACTTACTTTTCAGATCAAAAGCCCAAACCAGCAACCAAACCAACAAAAAAAACAATTATTGTTAAGATCAAAATCCCCAAACAAGCAACCAAACCAACAAAAAATCCCGTTCAAAATCTCATCCTAAAGTTTTCGATTTATTTAAAATACATGAACATTAACCATTACTAGATCTTGATTGAAGACATAGGAGAAAGGAGAGAGAGAGAAAATTAACCATTACTAGATCTTGACTCCGACGACGTTCCGAACTCCGGCGCCACCAACCACCCACCCTCCACCACCTTCTACAACCACCCACTGTCGCCGCTATCAACTACCAACAACCCAGAATGAACCAGCCACCACCTTCCACCAACCACCAGATCTGCAACCACCATCATGCCTCACTCATCGTGCATCTACCGCCTCCCCTGCCCCAACCATAACGGTCAACAACACCACCGCCACAGCGCTGCTGCTGCCGTTGGTGGCTGGAAACCCACCAGTTTTCTCTCTCTCTTTCGATTTCTTTGGACCTCTCTTTCTCTTTCGATTTCTCTGGTACTCTCTCTCACGGCTCTCACTCTCTCTCTAGGCTTTGCAGGTTGTAAGTGTTGTGTAGAGAGAAGGGAAAGTGATGGTGGCTAGGGTTTTGATTTGGGGAGGAGAAAATGAGATCTGTGATTTTAGAGAGAGGGAATTGAGAGAGCTGAGATGAGATTGTGATTTTGAAATGGATATGAAGAGAGAGAAAGATCAGTGCATTAAAGAGAGATGATAAGATTGGACAGTGGAGAGAGAAGGAATGTACTTCCGAAAATGCCCTTCCAGTTGTACTAATGTGTATTATAAGATTTCTTTTAAATATAATTGTTACCAAAATTATGAGAGCCATTGATCAAGTTAGATGAAAGATAATCAATGGATGACAATGGGTTTGCATAGTTTTTTTAAAAAAGATAGAGTTTTCTATAGAGCCCAACCCTATGTATTTATTACAAACTACAACTGAAATTCAAAATATACTAGTGATTATGCATCCGTAACCTATTTTAGTCTATCTAGGTTATAGGAGTATTATGCTCAACATGCTTTTATATAAGGTTTATTCTATCTCCTGTCTCTACTAAGTTGTTATTTAATGGGCAAAGTTCCTTTTAAAGTTTCTAGCTCATAGGCGGCATGGGTGCTGGTAGTGGTTTGGCGGTTCAACTATTTAATATAGGTTGGCATTTACTACTGTAGTGGCTAACATATTGAGATTTACCCATTGTTCATCTAATTCATCTTCCCATGGTAGGTTATTGCATGTTTCCTGAGTTTGTGTATTTATTTCCTTATTGATTATCACTCCCTTTGGTTCTGATTTCTTTATTTTCACTTGACTTTTTCTAATAATCCAACTTCTCTTCTTAGTGGTAAATGGTTTCTCAGACTGTGTCTTACGAATGAATATTCCTTCCTCAGTATCTGCTGAGTATCCTGAGGGATTTGGTTGAAATGAGGTTCCCTTATCTTTTGGTGAACTATTTAATTGACAATAGATGTCCGAAATTCTTTGTTTACCCATACTGTAGACTAACAAATAGTCAAATAATATAAAACACATAATCACATAAGTTATTTCCTAACATAGAATTTAAAACTTAAGTGTCAGCAGAACACTTCTTTGGCTTGAACCAGTGGCTAGGATCTGATACCACCTTCTGTCACAACCCCCGCCCCCTTATCTGTCCCGGGAACGGGCGGCCGCGAACTCAGTGGCGGTGGTATCAATATTTATTAATTTGGCAGCGGAATTTTCATCAGGACCGTAGTTAGGAAATATTTTATCAGAGTAAGCCACCATATTTTATAAATACAAATACATGGGGAAAACCCAAGTTTGTTATTACAAACTGTTTATAGAGATAAACTTTATTTTATTTGAAATAAAATATCTTCTTTATTTAGGTAACTTTTATAGCCACTTTTCTAAGCCTTCAGTGCTCTCCAGCTGGCTTTTATGTGCTTCACACTAAGTTACCTGAAACACGTGTTTAAAACATTTTATCAGCAAGAAATACTGGTGAGTGAATCCCAGTTTAATCAAGTTTAAATAGAAAGTCACAGTGAACAGTATTGAGAGCGATCACATTGTTTATTTCTAAACAATTACTCCATTAGTACTGTCAATCCTGACTTGTGGGTCATATTACCCATTGACTAACTCATTGTCCAATGGTAACGTATTGTCATCCCGACTTACTACTCCCAGTGTAGTAAATTTTGTATACAAAACCCAACATACCGGCAGTAATTGAATAACTACAAAGACTCAATCACTGCTTAATCGCATTGTAAAACATTTAAGGTTTTGTAAAATATTCCAAAAAGATTAACAAAAAGAGGATAAACTCACATTGCTATTTTAGACTTCGCGTAAGGGTTTCCTGGGATTAATCTATAATTTATACAAATGTACATAGGTTAGTATAATAACCCTTTGAAAATATTAATGATACCCTCCCCGAGACGGTATTCCAACAACTACGTCGGGCAGAACCACGACAGTTGTTACGGAATCCTAAATCAATCTGGCAGCGTATCAAATATGAAACTGGGGTTATAATACTTACAATGGAGCAGAACCACGCTAATTAGGGGGGTATAATACCCGCTTATAAAGCCTACTATTCAGAAATTGTGATTGAGAAACGAAGAATGAACGAATCCAATCTGAGATCCGATGCGTTCTATTTATAGTTGCTGATCTTGACTCTCTCGCGGCTCGCGTAACATGAGAGCAGGGCTTACGCGGCCGGCGTTGACCTCCAGTCAATGTATAGCTGGGCTGAGTCAGCTTATAGACTTGCCGGGTGTTGGGCCACGTGGCCGCACCGGGCTGCGCCATCTATCTGATCTTACGCGGCCCGCGTGAACTTTAACGGGTAGCTTACGCGGCCCGCTAGAACTTAAGAAAATCAAAGGAATCAGGTATCAACCTTCATACCGCCCGCGTACGGATTGGGGTGGGTCTACGCGGCCCACCTCAACTTACTATTTCTTGTTTTTTTTAATACTATATTATATTTCGGGCTCGGTTTTCACATACGGGGTGTATTTAAAAACATATAGGGGTATTCTAAATATATTAGAGGTGTCAGGAATATTTTTAAGGGTTGATATATCTTGGGTACAACTCCCGGGTTATTTGATAAAATATATATACTGCACTCACATTAAGTGTAGTAACCCAATTCTACTTTATCCCTACGTCACGAGACAGAACCCCAACGAATTTAGGCAGAGCCTTGTCATACGTTACGGGGCCCTATGTCACTTGTACATGGTATTAGTGATCAGGGGTTACAACACTTAAAACAGGGCAGGGTTTTGTTATTATCATTATAGATTAAAATAAGAAATAACATAGAATTTAAAGAAAGAAAGGAGGCCCGAGAGAGCTGTGCAAGTCTGAATGTTTAGAAATGTAATTCCTATATGTAGTGTATCGGGTAACTTATGGAACACGTTGACATTAATGGTACTTTCATTATATTTCTTTAATATTCCTACGTTACTTATAAAAAGGACACGTAACACTTTTGCATTGAATGTTATCATCCATGTATTCATTGCCATATGAAATTAGCTCCATATATTTAATCCAATCATTGAATATTTGAACATGTTGACTGACCATTTTGTGGCTAAAATTGAATTCTTTTTAATTGTCATATTTTAGTTCTTAGTTATTTATTATTTAGTATGGACATGTATGTCCTACTTTAGTTTAAACCAAAAGATTCGATTATTATTATTATTATTTAATATATATATTATAATTAATTTAACTGCTTTATTTATTTGGCGTGTAAAACTTTTAAAATATGACGTTTCATAAAATGATAAATATGTCATTAGAACGAGAGTATTTTTGTCTTCATTTTGAACCAAGTTTTATTAAAAACATAGTAGGTTCAAATATAATGTATTTTTATGATTTAATTATTAAATGGTTCCTACGCTTACCCAAAATACTTCCTATTTCCATTGGTCAACTTAACCATGATGCATTGTTTTAATAACATAAGTTTTTATATAAAAATTTTGGGAATGTTACATGATGAAAGACCATCAAAAGAAAACAATTTGATTAAAATCTCATCAGAACAAGTACCCAAGCAAGTATGGGTACCAAAAACCCTCTAATTTTTCCATTTCAGGACCATCATGTGCAGCAGATCTGGTACTGCAATTCTGGAAGCTCCAAGCACATGACTGGGGACAGGAGCTTACTCAGTAACTGTGTTTCAAAACTGGGTAAATTGGTTAATTTTGGGAATGGAGTAGAAGGGAGAATTTTGGGATATGGATGCATAAAGTATGGATGTTTGACCATAGAAAAAGTAGCCTGTGTAGAAGGGTTAAAGTACAATCTGCTGAGTTGTGGTCAATTCTGTGATTAAGGTTTTCAGGTAACCTCTTTAACCAGAAAAACACTTGATAATTTGTATTAATGATAATCAAGGAACAGACATAAATTCTGATAATCAAAGAATGAAACAACAGTTTTCTGATAAAGGAAACCATCAATCTGATGAAACATCAGAAAATCTGATAAATTATCAGAAAATCTGATAAATCATCAGAATCTGATGAATCATCAGAAATTCTGATAAAATATCAGAAAGCTTGTTAAAACATCAGAATCATCCCTGATTATCAGAACAAATTCATGCAAGTCTCCATCTTTATTCATATCTCAAAAACACAACTGTAGAATTGTTTTTTATTTTATTCGTTTGTTTTTCATATTGTCGTCTTGAATTTTTTTTGTTTGTTTTATTGCATTAGTTTTTAGTATAGGGCTGATAACGTCATAGATAGAAAATTTTCTGGGAACTCATTAATGGTAGTTAAACTTTTATCTCCTTCATTCATTACACCTCATCAATATTAAGGTGATAGAAGTGACATATAGGCAGATAATCATGATGTATTACCAGAGTATGGCCGCCTAAACCTTTAATGCAAGAGAGATTATCTTAGTTATACCTTATGCTATCTGATAGAAAATTAAATAACAAAGATTGTGATGACACAAAATCTATGAGTATGTAGATATCATTTATGGCAAACTTCAAGTTTACTATAAATGATCATCACCTTGAGCTAAGATTGTCACTATCATATAAGGAAACCCTAGAAAATATAACTTCATCTTCTTCTTCATACTCACAAACATGCTAACCATCAATACTGATCGATTCCCCCTTCCTCACCATCCTTATCACAATCTTAGACTAAGGACCAACCTTGAGGGTCCTCAATGGGAAGGATGCCAAACCATACTGAACCTGATCATGGGAAGTCGTTTGAAATATGCCCTCACAGCCCACATCATGGTCTACCCAGACATTCTTCAAATGTTCTGGAAAAATGCAACATTATTGAGATATGAGGGCAGAGGAAGGACTTCTATCGAAAGTGTGGTGCTTAACCAAAGAATACTGGTAACTGAAGTTATCATCAGGACGGTTCTGCAACTCAATGATGATAATGAAGTTGTGATGTTCACAAAAGCACAGATAAGTGAAACTTTTGAGCATATGGGTTACAATCCTGTAAACCCACTAGGGGCAATCGCCAAAAATGGCTTCATCAAGCCATGCCAATATCTGATCACACAAATGGGAGCATGCTTCTCAAAGAAAATTATCAACCATCAAGAAGTCTCCTATAGGTTAATGGAGCCTGTACGAGCACTCCTACTAGACACACCTTACAATTTCTCTTATTATATAATAAAAGATATTGCAAGCAATCTGTGGTCTGGCAAGCCATTCTTGATTTATCCTCGTTTTCTGATGAGGGTAATCACGAGTCAGATGGGCTTTGGAGGTGTTCCTGTAGGTTTCCCCAGAGCTGAGATGAGACTTCAACAAAACATGAATCTCAACATGCTCATACCTACTGACCAGAATTCTGGTCTGGTGACGGAACTATGGTTGCTCTTTGAAATAATTCATGGAGAAGGGATGGACCTTGATTAGGTCATTTTTTTGTTTAACTTCGTGTGTGTAGATATTTTCTTTGTTGACATGTTAATATAGTATGTTTCTAAAGTTGCTTTGTTTTCTGGTTCATGGATTGGGGGGAAGCAAAAATAAAAGAAAAGGATAAAGATATATGAAAAGTCAAAAATTCACAAAAACAACATAAGATCATCAGAAAACAAAACATGTGTCACAATACTTTGAGTTTCTGATGACATAAGATTAAAATCTGTTAATATAACTTAAAATTTCTTTCTCTGAATTTTCTCTGTTAAAGCTTCAAAATAATAAAAAGTTTTAGAAAATATCAGAAAAAGTCAATTATCATTTTCAAAGTTTTCCAAAAATTTTTGACTTTGAAGAAAGCACAAGAGACTAGGATGACGCCAGAGAATCATATGTAAGTCTACTAACCTCATCTCATTCCCTCTCATCTAAAAAAAGGATACTAGAATATCTTTTATTCAATCAAAAGAGAAACTTCAAAAATCTGTTGAAAAAGCTCACAAGTTTAGGGGGAAATTCAATTAAGAAATTCTGTTGAAAATTGTTGACTTCTGTTGATCACATTTGAAATGTAAACAGAATTCAAATCAGAAAAATATAAATTCCTAACAGAATTTATGTTCAATTTCTGATGATATCATCAGAATGGAATTTTGACTTTGAAAAAGGAGGAATATTTGAAGAAAGATTATTGGACCATTAACAAAATGTGGTCCACAAGAATGAAAAGGTGTCTTGTGACCGTCAATTTTCTCCAATCAAAATTCAGTTTCAAAAATTTGGAATGATTGAAGAAACTACAAGTTGAAAAGGCATAACCACGATTACACAATCAACCGTCATTAAATATCTTGATACCCACGATCCAACAGTTACATTCTGAACCGCATTTCACATCACACGATCTAACGGTAATAAAGGTAATTAATGATCTTTTACCTACTATTACAAGCCACGTTCCATGTCCCTTCAACTCCATAAACCCACAAATCTCTGCTAAAACCCCTACTGTATAACTCAACCTTAGCAGAAATTCACAAATCACTCACCTTCTTCACAAAACTTCAAACCTCGAAATCCCCTGTTTTCACTTAAAATCCAAAATTCCCAAATCTCAAACCCTAACTCACAAAATCAAGCAATGGCAGAAGTAAACCTCAACATTCCAATTGTTCAACATGATGTACCTTTTGTTGAAGACACAGAATTCTTGCCAATGAAAGAAAATAACCTGCTGAAAGAAACATAGAGATTCCAATTTTGGAAGATGTCTGGAGTTCAAACACCATGAAAGCCTAGAATGCCACTCATGGATGGGAATCAGATAAAGATGTTCCTGAGTTACCGGAAAGCATGTTGTGCCTCATTGCAACAGACTCTCAATACAGACTACAACATGAAGAACTTCTTTCCAAATCAGATACACCAACAGAAGAACCTAGCAAAGAAGTTTATAACTGCTCTTCATCACCAGAAGAAGAAGAAGAAGTTGAGAAGTCCTGCACATCAGAAACAGAACCCACAGGAGGAGAAGGAATTCTGATGATAACTAACTCACCAGAAAATGTTGAAAGTCATCAGATTCCTGAAGCTGAAACTCATTTTGAGTTTGAAATTCATCAAGAAACAGAACATCAACATTACGAAGAATCTCATGTTGCTAGAGGAACTCATGAAGAGACTGAAGTTGTACATCTTGATGAGTCTCAAATTGCTGGTACATCTATCTTAAACACAGTTTTAGTTGATGCTTCTTTGAAAAGAACAAACTCAGAAGATTCAATTAATGTTTCTTACAAATTAGAATATAGAAACACGGATGTTAATGAGGAGATTACTAGTTCCATACATCTCAACTCTGAATCAGAAAATGAGGAAGAGGTTGAGATCTCAACAGATATAAATCAGGAAACTTATCAAGGAAATCTGGTAAAAGGTAATATGTTTACCTCAACAACTTATAGAGAATCATTCACTGATATGATTCAAGGACATAAGGAAATCCATGATGAAAATGTGTTTTTACCTCTGGTGGAGATGATGCTGGTACATTAAGGTTGCACCAGATTCTGGTAAAGCCAAAAGTGATCCAATCATTTCCAAAACAGCTGCAAATGTGTTTACAGCTGGAATGTTAGAAGGAACATCTGTTGTTCCAAATATCCTTGAAACACCCATGACACAAGAAAATCTGGAAACTGTCCTAGAAAATGTTTTCAAAGCCTGCAAAAAGAGTCCAGTGGAAGAAAAGCTTGATTTGTTGCTGTCAGAGATACAAGGTCAAAGGGCAGATATGAAGACTTTATCAGAATCAGTGGAGGTCATAAAGATACAAACTGAAAGGAACACTGGAGCACTAAAGTCTCTGCAGAAGCTAAAGTAAAAGGCACCAGAAAATATCTCTGCATCAGAAATTCAGAAGATTTTCACAGAAATGGAGAAGATCAAAACACAAGTTACAAATGCTGTAGAATCAAGACAATCAAGCAGTGCAAACAAGGTCTTGGAGGAGGTCACCATTCTAAGGGCAAGCAACAACAGTATTACTGATGCCCTTGAAAAGTTGATAAAAGAATGGGCTGCCACGCAGGAGAAAAATCAAACTGAATTTGCAGAAGTTCAGAAAAGCATAGCCAGCAACTCAAATCTGGTAGGAGAAGTGTACCATCTGATGAAGAGAATGCACTTCAACATTGCCAGATTGGCTAAGCTTGATCCCAAAGAAATCATGAAGGCAATTCCTGCTGAACAATCTCATCAAGAAATTCCAAAGTCAACCCCACAACAATCATCTGCTACACCAATCACTGAAGTTGGAACCACTGTAATGGGTCCACCTCCAAATGTTTCAAAAGATGAAATGCTGAAAAGGTTAGCAACTTCCAAACCTCAAGTTATCACAAATTTGAAACTTATAACTTCTCAAATTGTTCCAAAACCAACTTCTTCTGATGACACTGCAATAAGTAAATTGATGAATCTGCAAACAATGAATGAATGGGAACAAGAAGCTGATTCAAGAAAACCACAGATTTTCAAAAGAAAAATCTCTGAAACTCAATCTGTCATTGTAAGAGAAATTGACAGGGATATAATGATATTCCCTGAATACAATCTGGTGAAGTACTATTGGTCAAATGAAGATGTACCAGAAAAGCCACCAACTCCTTACAGATTGGCTATAAGGGCAGAGAGGTTAGAAAGAGGTCCAAGAAGCATTCACTACACCAATGTGAATCCAGTAATAAGAATTATGAAAGTGGATGAAGTAAAAATTGGAACTGATGGTGTTGGAGGAACTTATCTGCAGAACAGATACACATTTCTCAGAGAAAATGGGGAAGAGGAAAAAGTGACTGATGGAGTGATGTGTGTAAAATGCAACATATAAATTACATCAAATGAGGCATAAAACTAACCCTTTTTAGTACTAATGTTGGAAAAAGTGTGCTTTTGTCTTTTGTATTTTCAGGATTAAATGAGCGTAAATGAACAAAAGAAGCAAATATGCAGCAAAATCTAACATAATTACAAGAAAAGGAATAAACGTCGCATGCCCGACCCCTCGACAGCATCTTCCTAAGCAAAAACAAGAAAACAGAAGGCTGACCACGGCCCCGTGCCCAGCGAACACGGGGGCGTGGCCAGATGTCTGCAGAAAGGACAAAGCTGTAGAAATTTCTATTCTCGACACGGGGGCGTGCCCATCTCGAAACGGGGCATGGTCAACGCTAAGATTCGCAAAATCCAAGCAAATCTTGATAGTACAGATACGCTTCTACACACGGGTCCGTGCCCAGCGGACACGGGGCGTGTGGAGCTAATGCATACAAATTGCAATTAATGAAGAAAGAGAAAGTGGGTGGACACGGGGCCGTGCCCAGTGGACACGGGGCCGTGTCCGGGCTTCTGTGCAGGCTATAAATAGAGGTCCTTGGTTCACTTCAAAGGCATCCCTTGACAAACCACCTCTCTCCCACTTCACCCACACTCCACCACCATCACAACACCCACATCCATCACAGAGTGTGTGTAGTAGTCTCGGGATCCAAGATTGATAGTAAGAGTTCTTGACAATCAAAGGCCATGTTTGCCTAAGTCTCTTACATCACTTGGTGAAGACAAGCATTTGTGTAATACTTTTTTTTTTAATCTTTTCGCACTTTTTATTTGGTTTTGTATTAATGACTTTAATAACTAGTTTCTTATGTTGAAGGTAAAACTTCCTTATCATTTGTCCGTGGTGTCTTGGCGTTATTTTACTGTCTATATAAAATAAAAGATTTACACCATTCATATCTCTACGGTCTATATAGAGATATGTTGGCTACCTAGTCGGGGGTTAAGGGAATGGTTTGGTAAGGTTCTTGCCTTGTTCAGTGTATAGATCCTGCAAGGACCTGGGTCAAGCTTACTAGGATCTCCTTCAATACCCACTTGTATTGGATGGCGGGGCTGCGAATGGCTTGATCCCCTCATATGTAAACTACTATTAATACATTAACCCGGCTACTTGGGATTGTATCCTTGCTGACTCAAACCACGGGATTGTATCCTTGCTGACTCAAACCACTTAGCCGAGGGTAACGTCACCTTCAAAAGAGGGGCCTACCACATTACACATTAATAACTTAATTAATTATTTTCCAATATTCCGACCCTTTAGGATTGTATCCTTGCTGACTCAAACTACTGTGTTGAGGGTAACGTCACCTTCAAAAGAGGGGCCTACTACTATAACTAAGATAATCTCTTAAAAATTGCAAAAGTGCGGAAATCATCAAAGGTTACACTAAAGGCGAGTCGGATCCAAGTGATTCATCTTGTCTATCTGTTTTTATTTTATTTTTATTTTCAGCATTTTTAGTTTTTATTTTTCATGTTTAAAACTTTTTCTAAACTTTTGATTTGATTAGACGTTGAGCATAAATCGGTACTAAAAGCTCTTGTGTCCTTGGACGACCTCGGTATTTTACCAACGCTATACTACGCTCACGATGGGTGCACTTGCCCATATGTGTGCTTAGTGTTAGTAAAATATCGTGTTTTAGAAATTTAAAACTTGACTAAGTGTTAAAAAGGGCTTAAAATATACATAAAAATTATATAATGCTACACACGCATCAAGTTTTTGGCGCCGTTGCCGGGGACACAAGGATTTTAAGAAAGTTAGGAATCAACGGCCTAATCATTTTTCTTATTTTCAGTTTTTAGGATTTTTTCTAGATTTTTCCGTTTCTGCAGAAGCTCAGCACGGGGCCGTGCTCGGTGAACACGCCCCCCGTGCCCAATCTTTTGTACTAGCAATCTTGTTTTAAGTCAGACAGTAGCTGAACACGGGGCCGTGCCCACTGAACACGCCCCGTGCCCAAGTTTCAGATACTGAAAACAGAACCGTAAAGATCCCGACGGTTGGTAATTTCTGACACAAACATGAGCGATACTGATCTTTTTTACTTTTGCTCCTCTTATGGCACATGGTGTCAAATATGTGGTGGAACGCATGAAGATTTAAAATGCTATTTTTTAAATTATACTCCCACTATTTAGACCCATGGTTTTCCTGTAGCCTTAAGATGGGCGAAAGTAAAAATAATCCCTATCTCTCCCACGAATGCTCTCAATCATCTCTTCTAGATGAAATGATTCTTGAAGAATTCTTTCAATTAGAAGAACTAATCCTCTGATGGATAAAAGAACTTGAGATGGATATAACCAATTCATCTCAAGACAACGATCAAGGAGAATTATTGAGATCGCATTCGGATTATGACAACATTGTTGTTCCCGAAATCACCTCTAACTCTTGTGAGGACTTGAGCGATAGTCATCCCTGTGTCGATTGTGCCGTGAAGGACTCCCCATCGGTTTTCGCCGATGCATACATAGACCCAAGTGATTCGACATATACATTCTTTAACAAGAGCCCGGATAAGGGAAATAAAGGTTGGTCTTGCCCACCGGTAATTAGCTTAGGAATCACCCTTTCCGATAACCTCTTGCGTTCTTGTCTAAAACTAGGGCAACTTAGGTATCTCAAGCACTTCGGTGTTGTTCCGGCCAGTAAGGAACCGCCTGATCCAGTTAAAACTTCTTAAAATAGACAAAACTTCATAAACACTTCTAGCCATGGGGCCGTGTCCAGGTCAGCACGCCCCCGTGTCCACCCAAAGATTCCCTTCTGACTTTTGGTCAGAATACGGACAAAAAGTCAGCGTGCTGTCGTTTTCTATAAATGCAGCAAGATTCCTGCACTCTTGGACCCATTCCAAAGACAAAGATTTGGTGGTGTAGGATTGGGGATTCGATCTAAACGAGTCGTTCAGAAGAGTTCTTGATCAATACGAAAGGCGGAATCAGACGTATTGATATTATATCAGCTTGATTAACACTTAGAATCACTTTAACTGTCGATTGTATTGATTTGATAGTGTTACAGATCGTTCGACACTTCGGCAGCACTTCGTCTCCGGAATCAAAATCTTACAAATGAAGACACAAGACCCCCTATTTATAGGAAATGCCAGGTCGCACGAACTGGTGCCAGGTCGCACGAACTGCTCACTTCGTGTGAAGTGGCTGGTTCAGGCCTGTTTCCCGTTTCTCTCAAACAACGTGTCCTGGTCTATCTATTCTATTACATGACTCGATACAAGACGAAGTCAACAGACATATGCACTAACAAACTCCCCCTTGGATGATGACGAGTCTTCAGTGTATTGAGTCTTCAGTCTTGATCGGTCTTCTCGCTCTTTCCAAAGTATCTTTCTCTGTAAGCATCCTCATCAATCTCTCTCTTCTTCTATCAGAATCTCAACATGTCTCTATTCTCTCTCTAATTCTCTTTATCAGGTCTCTTGATTCCTTAAGCTTATCAGCATTAGCAGCTTCTATCTCGAATGTTGTTCCAATAACTAAATCTGGCTCTTGTGTCTTCAGACTCCCCCTTTCGATAAGCTAGGATCGCAGTCTGGAATTCACTATCTGCAAGCTTTGAATCGGAAACCTGGCTCTAATCTGCATATGCTTATGCGGAAAATCCTCATGAGCCGAAATCTAGCTCTTTCAAAGCTTTTTACCTGCACATACTCTACCCAAAACATAAGGTTTTTTATTTATAACAATTTGAAACATTCTCAAATCAACATGATCTTTCATTTATGATCTCTGCTTAACCACTTGTATTCGTAACACTCAAATTTTGATTTCAAATTAATGAACCATTTAATCATTTCAAAATCATTTCTTATTTCAAACAAACTCTCCCAACCCTGTTGTTCATCATATTCAGCACTTGGAATATTGAAAATCAGCTTTCCAACATCAGTTGTCGAAAATAAGATGAAATAAAATCTTTTTTAATTTTCAAAATTTTATGCTAAAACATATTATTTTTGGTTTTTTTTTAAGATTTTCAGTGTGTTAAAATGCAATAAAGAAATATTTACAGACAATATTTTTGTGAGATTGTGTAAGAGGATCATATCAGTTTTTGACAAATCACTAGTACCGTTGAGCTTTAAACACTTTAAGATCTAAACGATTCACTTAGATTGTCAGTATACTGATCCACTTAAATTTTCACACAAAGTTCAATTGATTCGAGATACGAATTTAGTGTTTTAAGGACTTAAACTTATTCGAGTGTACCACCTCAGAATATACTCCGGTATCCAGACTCCTATATTCAGTCTTACAGGTGAATGTACACTAATGATATCTGTAAACGGGTAATGCGAGACCATGAGAGCTCAGGTTAGAACTTCCGTTCAGACAGAGAGATGATGGCTCGACTTTAGGTGTGTCCCGTTTGGGGATCTTTTCTTCAACAGCACATGATTAGCATTTTTCAATGTTTCATCATTTTTTATGCTGAGGGTGGGCTTTATGATTAAAGCAGTCCAGAGTATTATACGAGGACTAGGCTATTGCTCCCGCAAAATCAGAAGTCCTGGTATAATACCCCAGATATCATCACGTACAAAGACCTAGTATGTCAGAAATAGAAAGCCCTTCAAACAAGATTTCAGGGGTTACCTATATATCCGAGAGATGTTCCCCACGTGATAAGTAAGTATTTGATATTTAGGTTTATATCTCGAAAACAATCTACTAAGCGTGTAAAAACCTACTGGCATATCATCAGTGAGACCATTTATCACATTTTAACTTTCCAATTCTTTAGCGTACTGTGATTGTCCACTGATGTACTATCATTTCCTCTTTTTCACAACAAAACTCATTTTTTATTTTTCGATGTTTTTTATTTTTAGATTTTTATATTTTATCATGTTTTTGGATTTTTCAAATTTTCAAAATTTCACAATTTTTTTACTCCCCCTAAAATCAAAAATATGTTTCAATTTTTTATTTTCCAGGAAAATTTGAAAATAAAAGCAGTAAACTGTACAAATAAAATGACAAACTGATGTGAATTGCTTCAACTCGCCATTCACTTGGCGTAAACAATCAGAACTCCCCCTGACAACAAACTATTTTCCCATTATGATTTCAAAACACTTAAGTTTGTTTTAATCAAAATGGTTTTTCCAGAAAATTAGTTCTATTGATTTCACACATCATGGGGTTTAATTCATCATTTTGTTTTTTCAACCACTTTGTAAAAACTATCTCTTGTAGGCTTTTCACAAAAACATTTTCCAAGAATGATGCCGATTCATGCTCCACGATTACCAACTTGGGAGCTCCGGCAAGTCAGGATTTTCAGTTAGAGAGATTCACCCAAGGCTGACGGTCCTTGGGTGATTCCGAGTCATCATCACTCGGTTTCTTTCCTTACTTATTCTTTTCATAGAATTCCTTTACCCCTTTGACCTTCCCGTCAACCATTTTTCCAAAAATATTTAAAACTTTAGGGTTAAAGGCTTTTTCAACATCAAACTCTTTCTTTTCAGAAAACAATTGATTTGAAATCTCAACTTTGCCAATTTTTTGTTTTAAGTTTCCGTTTGACAATGGTGGAAAATTTGCATCATCCATTGTCGGAACGGAATTATCACTTTTTAGCTCAACTGGTGGCTCCTCTGACTTTGACGAGTCAGATTCATTGCCAGAAAATGGCTCCTTTGCTTCCGAAAAAACAAACTCATCGCCAGATTTAACATCTGATTTTTTAACAACCCACTTGTGGTTGTTCAAATTCACTCTTCTTTTGTAAAACCTTTTAGAACACTCACCAACTTCATATGTTGAATTTTTAAACATTTTAAATTTTTCAGTTGGTGGTTCATTATCAACCAACTTTTCTTTCAAGTTTTCAGAGACTCCCTGTTTTGTTTGGGTTGCCTTTGGACAGTTCCATGCAATGTACCCAACTTTTTTACATTGATAACAGGTTCTCATTTCCTTCTTATGAGCAACATCATTCTTCATTCCCTCTTGCTTCTTAGCAAGGAATTCTTTGTTCGTCTACTTTCTGAACAAATTCTCTTTTTCTTCTTCAGAAGATGTTCCTGATACTAAAACAACTTTCGATTTAAAATCTTTAACATATTTTTCATTTTCTTTTGGAATAAAACCTAATCCTTTCTTTTTGAAATTATTTTTGTGATTTGGTTTCTTATGGTGATTTGGACCAAAACCTTTTTTCTTGTTTAACCTTTGTTGAACTCTTGAAGTGTATTGTTTAGGTTTTTCAGAAAGATTTTTATCTTTTATTTCAGAAATATTAATTTATGTTAATTTGAAAACCTTTTTAATCTGTTCAGTTTGTACACTTCTTATTGGAAATTCTTCATCAGAATATAATTTGTCGGAGTCATTCAAAGTATATGCTACTTTGAATGTTTCGTCATTCAAATTATTTTTTGATATCAGAAAATCATTATTGTAAACCCTTTTGACCAGTGAACTCGAGCTTTTGTCTGATGAACTTGAATTTTCAGATTTAGACTCTGACTTTGATTCTTCATCTTTATCCAACACCTGATCGACCACTTTCTTAATTAACTCGGACTCATGATCTGTGTCAGACGCTGTGAATGTGATGTCAATATTATCTGGCAATCCATCTGAAGGTTCAGATTCCCACTTTAAATTGGTTGCCTTTTTTACTCTTTCTGAATTAGGATTTCGTGGAGAATATCCTTTTTCAAGCGGAGGTGGACACTTTGTATAATTGGTACTATGTTTCTTACCAGTATTCTTTACTTCAGATTTCTTCTCTTCAAACGCTTCCATGCCTTCTACTGTAGGGTAAATCATTGTCACACCCCGACCACGTGGAACATACAAAACGTGGCGGAAATGTCGGGGAGTGTTGTAACAGAATTAATTGTTTCAAATCCATGGCAATTGAAGTTTCGTTTTATTGATTAAAAGTGATCCAATGTCTTAACAAACAAGGAAATACAACATAATTAACTAGTGTCACACCCCGACCGCGTAGGACAACAAATCGCGGCGGAAACATCGGGGCGTGTTGCAACAGAATTAATGTTTCATAACCATGGATATCAAAAGTGTTTCGTTTTATTAAACATTGAGTAATTACATCGTCTGGAAATCTAAATACACCATATAAACATAGTCTATCATTGTTATTGAGTCACTAAGGCCTTGTCCAGTCCTATGTGAGCATGCATCTTATCAAACGATATCATCCAACAATACCTGAAACATATGTGAAAACGAGGTCAGCAAAGAAATGCTGGCGAGATACATAGGTTTTGTGAAAATAAGATTCATGACTTCTGTTTTAAGAAAATGTTTAGTCATGAACCTTGTAATTTGCTTTGTCTTTGTAAATCATTTGAAAAACAATTAGTTCAGATGATATGTATAAAATAAGAAAATAATGCATGATTAAATGAATAACCATGTAAAATGAGTTTGTATAAGATAAGTTGTTTGTAAATAACTGTCTTGTGAAAAGTATGCTACTTGTATTAAAATGTTCTATGTCTCAAACTGAAATGATTCAAATAACGCTACAATATGTAATACCATACAAACACTTATATATAGGAAGTACCAGCGGCGTATCCACCATGTTTGTATCATATTACACACGCATCGTTACTTAATCACTTAATCAAACCAAACCAATGTCAAAATGTTTATGTCAAATATCCATGTCAAATGTCTATGTCAAATATCCATGTATGGCAAGTGAAGTGTCTCAACTAAACCATATGCACAACAACAAAGTATTGAAGTAAAACTTGGTTTAAACCAATACTATGTTTCGTGTAAATGCATGATCAAATGTAAATCATGTACAAATGTTTACCCAATCGTTACCCATTCGTTCTAATCGTTCTTGTTTTAATCGTGAACTACTTTATGATCAATTCTCTAATAACATTCAAACCTTCTTGACGCGTTCCTCGTTCCAACTCGCTCTCGCTCTCGTTCTTAACAAACCCTTACCAAAGGATAAGTTAATAATTACAGATTCAGTCGCTACCCACAACACCCACACATAACAATGGGTGCAGTAAATAACGGGATTTGTCAGATCCTATGGTACCATAACCTAATACTGGTCGGCTTGATCATTGCTAATGAATGTCATCGGTCATGTAAACTACAACCAACAAGTTCGTTCACTTTATTGAAATTGTTATTAGTTTTTGAAATCATTGTATTCGTTCTTGAAATCATTGTATTCGTTCTTGAAATCATTGTTAGCGTTCTTGAAATCATTGTTAGCGTTCTTGAAATAATTGTTATCGTTCTTGAAACCACATTGTAATTGTTCTTGAAACCATTGATAAAACATTTAGCACATATGAGTCACCCCAAAACAGTTGAAAACAGTAAAAGAGGGGAATAATGTACTCGCCTGAGAATGCTTAGAGGTCTTGAACAACAACCAAACAAAGCTAGAGGGAGCACGGAACCAGTCGGCAATCTAAAACTATATAAATAAACCGGACTTAAATCGGGAGATCGGATAGGATGAGGCTTGGTAAACCAAATGAGTATTGGAACTCATATGATATGATTTAACAAGGCCTACATACTACATTGAGACTATCCTAAGTGCTTTCGACCCATCGCGACTCATTAAGGTAACTTACGTTACTTTAACGTGTCGTGCGCGTGAAACGCGTTCGAGACGTCTAACTAGTCCTATGACAAGTATTATATGCCTATACATGTTTAATCATGTTATATACTCAGTTATGTGACAAAAGTTTAGGTTACATAAGCTTAATTACCAATTATACACGAAAAGGGTATTCTGGTAATTTACCTAAGGCATATACACTACCTATCATACAACTACCTAAACAACGTGACCATAAGGTCACCTAATATGTTTGGTCGGATCTTAATGATCGACCAAACGGGTCGGGTTCGAAAGTATAAGCGATTGTTTAGATCGCTTACCTTACGACCCTAATTAAGCACTAAACTAAAAGTGACGAGCTAAGCATGTTAAAACATGCTTAACTAAGTTAGAAAACAAGCTTGGTATCAAAACAAACGGTTTTGATACCCATAAGTAGTTTGGTTACAAAATACGCAAGGATACGTATTCTGGCCGAAACTACGGCTCGTCACTGAGCCTAGATAGCGTGGTAATCAGTAGGTATAGTCACTAGGGACTATAACCATCGTGATCACGCTCACGTTATGAAGTTCAAACGAACTTCGCATCGACCATAAACTGGTCAATGCAGAAAGTCAAACAAAGTTTGACTTTCGGACTAGAAAAGCGATAAAAGAACGAAAGAATACTTACGAAGGGTCCCCGAATGCTAACCCAGATCGAAATAGCTCAGGTATGAAACGAAGGTTCCAACTTAGAGCTTTCTTGATCAGATTTGTGGGTTTTGAATGGAAGGGGGGTTGGGTATTTATAGAATTTGGTGAACCGTTGAGATCGTTTGTCGAAACTCGTGCCATAATCATGTCCGTACAAGTGTCGGAACCTTATGGTGACTAAATGGCCACTCACCATAGGGTATCAACATGTGGCAAGGGATTTAGAAGTGCATAACAGCTGTAAACAGCTGTCGATACATCGAATCCGGTCCCGAAAATGCGAAAAATGAAGTTTCTGCATGTTTCTGCCCAGACCAGTCAGTCGCGTAGCGCGACAGGTAGCCCCCCCAGGCGTCGCGCTACGCTAGCCCTTAACCTGAAACAGAAAGTTTCCTAATTTGGCAGAAATGGTCCCTGTTGTGTTTTAAGCGATTTTCGATGCGTTTGAACCCCGTTAACCTCATTTTAAGGCTCTAAAATGAAGTTAAAGTATAGGGAACTCAAAACATGTTCAAAAATATGCCGGATGATGGTTCGTTTGGTCGTACGAACGCGATGTTCGCTTAATTACGACGGAATGCGCATAAGCGCGAAAAACGATCCAAATGACGAAACGAATGGATTTTTCTTAAGGCGAACACTAAAATATAATGTAGTCATGCTTACATAAATTTTTGGATGTCCAGATGTATTCAGAACGTAAGTTATGCGCGAAAATGCAAACTTGTGCACTTTTTGACACTTTTAGTCCCTGAATGACCCAAAAGTTTATTTTAGCACACCGAACCCTTCAAAGCTTATTTCTAAGCTATGTAAAGGATATTTATGGTATGTTTAACTTATGGTCATGTTCCGGAATGTCTGTTACAGTTCAAATTGGCATACTTTCGCAGTTTGTCAACTTTAGTCCCTGTAAGCGAATTAACTTTGATTTCACCACACCAAACCTTCCAAAACTTATATCTAAGTTATGTATAGGTTATTTAAGGTATGTTAAGCCTATTTCACTATTCCGGAGTGTTCGTTGCATTAAACTGGTTATATTTACGCATTTGTGCGCGTATAACCTTCCAGAAAGCGATTTAGGGTTTGAAATTGAACAAGAGTTGATATGTGTAAATGATACACATATTTTTTTACAAATCCCAAGTATGAAATATAATATTTCATTGGTTTGGCATTTGTTTGATGGCCGTGAAGGCACAGGTGTTACAGTCTCCCCTACTTTAGGAAATTTCGTCCCGAAATTTATTTAGAGGAAACTTGTAAGAGCTTGAAAGCATGAAGTTGAAAAGATCAAACAATATTGGCTAGGTTTCTTGAACTTCTAGTAACCTTAATAACATTATGTTTGCAATGTAAGAGGGACACTTATATACAAGTATATGAAGCGTCATTGGTGCGTCCACCATGCCTCCATTACATCGTTCTCATTTTGTTATTGTTGTCACTATCGGTTCTTACACATAATAAACCTTACTAGGTTTCTGTGCACTAAATTTCATAATTATGTACGCGTCCATAATCAGACAATTC